>LR738715.1:827795943-827811705 GCA_902687465.1 Secale cereale | reverse complement strand
GGGGGGGGGGGCGCCTGGGCCCCCCGAGGCTCCTCCGATGCCCCCCTTTGGCATATATTTAAAGCGTCTCCCGAAACCCTCGAGACGGGAACTCTTTTTCGAGATCTCATCTCTGTTCCGCCGCCGCCGCCGCTTCCAAGATCGGGAGCACCAGGAGAACTCTTCCCGGCACCCTGCCGGAGGGGAGGATCACCATCGGGAGCTTCTCCACCACCATGGACGCCTCCCGGATGAGTTGTGAGTAGTCTCCCTTGGACCATGGGTCCATGACCAGTAGCTATGTGATGTTCTCCTCCCGTTCTTGTGCTTCACTAATTAGTCCTCGTGAGCTGCCCTACATGATCGAGGCACATATGTAATCCTTATGCTGTTGCTATGATGAGTTTGCTGGGATCCGATGGATTACGAGATTATGTTCAGATTGTGTTTGAGTAATATATTTGATTCACCTCTTTTATATTTATGTTCGTAAGTAATTCTTGCATGTTCTCCGTTGTTATTTATTGCTTTGGCCAAGTAGTAGGTAGTGACTCCAAGAGGGAACGTTATGCTTGCTTGTGGGTTCATGCCCCTCGATGACTAGTTTGAGTGACAAAAACATGAGTCTAGGGGATGTGCTGTTGCCACAAGGGGGAAAACAACGGTGCTTGTGCCCGCGGGGTGCAAGGATTGTTTACTTTACGCAAAGTTCTTTTAATGCAGTTGTCTGTTGCATTGAGTTTACACTATGGGTGGGACTGGCAACTTAATACCAGCGAGATGTTCTGGATAGATATCTCAAGGTGGATGATTAGAGTAGATATTGATGGATTTCGGTCTACTTACTTTGGCGTACCGCCCATGCTTTGAACCTCAACCTTTCTTGCAATGTAGTCAGCATTGGTTTGCGCACATGGTCCTGTCAATTGCCCAGTTGTAATTCGTTTACGTCACATAGCTGTTTTATCGTCTTTTGGGAGAGAGACATCACTAGTGAACATCATGAGACTCCGGTCCATATTACCATCATTGATCACATCCACTATTTACTTTTCCGCTTTTATTTACTATTGCAATTATATCTATCACTATTATCACTTGCGTTTGATCCTTTGTAAACTACAAGGCCGGAGGGATTGACAACCTCTCTGTACTCGTTGGGAGCAAAGTTATTTGTATCTGTGTGCAGGTCCACGTTGATTGCTAATATCTGGTGCCGTTAGCAGTTGACACCTTCTTGTTGAAACTGGGAGTCTCTGGGAAATCGATCCTTGGTATTGCCAAGGGAAAACTTCTGCTACACTGCATCTCAAACCTTCCACTTGGGGTAACCAACGAGGGGTGAGAAGCCACCTAGCAAAGCAAATTCTGGCGCCGTTGCCGGGGACTCCACTCTTCAGGATAGGGGAGTTGCACGCTATCTTTTACCTTTTGCTTTTAGTCTTGTTAGTTTACCTTTCAGTTTTTGCTTTAGTATATTTTATCGAAAATCACAAAAATAGTTATCTCGTTCTTTAGTTGTCATTATGTCGGGTCCTTTTGTCTTTGACGAGGCAGAAGTTCTCACCTTTAAACAAAGAGGTGGGGAAAGTTTGAAAGATGCTTGGTATAGAATTAATGATTCACAAAAAAGAGCCACCAAGAAGCAACCTACTACTATCCTGCTTAGAAATTTTTATGTTGGAATTACTTCTTGGAATAGGTTTATTCTAGATACTGCTATCAATGGGAATTTCCTAGAGGCCCCAGTTTGGGAGTCCCTTAGTATTATTGAAAATCTTGTTGGGAATCTCCCTGTTGTTAGCATTCGAGAGGACATCACCCTAGCTCACATTATGAAAAAACTTGAAAAGATAGAGCTAGAGATGCCAAGCATTAATAAGATAAATGAGTTGGAACGTAAGATCCAAGGGAATTTGAATAGACTTGATAGCTCCATGCATAAAATTTTCAAAATTTTGGAGACCGTCAATTTCCATGACTTGGACTCTTCTAGGATAGACAAGATTGAGGATATCTTTGATACTCTAGGAACCACCTTCTCCTCAATCAAAACCAAAAAGGTAGAAACTCCGGCAAAGAAGGAGCCTAAGTTCGTTCACGTTCCAAAGGCTCCCCGCTCTAAAAGTAATCCACCTATTGCCAAAGGGGTTGAAACTGTAAAGACTTTGGAAGAAACACCTGTCTTTGATGAATTTATAAATGAATCTTCCCTTGACTTTTATCCTTTTGGTCTTCTACCTAGAAGTATCTCTATGAGGCCTTTATTTGAGAGTCCTCTTAAGACTAGTTGTATTATTGAAGAGCTTTTTGATGATCTTGATGACGGTTCAATTGATACAACTTGATCTCTATGCATTATGCCTAGCTTAAAGGCATAAAAGAAAGCGCTTTTGGGAGGCAGACAAATGAATAAATTTATTTTGTTTTTGTTGTGTCTTGATGTTGTTACTACAGTAGCATCATCATTGTATCTTTACTTTTCAATTTTGTGCCAAGTATAGACTCTGATTGCTAGAAAGTTCAAAAGTTGTGAGGTGCTGTCCAGGAAACAGATTCTGTCCTTGGATAGAAAAATTCGTATAAAATCACCAGATCATCTTTTTGGTCTAAATGTTTTCGACAGCGTGCTCTATATAATTGTCTTTCGTGCGTCTGTTCTGAGTTTTTTTATTAGAGTTGCAGAAGTGCCCCGAACAAATCATTTACTACCTGCTGTTCTGTTTTTCACATATTCTGTCCTGTTTTGCCATTCCTTCATTTTGCAAATCTACAGCTTGCTTTTTCTTTGCAAAAACAATTTGGCATTCTTGAGAAACAGTAGATCTTCAAGAATATCTTTATTTCCAGCAAGGTACAATTATTTTATTATGGGTACTAACCTCGCTAATCAGATTATGATGAGTTATGTATGAAGGGAGTTTTCAAGTGTGCGAGGGAAGATGATAAAAAGATTGAGGAGTGTCAAACGCTCAAGCTTGGGGATGCCCCCATGCACCCCCAAGAAATATTCAAGGAGACTCAAGCGTCTAAGCTTGGGGATGCCCCCGTGCATCCCCTTCTTCATCAACATTATCAGTTCGTCTTTCGTTCCACTATATTTTAATCACTTCATGTGTTATGTGCTATGCTTGGAGCGTCTTGCTTTTTAGTTTTCTTTAGCTTTTCATCACGAGTCGGAACTCAGCTTTCTTTATGTGGGAGAGAAACACGCTCCACTTCTACCTAGAACATAACATAGAATTTTCATGTCTATCTATGTTGTGTGTGTTCTTTGTCTTTTAATAGCTACTATCATGTTCAGCTCTCAGTTTCATGCTTATCTTTTTAAAGAGCTTTTGTTTAGTTGGTTGCTTGAACTCTCTTTAATTACCATGCTCACCTTATTAAGAGAGTTTGCTTCCGTTGCATTGGTTAATATGTCTATGATAAAGATGTTACGTGCATGATGGCGCTTAGTAGTTCATGTTTTCTTATGGTTAGTCTCAAATAGCTGGGGGGTTCCCAATGTGTTATTGGAGTACCAACATGATTTGTTTGCCTATGATGTGGTATGGTTTAGTAATATCTTCCTTCAAGAATTTATTTTGATTGACTTGGCATATGGTCACGCATATTTAAGACTGTAAAGGAAGTCTGTCAAGCCTTGATGATCTTTTGTTTCTGAGTAGCGATATAACTTCCATGCCTAATTCAATGTTGCTTTGTCGCTCTGCATGATTATGACCATCATTGCTCTCTTAGTTGGTCGCTCCCAGTCTTTTGCTAACCTCCACATGTACTAAGCGGACTGACTGCTTGTGCATCCACATCCTTTTAAACCAGTTATGCCATATGAGTCCACCATACCTACCTATATGTGGTATTTCACCGCCACTCCAAGTAAATTTACATGTGCTACCTTTAAAACCTTCAGTTTTTGCAATACATAGCTCATGGGAAAGTAGCTTAAAAACTATTATGGTAAAGAATATGTCGCTTATGTATCTTATTTCTTATAAGTTGCTTGCTGAGCAGTATCCATGTTTCTGGGGACGCCATCAACTGTTACACTTTTGTTGAATATCATGTGAGTTGCTATGCATGTTCGTCTTGTCTGATGTAAGGGTGATTTGCCATGGGTTGAATGGTTTGAGTATGCATATTGTTAGAGAAGAACATTGGGCCGCTAACCAAAGCCATGTATCATGGTGGAAGTTTTAGCTTGGACATTAATCCTCAATCTCTTATGAGAATATGCTTAAGCATTAAAGAGGAGTCCATTATCTATTTTCTATGTTGTCCCGGTATGGATGTCCTCAAGTTGAGATCTATCAAAAATGAGAAATCAAATGCGATCTATCTCCTTGGACCTTTGTACAGGTGACATAGAGGTACCCCTTTGTGACACTTGGTTGAAACATATGTAATGCAATGACAATCCATGGAAATTCGAGCAAATTAGGACAAGGTGCGAGCACTATTGGTATTCGATGCATGAGGCTTGCAACTTATAGGATGTCTTATGCATAACACATATGAAGTACTACTACCGTTGACAAAATTGTTTCTATGTTTTCAAAATAAAAAGCTCTAGCACATGAGTAATCCCTGCTTCCCTCTACGAAGGGCCATTCTTTTACTTTTATGTTGCGTCTCCACCTTCTTTCTTAAAAGAACCAACTACTGAGAGCATGATTGTCATTCTGAGTGTAATGTGCATTGTCCCAAAGTAGCATTGTCTTTTGCATGATTGTGATATCGTTTATTCTGAAATCATTGTATCTAGTCATCACTTAAACCTTGGAGGTGCCCCTGCATTTATGTTTTGCTTCACTAAAGGGGGCAAGCTAGATATCACTTTATCATATTTGCACATCTTGTTCATTACAAATCTATTTGATGTTTCAATGTCATATTGTAAAACTTTCAGTTCTTTGTGATTTTCTCATGAGGCAACTTAATTACTATAGATTCATTATCTCAGTAAGCTTTTGTCATATGACTATGAATAAGTCCTATATGGTTAATAGCATGTCACCACAAAAATTATTCTTGTTATCATTTACCTACTCGAGGACGAGTAGGAATTAAGCTTGGGGATGTTGATACGTCCAAAACGTATCTATAATTTCTGCTTGCTCCATGCCTCTTTTGGGTGATATTGCTATGTTATTTATACACTTCCATACACTTTTGATCATATTTGGACTAACCTATTAACTCAGTGCACCCCAGTGCCAGTTTCTGTTTTCGGCTGTTTTTGTATTTCAGGTTTTCACATTACGAGAACTGCGAGGAAAAATCCAGAAAAATTATATAAAAAATCAGCGTTCCAGAAACTACCTTGCGCCCGAAGGACAACCGGGGGGGGGGCACCTGGGCTCCAGGCGCCCTGGCGGCGCCCCCCCCCCTGGGCCGCGCCGCGGGGCGCCTGGGCCCCTCGAGGCTCCTCCGATGCCCCCCTTTGGCATATATTTAAAGCGTCTCCCGAAACCCTCGAGACGGGAACTCTTTTTCGTGATCTCATCTCTGTTCCGCCGCCGCCGCCACTTCCAAGATCGGGAGCACCAGGAGAACTCTTCCCGGCACCCTGCCGGAGGGGAGGATCACCACCGGGAGCTTCTCCACCACCATGGACGCCTCCCGGATGAGTTGTGAGTAGTCTTCCTTGGACCATGGGTCCATGACCAGTAGCTATGTGATGTCCTCCTCCCGTTCTTGTGCTTCACTAATTAGTCCTCGTGAGCTGCCCTACATGATCGAGGCACATATGTAATCCTTATGTTGTTGCTATGATGAGTTTGCTGGGATCCGATGGATTATGAGATTATGTTCAGATTGTGTTTGAGTAATATATTTGATTCACCTCTTTTATATTTATGTTCGTAAGTAATTCTTGCATGTTCTCCGTTGTTATTTATTGCTTTGGCCAAGTAGTAGGTAGTGACTCCAAGAGGGAACGTTATGCTTGATTGTGGGTTCATGCCCCTCGATGACTAGTTTGAGTGACAGAAACATGAGTCTAGGGGATGTGTTTTGCCACAAGGGGGAAAACAACGGTGCTTGTGCCCGCGGGTGCAAGGATTGTTTACTTTACGCAAAGTTCTTTTAATGCAGTTGTATGTTGCATTGAGTTTACACTATGGGTGGGACTCGCAACTTAATACCAGCGAGATGTTCTGGATAGATATCTCAAGGTGAATGATTAGTAGTAGATATTGATGGATTTCGGTCTACTTACTTTGGCGTACCGCCCGTGCTTTGAACCTCAACATTTCTTGCAATGTAGTCAGCATTGGTTTGCGCACATGGTCCTGTCAATTGCCCAGCTGTAATTCGTTTACCTCACATAGCTGTTTTATCGTCTTTTGGGAGAGAGACATCACTAGTGAACATCATGAGACTCCGGTCCATATTACCATCATTGATCACATCCACTATTTACTTTTCCGCTTTTATTTACTATTGCAATTATATCTATCACTATTATCACTTGCGTTTGATCCTTTGTAAACTACAAGGCCGGAGGGATTGACAACCTCTCTGTACTCGTTGGGAGCAAAGTTATTTGTATCTGTGTGCAGGTCCACGTTGATTTCTAATATCTGGCGCCGTTAGCAGTTGACACCTTCTTGTTGAAACTGGGAGTCTCTGGGAAATCGATCCTTGGTATTGCCAAGGGAAAACTTCTGCTACACTGCATCTCAAACCTTCCACTTGGGGTAACCAACGAGGGGTGAGAAGCCACCTAGCAGTGCCCGCGGGTGCAAGGATTGTTTTCTTTACGCAAAGTTCTTTTAATGCAGTTGTCTGTTGCTTTGAGTTTACACTATGGGTGGGACTCGCAACTTAATACCAGCGAGATGTTCTGGATAGATATCTCAAGGTGGATGATTAGTAGTAGATGCAGATGGATTTTGGTCTACTTGCCTTGGCGTACCGCCCATGCATTGAACCTCTACCTTTCTTGCAACATAGTTTGCATTGGTTTGCGCACATAATTCTGTCAATTGCCCAGCTGTAATTCGTTTACCTCACATAGCTATTTTATCGTCTTTTGGGAGAGAGACATCAGTAGTGAACTTCATGGGACCCCGGTCCATATTACCATCACTGATCACATCCGCTATTTACTTTCCGCTTTTACTTATCAGTTGCAGCAATACCTATCACTATTATCTCTTGTGTTTGATCCTTTGTAAACGACAAGGCCGGGGGGATTGACAACCTCTCTGTACTCGTTGGGAGCAAAGTTATTTGTATCTGTGTGCAGGTCCAAGTTGATTGCTAAGTATCTGGCGCCGTTAGCAGTTGACACCTTCTTGTTGAAACTAGGAGTCTCAGGGGAAATCGATCCTTGGTATCTTTGCCAAGGGAAAACTACCGCTACACTGCATCTCAAACCTTCCACTTGGGGTAACCAACGAGGGGCGAGAAGCCATCACCATGCAGCATTAAAAGAATATTTACATAAAAAAGGCCTCAAGGGCCGCCTTGCAGTAACAACTTACTGATACACCCAGCGGGTGGAATTGTTCGGATTAACCCTACAAAGTCTTACAGAGAAGCAGGAACCAGAAGATACAAAAGAAAAAAATTAAGGCGCAGCAGGTGAAGCAGGAGGCACGACGGAACTGGCTTCCGAGGGGGCCGCCCGGTGGGCCTCCGCCTGGCCGCTTCCTGTGGCAGACGGGGTCACCATACCTGGTCCGCTTGTCGAGGACTGGTCAGGCTGGCGGCCAGCAGACGGATCCGCCTCCCGGGAGCTGGCCTCCTCGTCGCTGCCTTCCTCCTCCTCGCCCTCTTCACTAGAGGCGATCTCCTCGTCCGGCTCCTCCGACGCAGCCAGGTCCAGCCCAAAGTTGCTAGGTGGCACCACATGGCCCCGGTCGTCCAACTCTGGGATGAAGATGGAGGTGTCGACGTACTCGGCGAGAGCGGCGGCGCGTTGAACGAGCTCCTTCTGCGCCAGGACCAACTCCTGTTGGGCCTCCGCACGAAAGGTCTCTAGCTGTTCAAAGCTCAGGCCCGGATACCAGCTCTTGACGAATTCCAGGGCGGTCCGCGTGCCATCCCTTGCCGCTGAGCCCTTCCCAGCCTCGAAGCGTTGGCCGGCCGCCTCCAGCCAGTCGGCTGTCCGACTGGGAGTGTTGAGTGCTGGCACACCTGGCCAGAGGGCGGCCAAAACCTGGGCACCAGCACGCTGCTGACGGCGAAGCAGACGGCGAACTGGCAAGAGACGCACCCGAATGGCAAGAAGCTCCTCGGCTGGGGTCTTGGGCGTGTTGGGTGCGATCGCCCGGCCCGCCTAGCGCCTCTCATCACGCTCGGCCTCGATGGCCTGGGTGGCGGCCACAGAGTAGCTCGGGAAGAACTCTGCCAAAACTAGAAGAATAATCAGAAGAAAAGAAAGACGGCTGTAACAGATGACAAGTACAAAAGGAAAGGATAGACAGCTCACCATCGACCATGTCTCCAATGGCCACGTAGCCGTCTTGGAGAGTCGCCTCCTTCTCGATCCAATTCGAGCGCTCGGTCTCGAATTCGGCCCGCAGAAGCGTCTCGGTGTTCGACATCTTCCCGAGCTCAACCTTATCGGTCGCCGCCTGGTCTGCCAGCTCTTTGGCCAGGCGGTCGCGGTCCTGAGCGGCAAGACCACGCTCTCGCTCCTTAGCAGCCAGTTCCGACTGGGCCTCGCCCAGCTGGTTGCATAGGTCGGCTGCGACCGCTGGCAAGAGAGGAAGAAAAACAATAAATGTCAGCAGCAAAAAGATAACCTTGGAGTTCCAAGCCACCTGCTCAGCAGCCGGCTCGGAACTCGGGGATTAGACCCAGAGGGTGCGCTGACGCGCCCCCGCAAGGAGAAGAGGAGAAGCACTCACCTTGGCTGTCAGCCAAGGCAGCCTGCTGCTATGCCAGCTCCAGGCGCTGGGCATTGTAGGAGGCCACGCGGAGGTCGTGGTACTCCTGCAATGAGACGCAAGATCAGCCCACGAAACACACTTTGGAGTTCCAAGCCGCCTGCTCAGCAGCCGGCTCGGAACTCGGGGACTACACCCAGTGGGTGCGCTGACGCGCCCCCACAGAAGAAATTGAAGGAATAAAAACAGAAGAACACGAAGCACACGTACCCGAACGGAGGAACGTGTAGCCACGAACTCTTGCATCGTCGTCTGCACGACGCTGCCCAAGGAGTTGAAGCAGTCGAGGACGTCCCGCGACGTGACGATCAGTGCGCCGCCGCCTCCTGGCCTCCAACCTGACTGTGCCGCTCTGGTCGCCTCATTCTTGACGAGCTGGCACCGCCTGCCCCCGCCTGCTACGGCACAGAAACCGCCCTCGCAGGGCGCGGACGGGCTGGGGCTCGGAGGGCCGGCTACGGGCCAGTCACCAGCACGCCCCCAGCTGCCGGCACCTCCGTCCCCGCTGGCCGGCTGCCTTGCTCTCCAGCAGGCGACACAGGGGGCGGCACCTGCATCTCCAGGATGACGCAGTCACCCCCCCCCCCCCACGTTGGCTAGAGCCGGCTGCTCGTCAGCAGCCGGCGCTTGGGCCAACGGCTCCAGAGAACCTGCCGGCCCGCTGGCTGCTGGGAGCCCGCTTCCTGCTCCCGGGTTCGGGCCGCGTTTGCCTGGGCCTTATTGGCGGCTTCAGCCTCCGCCCTGACGGCGCCATCGACCACCGCTCGCTCGCGGTCCGCAGCTTCGCGCTCCGCGCGCCTCGCGAGCGTTCCTCTCCGTCGCCTCCCGGAGCGCGGCGGCTGGATCCATGCGAGGGGGCGCGGGAGGGGCATCCGTGCCTCCCAAAACAGAGCCCGCTGGCACCCGCGAGAGGGAAAGCGGCGCGCTGCATGGATATCCCAAAGAAATGGGGAGTCAACCAAGAGGGGGTCGGCTGAGAAAGTTGAGCATCACACAAAGGAGGGATGCAAAACACTTACCCGGACACAACCGGACTGGCCTTGGGCATCTTGGGCACATTCGCCCTGGCGGCCGCCTCTCGGCGCCTTGTGGCGGCGGTCAACAGCCGGAGCTTCTTGGGCGGGGCACCAGACGACCCTGATGAGGACCGCCGCTTCCCACCGCCGGCTGTGCCAGACGGCCCGGCCTGCTGGCTGGCGCGGACGGGTGCCTCCTCCACCTCCTCGTCATCATCCGGCCAGCTCTCAACGCCGCCTTCTGGCAGGCTGCCCGATGGCTGGCCCCCGCCGCCTGTCACCTCCTCCTCCTCCATGGCGGCGGCCCCAAGATCGGGGTCGCTTGTGTCGCTCTGGGAGCGATCCGGCTCCAGGGGGCGGCCTGGCTGGCCAGAGCCCGGCGCCGGCTGGCCGGGGAAGATCTGAGGAGGACATCAGGATTAGATAGCTACAGCAGCCGGACGAAAAAGAAAGAAAAAAAAGAGGGCTTGAGAGCTTACTGCGGGCGACTGGTTGTCCCGGCTGTATGGCGGCTTGCCAAAGGCCCAGCCGGAGTCAGAGACCTTGCAGTTGGAGATGTGTTTCACCAAGTTGGCTACCTCCCTGTATGGCAGGGGCTTGGTGCATGTCCGGCTGGGGTCCCGGCGCCCGCTCATGTCGCAGATCAGATGAAGGCGGCGCTGCAGCGGCAACACTCGACGCTCTGCGAGCGTGAGCAACAGATCCGTGAAGACCAGGCCCTCGCCGTCCCTCAGCTCCCAGAGACGGCGCAACGCGATGGAGGCTTCTTCCATGAGGGAGGCAGGCCGGGTCCTCCAGGAGTCGCGAGGCTCGACGGGCGGACCCGGCACCCACTCCGGCAGACAGATGAAGTCCTGCTCGGGGTCGACGTTGGAGACGTAGAAATACGTCTTCTGCCACTGCTTTACCGATCCTACAAGCTGCGGCGCCGGGAAGAAATTCCTCGTCCCACTGCGCTTCACCGCAATGCACCCCCCGCACTGGGCGGGCACGCTCTGGACGGCGGTGCCGAGCTTCACGTAAAAGAGCTCGGTCCACAGCTCTATGGTGGGGAGGATGCCGAAGTATGCTTTGCAAAGGATGACAAAGGACGAGAGCGTCACCACCGTGTTCGGGGTAAGGTGGTGAGGTTGGATGTGGAAGAATTCTAAGAAGGATCGGAAGAAACCGCTCGCTGGGAGGCCGAAGCCACACGGGAAGTACGAGCGGAAGACGACCCGCTCGCCCTGCCGCGGGGCCGGCCTGATCTCCGCCACCGGCGCGAGGCGCACGGCGACCCTGTTGGCAGGGGGCAGCTTTCGCGACCGCCGGAGGACGTCGATGTGCTCCTCCAGGACATCGCTGCCGTCCCACGGGCCATGGTGTCGGGGAGGCGCTGGGGCAGACATGGTGCAGGCGGCTGCTCGCTGCGACGATGACGAGAGGAGCGGGAGGGAGCAAGGAAGAAGAAGGAGGATGGGGAGGAGTGAGCGCGAGAACGGTGCCAGCTCCTCTCCCCGGGCCTATTTATAGGTCCAGGGCGGCGAAACCGAGGGGACGGGCGCGGGATCAACTGCTCCACGCCCCGCACGACCCCCGCCTTTTGCGTGCCTAATCCGCGCGCATTAAATGCGCGTGGGAGGGTAATCGATTACCCCTACCACTTTGGATCTGCGTGAGGACCAAGGCCCTGTAGTGGTGGGCCCCGGCCCATTGTTGTGTCCCGTCACGCGCGTGGGCTGGCAGGCCGACGCGACGGGGCGGTGACGCGTGGGGAGCTGCCAACGGTCGGCAGGCCTGCTCGACTGTCTGCCGATGTGGCGGTGCCTACCCCCCAAAGATTCAAAGACAACGGTTCGGCTGCCGGCAGACGGATCCCTACGGAAGACGGGTGAAGGACACTGAGCCTGCTTAAGGAGAGAAGCTGCTGGAACCCCGCGGCCCTCCAGCACCCGCCGCGGAGTTCCACCAGATTCGGGGACTACTGTCGGAGATATCGACCATGGGTACCCTCGGTGACCACCCTGGGTATTTCAAGACAAATTATAGCAGCTAGCTCTACCCCATCCGTCTTCTCATCGGGCCGCCTCCTAGGATAGCCTGCCCTAGGAGCCGGCTGCCAGCAGGCGGCGGGGACCCAACAGGCGGCAGCACCAACACCAACAGCTAGCAGACGGTCCCACATCCCTCCCTCGGGACGCCTGCTGGGGGACCCCCACGCGGCTGAGACGTGGCTACAGATGGACGTGTCCTTAGAGAATCTATAAGGGCGTGGCTACAGTGAACGTGTACTTTATGAATATCCCCTAAGCGGCGGGTCACTGTAGCCACGCTGCTCATGACCAAGCGTCAGTCAGAGGAGGCCATGATCTCACTACTCACAGATGGCAGGGCCAGCAGGCGGCTGGCCCCATTGGCCAGCGAGTAGGTCATAAACAAGCTGCCCCTGGCAGACGGCCAGGGGAGACGGCCGCCTGGTAGCAGGCGGCGAATCCCGCCCTAGAAGTCCGAACCTCATCAAAACGACAAGACGGGACGTGGCGGTAGTGTACGGCAGGAGACGGCGGCACTATAGCCATTTCCCTCCTAACGAGGCTGTCGTCAGCAAAAACGCGTCTACAGTGAAAGACAATCACGTGGGCCCGCAGGCGGCGGGCCCCAGCAGGCAGGCGGCAAGGCCGGCGCTGGAAGACACTAACGGCTGGGAGTCACATTGTCGAGATTACCATTGTACCCCTCGGGGTAGGCCTATATAAACCCCCCAGGGTCCTCCATGAGGAGGGGTTAGAAGATTGAGAGATTGAACCCTAGGAAGAAGATAGAGGGGGGAGAAAAGAACCCTAGCGATCACCCTCGATTCCTAGAGCGAGGAAGAGAGCTAGCCCTGCTCGTCTTCCTCCTCTGGTCCACACAGCTCGAGGAGCAACCTTGTAGCTGCCGTAGTGATTTCAGTCATGACGTGGAGCCCCCGCAGAGCAGGACTAGGGGTGTTATCTCCTCGGAGAGCCCCGAACTTGGGTAAGATCCGTAGGCGTCCTAAGTTTCGCCTCATCCCGCTTCCCGAGCCCGACGACGTTCTTTTGACCCCATGCATGATAAGCCATCCATTGGCATATGTCGCTCCAAAACCCCGACACCACCAATCTCTTCTTCTAAAATCTGAAGTTCACAACAAAATCCTGCTACAGAAATTGACAATTCCTTGATGCATTCAAATTCAAATTAGAAGAATCACGACAAAAATGTTAGACCATAGTTCTACATTATTTTCGCTATTTATCACAACCAAAATGGGTTCAGTTTATATAAACAAAAATATATTCTCTGAAGTTTTAGTTGCTTTCTTTTATTTCTTTGAAACTCTCTCAAGTTGTACTCACAACAAATTACAGAGAGGTTTGTATGGTGGCTCCTCTACAGGAGTATTTATTTGAATTACATGGAGTATTTTATTTGAATAATTTGGTGTGTTACCAGGAGATACCAGCAAGCGCCATGTTTTGGTTCATTTATGATTTGGATCTTGTTTTGGTTCAAAATTCAGGAGATACTAGCAAGTAGCTATGTTTCCTGGACCATTTGTTGATCTTTTAATTTATTCTTGGTGTGTTGCTGTTCCAAGCAGCAAGTATTGAGATGTCTACTGTATGTGAAAATCTACAGTTGAAAAAGGCCAACCCTATATCCCAAAATGCCTACAATAATGTCTGCTCACAATAATCCTTTGGAGATAAACTAAGGCTGCTACCTATGAAAAGTCCAGCCCTACTGCACTTTGTTAAATATGCACATCAACCGAATTTAGAAACATATTATAAGCAAGCCCTAGTTCATCATTGTAGGCCAGCATGAAACACACTCCTCTAAAAAACCCTAAAAATCAACTATTATTGTCTTACTACTATTGTTTGAAGTTGAACTCTGCCCTGTTTTACTCCAAAGTCAATTCAGGTTTATTTGAATTGACATAAGCGTAGTCATCTCAATAGCACCTTAGTCAACCTGTAAAATTTACAACAAATTCAATTCGTATTGAACAACACGTACTGTAATTTGATGTAATTTATTCCCACTAGTGCAGAACCGGGCTATAGCACCGGTTCGGAAGGCCCTTTACTACCGGTTCTGTAACCGGCACTAAAGGGTGGGGACTAAAGGTCCCCCCCTTTAGTACCGGTTCTGCACGAACCATCACTGAAGGGCCACCACATGGCACGAGCACGCGCTGGGGGCGGGGAGACCTTTACTACCGGTTGGTGATTTTTTTATTTTTTTATATAAAGCAAAATCAGCCCGCCTACTGGGCCAGCACGGCCTGCATACGACTAGAAATCCAACCTCTAGTTGGGCCAGGATGCAGGCCCGTACGGCCCAGTAGACCCCACAGGGCAGAAGAGTTGCAATAGGCCCACAAAGGTCTGCTTACAGAGGAGCTCGACACAGTAGCCGCGGCGGGGCTTATAAACCGGTGCGAACTCCTCTCAACTAGCGATGTGGGAATAATCATTGTGCACTGCGGGTGGCAGCGCACCCCTTTAGTACCGGTTGGAGCCACCAACCCGTACTAAAGGGGGGGTCTTTAGTACCGGTTGGTGCCACCAACCCGTACTAAAGGCCACCACCTCTTTAGTACCGGTTCGTGGCACGAACCGGTACTAATGAGCGCCGCCCGGCTAGCCGTTGGAACCGGCACTAATGGTCAAATTAGTGCCGGTTCAATTACAAACCGGGACTAATAAGCTTCATATTAGGTCTATTTTCTACTAGTGTCCAAAGAATCGACTACATCAGCTTCTACCAGCAGTTGAAGATGACTACAGTACGTCAGCTTCTACTCCGAGGAGTGCCATCTGTCTACAACAAAGAATTGACTACGACAAAGAATTGACTACTCCGAGGGGACAAATCTCGAGAATCACTTGGAATAAATCTTTGGAAATTTTAGATTATCACAGCAAAGAAGCATTTTTATTCCACGACTCTGAATTTATGCATAAACGCAGTTTGAAGGCGAAACTGAATCTAGTGGTGGGAGGCGGGTGGGTTACCTGATGTGCAGGTCGACGGCAAGTGTATGGCGGTCAGAGACTTCTTCTTCTGAATATATTTCACCTAGCCATGAGCCCATGACTAGTTGGGTGATCATTTTATCCCGCAGCTAAGCAAAACCAAAAGAGCACTCCTGCCCAGCATGTTAGCTCTTTTGGAAAAAGAGAAGTGCTACCAACTTATTTTCTCCTAGCATTTCATTTGATAATGGAGTTCGATTTGATCAAAGCAAACAACCATGCCTTAATCTATCAGTTACATGCTTACAGCTAATGAAAACCATTGCGATTCGGGAAAACTATGACCAATGAATAAAAGGAAAAGAAACACGGTGGTCATGGCCGCCTGAGTTTCACCATAAAAAGAAACACCATGAGAAAGGTACTATAGGGATCGAAAGGGGGGAGAGATGACATGGTCGCTACTTACCAATGGATGGAGCAGAACGTTGTCTTGGAGATAGGGCGGAGAAGGGCGAGGCTGGTAGCAAGAAGGCCAACGACGGAAGGGAGGAGAGCAGTGGGGGATCTTGAACCGGCAGGGAACTGGCGGCGGAGGGCCCCGCGCCACCGTGACGTAGCCTCAGGCACGACCTCGTACGCCGGCGATAGGCCCACACGCGTCCACGCCCCTGGCAGCGGCGGCGGCGGCTCCCGTGTACCTCTCGCCGCCGAGGATGAGGGGCGGCGCGTAGAGCAGGTTCGTGTGAGGGAGGCGAGGCAGTCGCCGGAGAGGCGAGGGGGTGCCAGGTGCGTGCGGCGGCATGGTCGGCACTCGGCAGTGAGGCAAAGGGACAACGGGGCGTGAAGGCGAGAAGGGGCGGCGGCGGCGGGGGG
>LR738715.1:827777759-827795910 GCA_902687465.1 Secale cereale | reverse complement strand
GGGGGGGCGAGCGGTTGGGGCGAGTGAGAGGTGTGCGGGCGTGCGGGAGAGGGGTGCGAGAGGTAGCGGGGTACCGTATCAGGTTGTGATTAGCGAGGGGGTTTCATAAATGATAGTTTTCGTTAACGGATACTGTAGGCCGTTAGATCATTGATTAGACGGCTAATATGTTGAGTTGGATAGGCCCTCTCTTTCTTTTATAGTGGCAGTAGACTAGACGGAGGATAAACTAGAGGGACGGGCTTGCCGGCACACGGCTTGGTGAATCTTGATGTCTTGGGTGCTAGCCATGCCCCTCTATTTCTATGTTGAGCCCTGGGGTCGAAACTTGGAGCAAAAGCCTCCTCAAAGTCGGTTTTTCCCGAAAGGCAAGAGTCCCACTCGGACTCCAGAGCTAGACGCCAGGGTTCCCGGCGTCTAGCCTATGGTCTCCGCAAAACTTCCTTTTACGCTTTCCAAAAGCCTCGTGGGCTTTCCCCTTTGGCCCAAATAAAGTGTTCTCGTACCCAAACATTTCGAGAAACATCCGGAACCCCTTCCGGAGGCCAAACACTATTATCCCATATATCAATCTTTATCTCCGGACCATTCCGGAGTTCCTCGTCATGTCCGTGATCACATCCGAGATTCCGAACAACATTTGGTTACCAACATACATAACTTATATAATACTATATCGTCAACGAACGTTAAGCGTGTGGACCCTACAGGGTTGAGAACTATGTAGACATGGCCGAGACTCCTCTTCGGTCAATAACAAATAGTGGAACCTGGATGCCCATATTGGCTCCTACATATTCTACGAAGATCTTCATCGGTCGAATCGTTATGACAACATACATTATTCCCTTTGTCATCGGTATGTTACTTGCCCGAGATTCGATCGTCGGAATCTTCATATCTAGTTCAATCTCGTTACCGGCAAGTCTCTTTACACGTTCCGTAATGCATCATCATGTAACCAACTCATTAGTCACGTTGCTTGCAAGGCTTATAGTGATGTGCATTACCGAGAGGGCCCAGAGATACCTCTTTGATACATGGAGTGATAAATCCTAATCTCGATCTATGCCAACTCAACAAACACCTTCGGAGAAACCTGTAGAGCATGTTTATAATCACCCAGTTACGTTATGACGTTTGATATCACACAAAGTGTTCCTCCGGTATTCGGGAGTTGCATAATCTCATAGTCAGAGGAATATATAGAGGTCATGAAGAGAGCAATAGCAATAAAATTAAACGATCATTATGCTTAGCTAACGGATTTGTCATGTCCATCACATTATTCTCCTAATGATGTGATCCTGTTAATCAAATAACAACACATGTCTATGGTTAGGAAACTCAACCTTCTTTGATTAACGAGCTAGTCTAGTAGAGGCTTACTAGGGACACGGTGTTTTGTCTATGTATCCACACATGTATCAAGTTTCCGATTAATACAATTCTAGCATGAATAATAAACATTTGTCATGATATAAGGAAATATAAAATAACAACTTTAATATTTCCTCTAGGGCATATTTCCTTCAACTACTACCATGAGACCGGTAAAATAGAGAACCTATCAAGGGAAAACCTTGGCCTTGCACAAAGTCCACTTGAGCTAGATGTATACGATCTTGACTTCCTCAAGTTGGACCACCTTTCTTGATTGCGTTGGCTCGGTGAAGACTAGTAGATTGCTCCCCCATACTCCACTATGGACGAGCCACTCTTCAGCACATCTTCACAAGTCCATTGTCACCATAATGGATGACAAGCTTCAAGCACTTGATCTCTTCGTGATGCATCACTTGAACTTGCACACCACAACCTTGATTTGATGTCATCCTCCATGGGTTGTATGCGATCTTCCTCTTGACGCAAGCCCATGGAAGATAACCTAACCCCACATAAAACTCTCACAAACACCATGGGTTAGTACACAAAGCGTAATTGATAATGCTCACCATACCATGGGATCGCTTGATCCCTCTCGGTACATCTTCTACACTTTGTGTGTTTTTCACCTTAATTCACTCTTTGACTTAGTCTTGATCAACCTCACACATGACCAATCTTTAGATAATTCCTTGAATAGCACATTGGTCGACACAAACTCTCCTTGAAACCAACACATGGACTCCAAGAAAAGCCTATGGACAAATCATTTAAATATAACTCAAGGCAACCATTAGTCCATAGAGATTTATCATCAATTACCAAAACCGAACATGGGGGCGCCGCATGTTCTTTCATTGGGGGTGACTTGAGAGCTTGAATCATCGGGAGTTAGAGGGTCACTTATCTTCATCCTAGAGAAGAGGAATTGACTGAAACCACCTTAATTCTCCTGTCAAGAGCAGTCACCCCATTAGAATTCTGACAGGAGATTCCGGTATCCAAGAATTTTTTGAGAAAATTCCTCTATCTTGGACAAGTCAGACCCTTTGAACAAGATCATCCATCTCCTGATAGTTCCTAGTATCTTCGTCCATATTTATTTCAAATTATTCCATATAGCATTCTTAAAGACATGTGACTTTCTATGTTTCCACATAGTCCAGAGAATGCATGCACAGACTGAATTTAGAGCAGTTTGTTTCTATTTGCAGGCCAAAACCTGGCAATGGAGATGTAGTTAGATCCTGATTCAGTGGAGAAGAAATCTGACACATGTGTCTAGATTTGCTTGGCAACCACACAATTAAGGAACAAATGTGTAATGGACTCTTTTCACATCAATAAACACATTCATGGGTTTTCTCAATGCCCCTCTTAGCATGATTATCTTTAGTCATCATCTTGTTGTGAGAGAGAAACGAAAGAAAAACCTAGACTCTGGGTGGAATTACTATTGACCATGCAACGGGAATATACACTGGTTGGACCCCCTGAAGTTCATGATGCTATATAGAGAACCATAGTAGATTCTCCCTTTACCTCATATTGCCAAACTAGTGAGCACCACCCTCCCAAAAAGGGGCGCTCTTGATGATTTGCTCAAGGCATTACCATTGTTCCATCATAGCAGGGGGTAAAAATCCTCCTAAAAGTGAGTCTAATCTCACTGATATCCCAAATCTCAGTTATAATAGAGCATTGTTGATGGCATATGGAATCCAGGGGCCAGAATTGGGCAGAGAGAGGGGGGGTCCCAAACCAGACTTCCTCCCAGAATCTGATTCTCTTCCCATCCCCCACCACCCATCTATACCCATACTTTAATGCTTTGGCAGCCCACGCCACACCTTGCCAGAATCGGGAAGGGTTTTGTGGCTACAAGCAAAAATGTAAGGTGGGTTGTTGAGGTATTTTCTATCTATTAACTTTTTCCAAGGTTTCCCTTCATCTTTAATGTATCTCTTGACCCAGCTCCCCAGGTGGCAAAGATTTACATCTCTGGTGTTAGGTACCCCTAAACCTTCATATATTTTTACTCATACAAACTAAATGCCAGTTTGTAACGCCCCGAACACACCCGTCGGTGGTCGTTACTCCTGGCGGGATCTAGAGTAGCCCCACAGATAAATACTAGTCTTTTCTACGCACTTTGTCCTCAGTCATGCGCTCCGGCGAGCAACTTCCCGGTCGGTCACCCATCCTAAAATTACTCCAAGCTGAGCACGCTTAACTTTGGAGTTCTTTCCGAATGGGCTCCCAGAAAAGAAGGAATTCCTTATTGATATGAGTAGTCTACCATCGCTAATAAGCCAGGCTATCACATACACCCTCAGTCAAAGGAACCGACGTCCTCGTCGGGCCACAGGAGCGTTCCCTCTTGGTACATACGTCTGTGCTTCCAGTCCGGCACATGTGCCATTCCGTGTGCCACGACGGGTCACAAACGTCAGGCACAACATGACCGTGCACATGTCTGCAAACATCCATGTAACCGCGAGGGTCGACTCTGATACCAACTTGTAACGCCTCAGACACACCCTTCGGTGGTCGTTACTCCTGGCGGGATCTAGACTAGCCCCATAGATCAATACTAGTCTTTTCTGTGCACTTTATCCTCACTCATGCGCACCCCGGAGCAACTTCCCGGTCGGTCACCTATCCTGAAATTACTCCAAGTTGAGCACGCTTTACTTTGGAGTTCTTTCCGAATGGGTTTTCAGAAAAGAAGGAATTCCTTATTGATATGAGTAGTCTATCATCGCTAATAAGCCAGGTTATCACATACACCCTCACTCAGAGGAACCGACGTCCTCGTCGGGCCACAGGAACGTTCCCTCTTGGTACATAGTCCGTGCTTCCAGTCCGGCACTTGTGCCATGCCGTGTGTCACGACGGGTCACAAACGTCAAGCACAACATGACCGCGCACCTGTCTGCAAACATCCATGTAACCGCGAGGGTTGGGTCTGATACCAACTAGTAGCGCCCCGGACACACCCGTCAGTGGTCGTTACTCCTGGCGGGATCTAGACTAGCCCCACAGATCAATACTAGTCTTTTACGTGCACTTTGTCCTCACTGATGCGCACCCGGGAACAACTTCCCGATCGGTCACCCATCCTGAAATTACTCCAAGCTGAGCACGCTTAACTTTGGAGTTCTTTTCGAATGGGCTCCCAGAAAAGAAGGAATTCCTTATTGATATGAGTAGTCTACCATCGCTAATAAGCCAGGCTATCACATACACCCTCACTCAGACGAACTGACGTCCTCGTCGGGCCACAGGAACGTTCCCTCTTGGTACATAGTCCGTGCTTCCTGTCCGGCACATGTGCCATACCGTGTGCCACGACGGGTCACAAATGTCAAGCACAACATGACCGCGCACCTGTCTGCAAACATCCATGTAACTGCGAGGGTCGACTCTGATACCAACTTGTAACGCCCCGGACACACCCGCCAGTGGTCGTTACTCCTGGCGGGATCTAGACTAGCCCCACAGATCAATACTAGTCTTTTTTACGCACTTTGTCCTCAGTCATGCGCACCGGCGAGCAACTTCCCGGTCGATCACCCATCCTGAAATTACTCCAAGCTGAGCACGCTTAACTTTGGAGTTCTTTCCGAATGGGCTCCCAAAAAAGAAGGAATTCCTTATTGATATGAGTAGTCTACCATCGCTAATAAGCCTGGCTATCACATACACCCTCACTCAAAGGAACCGACGTCCTCGTCGGGCCACAGGAACGTTCCCTCTTGGTACATACATCTGTGCTTCCAGTCCGGCACATGTGCCATTCCGTGTGCCACGACGGGTCACAAACGTCAGGCACAAAATGACCGTGCACATGTCTGCAAACATCCATGTAACCGCGAGGGTCGGCTTTGATACCAACTTGTAACGCCTCAGACACACCCGTCGGTGGTCGTTACTCCTGGCGGGATCTAGACTAGCCCCACAGATCAATACTAGTCTTTTCTGTGCACTTTATCCTCACTCATGCGCACCCGGGAGCAACTTCCCGATCGGTCACCTATCCTGAAATTACTCCAAGTTGAGCACGCTTAACTTTGGAGTTCTTTCCGAATGGGTTTTCAGAAAAGAACGAATTCCTTATTGATATGAGTAGTCTACCATCGTTAATAAGCCAGGTTATCACATACACCCTCACTCAGAGGAACCGACGTCCTCGTCGGGCCACAAGAATGTTCCCTCTTGGCACATAGTCCGTGCTTCCAGTCCGGCACTTGTGCCATGCCGTGTGCCACGACGGGTCACAAACATCAAGCACAACATGACTGCGCACCTGTATGCAAACATCCATGTAACCGCGAGGGTCGACTCTGATACCAACTTGTAACGCCCCGGACACACCCGTTAGTGGTCGTTACTACTGGCGGGATCTAGACTAGCCCCACAGATCAATACTAGTCTTTTATGTGCACTTTGTCCTCACTGATGCGCACCCGGGAGCAACTTCCCGATCGGTCACCCATCCTGAAATTACTCCAAGCTGAGCACGCTTAACTTTGGAGTTCTTTTCGAATGGGCTCCCAGAAAAGAAGGAATTCCTTATTGATATGAGTAGTCTACCATCGCTAATAAGCCAGGCTATCACATACACCCTCACTCAGAGGAACCGACCTCCTCGTCGGGCCACAGGAACGTTCCCTCTTGGTACATAGTCCGTGCTTCCTGTCCGGCACATGTGCCATGCCGTGTGCCACGACGGGTCACAAACGTCAAGCACAACATGACCGCGCACCTGTCTGCAAACATCCATGTAACCGCGAGGGTCGGCTATGATACCAACTTGTAACGCCCCGGACACACCCGCCAGTGGTCGTTACTCCTGGCGGGATCTAGAGTAGCCCCACAGATCAATACTAGTCTTTTCTACGCACTTTGTCCTCAGTCATGCGCTCCGGCGAGCAACTTCCCGGTCGGTCACCCATCCTGAAATTACTCCAAGCTGAGCACGCTTAACTTTGGAGTTCTTTCCGAATGGGCTCCCAGAAAAGAAGGAATTCCTTATTGATATGAGTAGTCTACCATCGCTAATAAGCCAGGCTATCACATACACCCTCACTCAAAGGAACCGACGTCCTCGTCGGGCCACAGAAACGTTCCCTCTTGGTACATACGCCTATGCTTCCAGTCCGGCACATGTGCCATTCCGTGTGCCACGACGGGTCACAAACGTCAGGCACAACATGACCGTGCACATGTCTGGAAACATCCATGTAACCGCGAGGGTCGGCTCTGATACCAACTTGTAACGCCTCAGACACACCCGTCGGTGGTCATTACTCCTGGCGGGATCTAGACTAGCCCCATAGATCAATACTAGTCTTTTCTGTGCACTTTATCCTCACTCATGCGCACCCCGGAGCAACTTCCCGGTCGGTCACCTATCCTGAAATTACTCCAAGTTGAGCACGCTTTACTTTGGAGTTCTTTCCGAATGGGTTTTCAGAAAAGAAGGAATTCCTTATTGATATGAGTAGTCTATCATCGCTAATAAGCCTATCACATAAACCCTCACGCAGAGGAACCGACGTCCTCGTCGGGCCACAGGAACGTTCCCTCTTGGTACATAGTCCGTGCTTCCAGTCCGGCACTTGTGCCATGCCGTGTGCCACGACGGGTCACAAACGTCAAGCACAACATGACCGCGCACCTGTCTGCAAACATCCATGTAACCGCGAGGGTCGGCTCTGATACCAACTAGTAGCGCCCCGGACACACCCGTCAGTGGTCGTTACTCCTGGCGGGATCTAGACTAGCCCCATAGATCAATACTAGTCTTTTACGTGCACTTTGTCCTCACTGATGCGCACCCGGGAACAACTTCCCGATCGGTCACCCATCCTGAAATTACTCCAAGCTGAGCACGCTTAACTTTGGAGTTCTTTTCGAATGGGCTCCCAGAAAAGAAGGAATTCCTTATTGATATGAGTAGTCTACCATCGCTAATAAGCCAGGCTATCACATACACCCTCACTCAGGCGAACTGACGTCCTCGTCGGGCCACAGGAACGTTCCCTCTTGGTACATAGTCCGTGCTTCCTGTCCGGCACATGTGCCATACCGTGTGCCACGACGGGTCACAAATGTCAAGCACAACATGACCGCGCACCTGTCTGCAAACATCCATGTAACTGCGAGGGTCGGCTCTGATACCAACTTGTAACGCCCCGGACACACCCGCCAGTGGTCGTTACTCCTGGCGGGATCTAGACTAGCCCCACAGATCAATACTAGTCTTTTCTACGCACTTTGTCCTCAGTCATGCGCACCGGCGAGCAACTTCCCGATCGATCACCCATCCTGAAATTACTCCAAGCTGAGCACGCTTAACTTTGGAGTTCTTTCCGAATGGGCTCCCAAAAAAGAAGGAATTCCTTATTGATATGAGTAGTCTACATCGCTAATAAGCCTGGCTATCACATACACCCTCACTCAAAGGAACCGACGTCCTCGTCGGGCCACAGGAACGTTCCCTCTTGGTACATACGTCTGTGCTTCCAGTCCGGCACATGTGCCATTCCGTGTGCCACGACGGGTCACAAACGTCAGGCACAAAATGACCGTGCACATGTCTGCAAACATCCATGTAACCGCGAGGGTCGGCTTTGATACCAACTTGTAACGCCTCAGACACACCCGTC
Source organism: Secale cereale (assembly GCA_902687465.1). Classification (NCBI taxonomy): domain Eukaryota; kingdom Viridiplantae; phylum Streptophyta; class Magnoliopsida; order Poales; family Poaceae; genus Secale; species Secale cereale. The sequence goes on along the minus strand of LR738715.1, from coordinate 827,787,850 downwards.
GGTGGTCGTTACTCCTGGCGGGATCTAGACTAGCCCCACAGATCAATACTAGTCTTTTCTGTGCACTTTATCCTCACTCATGCGCACCCGGGAGCAACTTCCCGGTCGGTCACCTATCCTGAAATTACTCCAAGTTGAGCACGCTTAACTTTGGAGTTCTTTCCGAATGGGTTTTCAGAAAAGAAGGAATTCCTTATTGATATGAGTAGTCTACCATCGTTAATAAGCCAGGTTATCACATACACCCTCACTCAGAGGAACCGACGTCCTCGTCGGGCCACAAGAATGTTCCCTCTTGGCACATAGTCCGTGCTTCCAGTCCGGCACTTGTGCCATGCCGTGTGCCACGACGGGTCACAAACATCAAGCACAACATGACTGCGCACCTGTATGCAAACATCCATGTAACCGCGAGGGTCGACTCTGATACCAACTTGTAACGCCCCGGACACACCCGTTAGTGGTCGTTACTCCTGGCGGGATCTAGACTAGCCCCACAGATCAATACTAGTCTTTTATGTGCACTTTGTCCTCACTGATGCGCACCCGGGAGCAACTTCCCGATCGGTCACCCATCCTGAAATTACTCCAAGCTGAGCACGCTTAACTTTGGAGTTCTTTTCGAATGGGCTCCCAGAAAAGAAGGAATTCCTTATTGATATGAGTAGTCTACCATCGCTAATAAGCCAGGCTATCACATACACCCTCACTCAGAGGAACCGACCTCCTCGTCGGGCCACAGGAACGTTCCCTCTTGGTACATAGTCCGTGCTTCCTGTCCGGCACATGTGCCATGCCGTGTGCCACGACGGGTCACAAACGTCAAGCACAACATGACCGCGCACCTGTCTGCAAACATCCATGTAACCGCGAGGGTCGGCTATGATACCAACTTGTAACGCCCCGGACACACCCGCCAGTGGTCGTTACTCCTGGCGGGATCTAGAGTAGCCCCACAGATCAATACTAGTCTTTTCTACGCACTTTGTCCTCAGTCATGCGCTCCGGCGAGCAACTTCCCGGTCGGTCACCCATCCTGAAATTACTCCAAGCTGAGCACGCTTAACTTTGGAGTTCTTTCCGAATGGGCTCCCAGAAAAGAAGGAATTCTTTATTGATATGAGTAGTCTACCATCGCTAATAAGCCAGGCTATCACATACACCCTCACTCAAAGGAACCGACGTCCTCGTCGGGCCACAGAAACGTTCCCTCTTGGTACATACGTCTATGCTTCCAGTCCGGCACATGTGCCATTCCGTGTGCCACGACGGGTCACAAACGTCAGGCACAACATGACCGTGCACATGTCTGCAAACATCCATGTAACCGCGAGGGTCGGCTCTGATACCAACTTGTAATGCCTCAGACACACCCGTCGGTGGTCGTTACTCCTGGCGGGATCTAGACTAGCCCCATAAATCAATACTAGTCTTTTCTGTGCACTTTATCCTCACTCATGCGCACCCCGGAGCAACTTCCCGGTCGGTCACCTATCCTGAAATTACTCCAAGTTGAGCATGCTTTACTTTGGAGTTCTTTCCGAATGGGTTTTCAGAAAAGAAGGAATTCCTTATTGATATGAGTAGTCTATCATCGCTAATAAGCCTATCACATAAACCCTCACTCAGAGGAACCGACGTCCTCGTCGGGCCACAGGAACGTTCCCTCTTGGTACATAGTCCGTGCTTCCAGTCCGGCACTTGTGCCATGCCGTGTGCCACGACGGGTCACAAACGTCAAGCACAACATGACCGCGCACCTGTCTGCAAACATCCATGTAACCGCGAGGGTCGGCTCTGATACCAACTAGTAGCGCTCCGGACACACCCGTCAGTGGTCGTTACTCCTGGCGGGATCTAGACTAGCCCCATAGATCAATACTAGTCTTTTACGTGCACTTTGTCCTCACTGATGCGCACCCGGGAACAACTTCCCGATCGGTCACCCATCCTGAAATTACTCCAAGCTGAGCACGCTTAACTTTGGAGTTCTTTTCGAATGGGCTCCCAGAAAAAAAGGAATTCCTTATTGATATGAGTAGTCTACCATCGCTAATAAGCCAGGCTATCACATACACCCTCACTCAGGCGGACTGACGTCCTCGTCGGGCCACAGGAACGTTCCCTCTTGGTACATAGTCCGTGCTTCCTGTCCGGCACATGTGCCATACCGTGTGCCACGACGGGTCACAAATGTCAAGCACAGCATGACCGCGCACCTGTCTGCAAACATCCATGTAACTGCGAGGGTCGGCTCTGATACCAACTTGTAACGCCCCGGACACACCCGCCAGTGGTCGTTACTCCTGGCGGGATCTAGACTAGCCCCACAGATCAATACTAGTCTTTTCTACGCACTTTGTCCTCAGTCATGCACACCGACGAGCAACTTCCCAGTCGATCACCCATCCTGAAATTACTCCAAGCTGAGCACGCTTAACTTTGGAGTTCTTTCCGAATGGGCTCCCAAAAAAGAAGGAATTCCTTATTGATATGAGTAGTCTACCATCGCTAATAAGCGTGGCTATCACATACACCCTCACTCAAAGGAACCGACGTCCTCGTCGGGCCACAGGAACGTTCCCTCTTGGTACATACGTCTGTGCTTCCAGTCCGGCACATGTGCCATTCCGTGTGCCATGACGAGTCACAAACGTCAGGCACAACATGACCGTGCACATGTCTGCAAACATCCATGTAACCGCGAGTGTCGGCTCTGATACCAACTTGTAACGCCTCAGACACACCCGTCGGTGGTCGTTACTCCTGGCGGGATCTAGACTAGCCCCATAGATCAATACTAGTCTTTTCTGTGCACTTTATCCTCACTCATGCGCACCCGGGAGCAACTTCCCGGTCGGTCACCTATCCTGAAATTACTCCAAGTTGAGCACGCTTAACTTTGGAGTTCTTTCCGAGTGGGTTTTCAGAAAAGAAGGAATTCCTTATTGATATGAGTAGTCTACCATCGCTAATAAGCCAGGTTATCACATACACCCTCACTCAGAGGAACCGACGTCCTCGTCGGGCCACAGGAATGTTCCCTCTTGGCACATAGTCCGTGCTTCCAGTCCGGCACTTGTGCCATGCCGTGTGCCACGACGGGTCACAAACATCAAGCACAACATGGCTGCGCACCTGTATGCAAACATCCATGTAACCGTGAGGGTCGGCTCTGATACCAACTTGTAACGCCCCGGACACACCCGTTAGTGGTCGTTACTCCTGGCGGGATCTAGACTAGCCCCACAGATCAATACTAGTCTTTTATGTGCACTTTGTCCTCACTGATGCACACCCGGGAGCAACTTCCCGATCGGTCACCCATCCTGAAATTACTCCAAGCTGAGCACGCTTAACATTGGAGTTCTTTTCGAATGGGCTCCCAGAAAAGAAGGAATTCCTTATTGATATGAGTAGTCTACCATCGCTAATAAGCCAGGCTATCACATACACCCTCAATCAGAGGAACCGACCTCCTCGTCGGGCCACAGGAACGTTCCCTCTTGGTACATAGTCCGTGCTTCCTGTCCGGCATATGTGCCATGCCGTGTGCCACGACGGGTCACAAACGTCAAGCACAACATGACTGTGCACCTGTCTGCAAACATCCAAGTAACCGCGAGGGTCGGCTCTGATACCAACTTGTAACACCCCGGACACACCCGCCAGTGGTCGTTACTCCTGGCGGGATCTAGAGTAGCCCCATAGATCAATACTAGTCTTTTCTACGCACTTTGTCCTCAGTCATGCGCTCTGGCGAGCAACTTCCCGGTCTGTCACCCATCCTGAAATTACTCCAAGCTGAGCACGCTTAACTTTGGAGTTCTTTCCGAATGGGCTCCCAGAAAAGAAGGAATTCCTTATTGATATGAGTAGTCTACCATCGCTAATAAGCCAGGCTATCATATACACCCTCACTCAAAGGAACCGACATCCTCGTCGGGCCACAGGAACGTTCCCTCTTGGTACATACGTCTATGCTTCCAGTCCGGCACATGTGCCATTCCGTGTGCCACGACGGGTCACAAACGTCAGGCACAACATGACCGTGCACATGTCTGCAAACATCCATGTAACCGCGAGGGTCGGCTCTGATACCAACTTGTAATGCCTCAGACACACCCGTCGGTGGTCGTTACTCCTGGCGGGATCTAGACTAGCCCCATAGATCAATACTAGTCTTTACTGTGCACTTTATCCTCACTCATGCGCACCCCGGAACAACTTCCCGGTCGGTCACCTATCCTGAAATTACTCCAAGTTGAGCACGCTTTACTTTGGAGTTCTTTCCGAATGGGTTTTCAGAAAAGAAGGAATTCCTTATTGATATGAGTAGTCTATCATCGCTAATAAGCCAGGTTATCACATACACCCTCACTCAGAGGAACCGACGTCCTCGTCAGGCCACAGGAACGTTCCCTCTTGGTACATAGTCCGTGCTTCCAGTCCGGCACTTGTGCCATGCCGTGTGCCACGACGGGTCACAAACGTCAAGCACAACCTGACCGCGCACCTGTCTGCAAACATCCATGTAACCGCGAGGGTCGGCTCTGATACCAACTTGTAACGCCCCGGACACACCCGTCAGTGGTCGTTACTCCTGGCGGGATCTAAACTATCCCCACAGGTCAATACTAGTCTTTTACGTGCACTTTGTCCTCACTGATGCGCACCCGGGAACAACTTCTCGATCGGTCACCCATCCTGAAATAACTCCAAGCTGAGCACACATAACTTTGGAGTTCTTTTCGAATGGGCTCCCAGAAAAGAAGGAATTCCTTATTGATATGAGTAGTCTACCATCGCTAATAAGCCAGGCTATCACACACACCCTCACTCAGACGAACTGACGTCCTCGTCGGGCCACAGGAACGTTCCCTCTTGGTACATAGTCCGTGCTTGCTGTCCGGCACATGTGCCATACCGTGTGCCACGACGGGTCACAAACGTCAAGCACAACATGACCGCGCACCTGTCTGCAAACATCCATGTAACTGCGAGGGTCGGCTCTGATACCAACTTGTAACGCCCCGGACACACCCGCCAGTGGTCGTTACTCCTGGCGGGATCTAGACTAGCCCCACAGATCAATACTAGTCTTTTCTACGCACTTTGTCCTCAGTCATGCGCATCGGCGAGCAACTTCCGGTCGATCACCCATCCTGAAATTACTCCAAGCTGAGCACGCTTAACTTTGGAGTTCTTTCCGAATGGGCTCCCAGAAAAGAAGGAATTCCTTATTGATATGAGTAGTCTACCATCGCTAATAAGCCTGGCTATCACATACACCCTCACTCTAAGGAACCGACGTCCTCGTCGGGCCACAGGAACGTTCCCTCTTGGTACATACGTCTGTGCTTCCAGTCCGGCACATGTGCCATTCCGTGTGCCACGACGGGTCACAAACGTCAGGCACAACATGATCGTGCACATGTCTGCAAACATCCATGTAACCGCGAGGGTCGGCTCTGATACCAACTTGTAACGCCTCAGACACACCCGTCGGTGGTCGTTACTCCTGGCGGGATCTAGACTAGCCCCACAGATCAATACTAGTCTTTTCTGTGCACTTTATCCTCACTCATGCGCACCCGGGAGCAACTTCCCGGTCGGTCACCTATCCTGAAATTACTCCAAGTTGAGCACGCTTAACTTTGGAGTTCTTTCCGAATGGGTTTTCAGAAAAGAAGGAATTCCTTATTGATATGAGTAGTCTACCATCGCTAATAAGCCAGGTTATCACATACACCCACACTCAGAGGAACCGACGTCCTCGTCGGGCCACAGGAACATTCCCTCTTGGTACATAGTTCGTGCTTCCAGTCCGGCACTTGTGCCATGCCGTGTGCCACGACGGGTCACAAACGTTAAGCACAACATGACCGCGCACCTGTCTGCAAACATCCATGTAACCGCGAGGGTCGGCTCTGATACCAACTTGTAACGCCCCGAACACACACGTCAGTGGTCGTTACTCCTGGCGGGATCTAGACTAGCCCCACAGATCAATACTAGTCTTTTATGTGCACTTTGTCCTCACTGATGCGCACCCGGGAGCAACTTCCCGATTGGTCACCCATCCTGAAATTACTCCAAGCTGAGCACGCTTAACTTTGGAGTTCTTTTCGAATGGGCTCCCAAAAAAGAAGGAATTCCTTATTGATATGAGTAGTCTACCATCGCTAATAAGCCAGGCTATCGCATACACCCTCACTCAGAGGAACCGACGTCCTCGTCGGGCCACAGGAACGTTCCCTCTTGGTACATAGTCCGTGCTTCCTGTCCGGCACATGTGCCATGCCGTGTGCCACGACGGGTCACAAACGTCAAGCACAACATGACCGCGCACCTGTCTACAAACATCCATGTAACCGCGAGGGTCGGCTCTGATACCAACTTGTAACGCCCCGGACACACCCGCCAGTGGTCGTTACTCCTGGCGGGATCTAGACTAGCCCCATAGATCAATACTAGTCTTTTATACGCACTTTGTCCTCAGTCATGCGCACCGGCGAGCAACTTACCGGTCGGTCACCCATCCTGAAATTACTCCAAGCTGAGCACGCTTAACTTTGGGGTTCTTTCCGAATGGGCTCCCAGAAAAAAAGCAATTCCTTATTGATATGAGTAGTCTACCATTGCTAATAAGCCAGGCTATCACATACACCCTCACTCAAAGGAACCGACGTCCTCGTCGGGCCACAGGATCGTTCCCTCTTGGTACATACGTCTGTGCTTCCAGTCTGGCTCATGTGCCAGTCCGTGTGCCACGACGGGTCACAAACGTCAGGCACAACATGACCGTGCACATGTCTGCAAACATCCATGTAACCGAGAGGGTCTGCTCTGATATCAACTTGTAACGCCTCAGACGCACCCGACGGTGGTCGTTACTCCTGGCGGGATCTTGACTAGCCTCACAGATCAATACTAGTCTTTTCTGTGCACATTATCCTCACTCATGCGCACCCGGGAGCAACTTTCCGGTCGGTCACCTATCCTGAAATTACTCCAAGTTGAGCACGCATAACTTTGGAGGTCTTTCCGAATGGGTTTTAGAAAAGAAGGAATTCCTTATTGATATGAGTAGTCTACCATCGCTAATAAGCCAGGTTATCACATATACCCTCACTCAGAGGAACCGACGTCCTCGTCGGGCCACATGAACGTTCCCTCTTGGTACATAATCTGTGCTTCCAGTCCAGCACTTGTGCCATGCCGTGTGCCACGACGGGTCACAAACGTCAAGCACAACATGACCGCGCACCTGTCTGCAAACATCCATGTAACCACGAGGGTCGGCTCTGATACCAACTTGTAACGCTCCGGACACACCCGTCAGTGGTCGTTACTCCTGGCGGGATCTAGACTAGCCCCACAGATCAATACTAGTCTTTTATGTGCACTTTGTCCTCACTGATGCGCACCCGGGAGCAACTTCCCGATCGGTCACCCATCCTGAAATTACTCCAAGCTGAGCACGCTTAACTTTAAAGTTCTTTTCGAATGGGTTCACAGAAAAGAAGGAATTCCTTATTGATATGAGTAGTCTACCATCGCTAATAAGCCAGGCTATCACATACACCCTCACTCAGAGGAACCGACGTCCTCGTCGAGCCACAGAAACGTTCCCTCTTAGTACATAGTATGTGCTTCCTGTCCGGCACACGTGCCATGCCGTGTGCCACGACGGGTCACAAACGTCAAGCACAACATGACCGCGCACCTGTCTGCAAACATCCATGTAACCGCGAGGGTCGGCTCTGATACCAACTTGTAACGCCCCGGACACACCCGCTATTGGTCGTTACTCCTGGCGGGATCTAGACTAGCCCCATAGATCAATACTAGTCTTTTCTGTGTACTTTGTCCTCACTCATGCGCACTCGGGAGCAACTTCCCAGTCGGTCACCCATCCTGAAATTACTCCAAGCTGAGCACGCTTAAGTTTGGAGTTCTTTTCGAATGAGCTCCCAGAAAAGAAGGAATTCCTTATTGATATGAGTAGTCTACCATCGCTAATAAGTCAGGCTATCACCTACACCCTCACTCAGAGGAACCGACGTCCTCATCGGGCCACAGGAACGTTCCCTCTTGGTAGTCTATCATCGCTAATAAGTCAAGCTATCACACAGTTGGCCAGATGAATTTTTCATAATTCCTTCAAAGTCATTCTACAGGCAATTAGCCATTTGGCTATTGATCATATCTAAAGCCCATTTTGAGAATTTGAAGAAAGGAAGGAGATAGATGGGAATGCTAGCAAGACATGTTTTAATCGGAATTAGTCTAGCAGAGTAGGATAGGAGCTTGCCTCTCCAGCCATCCATTATTTTAAGAATTTTATATATCAAATGGCTGTGTATCCTCTCTTCTAAGCTTGTCATAATTAATGCAATGGGATCCCTAGGTATTTTATGGGAGAAGTCCCTACCCTACATCATAGGATATCTGCAAAACTTTTTGTTTCATCAGGGGACAGTTCTATGCGTACGATCTCACTTCTCATTTTTCATGTTTTTTGTTTTCTCCTCACCTTTCTTCATAAAAAGAATGGTGGCATCTGCATACTACATCAACAAATGCATGAAGCTTAAACCCTTTTAACTTCTTATCCGCATCGTATGAATCTTCTAGAATGAAAACTTGAACAAAAATCGGATTTGAGTGATATACATATACATATAGTTGTGTCCACCAGTTTGATGGTTCCACACGGAAAATGACCATCGATGCAGCCGTGGTAATTGACAGCTGGTGATAGATAGATTTCGTGTTAATTTGCTGTCCATGTCAAGGATACGCTTTCGAACGAGAAAAGGCGCACTGCTGCATGCGTGTCAGTATACTTATACTCCCGGTTGTCCATGTCACAGCAGCGTGTCCGCGTCACAATTAAAAGCGGTGGTGCTCGTCAGTCAGGCTCCACAATGGGCGGCTGACGACGAACAGATCTTTAAACCTTGCCGATTAAGCGGGTGATTAAGCTAAGACTAGACGGGGTAGCGCTGTCCGAGTAAGCGGCCACTGTCGCGTAAAGCGTGAGCCAAAGCCCAAAGCCGATCCGTCCGTCGTTCCGGGGAGAAAAGGCAGATGAGATCAAAGTGGCCAGGATCGCATTGTTTGGGCACGGTGAAGAAAGCCAATCCGTTTCTTGGACGGAGTACTTACTCCGGTCGCTGAATTACGATTCGAGCGCCGCCGTTCTTGAACCGTACCACGCCGCTCGCCCTCGCCTCCCTCGTGCGCGGTGCGACCGACACGAGCGGCCAAGCCTACTAGACCACCACGCGATGCGCCGGCCGGTGGTGGGCACGGCACGGCCGGTCCACAGCGAACCCACCGCCCACGGGCCATTCGCTTCCGTGACAGCGGCGCACGGGCGCACAAGTAGTCTCGGAGGTAGCTCGGTCAGCTGGTCCCAGGATTTTTCATTTCTCCGGCGCCCGTGGCAGCGGATGTGGAGAGGCGGCCGCTTTTCTCGGCTCACACACCTCGCGCCTCTTTCCCACGGCCACAGCACACGCACTGACGCACACTACAGACGGCGGATCATTTTCGACCAAAGGCATTTCAGCCACTGTATGACCCACTTTTCCTGCGGATTATCCAATCCACTGGTGTGAGCCTGAGATTTGACGGCCGGGCTATATAGTATTGAGCCTAACCTTGACAGCACAACAATATTACCTAAAGCAACTTCAATGAGGCGACCTATTTCGTCCGCGGCCGTCCGTTTGGATACGCGCGGACAGAAAAGACGGCTCAACACATCGATCCGTTTGGACGCGCGTCCGTTTTTCGTCCACGGGCGAACCATTTCCGGCCCATTTTTTAGCCTGATTTGCGTCAGCGCTGACACGCGACGGACGCGCACTCGCCTACTCCTGTCCCCGGGCCCGCTGGTCTGTGGCACATTGGCCTCCCCTCCCCCCGCCCAACAAGCAACCCACGCCGCCGCCTCCTACATCACCGACGCCGCCGCCCATTTTTACCGGCGACTCTTCCAGCTACCGCCGCAACCACATCCGCCCAGCAACGCCGCCCCTGCCCCCGTCGCCCGCCGCTGCCGTTTTGCCTCCACGGCT
>LR738715.1:827692999-827777613 GCA_902687465.1 Secale cereale | reverse complement strand
AACCCACGCCGCCGCCTCCTCCGTCACCGACGCCGCCGCCCATTTTTGCCGGCGACTCTTCCAGCTACCGCCGCAACCACATCCGCCCAGCAACGCCGCCCCTGCCCCCGTCGCCCGCCGCTGCCGTTTTGCCGCCGGGGAGCAAACTGGTTCCCGCCCACGATCAAGAAGACGCCTCGCCGCCCCCGCCACATACGACTGGCACGCTCGTCGGACGCCGTCACACTCGTCGGATGCCGGCAGGGCAGCTAGCTGGTTTGTGGGCGCCGCGTCTCCCCTCGTCGGCCGTCACCTTCTTCGACGCCCGCAAGCTGTTCGACAGTTTGCCAAGGTACGAAAATGGACTCCGCCGACGAGTTCCTTTCCACAATTTCATTTGCGACTCCGACGATTCGTCATCCGACGACGAGGAGGAGATATTGGCTGCTGTGTTGGTCCATCACCACCTCAACAACCAGCGGCCGTTGTTCCGTGGCTCCATTCCGAGCCACCTTCCGGCGTTGAATCGTAACCGAGAGAGCGGGCATTTCCTTCTCTGGAAGGACTACTTTGATACAACAAACTTGTTGTTCAAACATCACAAATTCCGCCGTCGGTTCCGTATGAGTAGGCATGTTTTCAACCGTATTAGAGAGGGAGTGGTCGGCTATGATGACTACTTCAAGTGCAAAGAGGATGCCGTCGGCAAGATTGGTTTCTCCTCTTATCAAAAATGCACTGTCGCCATCTGAATGCTTGGATACGGAGTGCCCGGTGATCTCATTGACGAGTACGTCCGTATGAGTGAGTCTACATGCCTAGAGTCCCTGTATAAGTTATGCAAGGCTGTGATTTTTGTGTTTGGCCCTGAGTACTTGAGAGAGTCGACAACTGAAGATACAGCCCGTTTGTTGGCGATGAATGCTAGCAGGGGCTTCCCGGGGATGCTTGACAGCATAGACTACATGCATTGAGAGTGGAAGAACTGCCCTTCTGCTTGGCAAGGGCAGTATAGGGGACATGTCACGGCTTGCACTATCATACTAGAGGCCGTGGCGTCTCAAGATCTCTGGATCTGGCACTCTTTCTTTGGCACGGCTGGATCACACGATATCAACGTGCTTCAGCGCTCGCCGGTGTTTGCTAGGCTTGTCGAAGGCAACAGCCCATCGGTGAACTTTACTGTCAATGGCCACAACTACGACAAAGGGTACTTTTTGGGTGACGGTATCTATCCTCAGTGGACCACTATTGTAGAGACAATACCCAACCCCCAAGAGCAAGAGAGTACTAGAAAGGATGTCGAGCGTGCCTTTGTTGTTTTGCCATCTCGATGGGGCATCGTTCCGTATCCTGCTAATACTTGGAGCACGCAGAAATTATGGGAGGTGGTGACTTCTTGGTTGATCATGCACAATATGATCGTAGAATACGAGCGCCCGGAACGTCTGTATGATCAAGGCTTTCAGTTTCAGGGTGAGAATGTTGTGCCTGAGTATGGAGTAGCGGCAACATTTGAGCAGTTCACTCAGTTTCATGAAGACGTGCGTGATTGGGAAACTCATGTGCAACTGCAAAATGATTTGGTTGAGCATATGTGGACTCATGTTGACAACCAATAGATGTATCTTCTTTTATTTGTTTGCAAAACTATGTGAAACATTTTTATTTTTATTTGGCATGTAAAACTATACTATTTATTTGGGCGGCTAAACTATTTTTCTTGTTAAAATTTCATTTCACAATATGTTGAATGCAATGTAAAATTGGACGACCACGCCTGCACATATGGGTCGATGCGTTGGGCGCGCTGCGGACCCATATAAAAAACAGGGCGGACGTCGGGCGGGCGACCGACCCAAACGAACAACAAACGGACGAATTCACCGTCCGTTTGAGTCGGCCCGTTGGAGTTGCTCTAACTGGCAGTACTCTGCACTTTTCGAAAAGAGTAGTTGAGTGCTCTGCTTACCAGCTGAGGACCCAGACCATGCTCGACTACAATACAATACAGTGGAGTAGGGATCGCTTGCTGCAGAATGAATGTATGAATGAATACGTATAACCTGCGAGCTGCAGGTGTTGTGTGTGGAACATGTTTCACTTTTGTTCGATAGAGCAGCTAAAGTTGGGCTCTCTCCAGGCTTCGGAGGTGGCCCTGGTGCCCTTTCCACCCCAGGGAGCCTTGTCAGGTGTCAGCCAGCCTGCCTATTGGCGCCATAGAGTAAGGAGATTTTGATGTTGTTGTTCCTATAAGTGATGTGGTCGTGTCCCAAGCGTCGATAGCTGTGCCCGAAGCTCTCCTCGTCAATGAGATTTGTGATTTCCTAGTAGCTTTGGAGGCTGCTGGCCCTGGATCCGGGAAAACGATTGGTTGTCTTCTGAAGGAGAAGGACATTAGGGATAAGAAGATAGGTGGTGCTAGCTTGCGACCCAGCATCTTGAAGGAGAGTTTAGATAAATGTCGAAGCAAGAAGAGTGACGCTATAAGAAAGGTGTCTGCAGTTGCTTGATGATGATGGCTCTTTTGTGGGGGCAATTCGGTGCAGTTGCGTCTCATATGTCGGCATTTGGTAGTGTTAGCATGTTAGGGGTGTTTTCAAGTTTGCTCTTGTGGTTTTGTGGCCTTATGATTTGGGAGTAGTCCGCTTGCATCATGGGGTTGTGGCTTGGTTGCCTTCCGTCATCAAGTTGTAACGATTTTCGCCCGGTTTTCCGCAATTAACCAGGCAACTTTCTTCTTCTTAATTAATGAATGAGGCAAAGCTTTTGCCGTCGTTTCAAAAAAAAATTTAACCTGCGAGCGTATTTGTTATGAGCACGTTCGCAACAGTGTCATGTACTCTTCGGTATGCTTTATTGAGCAGCAGTATATTGATTCTTTAAAGAAAGATTGCCCCCTATACTATTATAGTTGTTTGCTGACTGGCGAGACATTTTTTGTTTTTTTACAAGTTTGCTCGCTGAAAACTTGAGAGCGAGAGGCTGGAGGTGGGTGTGGCTCAGATTTCCTCGATAAGTACGAAACCCGAGGGCTCGAGAGGAAAAAGGGGCTGCCCACCCGCAAAGCCGCTTCCGCCGGACTCCCCCTGCCCAACTGAGCCTCTGCTGCAGCTGCTTCCCAATGACAACGCCACACCTCCTTCCTTCCTTCCTTGCCCACGATTCGCTCCCTCGCTCTACCTCTCTCTCGCCCACGGATCAGGAGTTCAGGACGTTGGCGTGCCCGATCGCAAGTCAAGCCGGATCTGGGGATGTTGTCTTGCATGCAATTGGCCATGGCCGACCGGGAATCAATCAAGCCACGGAGGAAGCGGAATACAGCAATGCATTAGAGCAACTTCAATGGGACGACCCATTTCGTCCCGCGGCCGTTCGTTTGAGTCGGCGCGGACAGAAAAGGCGGCCCAACGCGCCGACCTAAATGGACGCGCGTCCGCTTTTCGTTCGCGGACGACCCATTCCCGGCCCATTTTTTAGCCTGATTTGCGTCGGCGCGGACACGCGACGGACGCGCGCTCGCCTACTCCTATCCCCGGGTCCGCTGGTCTGTGGCACATTGGCCTCCCCTCCCCCCAGCCAAGAAGCAACCCTCGCCCCACCTCCTCCGTCACCGACGCCGCCGCCCATTTGTGTGTCGGTGACTCTTCCAGCTGCCGCCGCCTCCACATCTGCCCCCTGCCCCCAGTCGCCCGCCGCCGCCGTTTTGCCGCCAGGTAGCAAACTGGTTCCCGCCGCCGCTTTCCCCACCGCCTAGCCGCCCGCGACCAAGAAGACGCCCCGCCGCCCCCGCCACATACGACCGGCACGCTCGTCGGACGTCGTCACACTCGTAGGACGCTGGCAGGGCAGCTAGCTGGTCTGTGGGCGCCGCGTCTCCCCTCGCCGGCCGTCTCCTTCTTCGACGCCCGCAAGTTGTTCGACAGTTTGCCAAGGTACGAAAATGAACTCCGCCGACGAGTTCTTTTTCCACAATTTCATTTGCGACTCCGATGATTCGTCGTCAGACAACGAGGAGGAGATATTGGCTGCCGTGTTGGTCCATCACCACCTCAACAACCAGCGGCCGTTGTTCCATGGCTCCATTCCAGGCCACCTTCCGGCGTTGAATAGTAACTGGGGGAGCGGGGATTTCCTTCTCTGGAAGGACTACTTTGATACAACAAACCCGTTGTTCAAACATCACAAATTCCGCCGTCGGTTCCGTATGAGTAGGCATGTTTTCAACCGTATTAGAGAGGGAGTGGTCGGCTATGATGACTACTTCGAGTGCAAAGAGGATGCCGTCAGCAAGATTGATTTCTCCTCTTATCAAAAATGCACTACCGCCATCCGAATGCTTGCATACGGAGTGCCCGGTGATCTCATTGACGAGTACGTCCGTATGAGTGAGTCTACATGCCTAGAGTCCCTGTATAAGTTCTGCAAGGCTGTGATTGCTGTGTTTGGCCCTGAGTACTTGAGAGAGCCGACAGCTGAAGATACATCCCGTTTGTTGGTGATTCATGCTAGCATGGACTTCCCGGGGATGCTTGGCAGCATAGATTGCATGCAGTGGAAGTGGAAGAACTGCCCTTCTGCTTGGCAAGGGCAGTATAAGGGACATGTGAGGGCTTGCATTGTCATACTTGAGGCCGTGGCGTCTCAAGATCTCTGGATCTGGCACTCTTTCTTTGGCATGGCTTGATCACACAATGATACCAACGTGCTTCAGCGCTCGCCGGTGTTTGCTAGGCTTGCCGAAGGCAACAGCCTACCGGTGAACAATACTGTCAACGTCCACAACTACGACAAAGGCTACTATTTGGGTGACGGTATCTATCCTCAGTGGACCACTATTGTAAAGAGAATACCCAACCCTGCCGGAGAGAAAAGAAAAAGATTTGCCCAAGACCAAGTGTCGGAGATATTGACCATGGGTACCCTCGGCGACTACCCTTGGTACTTTAAGACAAATGGCAGCCGCCTGGTCCACTGCGGCCGTCTGCTCATCGAGCCGCCTCCTAGGGTAGCCTGCCCTAGGAGCCGGCTACCAGCAGGCGGCAGGGACCCAGCAGGCGGCGACACCAACACCACCAGCCAGCAGACGATCCATATTCCTTTCCCAGGACGCGTGCTGGGGGAACCCCTGCGCGGTGGGGGAGTGGCTACAGGAGAACATATCCTTAGAAGATCTATAAGGGTGTGGCTACAGTTAGCGCGTACCTTATGAATATCTCCTAAGCGGCGGGTCACTGTAGCCACGCTGCTATGACCAAGCATCGGTCAGAGGAGGTCA
Organism: Secale cereale; assembly: GCA_902687465.1. Taxonomy (NCBI): domain Eukaryota; kingdom Viridiplantae; phylum Streptophyta; class Magnoliopsida; order Poales; family Poaceae; genus Secale; species Secale cereale. The sequence goes on along the minus strand of LR738715.1, from coordinate 827,772,356 downwards.
CGATCCCACTACCCGCAGGCGGCGGGGTCAGCAGGCGGTTGGCCCCATTGGTCAGCGGGTAGCTCATGAACAAGCAGCCCCTGGCAGACGGCCAAAGGAGATGGCCGCCTGGTAACAGACGACAATTCTCACCCTAGAAATCCGAGCCTCATCAAGATGACGGGACAGGGCGTGGCGGCAGCGCACGGCGGGAGACGATGGCACTGTAGCCACTTCCCTCCTGACGAGGCTATCGTCAGCAGAGGCACGGCTATAGTGAAAAACAGTCACATGGGCTCGCAGGCAGCGGGCCCCAGCAGGCAGGCGGCAAAGCTGGCGCCAGAAGACACTGACGGCTGGGAGCCACACCGTCGAGATTACCATTGTACCCCTGGGGAGTAGGCCTATATAAACCCCCAGGGTCCTCCATGAGGAGGGGTTAGAAGGTTACGAGGTCGAACCCTAGCAGAGAGAGATAGAAGGTGGGCTAGCCTTGTTCATCTTCTTCCTTTAACCCGCACAGCTCAAGGAGCAACCTTGTAGCTACCTTAGTGATATCAGTCATGACGCGGAGTCCCCGCAGAGCAGGACTAGGGGTGTTATCTCCTCGGAGAGCCCGAACCTGGTAAGATCCGTAGGCGTCCTAAGTTCCGCTTTATCCCGCTTTCCGAACCCGGCGACGTTCTTTTGACCCCATGCATGATAAGCCATCTGTTGGCATATGTCGTTCCAAAACCCCGACATTTGGCGCCCACCGTGGGGCTAGGTGCACCGTCGTCTGGAGACATGTTCTGGATGGGAACCTTGTTCCTTCCTGGCGAGAGTAGCCAGCCCGGCACGCCCGCTGGCGTGGAAACCGGGATGCTTCGGGGCACTGAGGCCGCATGCGTCGAGAGCGGGCTCGCCGATCTGCTCGGCGCCGTCCGCATCCGTGACGAGCCTTCTCCGGCGGCCGAGCCGGTGGCACCGGAGAGCTTCCTCGTCGAGCTCTTCGACAAGCTCCACATCGTCGACGAGCGCGCCTCTGACGTGAAGTCAGTAGGCTCTTCTGACCCACCGGTAGACATGACCGTCGACCTCAGTACGGGGCCCGTCGACTCCTTCCCCGAGCACGTGGAGATCATCAACGACCCCCTCCCCGTTCTTGCAACCGGCAGCATCATCAGCACCGTCACGGAGGTGCTCGTCACTGACCACGGCGAACCATCTAGCAGGACCGGCCCAGACCCGCTCGAGGCCACTCTGCAGCACCTCGCCGCTCCTGTCGTGGCGGGGCAGACGGCGAAGCATTGGAGGCGCTCCGTGTTTCGCTCCTCGACAGCGCCAACAAACTGGCTGCTTCCCGACGCCTCACCGAAGCTTACCGCCGCGAGATGGACCGCGCCATTTGCGGCACGTCGGCTGCTGGCGAGCCTAGCCGAGCCGGCGCCTTCCGCATTCGCGGCGAGCTGCTAGCAGATATGCTGGGGGGGCTCGCCGCCTGTGTACCTCACTCCGTCGGAAAACCTAAGGGCTGCCCAGGCGGCAGTCGATGAGATGGGCCATTTAGAGGGAGACGAGCTTCGTTGCATGACGCAGCGCGTGCGCCAGCTTCTCGACGCTGCTGCCACGCAGCAGGAGGCCCGTCGCTGGGTATCAGAGGCCGGTGCACACGCAGACAACCGCCCTTTTCGGCGGGAGCAAGGAGCCACGTCTCGCTCTCCAACAGTCGGCGCCACCAACCGGCGAGACTCCGAGCCCGCAGCCAGCCGCAGCCGGCAGACTCGCGTCGCCATCGAGCGCGTCGAAGACGACCGCCCAAGGGCCGTAGAACGGCGAGGGGAACATCCGCCTCCTCCCAGGTGGGAGAGGCGCGTGTCTCCTCCGCCTGTTGACCACCCCTCTCTCACGGGCCGCTTGGGCCGTCGCGAGGGGGTTGGGGAGAACGATGCCCGCCACCGCCTGGACCGTCTGGCTCGATCCCAGGCGGTTGAAGAAAAAGACGACCTCGGTCCGGCCTGCTTCGGCCCTCGCATTCGCAATGAGCCTTTTACCAAGGGCTTCTCGCTCCCCAGAGACACCCCCAAGTACAACGGATCAGTGAAACCAGAGGACTGGCTGGTGGATTACTCCACGGCCGTCAGCATAGCCACCGGAAACGGACGTGTCGCGGTGAAGTACGTGTCCCTCATGCTCCAGGGCACGGCTCGGACTTGGCTGAACAGCCTTAAGCCCAATAGCACCAACGGCTGGCTGGACTTCACCGACGCCTTCATCCGCAACTTCACCAGCACCTGCAAGTGTCCTCCCAAGCCGCGTCAGCTTTCCCTGTGCGTCCAAGTCCCAGACGAGTCGGCCCGCGATTATCTGACGCGCTGGGCGGAGCTGCGAAACTCTTGTGAAGGAGTGCACGAGGTACAAGCCATCGAGTATTTCACGGCCGGGTGCAGAGAAGGCACCTTGCTCAAATACCGGCTCCTTTGTGATGAGCCGGCCACGTTGGATGAACTGCTGAGCATAGCAGACAAGTACGCCACCGCAGACTCCTCCATGAAGACCGAGCTGCAAGTGGATGCTTCTGGCAAGATGACCCCTCCAACTTCCAAGACACCAGCAGGAGAGTCCAGCCGGCGCCAGCAGACAAGCGACCAGAAGCGCAAGGCCCACGCATCGGCTGCCAAGAGCCGGCTGGTGGCAGCAGTCGATGGACAGCAGCCAAAAGCCCAACCAGGACCCAAGCGCCAGAAGGGCGGCAAACCGGTATGGCAACCGACCTTCTCCTTTGATCAAGCTCTGGACTCCCCCTGCAAGTTCCACAGTGGTGCGAAGCCTTCCAACCACACAACGCGAATGTGTCATTGGCTGACAAGAATTGCAAGGGGAGAAGCTCTGCCACCACCGCCTGCTGGACAGCCGGCCCCGCCTCCTAATCCGCCGGCTGCCCGTCCTGGCGGCCAGGTCCAGGACGAATTCCCAGAAGAAAACGAAGCCTATGTTGTCTTCACCAGCCAGACGGACGATAGGCATAGTCGGCGCCAGCAGCGCAGAGAAGTCAACACCGTTGCTGTCAAGGACCCGGGATTCATGCATTGGTCTGAAAGGCCTGTCAGCTGGAGCCGAGAGGATCACCCATCTATCATGTTGTCGCCAGGGGCCTATGCCTTGGTCCTGGACGCCACTCTCTCCACTGACAAGCGGGCCTGTCGTTTCTCCCGGGTGCTAGTAGACGGCGGCAGCAGCATCAACATCATGTACCTTGACACCATGGAGAAGTTGGGCATCAAAGAGAAGCAACTTCAGCCTACCAGGACCGTGTTCCATGGCATTGTGCCAGGCCTCTCTTGCTCACCAATCGGCAAGGCCAGGGTCGATGTCCTGTTTGGTGACAAGACGCACTTCCGGAGGGAGCCGGTCTGGTTTGAAGTGGTGAACCTGGAAAGCCCCTATCACGTGATCTTGGGCCGGCCAGCTCTTGCAAAGTTCATGGCAGTCCCCCATTATGCCTACCTCAAGATGAAGATGTCGGGCCCAAAAGGAATAATCACCATAGCCGGGAACTACGAGAAGTCCATTGCATGCGCAACAGCCAGCAGCCGCCTGGCAGAGTCCCTTGTCGTGGCTGAGGAAAAGCGTCGTCTGGAGCGGCTGGTGGCAATGGCTGGCGAGCAGCCGGCCATACCAGCCGATCCCAGGGAGGCGGAGCCGCAAGGCTCGTTCCAGCCAACCAAGGACACAAAGAAGATTGCCTTGGACCCGTGTCACCCGGAGCAATTTGCTGTCATAGGGTCAAGCCTAGACAGCAAATAGGAAAGCGAGCTCGTCGATTTCCTCCGTGAGAATCGGGACATCTTTGCATGGTCCCCCAAGGACATGTCGGGTGTCCCGACGTATTTCGCCAAGCACAAACTGCACGTGAGAGAAGATGCAAAGCCTGTCAGGCAGCCGCTGCACCGCCTGTCAGAAGAGAAGAGAAGAGTCGTTGGGGAAGAAGTTGCCCGCCTGCTAGCAGCCGATTTCATCGTGGAAGTTTTTTATCCCGAGTGGCTTGCGAATCCAGTCCTAGTGCTGAAGAAGAACAACAAATGGTGCATGTGCATTGATTACACGAGCCTAAACAAAGCTTGTCCCAAAGATTCGTTTGCTCTACCGCGAATAGATCAAGTGATCGACTCCACAGCCGGATGCGAGCTGCTGTCTTGCCTCGATGCTTATTCGGGGTACCACCAAATCAAGCTTGATCCAGCCGACCGCCTGAAGACCGCCTTCCTCACGCCATTTGGGGCCTTCTGCTACCTGACCATGACATTCGGCTTGAGAAATGCCGGCGCCACCTTTCAGCGTTGCATGCAGAAGTGTCTCCTCAAGCAGCTTGACAGGAACACCCACGTTTACGTGGACGATATTGTGGTGAAGACGGAGAAGAGAGGAACCCTTTTGGAGGATCTCCAAGAGACATTTGAGAACATGCGCCGCTTTCGGATCAAGCTAAACCCGGAGAAATGCGTCTTCGGGGTACCGGCTGGCCAGCTCCTTGGCTTCCTGGTATCCGATCGCGGCATCGAATGCAATCATGTGAAGATCAAGGCCATTGAGAGGATGGAACGACCGACCCTCGTGTGGGATGTCCAGAGATTCACGGGGTGCCTGGCATCTCTTAGCCGTTTCATCAGCCGGCTGGGAGAAAAGGCACTCCCCATGTACCAACTGATGAAGAAGACCAAGTGCTTCGAGTGGAACGACCAGGCTGACGAAGCTTTCCAGCAGCTCAAGCGACTGTTGTCCACCCCGCCCGTCCTGGCGGCAACAGTAGACAAGGAGCCCATGTTCCTTTACATAGCCGCCACCAGCTGGGTGGTCAGCACTGTCATTGTGGTCGAGCGCCCAGAGGACGGCAGAGCCTTGCCCGTCCAGAGGCCCGTCTACTACTTTAGAGAAGTGTTGTCAACATCCAAGCAGAACTACCCCCATTACCAGAAGATGTTCTACGGCGTTTACTTCACCGCCAAGAAAATCAAGCAGTACTTCCAAGAGCATCCTGTCACGGTCGTCTGCTGATGTCTACACACGCTTCTACTCTTGTAGACTATGTTGGGCCTCCAAGCGCACAGGTTTGTAGGACAGCAACAATTTCCCTCAAGTGGATGACCTAAGGTTTATCGAACTCAGGGAAGTAGAGGTTGAAGATGGTCTCTCTCAAGCAACCCTGCAACTAAGATACAAGAAGTCTCTTGTGTCCCCAACACACCTAATACAACTAGGAGTTGTATAGGTGCACTAGTTCGGCGAAGAGATGGTAAAATATGGATGATAGGAGTGGCAAAGCAAAGTAATATAAATCTGTAATAAAAAGTGCAGCAAGCAAACAAGTGGTAAACATGAGCATAAATGGTATTGCAATGGTGGAAACAAGGCCTAGGGATCATACTTTCACTAGTGGCAACTCCCAACAACATTAACATAATCGAATCATATGATATTTCCCATAAAACATGCAATGGAGACGCACCCGGAGGTCATTCCTTCGTGGTCAAGAGAGGACGAGAATTATGTAGGGCTACAAAAGCACACCTCAAAGTTCGTAGTTCTCAATCTAAGGATTTCCCAATGTCACCGCGGCCATCCAAAGAGAGTCCCACAATCACCACAACATATCTAAAGGATAGTCAAAGACAAGCAACAAGAGACTCTCAATCTTCAATCAACACACAAGAGAGGAAATCACTCGTGAAAATATTTTTCTAATCCATGTCCAATAGACCGCTGTCACCTTGGTCTCGGGGATTATACTAGATAAAGACAAGTGAGTACATCAATCCAATACATAGAGGAAGGGGAAATATCATGGGATCACCCTAGATTAACATAGCCTATGATCACAACGAAGATCACATCATGGGAGAGAGAGATAACCACATAGCTACACGTACGAGCCCTCGGCCCCGGAGAAGACTACTCACACATGGACATGGTGAGGAGGAGGTTGATGATGGTGTTGATGGAGAGGTGCAGCCCGACGAGGAGGAGACGGCCGGCGGCAGCCACGGAGGCGGCGGCGGCGGCCCTAGGGGGCGGCGGCGGCCCTCGGGGCGGCGCCGGCCCTAGGGGGCAGCGGCTCCTTGGCCCCCCTTCTTCCTTGTGGATGGTGCTGCAATGGTGCTGGTCCTCCCCTCCAAGACGGTGGCTCGGGAGGAGGAAAATTCGTGGCCCTTGGTGACCTAGGTTTCCTCCCTTTATATAGACTCTCGGATTCCAGTCATCAGATTTTTGGCCTCAGTAAAACGGGCTTTACTCGGCCGTCCGGACTCCGATTTGGACGAATTTTATATCCAGAAGCATCGCCTCGAAATTCTCCACAACTTTCGCAACTAGACTATTTCCATTTGACATCGTCTTCGGGCCGGAACGTGACCATCTTCAAAAAACATTCTTAGACAGATTTCAGTAAAGTCAGAGTCCTACTCCAATACGACTCCTTTTGCGTTTTTGTCAATTTCCAAGTAATTCCTACACAATAAAGTGTAAAACAAGAACATTGTGCACTTTTGCAACCATTTGTAGGTTAGTCCAAATATGATCAAAAATGTATGGAAGTGCATAAATATCATAGCAATATCACACAAAAGAGGCATGGAGCAAGCAGAAATTATAGATACGTTTTGGACGTATCATCTGCACGGCTCCGCTTGCTGAAATCATGGGCAACAGAGATGCCTCTAGAAGAGTGGCCAAGTGGGCCATTGAGCTGGCCCCCTTTACCATCTTCTACCAGCCACGCACCACCATCAAGTCGCAGGCGTTGGCCGACTTCGTCGTCGATTGGGCCGACACCCAGTACCTGCCGCCTGTGCCAGACTCAACCCATTGGCGGATGCACTTTGACGGGTCAAAGATGCGTACCGGCCTGGGAGCTGGCGTCGTCCTCACCTCCCCCAAAGGCGACAAGCTCAAGTATACCCTGCAGATCCACTTTGCCGCCTCCAACAACGTGGCCGAGTACGAGACACTTATCCACGGGCTCCGGATGGCCAAGGAAATTGGCATCCGCCGAGTACTATGCTACGGTGACTCAGACTTGGTTGTGCAACTGTCGTCTGGGGACTGGGACGCCAAAGACGCAAACATGGCAAGCTATCGCTTCCTTGTCCAGCAGATTAGTGGACACTTTGATGGCTGCGAGTTCCTCCACGTACCACGAGCTGACAATATGCAAGCCGACACCCTGGCACGAATCGGCTCCACCCGCCAAGCAATACCAGCCGGCGTATCTCTTCAATGCCTGCGCAAGCCGTCTATCAAGCCTTCACAAGAGTCGGAGTCAATCTTCATACTAGCCGACCCTGGAGCAGGCGGCCTCGCAGCTTCGGCAGCCGGCCCGGAGACTGCCCCGGCAGGCGGCCATGACACTCCAACCCCAACAGATGGACCCCCTATAGCCGCGCCGGTTCCTGGCCCGAGGACTGCTCCAGCAGACGGCCAGGAGGCGTCGGATCCAGCAGACGGCTCGGGGGCTTCGGATGCACAGCAGGCGGCTCAGCCCAGCCCTCCACCTCCCAGGCCAACCGCCCTGGTCTCTCTGGCCGAGGCAACATGAGTCTCAGCGCCGTCTTGGGCGCAGCCAATCCTCACATTCCTGCTCAAAGGAGAGCTGCCAGCAGAAGAAACTTTGGCACGACAAGTTCAACGCCAGGCCTCAGCATACATCATAGTCAACAAAGAGCTTGTCCGAAAAAGCACAACGGGCGTCTTCCAGCGCTGTGTAGAAGCAACAAAGGGGCTGGCTATCCTGGAAGACATTCACCAAGGGGAATGCGGCCACCACGCGGCCTCAAGGTCCCTCGTCGCCAAAGCTTTCTGACATGGTTTCTTCTGGCCGACTGCTTTGGACGATGCCAAAGATCTGGTGAGAAAGTGCAACGGCTGCCAGCGCTTCAGTTCCAAGCAACACTTGCCGGCCTCTGCACTCAAGACTATTCCGATCACTTGGCCATTTCCCGTCTGGGGCCTGGATATGGTAGGCCCTTTCAAGACTGCTAGAGGAGGCCTGACACATTTGCTCGTGGCAATAGATAAATTCACCAAGTGGATCGAAGCCTAACCAATCAAGAAACTCAATAGCCCAACTGTTGTGACATTCATTGCAGACATCACAGTCCCGTATGGTATACCGCACAGCATCATCACTGACAACGGCACAAATTTTGCCAAAGGCGCACTTGCCCGTTTCTGTGCAACACAGGGCATCCGACTGGAACTAGCGTCCGTTGCCCACCCACAGTCTAACGGCCAAGTCAAGCGCACCAATGGCCTCATCCTATCCGGCATCAAGCCCCGTCTGGTGGAACCTTTGGAGCGGTCAGCCGACTGCTGGATCGAAGAGCTACCGTCTATCCTGTGGAGCCTCAGAACAACCCCGAACAAATCCACCGGCTTCACTCCTTTCTTCCTCGTGTATGGGGCCGAGGCTGTCATCCCAACGGACGTTGAGTTTGACTCGCCTCGCGTCACCATGTATATAGCAGCTGAAGCCAAAGAAGCACGCGAAGACGGTGTGGACCTACTGGAGGAGGCCCGGCTGGTAGCACTCAGCCGCTCCACCATCTACCAGCAGGGTCTCCGCCGCTATCACAGCCGGCGAGTCAAGCCACGCTCCTTCCGCGAGGGAGACCTTGTGCTCCGGCTGATCCAGCGAACAGCCGGCTAGCACAAGCTCTCGGCTCCTTGGGAAGGACCGTTCATTGTCAGCAAGGTACTAGGCAACGATGCCTGCTACCTCATTGATGCCCAGAAGCCAAGAGCGCGCAAGAGAGACGACTCGGGCAAGGAGTCGGAGCGCCCATGGAACGCAAACCTTCTTCGTCGCTTTTATAGCTGAAAGACAGTATGTGTCGTGCTATCTAAAGTTATTTTGAGAACCAATGGGACCCCCGAGGAGTTCTCGGGGACTGCCCAACCCTTTCACTATACAATAAGAATTATGCCTGTGAATGATTGTTGTTCACTCCTTTGTCCGGCACCGGAGCCCAGCAAGCGGCCCGGGGACTGGCCGCCTAGCCCTATGTCTAAGAAATTCTCCTTAAATAGTCAGACAAGTAATGTGATGGCATTCAAGCCCTCTCCCGCATCAAGTCACAGACTCGCAGAAAGCGGATGTCCGACTGGCAGGAGCTAAAGGCAAGAAATGGTGCCCACATGAAAAATGGCTAAGGAAACAAGACATAGGCCAGCCGGCCCTTCACACAAGCGGCCGGCTGTCAAACAGCCGGCCAGCCGGCTGTCAAACAGCCGGCCAGCCGGTTCTGGGCTTAGCCAAGCCGCCTTCCAGAGGGCAGAATACTTGCCTACTTTGAAGAAAGCCAAGTCCCTGACCCAGCCACAGAACCACAGAGTGGCTGCCTGGCTGGCAGGGCGGCAGTTCAAGAAGACGGCAAGAAGAAAATCGCCACAAGGAAACTAGGGCAAGGCTAATCCTAGGATTCGGCACAATTGCATAAAGACCATGCAGCATTAAAAAGAATATTTACATCCAAAAGGCTTCAAGGGCCGCCTTGTAGTAAAAACTTAATGATACACCCATCGGGTGGAATTGTTCGGATTAACCCTACAAGTCTTACAGGGAAACAAAAGACACGAAAGAAAAAACTTAAGGCGCAGCAGGCTGGGCAGGCGGCACCACGGAGCCGGCTTCCAGAGAGGCCGCCTGGTGGGTCTCGGTTTGGCTGTCTCCTGCGGCAGGTGGGGCCACCACTCCTGGTCCGCTTGTCGACGATTGGTCAGGCTGGCGGCTGGCTGATGGGTCCGCCTCCTGAGAACTGGTCTCCTCGTCGCTACCCTCCTCCTCCTCGTCACCTTCACTGGAGGCGATCTCTGATGACCCTCAACCGTAAGGGATCTGTTGCAGCGTTTTCGATAAGTAAGAGTGTCGAACCCAACGAGGAGCAGAAGGTATTGATAAGCGATTCTGAGCAAGAAATTACTGCAAGCACTGAAAGATAACTTTTAGGGGTTTTCTCGATATAAGCAACAAGAATGTAATGGCAAGCAATGTAAAAGGTACTGAAAGTAACAAATGGCCCAATCCTTTCTTAGCAAAGGATAGGCCTAGCAACTGAACTTATAAAGACTAAAGCGTTCTTGAGGACACACGGGAGAGGCAGTCATGTGCTTTCATCATATTCCGTATCGATACTATGTTGTGTGTTGATAAGTGTTGGTGGGTGGATCTATGCTAGTGCACTCTCTAGACCAAGATGAATGCACTCTTATGATTAAACACCTTGCAAGCATCCGCAAATACAAGATAGAATTTAAGGCAAAAGCCTAACCATAGCAATACGATCAAGGATCCACTATCCCCTTATGCAAAAGTGTGCGAACTGGGGTTCAGGTTTCTGTCACTCCGGCAACCCACCATAAGCATTCTTTATACACAATGCATTCCCCTAGGTCCTTAATAAGGCGAAGTGTTGGGTGTTCGACTCACACAACACCACTAGTAGAATGACAACACAACTTAAGTATCAAACAACACATATTACTTCAACAGCATATGACTACTAACAACAAGACTTTCCCCATGTCCTCAAGAACTAAAGTAACTACTCACAAGACATAAAAGAGATCATGATCAGAGGGGATAAATATGTGATAAACAATCTGGACATAATAATATTTCTCCAACAAAAATCAATAGCATTCACCACAAAGCAGTAATCAACACCGATAGAGTAGAGAGGATAGGTAGTACAAGTTACAACACTAGTTGCGATGGAAAGATGAGATTTGGATGAAGATGGAGATGGTGCTGGTGTTGGGGATGATGTTGATGATGATCTCGATGATGCCCGTGATGATGGTGATGACGATGGCGACGATCTCCCCTTCCGGGAGGTGATCTCCCCGGCGAAATCTGCCCGCCGGAGATGCCCTTTTCTTCTCTGTAGGTTTCCGCCTCGAAGCGGCGGCGGAACTCCGAAAAAAGTCCCGTGCTTAGGGTTTTCGGGAGATGGAGAGCATATATGCAAAAGGGGGTGACCAGAAGTGGGCCAGGGGCTCCAGGCGCCCCCCCGGCGCGACCAGGGGGGGCGCGCCCCCAGGCCGCCTGGGCACCCTGTGGCCCCCCTCTGACTCCCCTTTTGCGTGTCTTCATTATTCTTCTGAAAAACACGTCCCGTCAATTTTCAGGTAATTTGGAGGTGTTCTTCTTCAGCAACTCAGTATCCACTTTTTCCTGCTGAATCCTGCGTCTGCTGTTTCGGCATCGGAAAGTTGCAAACTGTGTAAAATAGAACAAAACAACATAAGAACATCATCATAACGTGAAATATATCAATGAATAAGGATAAATTATAATACAAAATAGTGATGCATTTTGGACGTATCAACACCCCCAAGCTTAGACCTCGCTTGTCCTCAAGCGAATATGAACTCGGTAAACCTGTCCACAAGTTTAGAGAGTGAAGTGTCGATAAATAGAATACGGACAAGAAGCATCATAGTCTCTTCACCAACTCAAATATCCTCAGCAACAATCTTCAACTCATAAGGCTCTCATGAAAGAGTGTTAACACTTATATTCGAAAGTAGGACCAATAGAAACTCATTATATCATGGCAAACATGTCCTTTGGTCAAGGAACAACAAATAATTTTAACTTTTGCTTTTGATGGGATTAATTGAAGCTTCTTGAAATAACAAGTTAATAAGCAAGAAGTGAAACTATCAACACAGAGGAAGATATTTGCCTTAGCCGGGCATGACAAACAACTTACTTATCAAATGATAATGTCAACAAGGATATGGTATGACAAATCTTAATGCAGCTTTATATGCATGAATCTTTATCAACATCAAACATCTGCTCTCTTTGAGAAATAGAAGGAAGTAGGAATAACTGACTCAACTTTAAAAATTAAAAGATAGGCCCTGCTCTAGGGTAGTAGGGAAAACTCATGTGCTATCCTCAAATCAAACAGAGTGAAAGCAAGTTTTTGAGAGGTGCATGATTCGTGAACGATTGCTAATAGATAACTCAATTACTTCTTGAACTGGACAAGTTTCGAGGAACGGCTCCCGTATGAGGACAATAACATCCTCTTATTCTCCTTTGTTTATCACTGCCAAAGTTTTCTGATTTCTCATGAACAAAGCGTGAAGGAGGGTTTGTTTGTTATATTATTTTTAAGCCGGGCACACTCAATGCCAGTTCCTTTTCGTATTATGGGTTTGCACATTATACATGCAATCCCGGGGTGAAGCTTGTCCAACTCAAAAAGGTCATGAATTAGCTACTACTTCCTCGTGAGCTAAAGCAGGGGCACAAAATAAATGATTTGAATATTTAAGGATAACACATAAATTATATACTTTAGGAGGTGGTAGTGGAGTACCACAAGTAGGTAGGTATGGTGGACTCATATGGAAGGTATTGGCTTAAGGGCATGGATGCACAAGCATAATTCCGCTTAGTACAGAGTTAGGCTAGCAAAGGTTTTGAAAGAGCAGACAATTGATGATGACTAAGATGCAAAGCAATATAAAGCATGAACATTGAAATAAACATAACACATCAAGTTGTCTTCCTTGTCAACATAGCACTTCAAGTATAATAACATAAAGGTTTTGGCTATGTTGCTACTTTGAGAGAATCATGCTTGTTGTTATGACCAAAGCTATGTTTGCCAAGATTAAATAAAGTTTCATAGCCATACCTGACATAAGGTCAATACTTCCCATAAGAATCATCATATAAGGTCGATTGCGTGAACAGAATACCGAGTGCACAAAAAGGAACCGATAAACTTCTCATTAATATTCCATCATAGACGACTCCACACACACGGATACAATTCTTCACCAAGGAGCGATAGACCTCAATGCACACACCTATCTCATATAATAATCTCCCTAGACATGATACGACTCTATTTGACTTCTAAAAGACAAAAGGTAAAAGATAAAGATACCGGGCACTCCCCCAAGCTTGGAACAAGCCAAGGGAATGCCATTACCCATGGAGATTTCTCCCATATTTGTTGGCGTTAATCACGTAGTCCTTGGCGAAACGCTTCCATGGATATCTTGGTAAAGTCTCTTGCGAGAGGCTCATCTCCTGAATCCTGCATTCAGCACCCAAACTCATGCGCATAAATCTTAGTTCATACTCACAGTTCTGGTTAGATAGATCATTAATTTGCCCCTGGAGTTCTATGATTCTGTCTTCAGCCGCGGCGATTCTTTCCCACATCTTCTTCATCTCCTTCAGGAAGTAGTTCTTCAGCTCGTTGGTGATGTCAAAGTTAGCTTCGACACCACGCTCGGTCATCTTCTTGTACTTGAAGACTTCTTGCTCCACTTCCTCCAACATGTCCTGGACGCTCCCCTCCTTGATAGGTCCCTTCAGATCTTCTTGATGAAGGACGCCTTCCTTCATCTGAACCACCTGAGGGTGCTTCTTCACCTCAGCGAAGTAAGGGTTGATGACGTTGACGACGAACGTGTCCTTGGGGGAACTTGGAGAAGCCATGGCACCTAAATTTAGCTGAAAGATTTCCTGGCAGAAACAGATCGAAGAGAAAACACGTGAAATCGCAAGATACATTGCCGGAACAACCCGGGCAAATATATAGGAAAAATTTATGCACAGAAAGGAAGGTAACGGACCAAAGCGAGGTCAGAGACGGGCACCAGGGTGTCCAGGCGGCCTGCCGGCGCGGCCCAAGGGGGGGCGCCAGGGGGGCGCCTGGACTCCCTGGTGGCAGTCTCCGGCTCCACTTCGACTCGAAATTTTACTAATTTTTCAAAAACGCGTCATATGGAACTTTTATGATGTTTTGCGCTGTTTTCTTACCGTACTACGTACCTTTTCTTTATTCTGCTTCTGCTGGCGTCTGAAACAGGGCGGCAACATGTTCTTCATGGGTTGTTGTGTATATTATATTCACATCAACATCGACAGGGTCTCCTGCTATGTAGTGTTTAAGTCTTTGCCCATTCACAACTTGAGGTTTGGTGCCTTCAAAATTATTAATCTTAATTGCACCAGACCGATAAACTTCTTCAATATGAAATGGTCCTTCCCACCCGGAAAGTAGTTTACCTGGAGAAAACCTGAAACGGGATCTAAACAACAAAACTTTATCACCAACATTAAATTCACGTTTCAGAATCTTCCTATCATGCCACCTTTTTACCTTTTCTTTGAACATTTTAGCGCTCTCGTAAGCTTCACTTGTCCATTCATCTAGAGAAGTCAATTTCATGAGACGCTTTTCACCAGCTAATTTTGGGTCAGCGTTAAGCTCTCTAACAGCCCAGAAAGCTTTGTGCTCTAGCTCTAATGGCAAATGGCAAGCCTTGCCATACACCATCTTATAGGGAGACATGCCCATGGTGTTTTTGTAAGCAGTTCTATATGCCCACAAAGCATCTCCCAATTTATTTGACCAATCCTTACTATTTCTATTTACTATTTTATGCAAGATCAACTTAATTTCTCTATTGGTGAGCTCAACTTGCCCACTAGTTTGAGGATGATAAGGTGAAGCAATTCTATGATTAACATCGTATTTAGCCAAAGCTTTTCTAAAAGCTCCGTGCGTGAAGTGTGATCCTCCATCGGTCATGAGGTACATTGGTACACCAAACCTAGGAAAAATTACATCTTTAAGCATTTTCAAAGATGTTTTGTGATCAGCACTTTCAGTGGGGATTGCTTCAACCCACTTGGTCACATAATCAACAGCTACTAAAATGTGAGTGTACTTGTGCGAAGAAGGAAAAGGACCCATAAAATCGAAACCCCAACAATCGAAAGGTTCAATCACTAGTGAGTAATTCATAGGCATCTCATTCCTTCTACTAATGTTACCAACTCTCTGACATTTATCACAGGCTAAAACATAATTTCTAGCATCTTTAAAGAGAGTGGGCCAATAAAAACCTGATTGAAGAACCTTATGTGCAGTCCTCTCACCGGCGTGATGTCCTCCATAGGGACTATCATGACACCGTCGGAGAACGTCCTTCTGCTCATGTTCCGGAATGCATCTTCTCACGATCCCGTCGGGACCTTCTTTGAAAAGATGTGGGTCATCCCAAAAGTAGTGCCTCAAATCATGAAAGAACTTCTTCCTTTGCTGAAATGTTAGACCTGGAGGCAAATACTTTGCAACAATAAAATTAGCATAATCTGCATACCAAGGATCGGAGAGAGGTTGTACTTTTACAACGGCAAGTTGCTCGTCTGGAAAACTATCGTTAACTGGAATGGGGTCATGCGGTATATCTTCCATTCTTGAAAGATTGTCCGCTACCGGATTGTCTTCTCCTTTCCTATCAACAATCTGCAAATCAAATTCTTGGAGAAGGAGCACCCATCGGATAAGCCTTGGCTTGGCATCCTTCTTTGTCATAAGATACTTAATGGCAGCATGATCAGTATGAATAATAACTTTGGAATCAACAATATACTGCCTAAACTTATCACAAGCAAAAACTACAGCTAAGAATTCCTTCTCAGTAGTAGCATAATTTCTTTGAGCACTATCAAGGGTCTTACTAGCATAATGTATAACATTCAATTTCTTATCAACCCTTTGTCCTAAGACAGCTCCAACAGCAAAATCACTTGCATCACACATAATTTCAAAAGGTAAATTCCAGTCAGGTGGTTGTACTATAGGAGCAGTTATTAAAGCTTTCTTAAGAGTTTTAAAAGCTTCCTTACAATTTTCATCAAACGCAAAAGGAACATCCTTCTGGAGAAGATTAGTGAGGGGTCTCGAGGTTTTAGAAAAGTCTTTAATAAATCTTCTATAAAAACCTGCATGACCGAGAAAACTGCGAATACCTTTGATGTCCTTTGGATAAGGCATCCTCTCAATAGCTTCGATCTTGGCTTTGTCCACTTCAATTCCCCTTTCGGAAATCTTGTGACCAAGAACGATTCCTTCATTAACCATAAAGTGGCACTTCTCCCAATTGAGTACCAAATTTGTCTCCTCGCATCTCTGCAAAACTTTATTAAGGTTGTGAAGACAATGGTCAAATTAAGTTCCATAGACAGAGAAATCGTCCATGAAGACTTCCATAATATCCCCGCAGAAACCATGAAAGATAGCAGACATACACCTTTGAAAAGTAGCAGGGGCATTACATAAACCAAAAGGCATACGTCTGTAAGCATAAGTACCAAAAGGACAAGTAAAAGTGGTCTTCTCTTGATCGATAGTGTTAACATGAATTTGAGAGAAGCCAGAATAACCATCGAGATAACAAAAGTGGGTGTTTTTGGATAACCTTTCAAGCATTTGGTCGATGAACGGCAATGGGTAGTGATCCTTCCTGGTTGCCTTGTTCAACTTCCTGTAATCAATACACATTCTATATCCAATAATAATTCTCTGAGGTATTAGTTCATTTTTATCATTAGGAACCACAGTTGTACCTCCTTTCTTAGGAACACAATGTACAGGACTTACCCACTTACTATCAGCTATAGGGTAGATAATACCTGCGGCTAGAAGCTTGAGAATCTCAGTTCTCACGACATCCATCATCTTTGGGTTCAACCGTCGTTGATGATCAACAACTGGTTTAGCATCAGGCTCAAGGTTGATAGTATGCTGACAGATAGATGGACTAATCCCCATAAGGTCATCAAGGGTGTAGCCAATTGCGCCTCGGTGTTTACGAAGTACTTCCAACAATCGCTCTTCTTCATATCCTGAAAGGTTAGAATTGATAATAACAGGATATACTTTCTTTTCATTTAAATAAGCATACTTGAGCGTGTCGGGAAGAGGCTTAAGATCGAACACCGGGTCTTCTTTCGGTTTTGATAAAATTCCCAAAGGTTCAACCGGAAGGTTGTGCTTCAGGATAGCAGGCTGCCTCAAGAATATTTCATCTAGTTCATTTCTTTCCTGCATGCGCAAATCATTCTCGTGGTCCTCCATGTATTGCTGCAAAGGATCATCAGGAGGAATAGCAATAGAGGCAATACTTTCAATAATTTTATCATTACTAGGTAAATCAGTACCACGAGGCTGCTTAGAGAATCTAGAAAAATTAAATTCATATGGCTCACCATTGAATTCAACAGAAACTTTACCTTTCTTGCAATCTATTATAGCTCCACAAGTTCTAAGAAAAGGTCTACCAAAAATGATGGGACAAAAATCGTCCCTGGCTGAACCAAGTACCAAAAAGTCGGTAGGGTATTTTACCTTTCCACATAGGACTTCAACGTCCCTCACAATTCCGATGGGAGAGATAGTTGATCTATTTGCAAGATGAATAGTAACATCAACTTCTTCAAGTTCACAAGGGGAAATCTCACCGATGATTTCTTCATAAAGTGAATAAGGAATAGCACTTGCACTTGATCCCAAATCGCATAGCCCATAATAATTGTGATCTCCTATTTTAACAGATACCACCGGAGTACCTGAAATTGGGCCTTTGTTCTTGGCTGTGACAAGATTAGAGGAAACAGCACAAAAAATTATATTGGAATCCAAAACATCATCAGTAACAAGGTCTTTAATCAATGCAACTCGAGGATCGACCCTGATCTGGTCCTCAGATTCATCAACTTTCCTCTCACTTTTATTTATTATGCCTGTCACAAGAGAGTGCTCCTTTATCCTCGTGGGAAAAGGAGGCTGTTCATATATAACTGCAGGCAAAATAGGCTCAGCAACATAAATATCAATAGGTTTTTCTTTAAAAGGTGCATGGTGCTGGTCTCTACTATTTCTAAAAGAATCAACATGAGAGGCAAAGTTCTTACATAAATCAATCACTAGATGGGAATCAAGACCAATCTTAGAGCAAAAAGTATTGAAGTAATCAGTTTCTACATAGCTCTCAATATAATCATGTTCATAATTTATAGCGGGTTCAATACCTTTATCAATTTCCCAATCTTCGGTATTCCTCTGGATTCTTTCAAGGAGATCCCACCTTTCTTCAACACTCTTCTTCTGAAATACCCCACTAGAGGAGGCATCCAGCATCTCCTTATCCTGACGAGAAAGCCTGGCATAAAAATTTGTAAGTATTATTTCCTTGGGAAGCTTATGAATAGGGCATTTGAGCATTAGGGACTTCAATCTCCCCCAACCTTGAGCAATGCTTTCTCCGTCACGAGACCTAAAGTTATAGATATAATTCCTGTCTCGATGAATTTCATGAAGAGGATAAAATTTAGTATAAAAGAGAGACATAAGCTCCTGCCAATCCAGCAAGTGTGGGTTATCGAGAAGCCCATACCAATCTGAAGCTTTATCTGTAAGGGATACGACAAACAATTTCCTCATGACAAACTCCCTCGATACACCTGCAAGCTTAAATAATGAACATAGTCGTGACAAATATAGCAAGTGTTCACCGGGATGTCTGTCTCCTGCATAACGATTAGTCAAAACATAATCGATAATGCCAGCTGGTATTTTATAAGGCACAATTTCAGTAGGGGGAGGATCAACCACCACAGGTGTGGGGTGTCTTCCCGCAAGCAACGCTCCAATAATAGGGTTATCCATAAGGACAAAGAGCAACAACAGTAAAAATAAAAACAGAATTATAAAAAGACTTTCTTACCAGTTTCACTTTACCAATAGCGCTACGCTCCCCGGCAGCGGCGCCAGAAAACGGTACTTGATGACCCTCAACCGTAAGGGATCTGCTGCAGCGTTTTCGATAAGTAAGAGTGTCGAACACAACGAGGAGCAGAAGGTATTGATAAGCGATTCTGAGCAAGAAATTACTGCAAGCACTGAAAGATAACTTTTAGGGGTTTTCTCGATATAAGCAACAAGAATGTAATGGCAAGCAATGTAAAAGGTACTGAAAGTAAAAAATGGCCCAATCCTTTCTTAGCAAAGGATAGGCCTAGCAACTGAACTTATAAAGACTAAAGCGTTCTTGAGGACACACGGGAGAGGCAGTCATGTGCTTTCGTCATATTCCGTATCGATACTATGTTGTGTGTTTATAAGTGTTGGTGGGTGGATCTATGCTAGTGCACTCTCTAGACCAAGATGAATGCACTCTTATGATTAAACACCTTGCAAGCATCCGCAAATACAAGATAGAATTTAAGGCAAAAGCCTAACCATAGCAATACGATCAAGGATCCATTATTCCCTTATGCAAAAGCGTGCGAACTGGGGTTCAGGTTTCTGTCACTCCGGCAACCCACCATAAGCATTCTTTATACACAATGCATTCCCCTAGGTCCTTAATAAGGCGAAGTGTTGGGTGTTCGACTCACACAACACCACTAGTAGAATGACAACACAACTTAAGTATCAAACAACACATATTACTTCAACAGCATATGACTACTAACAACAAGACTTTCCCCATGTCCTCAAGAACTAAAGTAACTACTCACAAGACATAAAAGAGATCATGATCAGAGGGGATAAATATGTGATAAACAATCTGGACATAATAATATTTCTCCAACAAAAATCAATAGCATTCACCACAAAGCAGTAATCAACACCGATAGAGTAGAGAGGATAGGTAGTACAAGTTACAACACTAGTTGCGATGGAAAGATGAGATTTGGATGAAGATGGAGATGGTGCTGGTGTTGGGGATGATGTTGATGATGATCTCGATGATTCCCGTGATGATTGTGATGACGATGGCGACGATCTCCCCTTCCGGGAGGTGATCTCCCCGGCAGAATCTGCCCGCCGGAGATGCCCTTTTCTTCTCTGTAGGTTTCCGCCTCGAAGCGGCGGCGAAACTCCGAAAAAAGTCCCGTGCTTAGGGTTTTCGGGAGACGGAGAGCATATATGCAAAAGGGGGTGACCAGAAGTGGGCCAGGGGCTCCAGGCGCCCCCCCGGCGCGGCCAGGGGGGGCGCCCCCAGGCCGCCTGGGCACCCTGTGGCCCCCCTCTGACTCCCCTTTTGCGTGTCTTCGTTATTCTTCTGAAAAACACGTCCCGTCAATTTTCAGGTAATTTGGAGGTGTTCTTCTTCAGCAACTCAGTATCCACTTTTTCCTGCTGAATCCTGCGTCTGCTGTTTCGGCATCGGAAAGTTGCAAACTGTGTAAAATAGACCAAAACAACATAAGAACATCATCATAACGTGAAATATATCAATGAATAAGGATAAATTATAATACAAAATAGTGATGCATTTTGGACGTATCAATCTCCTCATCCGACTCCTCCGACGCCGCCAAGTCCAGCCCGAAGTTGCCAGGCGGCACCACATGGCCCCTGTCGTCCAACTCCGGGATGAAGACAGAGGTGTCGGCGTATTCGGCAAGGGCGACGGCACGTTGGATAAGTTCCTTCTGCTCCACGGCCAGCTCAGGCTGGGCCTCTGCACGGAAGGTCTCCAACTGTTCAAGGCTCAAGCCAGGATACCAGCTCTTGACGAATTCCAGGGCGGTCCGCGCGCCAGCCCTCACTGCGGAGCCCTTCCAGGCCTCGAAGCGTTGGCCGGCCGCCTCCAGCCAGGCGGCCGTCCTACTGGGAGTGCGGAGTGCTGGCACACCTGGCCAGAGGGCGGCCAGGACCTGGGCGCCAGCACGCTGCAGACGGCGAAGCAGACAGCGGACCAGCAGGAGACGCACCCGAATGGCAAGAAGCTCCTCGGCCGGGATCCTGGGCGTGTTGGGTACGATCGCCCGGCCCGCCTGGCGCCTCGCAGCACGCTCGGCTTTGATGGCCTGGGTGGCGGCCATAGAATAGCCCAGGAAGAACTCTGCCAAAACTAGAAGAAGGATCAGAAGAAAAGAAAGACGGCTGTTGCAAACGGCGAATACAAGATGAAAGGGTAGACGTCTCACCGTCCACCATGTCTCCAATGGCTATGTAGCCGTCTTGGAGAGCCGCCTCCTTCTCGGCCCAATTCGAGCGCTCGGTCTCGAATTCGGCCCGCAGAAGTGGCTCGGCATCTGACATCTTCCCAAGCTCGACCTTGTGAGCCGCCGCCTGGTGCGCCAGCTCCTTGGCCAGGCGGTCGCGGTCCTGAGCGGCAAGGCCACGCTCCCGCTCCTTAGCGGCTAGCTCCGTCTGGGCCTCGCCCAGCTGGTTGCGGAGGTCGGCTGCGACCGCTGGCAAAGGAGTAAGAAAAAGAGCGAATATCAACAGCAAAGAAGATAACCTTGGAGTTCCAAGCCGCCTGCTCAGCAGCCGGCTCGGAACTCGGGGACTACACCCAGCGGGTGCGCTAACGCACCCCCGTAAGGAGAAGAGGAGGCACTCACCTCGGCTGTCTGCCAAGGCACCCTGCAACTGCGCCAGCTCCTGGCGTTGAGCATTGTAGGAGGCCACGCGGAGGTTATGGTACTCCTGCAACAAGACGCAAGATTAGCCCATGACGTACACTTTGGAGTTCCAAGCTGCCTGCTCAGCAGCCGGCTTGGAACTCGGGGACTACAACTGGTGGATGCGCTGACGCGCCCCCACAGAAGAAATTGAAGGAATAAAAACAGAAGAAAACGAAGCACACGTACCCAAACGGAGGACCGTGTGGCGACGAACTCCTGCATCGCCATCTGCACGACGTTGCCCAAGGAGTTGAAGTGGTCAAGGACGTCCCGCGATGCGATGATCCACGCGCCACCACCTCCGGGCCTCCAAATTGATAGCGCCGCGCTGGTCGCCTCATTTTCTGGCGCGGACGAGCTGGCCCCGCCAACCTCCACCTGCTGGGGCATAGAGACCGCCCTAGCAAGGCGCCGGCGAGCTGGGGCTCGGGGGGGGCGATTGCGGTCCAGTTACCAGCACACCCCCAACTGGCGGCTCCTCCGTCCCCGCTGGCCGGCTGCCCTGCTCCCAAGCAGGCGACACGGGGGGTGGTGACGGCGTTTCCAGAATGACGCACTCGTCCCCCCTATCGCCTGGAGCCGGCTGCTCATCAGCAGCCGGCGCCTGGGCCGATGGCCCCAAAGACCCTGACTCCGGGCGGACGACATAGCCCGCTGGCTGCTGAGGGCCCTTTCCCCGCTCTCGGACTCGAGCGGCGTTTGCCTGGGCCTTTTTGGCGGCTTCGGCCTCCACCTGGGCGGCGGCATCGGCCGCCGCTCGCTCACGATCTGCGGCCTCGCGCTCCGCGCGCGCCTCGCGGGCATTCTTCTCTGTCGCCTCCCGGAGCGCGGCGGCTGGATCCACGCGAGGGGGCGCGGGAGGGGCATCTGAGCCTCCCACAACAGAGCCCACTGGCACCCGTAAGAGGGAAAGCGGCGCGCTGCGCGGATATCCCAAAGAAACGGGGAGTCATTCAAGAAGGGATCAGCTGAGAAAGATGAGTATCACGCAAAGAAGGAATGCAGGACACTTACCCGGACACAATCGGCCTGGCCTTGGGCATCTTCGGCATGTTTGCCCTGGCAGCCGCCTCTCGACGCCTCGTGCCAGTGGTCGATAGCCAGAGCTTCTTGGGTGGGGCACCAGTCGGCCCCGGTGAGGACCGCCGTTTCTCGCTGCCGACTGTGCCAGATGGCTCGGCCTGCTGGCTGGGGCGGACGGGTGCCTCCTCCGTCTCCTCGTCGTCATCCGGCCAGCTCTCAATGCCGCCTTCCGGCAGGGCGCCCGATGGCTGATACGTCCAAAACGTATCTTTAATTTCTGCTTGCTCCATGCCACTTTTGGGTGATATTGCTATGATATTCATACACTTCCATACACTTTTGATCATATTTGGACTAACTTACTAATCCAGTGCACCCCAGTGCCAGTTTCTGTTTTCGGCTGTTTTTGTATTTCAGGTTTTCACGTTTCGAGAACTGCCCAGAAAAATCCAGAAAAATTATATAAAAAATCAGTGAACCGGAAACAACACTGCGTCCGAAGGGCAACCTGGGGGGGCACAGGGGCTCCAGGCGCCCTGTGGGCGCCCCCCCCCCTGGGCCGCGTCGGGGGGGGGCACCTCGGCCCCCCGAGGCTCCCCCGGTGCCCTACTTTGACATATATTTAAAGGACTCTCCGAAACCCTCAGAACAGGAGTTCTTTTTCGCGATCCCATCTCTGTTCCTCCGCCGCCGCCGCCGCTTCCAAGATTGGGAGCACCAGGAGAACTCTTCCCGGCACCCTGCCGGAGGGGAGGATCACCACCGGGAGCTTCTCCACCACCATGGACGCCTCCCGGATGACTCGTGAGTAGTCTCCCTTGGACCATGAGTCCATGACCAGTAGCTATGTGATGTTCTCCTCCCGTTCTTGTGCTTCACTAATTAGTCCTCATGAGCTGCCCTACATGATCGAGGCACCTATGTAATCCTTATGCTGTTGCTATGTTGAGTTTGCTGGGATCCGATGGATTATGAGATTATGTTCAGATTGATCTTGAGTAATATATTTGATTCACCTCTTTTATATTTTAGTTCATAAGTAATTCTTGCATGTTCTCCGTTGTTATTTATTGCTTTGGCCGAGTAGTAAGTAGTGACTCCAAGAGGGAACGTTATGCTCGATTGTGGGTTCATGCCCCTCGATGACTAGCTTGAGTGACAAAAACATGAGTCTATTGGATGTGCTGTTGCCACAAGGGGGAAAACAACGGTGCTTGTGCCCGCAGGTGCAAGGATTGTTTACTTTACGCAAAGTTCTTTTAATGTAGTTGTCTGTTGCATTGAGTTTACACTATGGGTGGGACTCGCAACTTAATACCAGCGAGATGTTCTGGATAGATATCTCAAGGTGGATGATTAGTAGTAGATATTGATGGATTTCGGTCTACTTACTTTGGCGTACCGCCCATGCTTTGAACCTCAACCTTTCTTGCAATGTAGTCAGCATTGGTTTGCGTTCGTGGTCCTGTCAATTGCCCAGCTGTAATTTTTTTACCTCACATAGCTGTTTATCGTCTTTTGGGAGAGAGACATCACTAGTGAACATCATGAGACTCCGGTCCATATTACCATCATTGATCACATCCACTATTTACTTTCTGTTATTTACTTACTATTGCAAAAACTATCTATCACTACTATAACTGCTTTTAATCCTTTGTGAACTACAAGGCCGGAGAGATTGACAACCTCTCTGTACTCGTTGGGAGCAAAGTTATTTGTATCTGTGTGCAGGTCCACGTTGATTGCTACTAATCTGGCGCCGTAGCAATTGACACCTACTTGTTGAACCTAGGAGTCTCTGGGGAATCGATCCTTGGCATCTTTGCTAGGGGAAAACACTTCTACTTACTGCATCTTACACCTTCCACTTGGGGTAACCAACGAGGGGTTCGAGGCCCATCAAGGAGTATTTTCTGGCGCCGTTGCCGGGGACTCCACTCTTCAGGATAGGGGAGTTGCATGCTATCTTTTACCTTTGCTTTTTAGTCTTGTTAGTTTACTTTTCATTTTTGCTTTAGTACCTTTTTATCGAAAATCACAAAAATAGTTATCTTGCTTGCTTGCTACTATGGGTTCCACCGAGAACACCAAGTTGTGTGACTTCACTAGTCACAACAACGATGACTTTATCAGCACACCTATCACTACACCTACCACTTCAGCACCTTCATATGAAATTAAACCTGCTTTACTTAACTTAGTCATGAGAGAACAATTCTCCGGTGCTGGAGATGATGCTGCTTTACACTTGAACAACTTTGTTGAACTTTGTGACATGCAAAAGTACCAAGAAATAGATGGTAATATTGTTAATATTAAGCTTTTTCCTTTCTCCTTGAGAGGAGGAGCTAAAATTTGGTTTCAGTCTTTGCCTAGAAATAGCATAGATTCATGGGACAAGTGCAAAGATGCTTTTATTGGAAAATACTATCCACCTGCTAAAATTATCCAACTTAGAAGTAACATCATGAATTTTAAACAATTGGATAATGAACACGTTGCCCAAGCTTGGGAACGTATGAAGTCTCTTATCAAGAACTACCCTACTCACGGTTTGACTACTTGGATGGTTATCCAAACTTTTTATGCAGGCTTGAACTTTACCTCACGGAACTTGTTAGATTCGGCCGCGGGAGGAACTTTTATGTCAACTACACTTGGTGCTGCCACAAAGCTTCTCGATGAGATGATGACCAACTATTCCCAATGGCACACCGAACGCGCTCCAACAGGTAGGAAGGTAAACTCTGTCGAGGAGATTTCCTCCCTCAATGAAAAAGTTGACTTGATCATGTCTCTACTTTCGAAGCAATCTACTGTTGATCCTCGTGATGTTCCTTTAAATTCTTTGATTGCTCAAGAATAAGTAGATGTGAACTTTATCTCTAGAAATAATTTCAACAACAATGCTTATAGGAGTAACTTTGGTAACAACTCTAGACCGTTCCCCTCTAACTCTTATGGGAACAACAATGCTTATCCTAGTACCAAGAACTCCAATACTGAACTAGAGACCATGCTTAGAGATTTCATCACTACCCAAAAAGCCTTTAATAAGAATGTAGAAGAGAAACTACATAAACTAGATGATCTTTCTTTTAAGGTAGACCACTTAGCCA
The DNA here is from genome assembly GCA_902687465.1 of Secale cereale. NCBI lineage: Eukaryota > Viridiplantae > Streptophyta > Magnoliopsida > Poales > Poaceae > Secale > Secale cereale. The sequence goes on along the minus strand of LR738715.1, from coordinate 827,746,952 downwards.
ATGAGGTAAAATTGCTGAAAATTGAAACTTCTCCTCTTAAGGAGAGGGAAGTCATCCCTATTAATGCTACTCAAGTGCAAATTAATGAAAATATTAGGATGATGGCTAAGCTTAAAGAAAGATGGGCTAGAGAAAGGGAGGAAGAGGAAAGAATTAAGAGCCTTCCTACCCACCACACTGTTGCTACTATCCAAGTTATTGAGGATGTTCACACTCTTAGCACCCAATGTACTCCTGGTCCTAATGGACCTATTAATGGTGATGCTATAGAAACTACCAACCAAGTGAACCTTAAGGACACCACTACCACTTTACTTGATGCTCGTGACCTTGATTTTGATAATTGCACTCTTACCGAAGTTATTGATTTCCTTCACAAAATGTCTAGAGATCCCCGCACTAGCACGCTTAACCTTGCCTTCACAGAGCATATCACTAATGCTCTTATCAAAGCTAGGGAGGAGAAACCTAGAGTAGAAGCCTCCATACCTAGAAAGCTAGAAGATGGTTGGGATCCTATGATAAAAATTTATTTGAATGACTTCTCTTGTTATGCATTATGTGATGTTGGTGCTAGTACCTCTGTTATGCCCAAAAGGATATATGATATGCTTAAATTGAAACCTTATGATTCTTGTTCTTTTGGTGTTCGTCTCGTTGATTCTTCAATAAAGAAACCTTTGGGGAGGATCGACGATGTTCTTATTGTTGTCAATGATAATTATGGGCCCGTTGATTTCACTATTATGGATATTGAATGTGATCCTTCATGTCCAATTATTTTGGGACGTCCCTTTTTGTGCACCGTTGGTGCTGTCATTGACATGAAAGAGGGTAATATAAAATTTCAGTTTCCTCTCAAGAAAGGGATGGAACACTTCCCTCGTAAGAAGGTCAAGTTACCTTTTGAGTCCGTTGTACGGGCTAGTTATTCTTTTACTCTTGATAAAACTTGATCTATGCATTATGCCTAGCTTAAAGGCATAAAAGAAAGCGCTTTTGGGAGGCAGCCCACATGAATAAAATTTTTGCTTTTGTTGTGTCTTGATGTTGTTTACTGCTGTAGCATCATCATTGTATCTTTGCTTTTCATATTTGTGCCAAGTATAGCCTCTGATTGCTAGAAAGTTCAAAAGTTCTTTCGTGCGTCAGTTCTGAGTTTTTTGATTTCAGTTGCAGAAGTATCCCGAACAGGTCAATTACTGCCTGCTGTTCTGTTTTTCACAGATTTTGTCCTGTTTTGCCTTACCTTCACTTTGCAAATTAAGAACTTGCTTTTTCTTTGCAAAAACCTTTTGGCAATCTTGAGAAACAATAGAACTTCAAGAATATCCTTATTTCCAGCAAGGTGTAATTATTTTATTAAGGGTACTAACCTCGCTAATCAGATTATGATGAGTTATGTATGAAGGGAGTTTTCAAGTGTGCGAGGGAAGATGATAAAAAGATTCAGGAGTGTCAAGCGCTCAAGCTTGGGGATGCCCCCGTGCACCCCCAAGAAATATTCAAGGAGACTCAAGCGTCTAAGCTTGGGGATGCCCCCGTGCATCCCCTTCTCCATCAACATTATCAGTTCGTCTTTCGTTTCGCTATATTTTTATCACTTCATGTGTTATGTGCTATGCTTGGAGCGTCTTGCTTTTAGTTTTCTTTTTAGTTTTTTCATAACGAGTCGGAACCCAGCATTCCTTTATGTGGGAGAGAAACACGCTCCACCTCTACCTAGAACATTACATAGAATTTTCATGTCTATCTATGCTGTGTGTGTTCTTTGTCTTTTAATAGCTACTATCGTGCTCTGCTCTTAGTATGCATGCTTATCTTTTCAAGAGCTTTTGTTTAGTTGGTTGCTTGAACTCTCTTCAATTACCATGCTCACCTTATTAAGAGAGTTTGCTTCCGTTGCTTGGGTTAATGTGTCTATGATAAAGATGCTACTTTCATGATGGTGCTTAGTAGTTTAGGTTTTCTTTTGGTTAATCTCAAATAGCTGGGGGGTTCCCAATGTGTTATTGGAGTACCAACTTGGTTTGTTTGCCTATGATGTGGTATGGTTTAGTAATATCTTCCTTCGAGAATTTATTTTGATTGACTTGGCGTATGCTCACGCATATTCAAGACTGTAAAGAAAGTCTGTCAAGCCTTGATGATCTTTTATTTCTAAGTAGCGATATAACTACCATGCCTGATTCAATATTGCTTTGTCGCTCTGCATGATTATGACCGTCATTGCTCTCTTAGTTGGTTGCTCCCAGTCTTTTTGCTAACCTCCACCTGCACTAAGCAAATTAACCATGCAATACATAGCTCATGGGAAAGTAGCCTAAAAACTATTGTGGTAAAGAATATGTTGCTTATGTATCTTATTTCTTATGAGTTGCTTGCTGAGCGGTAACCATGTTTCTGGGGACGCCATCAACTGTCACACTTTTGTTGAATATCATGTGAGTTGCTATGCATGTTCGTCTTGTCTGAAATAAGGGTGATTTACCGTGGGTTGAATAACTATGCATATTGTTAGAGAAGAACATTGGGCCGCCAACCAAAGCCATGCATCATGGTGGAAGTTTTAGCTTGGACCTTAATCCTCAATCTCTTATGAGAATATGCTTATGCATTAAAGAGGAGTCCATCATATATTTTCTATGTTGTCCCGGTATGGATGTCCTCAAGTTGAGATCTATCAAAAACGAGAAATCAAATGCGATCTATCTCCTTGGACCTTTGTACAGGTGGCATAGAGGTACCCCTTTGTGACACTCGGTTAAAACATATGTAATGCAATGATAACCCATGGGGACCCGAGCTAATTAGGACAAGGAGCGAGCACTATTAGTATTCGATGCATGAGGCTTGCAACTTATAAGATGTTTTATGCATGACACATATGAAGTACTACTACCGTTGACACAATTGCTTCCATGTTTTCAAAATAAAAAGCTTGAGCACTTAACCTTTCTTTACCTTTATGTTGAAGCACCAACTACTGAGAGCATGATTGTCATTCTGAGAGTAATGTGCATTGTTCCAAAGTAGCATTGTCTTTTGCATGATTGTGATATCGTTTATTCTGAAATGATTGTATCTAGTCATCACTTAAACCTTGAAGGTGCCCCTGCACTTATGTTTCGCATCACTAAAGGGGGCAAGCTAGATATCACTTTGTCATATTTGCACATCATGTTCATTGCAAATCTTTTTGATGTTTCAGTTTCATGTTGTAAAACTTTCAGTAATTTGTGATTTTCTCTTGAGACAACTTAATTACTTTAGAATCATTGTCTCAGTAAGCTTTTGTCATATGACTATGAGAAAGTCCTATATGGTTAATAGCATGTCACCACAGAAATTATTCTTGTTATCATTTACCTACTCGAGGACGAGCAGGAATTAAGCTTGGGGATGTTGATACGTCCAAAACGTATCTATAATTTCTGCTTGCTCCATGCCACTTTTGGGTGATATTGCTATGATATTCATACACTTCCATACACTTTTGATCATATTTGGACTAACTTACTAATCCAGTGCACCCCAGTGCCAGTTTCTGTTTTCGGCTGTTTTTGTATTTCAGGTTTTCACGTTTCGAGAACTGCCCAGAAAAATCCAGAAAAATTATATAAAAAATCAGCGAACCGGAAACAACACTGCATCCGAAGGGCAACCTGGGGGGGGGCACAGGGGCTCCAGGCGCCCTGTGGGCGCGCCCCCCCTGGGCCGCGCCGGGGGGGGGCGCCTCGGCCCCCCGAGGCTCCCCCGGTGCCCTACTTTGGCATATATTTAAAGGACTCTCCGAAACCCTCAGAACAGGACTTCTTTTCGCGATCCCATCTCTGTTCCGCCGCCGCCGCCGCCGCCGCTTCCAAGATCGGGAGCACCAAGAGAACTCTTCCCGGAACCCTGCCGGAGGGGAGGATCACCACCGGGAGCTTCTCCACCACCATGGACGCCTCCCGGATGACTCGTGAGTAGTCTCCCTTGGACCATGAGTCCATGACCAGTAGCTATGTGATGTTCTCCTCCCGTTCTTGTGCTTCACTAATTAGTCCTCGTGAGCTGCCCTACATGATCGAGGCACCTATGTAATCCTTATGCTGTTGCTATGTTGAGTTTGCTGGGATCCGATGGATTATGACATTATGTTCAGATTGATCTTGAGTAATATATTTGATTCACCTCTTTTATATTTTAGTTCATAAGTAATTCTTGCATGTTCTCCGTTGTTATTTATTGCTTTGGCCGAGTAGTAGGTAGTGACTCCAAGAGGGAACGTTACGCTCGATTGTGGGTTCATGCCCCTCGATGACTAGCTTGAGTGACAGAAACATGAGTCTAGGGGATGTGCTGTTGCCACAAGGGGGAAAACAACGGTGCTTGTGCCCGCAGGTGCAAGGATTGTTTACTTTACGCAAAGTTCTTTTAATGCAGTTGTCTGTTGCATTGAGTTTACACTATGGGTGGGACTCGCAACTTAATACCAGCGAGATGTTCTGGATAGATATCTCAAGGTGGATGATTAGTAGTAGATATTGATGGATTTCGGTCTACTTACTTTGGCGTACCGCCCATGCTTTGAACCTCAACATTTCTTGCAATGTAGTCAGCATTGGTTTGCGTTCGTGGTCTTGTCAATTGCCCAGCTGTAATTTGTTTACCTCACATAGTTGTTTATCGTCTTTTGGGAGAGGGACATCACTAGTGAACATCATGAGACTCCGGTCCATATTACCATCATTGATCACATCCACTATTTACTTTCCGTTATTTACTTACTATTGCAAAAACTATCTATCACTACTATCACTGCTTTTAATCCTTTGTGAACTACAAGGCCGGAGAGATTGACAACCTCTCTGTACTCGTTGGGAGCAAAGTTATTTGTATCTGTGTGCAGGTCCACGTTGATTGCTACTAATCTGGCGCCGTAGCAATTGACACCTACTTGTTGAACCTAGGAGTCTCTGGGGAATCGATCCTTGGCATCTTTGCTAGGGGAAAACACTTCTACTTACTGCATCTTACACCTTCCACTTGGGGTAACCAACGAGGGGTTCGAGGCCCATCAATGGCTGGCCCCCGCCGCCCGTCACCTCTTCCTCCTTCATGGCGGCCGCCCCAAGATCAGGGTCGCTTGTATCGCTCTGGGAGCGATCCGACTCCAGGGGGCGGCCCAGTTGGTCAGAGCCCGGCGCCGGCTGGTCAGGGAAAATCTAAACAAAATATCAGGACCAGACGGCTACAACAGCTAGACGAAAAAGAAAGAAGACAGAAGGATGAAAAGCTTATTGCGGGCGGTTGGTGGCTGCGGCTGTACGGCGGCTTGCCGAAGGCCCAGCCGGAGTCGGAGAACTTGCAGCTGGAGATGTGGTTCACCAGACGGGCCACCTCCCCGTAGGGCAGGGGCTTGGTGCACGTCCGGCTGGGGTCCCGGCGCCCGGTCATGTCGCACATCAGGTGAGGGCGGCGCTGCAGCGGCAGCACCCGGCGCTCAGCAAACGTGAGCAGCAGATCCGCGAAGACCAAGCCCTCGCTGTCTCTCAGCTCCCGGAGACGGCGCAGCGCGACGGAAGCGCCTTCAGTGAGGGTGGCGGGCCGGGTCCTCCAGGAGTCCCGAGGCTCGGCAGGCGACCCCGGCACCCATTTCGGCAGGCAGACGAAATCCTGCTCGAGGTCGACGTTGGAGACGTAGAAGTACGTCTTCTACCATTGCTTCACCGACCCCAAAAGCTTCGGTGCCGGAAGAAAGTTCTTCGCCCCTGTGCGCTTCACCGCAATGCACCCCCCGCACTGGGCGGGCACGCTCTGGACGGCGGTGCCGAGCTTCACGTAGAAGAGCTCAGTCCAGTGCTCTATGGTGGGGAGGATGCCGAGGTAGGCTTCGCAGAGGACGACGAAGGACGAGAGAGTCATCACCGTGTTCGGTGTGAGGTGGTGAGGTTGGATGTGGAAGAAATCCAAGAAGGAGCGGAAGAAACCGCTCGCCGGGAGGCCAAATCCGCACGTCAAGTGCGAGCGGAAGATGAACCGCTCGCCTTGCCGCGGGGCCGGCCTGATCTCCGCCACCGGCGCCAGGCGCACGGCGACCCTGTCGGCCGGGGGCAGCTTCGGCGACCGCCGGAGGACGTCAACGTGCTCCTGCAGGACCTCGCTGCCGTCCCACTTGCCGTGGTGTCGGGGAGGTGCCGGAACGGACATGGCTTGGGCGGCGGCTCGCTGCGACGACGACGAGAAGAGCAAGAAGAAGAAGGAGGATGGGGGAAGTGAGCGGGAGAACGGTGCCAGCCCTCCCCCCGACCTATTTATAGGCCTGGGCCGCGAAGGCGAGGGGGCGGGCATGCGATTAACCGCTCCACGCCCCGCACGACCCCCGCTTTTCCCGCATCTAATCCGCGCGCATTAAATTCGTGTGGGAGGGTAATCGATTACCCCTGCCACTGCGGATCCGCGCAGGGACCGAGGCCCCATAGTGGCGGGCCCCCCGGCCTGCTCTTACATCATGTCACGCGCGTGGGCTGGCAGGCCGACGCGACAGGACGGCGACGCGTGGGAGCTGCCAACGGCCTGCGGGCCTGCTCGACTGACTGCTGACCAGGCGGTGCCTTCCCCCCGAAGATTCCAGGACGACGGTTCGGCTGCTGGGGGCCGGCTCCAGCGGCGCAGAGCCGGCTGTCAGCAGACGGATATCCACGGAAGACAAGTGAAGAACGTTGGGCCTGCCTAAGAGCGGAAGCTGCTAGAACCCCTCGGCACCTCTAGCGCCCGCCTCGGAGTTCCACCAGCTTCGGGGACTACTGTCAGAGATATTGACCATGGGTACCCTCGGCGACTACCCTTGGTACTTTAAGACAAATGACAGCCGCCTGGTCCACTGCGGCCGTCTGCTCATCGAGCCGCCTCCTAGGGTAGCCTGCCCTATGAGCCGGCTGCCAGCAGGCGGCAGGGACCCAGCAGGCGGCGACACCAACACCACCAGCTAGCAGACGATCCATATTCCTTCCCCAGGACGCGTGCTGGGGGAACCCCTGCGCGGCGGGGGCGTGGCTACAGGAGAACAGTCCTTAGAAGATCTATAAGGGCGTGGCTACAGTGAGCGCGTACCTTATGAATATCTCCTAAGCGGCGGGTCACTGTAGCCACGCTGCTATGACCAAGCATCGGTCAGAGGAGGTCATGATCCCACTACCCGCAGGCGGCGGGGCCAGTAGGCGGTTGGCCCCATTGGTCAGCGGGTAGCTCATGAACAAGCCGCCCCTGGCAGACAGCCAGGGGAGACGGCCGCCTGGTAACAGACGACAATTCTCACCCTAGAAATCCGAGCCTCATCAAGATGACGGGACAGGGCGTGACGGCAGCGCACGGCGGGAGACGATGGCACTGTAGCCACTTCCCTCCTAACGAGGCTATCGTCAGCAGAGGCACGGCTACAGTGAAAGACAATCACGTGGGCTCGCAGGCAGCGGGCCCCAGCAGGCAGGCGGCAAAGCCGGCGTCAGAAGACACTGACGGCTGGGAGCCACACCGTCGAGATTACCATTGTACCCCTGGGGAGTAGGCCTATATAAACCCCCCAGGGTCCTCCATGAGGAGGGGTTAGAAGGTTACGAGGTCGAACCCTAGCAGAGAGAGATAGAAGGTGGGCTAGCCTTGTTCATCTTCTTTCTTTATCCCGCACAGCTCAAGGAGCAACCTTGTAGCTACCTTAGTGATATCAGTCATGACGCGGAGCCCCCGCAGAGCAGGACTAGGGGTGTTATCTCCTCGGAGAGCCCCGAACCTGGCTAAGATCCGTAGGCGTCCTAAGTTCCGCTTTATCCCGTTTCCCGAACCCGACGACGTTCTTTTGACCCCATGCATGATAAGCCATCCGTTGGCATATGTCGTTCCAAAACCCCGACAGCAAGAGAGTGTTAGAAAGGATGTCGAGCGTGCCTTTGGTGTTTTGCAATCTTGAAGGGGCATCGTTCGGTATCCTGCTAATACTTGAAGCACGCAGAAACTATGGGAGGTGATGACTACTTGTGTGATCATGCACAATATGATCGTAGAAGACGAGCGCCCGGAACGTTTGTACGATCAAGGCTTTCAGTTTCAGGGTAAGAATGTTGTGCCTGAGCATGGAGTAGCGGGAACATTTGAGCAGTCCACTCAGCTTCATGAAGACATGCGTGATTGGGAAACTCACGTGCAACTGCAAAATGATTTGGCTGAGCATATGTGGACTCACATTGGCAACCAATAGATGTATCTTCTTTTATTCGTTTGCAATACTATGTGAAACATTTTTATTTTTATTTGGCATGTAAAACCTATACTATTTATTTGAGCGACTAAACTATTTTGCTTGTTAAAATTTGTACAATATGTTGAATGCAATGTAAAATTGGGTGGCCAGCGGGCCACGCCAGCAAATATGGGTCGACGCGTTGGGCGCGCTGCCGACCCATATGAAAAACAGGGCGGACGCCGGACCGACGGCCGATCCAAACAAACAAAAAATGGACGAAATCGCCGTACGTTTGGAACGACCCGTTGGAGTTGCTCTTATTGCCGCAGCTTGCAGAATGAGAGGCTGATTTTTAGCATTGCCCTCGCAACATCAATGTGATGTGTGCCGATTGCTTACAGGTGGCATTTCGCGATCAGCGACCGACGACCAAAGCGAATAATTAAGCACCCCTAAATAAAGGTTGCCCGGGTGATGCTTGGAAAGAAGGATGATTTGCAACAGCGCACGTTTCCGGTACCATATACCCTACACTCAGTGCATCGATCGCTGTCAGAGGCGACGAAAAGGAGACCGGGCCTATATATCTCGTCTTTACCACCATCATCATTCCGGAATCGAGCTCTTAATTAGTTCCAGGTTCCACCACCAGGAACTTGGCAACTAGCCAGGAAGCATCTAGTGTTTACCTACGAAAGTATTGGTTGCGAACTTGCTAATCCACCCCTGGCTCCGAGGATTAAGGAATTGTGCCGCAGGCTGAAAAGATGATACATTGACACTCTAATCTTCAGCAGATTAGTACTTGTATATACAACTAACAGATTGCTTAAGAGCGAAGCAATATGCATATGCGTCGACGAATCCGATGGCGCCACATGGAGGTGATCGGTTGCTGCGACGCCAGGTTTCAGACGCATGAGTAATTAATTGTGGCATGGACGGACGTTTTATTTGTATAAATAGGGAAGAAAAAGAAGAAGATAAACGTCAGTGCGTCTCAGTACGTATACGTACAAGTCCCCCAGTCCCGTCATCACGTGTCTGCATCAATTCAAAAGAAGTGGCAGGCAGGTATGTATAGCACGAACGAAACGGACCTGTCGAACGGTCGTCACTTTCCCCGTACCGTGTCTCGCCACCGGTAGCGTCTCCGTCTTCTAATTTATCCACTTGACACTTTTGACCAAGCAAGCAGATGCACCACCACCGGTATCTGTTGTATCTTTTAACAGTTTTGCTAGAATTCATCTAGATGAGATATGATTTGGTCTCATTCATGTTTTATAGCGACTAGATGTGCATCTTTCAAACAAGGTCTGAGTAGGATCCCTCTTGTATCTGTCGTCCTATCGCTCGGGGTCATGTACGCGTTGGCACGGAGGGGACGTCCGTACGGAAACAGCCGCCATTTTTGAACCCTCGGCTCGCCTCTCGTCCTCTGGCTCGTGCGTGCGTGTCGGACACTCGGCCTGTCCCCAACGCGCGCCGCTCGGTGGGCGCGGTCCAGCGCGAGCCACCGCACCCGCAGCCGCCATATCGACCGGACCGTGGGTGCCGCGCACGGACGCGGTGCACGCTGGCTAATCTGGATGGTCTCACAGTTTCGGAGCTAGGCCACAGTTTCTACGGCAGTTGGCGGGCACGAGGGCCATTCTCGTCAAAAAAAGGCAGTTTATTCTAATTTGTGGTTAATGTTCTCTCCAGCTTTCTGTTTAGTCCAGTGGCTACGGTTTTTTCGTGAGTAAAATAAGCTCATCCGAGAGGAACCGTTGAGCATGCTTTCCTTGCCAACATGAAATTCCATGCTTGAGCATCACTACACGCAAAAGAAAAAACTACTCGCCAAGGGCGGCCAAGATTGCTGTGCAGAATGCACAGTTGGAATAAAAAGCTGGTAGCTCACCGGCTTGATGAACGCTCGATAGTTTGGCTCGTTAGAACCAACTCTAGCCGATTCATAATTTTGATTTTGCTCCTTTAACCATGGTCTAGCCAATCCTCTAAACCAATTAGAAGAGGATACTTTTTACTCCGCCTTTTATCTGGCGCCTATATTTACTCGGCTGGTTGGAGAAAAAAAATCTCATCCCGCTACCTCACCTACCCCACTCCTAGGCCGCACCTATGCTGGTGCCATCCTTCCCAACCCCGCCGGCTACCAACCGTCACCGTGGACGCTTCGTAGGCCCCGCCACGGTCCTAGCCCAGCCGGATTTGAGCCTATCACGCGCCATCGCCGGCGCAGAAATGACAGTTCTACGATTGTCGTTGCCGCCTCCAGATTTGACGCATCCAGTCATCGGCGACAACGCCTTTGTCATGGATTGACCAGGTACCGAACCGCACAGCCCCGACGATGCCTCTGTGTTGCATGCAGGTATGGCCTCCTCCTCCAGCCGCTCATATCTCACTCATTGGTGGTTCGCCGGCAAAGACATGCATGGTCATCAGCTGGACACTATCACGACAGTTCGTTGGTTTCCCGTTGCCGGTTATAAAATGCGACGACAGCCCACGGCAGGTGATGCGCTGAGTATCTACCACACCGGAACACCCCAGATGGGTGTTCTTCAAGTGGAAAAAAGATGGGATGAGTTCTTGTTTTGATTCGGTTGTTTATCGGATTAGGCGCAATTTGTAGCTCATTGTTTGCTCAAATTTATGTATTGGATGGATGCAAGAGTACATCGATCTATTGATAGCGAGAAATTTAATAGATGTGCATAAACTCCTTGCTAGAATAGAAACTAGAGATGAGACTAGATATGACGCATATCAAATTTGTCGAGACCGAAGAAGAAAGAACCGTGCAAGCTCGAGAAGCCAATAGAAGAATCAACAATGAATACATAGAGAAAATATGCATACATCTAGTGGGAGTAGTTATGGAAGTTGGATATCTATTAAAGTGTCTAATTGTGGTTCTAGTTTCTTCAGTTTCGTTCTCGTAGCAAAGAATCGGTGAATTATGTACCTCAATATATCAAAATGTTGTTCGGTGAAATAAAGAAGCAATGAAATGTTTCGGTGGCCAAAAATGAAATGCAGATGAAAAGAAAATACTCTGTTACCTTTAGGGGACCGGTTAGGTCCAACCAAAATTCAATGGAGTAAGTGTTGGAAATATGCCCTAGAGGCAATAATAAATTGGTTATTATTATATTTCCTTGTTCATGATAATTGTTTATTATCCATGCTAGAATTGTATTGATAGGAAACTCAGATACATGTGTGGATACATAGACAAACACCATGTCCCTAGTAAGCCTCTAGTTGACTAGCTCGTTGATCAACAGATGGTCACGGTTTCCTGACCATGGACATTGGATGTCGTTGATAACGGGATCACATCATTAGGAGAATGATGTGATGGACAAGACCCAATCCTAAGCCTAGCACAGATCGTGTAGTTCGTATGCTAAAGCTTTTCTAAATGTCAAGTATCTTTTCCTTAGACCATGAGATTGTGCAACTCCCGGATATCGTAGGAATGCTTTGGGTGTACCAAACGTCGCAACGTAGCTGGGTGGCTATGAAGGTGCACTACAGGTATCTCCGAAAGTGTCTGTTGGGTTGGCACGAATCGAGACTGTGATTTGTCACTCCGTATGACGGAGAGGTATCTCTGGGCCCACTCGGTAGGACATCATCATAATGTGATCAAGGAGTTGATCACGGGATAATGTGTTACAGAACGAGTAAAGAGACTTGTCGGTAACGAGATTGAGCAAGGTATCGGTATACCGACGATCGAATCTCGGGCAAGTGCTATACCGATAGACAAAAGGAATCGTATACGGGATTGATTGAATCCTTGACATCGTGGTTCATCCGATGAGATCATCGTGGAACATGTGGGAGCCAAGATGGGTATCCAGATCCCGCTGTTGGTTATTGGCCAGAGAGTTGTCTCGGTCATGTCTACATGGTTCCCGAGCCCGTAGGGTCTACACACTTGAGGTTCGATGACGCTAGGGTTATAGGGAAAGTATGTACGCGGTTACCGAATGTTGTTTGGAGTCTCGGATGATATCCCGGACGTCACGAGGAGTTCCGGAATGGTCCGGAGGTAAAGATTCATATATGGGAAGTCCCGTTTTGGTCACCGGAAAAGTTTCGGGCACTATCGGTAGCGTACCGGGACCACCGGGAGGGTCCCGGGGGTCCACCGGGTGGGGCCACAGGCCTCAGAGGGCTGCGTGGGCCAAGTGTGGGAGGGGACCAGCCCCAGGTGGGCTGGTGCGCTCCCCACCAGGGCCCAAGGCGCCTCCAAGAGGGGAGGGGGGCAAACCCTAGGGCAGATGGGCCCTAGGGCCCAATCTGGTGCGCCCCCCCTCTCCCTCTCCCCCTCTGGCCGCCACCCTCAGATGGGATCTACGGTGGCCGCACCCCTAGGGGTGGGAAACCCTAGAGGGGGCGCAGCCCCTCCCTTCCCCCTATATATATGTGAGTTTTGGGGCTGCCCATAACACGGTTGGACCTCTCTCGCTTGGTGCAGCCCTACCTCTCTCCCTCCTCGTCTCTCGCAGTGCTTGGCGAAGCCCTGCTGGAGTCCCGCGCTCCTCCACCACCACCATGGCGTCGTGCTGCTGTTGGATGGATTCTTCCCCAACCTCTCCCTCTCTCCTTGCTGGATCAAGGCGTGGGAGACGTCATCGGGCTGCACGTGTGTTGAACGCGGAGGCGCCGTTGTTCGGCGCTTAGATCGGAATCAACCGCGATCTGAATCACAGCGAGTACGACTCCTTCATCCGCGTTCTTGCAAATCTTCCGCATCGCGATCAACAAGGGTATGTAGATGCACTCCTCTCTCCCTCGTTGCTAGATTACTCCATAGATAGATCTTGGTGATGCGTAGGAAATTTTTTGATTTTCTGCTACGATCCCTAACAGTGGTATCAGAGCTAGGTCTATGCGTAGTATCTTGCACAAGTAGAACACAAAGTAGTTATGGGCGTGGATTTGTCAATTTACTTGTCGTTACTAGTCTTATCTTGATTCGGCAGCATCGTGGGATGAAGCGGCCCGGACCGACCTTACACGTACTCTTACGTGAGACAGGTTCCACCGACTGACATGCACTAGTTGCATAAGGTGGCTAGCGGGTGTCTGTCTCTCCCACTTTAGTCGGATCGGATTCGATGAAAAGGGTCCTTATGAAGGGTAAATAGAAATTGGCATATCACGTTGTGGTTTTGGCGTAGGTAAGAAACGTTCTAGCTAGAAACCTATAGCAGCCACGTAAAAACTTGCAACAACAATTAGAGGACGTCTAACTTGTTCTTGCAGCATGTGCCGTGTGATGTGATATGGCCAAAAGGATGTGATGAATGATATATATGTGATGTATGAGATTGATCATATTCTTGTAATAGGAATCATGACTTGCATGTCGATGAGTATGACAACCGGCAGGAGCCATAGGAGTTGTCTTTATTTTATTGTATGACCCGCGTGTCATTGAAAATGCCTTGTAATTACTTTACTTTATTGCTAACCGTTAGCCATAGTAGTAGAAGTAATGTTTGGCGAGACAACTTCATGAAGACACGATGATGGAGATCAGGATGATGGAGATCATGGTGTCATGCCGGTGACAATGATGATCATGGAGCCCCGAAGATGAAGATCAAAAGGAGCAAAATGATATTGGCCATATCATGTCACTATTTGATTGCATGTGATGTTTATCATGTTTTACATCTTATTTGCTTAGAAACGACGGTAGTGAATAAGATGATCTCTCACTAAAATTTCAAGAATTGTGTTCCCCCTAACTGTGCACCGTTGCTAAGGTTCGTTGTTCCGAAGCACCACGTGATGATCGGGTGTGATAGGTTCTAACGTTCGCATACAACGGGTGTAAGCCAGATTTACACACGCGATACACTTAGGGTTGACTTGACGAGCCTAGCATGTACAGACATGGCCTCAGAACACGGAAGACCGAAAGGTCGAACATGAGAGTATAGAAGATACGATCAACATGAAGATGTTCACCATTGATGACTAGTCCGTCTCACGTGATGATCGGACATGGCCTAGTCGATTCGGACCATGTATCACTTAGATGACTAGAGAGATGTCTATCTGAGTGGGAGTTCATTAGATGAACTTAATTGTCATGAACAATAGTCTAAGTTGTCTTCGCAAATTATGTTGTAGACAAATAGCTGCGTTGTAGCTCCCTGTTTAATACGATCCTAGAGAAAGACTAAGTTGAAAGATAATGTAAGCAATGATACGGACTGGGTCCGTAGTCCGAGGAGTGTCCTCACTGCTACACAGAAAGCTTACGTCTTTGATGCACCGCTCGATGTGCAAACCCCTACAACGTCGTCTGTGGATATTGTGAACACCTGACATACACGTCCTGATGACTACTTGATAGTTTAGTGCACCATACTTTACGGCTTAGAATCAGGATTCCAATGACGTTTTGAACGCCATAAGACATATGAGCTTAAATTGGGATTTTAGGCTCATTCCTGTGTTGAGAGGTATAAGACCTCTGACAAGTTCTATTGCCAACAAGATGGAGGAGAATAGCTCAGCTAGTGAGCATGTGCTTAGAGTGTTTGGGTGCTAAAATCACTTGAACCAAGTGGGAGTTAATCTTCCAGGTGAGATGGTGGTTGACGGAATTCTCTAGACACTATCACCAAGCTACTAGAACTTCGTGATGAACTATGACATGCAAAGGATGGAGATGATCCCGGAGCTATTAGCGGTGCTTAAGACCGCAAAAGTAGAAATCGAGAAGGAGCATCAAGTGTTGATGGTTAACAGGACCACTGGTTTCAAAAAGGGCAAGGGCAAGAAAGGGAAACTTCATGAATGGCAAACCAGTTGTTGCACTAATGAAGGAACCCAAGGTTGAACCCAAACCTTGAGACTAAGTGCTTCTATTGTAAGGGGAATGTTCACATGGTAGCGGAACTACCCGAAATACATGGTAGATATGATACCTGGCAACTTCAACAAAGTATATTTGATATACGTGTTATTGATGTGTACCTTACTAGTACTCCTTGTAGCACGTGGGTATTGGATACCGGTTCAGTTGCTATTATTAGTGACTTGAAGCAAAAGCTACAGACTGAACGGAGACTAGCTAAGGGCGAGGTGACGATGTGTGTTGGACGTGTTTCCAAGGTTGGTAAGATCACCATCGCACGCTCCCTCTACCTTCGGGATTAGTGTTGAACATAGATAAATGTTATCAGGTGTCTACGTTGAGCATGAATATGATTAGATCATGTTCATTGCAATAGGTTATTCATTTAAGTTAGAGAATAATGGTTATTCTGTTTACATGAATAATACCTTTATGGTCATGCACCCAATGGTTTATTGAATCTCGATCATAGTAATACACATGATAATAATATTAATGCCAAAAGATGTAGAGTTAATAATGATAGTACCACTTTCTTGTGGCACTGCCGCTTAAGTCATTTTGGCATAAAATGCATGAAGAAACTCCATGCTGATGGATGTTTGGAGTCACTTGATTTTGAATCGCTTGACACATGCGAGCCATGCTTCATGGGCAGGATGACTAAGATCCCGTGTTCATGTACAATGAAACGGGCAAGTGACTTGTTGGAAATCATACATGCTGATGTGTGTGATCCAATGAGAATTAAGGCGTGTGGTGGATATCGTTATTTTCTCATCTTCACTGACGATTTGAGTAGATATGGGTATATTCACTTAATGAAGTAAAAGTCTGAAACGTTTGAAAAGTTCAAGAAATTTCAGAGTGAAGTTAAGAATCATCATAACAAGAAGATCATGTTCCTACGATCTGATCAAGGGGAGATTTTCTGAGTTATGAGTTTGGCAATCACTTAAGACATTGTGGAATTGTTTCGCAGTTGAAGCCACCTGGAACACCACAGCGTAATGGTGTGTCTGGACGTCGTAATCAAACCTTATGAGATATGGTGTGATCTATGATGTCTCTTACCGATCTACCGCTATTATTTTGAGGTTATGCATTGGAGACAGCTGCGTTCACTTTAGATAGGGCACCATCTAAGTCCGTTGAGACAACGCTGTATGAACTATGGTTTGGCAAGAAACCAAAGTCGCCGTTTCTCAATGTTTGGGGCTGCGATGCTTATGGCTTCAGCCGGAAAAAGCTCGAACCCAAAGCGGACAAATACATCTTCATGGGATACCCAAAGGTAATAGTTGGGTATACCTTCTATCTCATATCCAAGGACAAAAATGTTTGTCGCTAAGAACGGGTCCTTTCTCGAGAAGGAGTTTCTCTCGAAAGATTTGAGTGGGAGGAAGATAGAACTTGATGAGGTTATCGAACCCTCACTTCAACCGGAAAGTAGTGCAACACAGAAAGATGTTTCTGTGGAACCTACGACTGTTGAAGAGGAAACTAATGATAGAGATCATGAAGCTTCGGATCAAGTTGCTATCGAACCTCGTAGGTCGACAAGGATATGTACTACTCCTGAGTGGTACGGTGATCCTGTCTTAGAAGTCATGTTGTTGGACAACAATGAACCTACGAACTATGGAGAAGCGATGGTGGGCCCGTATTCCGACAAATGGTTAGAAGCCGAGAAATCCGAGATAGGATCCATGTATTAAAACAAGGTATGGACTTTGGTGGACTTGCCCCATGATTGGCAAGCCATTGAGATAAACGGATCTTTAAGAAGAAGACGGACGTGGACGGTAATGTCACCGTCTATGAAGCTCGACTTGTGGCAAAAAAAAATCACAAGTTCAAGGAGTTGACTACGGTGAGATTTTCTCACCCGTAGCGATGCTTAAGTCCGTCAGAATCATGTTAGCATAAGCTGCATCTGGCAGATGGATGTCAAAACAAGTTTCCTTACCAGTTTTCGTAAGGAAAGGTTGTATGTGATACAATCAGAAAGGTTTTGTCGATCCTAAGAATGCTAAAAGGTATGCTAGCTCCAGCGATCCTTCCATGGACTAGAGCAAGCATCTCAGAGTCGGAATATACGCTTTGATGGAGTGATCAAAGTTTTTGGGTTTATACAAAGTTTGTTAGAAACTTGTATTTACAATAAAGTGAGTGGGAGCACTACAACATTTCTGATAAGTATATGTGAATGACATATTGTTGATCCGAAATGATGTGGAATTTCTGGAAAGCATAAAGGGTTGTTTGAAAGGAGTTTTTCAAAGGAAGACATGGATAAAGCTGCTTACATAATTGGGCATCAAGATCTATAGAGATAGATCAAGACGCCTAATGATACTTTCAGAAGAACACACACCTTTGACATGATTTTGAAGGAGTTCAAAATAGATCAGTCAAAGAAGGAGTTCTTACCTGAGTTGTAAGGTGTGAAGTTGAGTAAGACTCAAAGCTTGACCACGGCAGAAGAAGGAGGAAGGACGAAGGTCGTCCCCTATGCTTTTATAATAGGCTCTATACGGTATGCCATGCTGAGTACCGCACCTGATGTGTGCCTTACCACATGTCTGGCAAGAGGGTACAAAAGGTGATCCAGGAGTAGATCACCAGATAGCGGTCAAAATTATCCTTAGAGGAATAAGGAAATGTTTCTTGGTTATGGAGGTGATAAAGACTTCAACGTAAAGAGTTACGTTGATGCAAGCTTAACACCTATCCGGATAACTCTAAGTAGAGATACCAGATACGTATAATGGAGCAACAGTTTGGAATAGCTCCAAGTGGAACGTGGTAGCAGCATCTATGATATGGCATAAAGTTTTGCGAAGTACATAGGGATCTGAATGTCGCAAACCCGTTGACTACAACCTATCTCACAAGCATAACATGATCAAACCCAGAACTCATTTAGTGTTAATCACATATTGATGTGAACTAGATTACTGACTCTAGTAAACTCTTTGGATGTTGGTCACATGACGATGTGACCTGTGAGTGTTAATCACATGGCGATGTGAACTAGATTATTGACTCTAGTGCAAGTGGGAGACTGTTGGAAATATGCCCAGAGGCAATAATAAATTGGTTATTATTATATTTCCTTGTTCATGATAATTGTTTATTATCCATGCTAGAATTGTATTGATAGGAAACTCAGATACATGTGTGGATACATAGACAAACACCATGTCCCTAGTAAGCCTCTAGTTGACTAGCTCGTTGATCAACAGATGGTCACGGTTTCCTGACCATGGACATTGGATGTCGTTGATAACGGCATCACATCATTAGGAGAATGATGTGATGGACAAGACCCAATCCTAAGCCTAGCACAGATCGTGTAGTTCGTATGCTAAAGCTTTTCGAAATGTCAAGTATCTTTTCCTTAGACCATGAGATTGTGCAACTCCCGGATACCGTAGGAATGCTTTGGGTGTACCAAACGTCGCAACGTAACTGGGTGGCTATAAAGGTGCACTACAGGTATCTCCGAAAGTGTCTGTTGGGTTGGCACGAATCGAGACTGGGATTTGTCACTCCGTATGACGGAGAGGTATCTCTAGGCCCACTCGGTAGGACATCATCATAATGTGCACAATATGTGATCAAGGAGTTGATCATGGGATGATGTGTTACGGAACGAGTAAAGAGACTTGCCGGTAACGAGATTGAGCAAGGTATCGGTATACAGACGATCGAATTTAGGGCAAGTGCTATACCGATAGACAAAGGGAATCGTATACGGGATTGATTGAATCCTTGACATCGTGGTTCATCCGATGAGATCATCGTGGAACATGTGGGAGCCAAGATGGGTATCCAGATCCCGTTGTTGGTTATTGGCCGGAGAGTTGCCTCGCTCATGTCTACATGGTTCCCGAGCCCGTAGGGTCTACACACTTAAGGTTCGATGACGCTAGGTGTCGTGGAATTAGCACGGCAGATGTCCGGTTTAACGGACTTAGTGATGGAACCATCGCACGGGTTAGCTTGAAGGGGTTAAAAGCACACAAAGGACACAGAGGGTTTATACTAGTTCGGCCCCTTCGATGAAGGTAAAAGCCTACGTCTAGTTTGGTTTGGTATTGCTTGGGCGTCGATGAACAGGGAGCTGATTGCTTGCCTGCGTCTCGACGGGTTGTTTCTTGTCCTTGAACCGTCGCCGGGTCGTCCCTTTATATAGGAGGTAACGCCCGGTCCGGTTTACAGAGTCCCGAGGCCGGCTCATAATTGTGTCCGCCTCGGTCTCTGCTGTTTCTTCCTTGTGTCTCAAGTTACATGATAAGACGGTTTACAAACCATAACTCTACACATGGGCCCTAAGCCTTCATGGGCCGTAATATCTACTGAGCTTACAATTATACAACTATATTTCCATAATCCGGTTTACCCTAGCCGGTTTACACCTGCTAGTAATATCCCTGACATTAGGCCCCAGAATGATTTGAACTTGTTCATGTCAGTCTTCTAAATCTTGCATAACCTTCTTTCTTGTACCTTCTCGCTTTTTGTAAACCGGCTATGACGTCATCCCTGGAAATCATTTGATTCGATCATGACATCACTTCCGCATTTATTGCGCACAGCTGTTTGTTACTTTTGTTAAAAGGCCATCCCGAAAATCGAGGCGATAGGAGAATCTTTATCCAATCTCTGACTTCCTCAAATCCCGCGCTTGCCGTTTCGTCTTTCAACCTTTATAAATACCACCGCATCTCTACCTTTCTTCCTTCCGCTCGTCTTCTTCCTCCGTCGCCCGAAGTTTCTCCGCTGCGCTCGAGCTCGTCGCCGTCGTCGACCAGGCCGCTGCATCAACCTGAATCGCATCGAGAGCGACTCCGCCGCCGTTTCCTTTCTGCCTCAGGTACTCCCCTTCTCTCGCTGCAGATCCGTAATCTAGGGTTCTTCCATGCTTCCGCCATTAGACCTCGAAGCTTTGGCTGTTCATCCTATACGCCATGCTCGTAGTAGATTCAACCTTAGATTTATCTTTGAAACTTGCTCCCGCTCCGTTGCCTTATTCTTAGACTTGGCATTTTTAGACTCAATCCCTAGATTCATCTGCCCTGTATAGACCTCCGCAGTTCTTCTGTGATAGACCTGCGTAAATTTCTTCCTTTTCTTACTGCTCAGATTTGTTTTACCTTAGCCTTTTGTAGAAACTTGTTTCTTCATTTTGATAAATCTGTAAGATACTCACCGGTTTAGTAAATCATACATTGCTTTTGCAACGCATCAACCATGAACCCGACGGTTTAGCTTCCTTTCTTTTTTGTTGTCATAAACCGGCAGCAGCTCATTTCCCGCTTGCTTCCGGGTTATCAATGCCATTAGTCCCTTGTCTAAACCGTCGATGTAGTTTTGATAATATGACCCGGTTTATGCTTCGGTATTTGAATAATCCGGATTTTATACTTCACTTTTTTCAGCACTTTTCTTCTACCAATATGTCTGCCAAGCAATTCGTTTCTTGCAACTGGGTCCCTTCCATCATTACGGAAGAGGACTTAGTTAAAGCTGCTGCAATTGGCATTCTGGGCCCTCAAGCAGTTCTGAAATGGCGGGCCCCTGGAAATGAATGCCCCCCTACTCCCAAAGAAGGAGAAGTTATTGTTTTCTTTGATCATATGGCCCGGGGCTTTAGTCCTCCCGGTTTTAAGTTCTTCTGGGACGTGCTTGCCGCTTTTCAACTTCATCCTCAAGACATAGGTCCAAATTCGATATCAAACATCTGCAATTTCCAAGTTTTCTCCGAGGTGTACCTTCAAGAGGAACCATCCGTCGACTTGTTCCGGGATTTCTTACACTTAAACCGGCGGACTGAATTCACTGCCGGACCTCATCAAGAACTGGGTGGGGTTAGTATTTAAAAGAGAAGAGATGCGGTTTTTCCTCACGCTGCTCTTCACACACACCCCAAGGATTGGAACCAATATTGGTTTTATTGCCGAGATACTTCTCCTGAAGGGGAGAACCCACTGCCGGGTTATCGCGAACATCGCCTTCCTGAAGATCATCCACTGCCGCAGCGTCTTAGCTCCTCAGACCGGCCCCGGTTTGCCCCTCAGCTTACCAAACTCAAAGCTTTTATGGCAAACGGATTGACTAGAGTTGACTTCGTACGTTGTTGGCTCGCTTGGAGTATCCTTCCTCTGAGCCGGCGCTCCGGTTTGATGTGTCCGTATATCGGTAAGCTGGACGATCCTCAGCGCCATACCAACATAATGCTTCCTGAGAAGGAAGTTACTGAATCTGCTAAGAAGATGCTCAACATCCCTTTGGAAGAATGTAGCCAAACCGGATTGGCTCCATATTATAAGAAGAATAAACTGCCAGCGGTAAGCTTTCAATCTCTTCTGATTGCTTCTAATCCGTCCATTTAAATTATCTTCCATTTATCTTTCATCTTGTATACAGGCCGACGATCCTTTTTGGAAAAGGAAACCTCGGGATAAGTCAGGCAAACAGCCACGCCGGAAAACCTGTGCTGTTAAAAAGAAAAAGGCAGCTGCTGGCTCCGGTTCACATGTTGAAGAGGATGATCCGGATTCTGAGGTATGAGTTAATCTTGATATGCTTTGATCTCTTTTATCCAGATTTTATGTTAACGGTGTCTTTTCACAGGATTTGGCTGAAGGGGATAAAGCGGCAGCAACTGAGGTAATCACTCTTTCTTCGGATTCTGAACCATCGGTGCCCAAGATTCGTAAGGCATCTCGGAAGTATCCTTTTTCTCATCCTTACACTCAACTGGACCCCAATTTTCTTTTGAAGAAGCAGCAACATGAAGCCCGCCGGACTACACGCCATAGTGGCCATGTAGTCGAGTCTTCCGGAATATCTCTCACTCCGGCTCGGAGGCGCCGCTCTGAGGTTTTACTTTCTCCAACTCTTCTTCATCCCAAGGCCGGACTTATTCGCAAGCCACTTAAACCATCTGATCCTAATTATCAGGAGACTCCTTTATCATCTTCTGGCGAATCAACTGCCACACAGGTCCCGACTCTGAAGACTGTCCCTGGGTAAGTCCTTTATCCCATCCGGTTTACGATTGTATTTGCTTTTGTGACTCTGATTTCTTTTTCAATTCCTTTCAGCAAGCTAAAGCCTAGCAAAAGGGCCAAGGCCAGCAAAACGGCTGCTGAGACTGCAGCTGTTGATCCGGCAGCTGATCCGGACGAAGTCATCCCTCCGGAAGATGAACCTATGATTCAACTTGAAGATCCTGCTCCCGTAGACCATGATTACACTGCTGCTCCTGAAGGTACAAATGCTGAAGATGTTCCTGAACTGGCAAATCCTGTCCGGGCTAGCCCTCCTCGGAATAGCCCGGCTCCTGCTAGTCCGGTTCATACTGCTACCCCTTCACAGCCAACTACTTCTTCTCCGGACGTTCAAATAACCGGGACGGGTTTTACCGCTCCTGCTGAGCCTATCGTCTTAGCTAAGCACACTGCTAAAACGGAGAAGCTCCAGCAAGAGAAGGGCAAGTGGAGCAGAGACTTGTCCAGTTATGCCGAGCTGAGTGCCCAGGAGCTTTATTCCGGGTATTTGAACCGGCTTCATACCAGTCGGGACTATGAAGCGGGCTTGGTCAACATGATGAAGGACAAATATGAGGTATCTTACTTGTCTTTGCTTTTGCCTTCTATGTATTTCTGTCTATGTCATGGTAGTCCCCAAGTTCTGGTTTAGCTTTGTTGAAGGTGAACCGGTACTTTCAAATGTGTGCCAATAATCTTACATTAGCCCCCAAGTGCCAGGGGCATAACTCGTTTATGTGCCTGGGACTTGTCTGGATTTCTCTTTCAATACTTCAACTGCCCATTAGTCCCCAAGTGTCAAGTAGATAACTTGTTTATGTGCTTGAGACTTTATCTTTAGTTGTCTTTCTTTGATACTTCAATTGCTCATTAGCCCCCAAGTGTCAAGTGGATAACTTGGTTATGTGCTTGAGACTTGTCTGAACTGTAATTTCTTTCTCTTGGCTTTCTTTGCAGGTTGACTTGACCCGGAGGGCTGAAGAAATAACTGAACTCCGGAATAGACTTGCCGAAACTGAATCTGCTGCTGCTAAGGCCAAAAAAGATCTGGCGCTGAGTTTAACCACTGCTGAACAACTGAAGAAATATTTTGAATCTGAACGGACAACCTGGGAGGTGCAGAAAAATGCTCTTGAAAAAAGAGCAAAGGATGCTGAGGAAGCCCTTAACCCGGTGACACAAGAGTTGGCCGGTTTAAAGCGGCAAATAGAGCTTATGACTTCTGCTGTCTTTGGTAAATACTTAACTTGCACCTGCTTTCATCTCTGCAATCTTTATTCCGCTCCGGTTTAACTGTGATAATCATATGCAGGGCGTCGCGTCACCCATCTTGGGGATGATTTGCGGAAGAAACTCAAGGCCTCTTGTACTCTTGTTGAGCAGCTGTATTCCTGCGCTCAAAGGATTATAAGTGCGATGTCTTTTAATAAACCGGCCCCCACTACTATCCAAGGCACTTTGGAGAAGCTTTCTATCTTGCCCGTACGCTTGGAGGAGGTGAAGAAATCTGCTACCCGGGCCGGTTCTCTTGTAGCGCTAACCAGAGCCAAGGCATGTGTTCCAGACTTTGATCCGGAAGAAGCCATGAACGGGTATCCCGGCACCAAGGAAGATGGATCGGCCTTCTCTGGAAAAGATCTTCATGCTTTGACTAAGGAGATGTGTCCGCTTGCCAGCAAGCTTGCTGATGAATCGGATCTGTCCAGGTATCATCCGGCATACGACTTAAAGAATGAGCGGGTGGATCGACCGGTTTATGATACCGAAAATCTAATCCCACCAGTACGCCCCCATACTTTCGCCCCAAATGTTGATCCGTCAGATCTCATTACTGAAGAGATGTACTTTCGTGCCTTATCCAAGAGCGATTGGCATGCCCCTGATTTTCAGCTGCTTCAAGAGGATGAAGAAGCTCCGGAACAAGTTGATCCTCAACCTTCGCAGCAGGAAGAAGCATAAGCCACTCGGTTTATCTTTTAGCTGTTGTATTACTTTGTCGAGAAATACTTTAATCCGTTCAGGCTTGCTATGCCTTGTAACAGGATAGCTTGAAATGTTGTCCGTTTTGATCCGGATGTCAGATGCTTGATTGGGCCTTTTACAAATCTTAATTGCTTGTCTGTTATGGCTGATCTTTATATTATCTGCATCTGCATAGATAACACTTAAAAGATGTCCTAGCGGTTTACCGCCGGACCGATTAAAGTGCTCTCATAAATATATCAAACAAGTCTGTTTTATACCAGAAATAACTTCATACCTGTGATTAAGTATACTGGATATCCTTAATCCGGCGAACATTGTTGTTTCTGAGGAAGCTCTTGGCTCCGTTGGGGTGTACCCAATAATAATTCCGGGTTTACAGAAGCTACCGGTTTAAATAATGCTGGAGTTCTATGTCCAGACTTTTGAAGAGATGTGGTCAACTTCGAAGTTTGTCCCACTCCAGATCAAAAAACCATGAAAAACACATGAAAAATCATAAACACCGAAAACACAGGTTTGCAAATAAGACCATATAGTCGAAGCTTTTTGCGAGTTGCCAGGCTCCAAATCGAGGCTTCTGATTCGAATACGATCAGTAAACCGGACTAAAGGGGTAAAACTAGGATTCGAATACGACCGTGTAGCCCCCAGTGGCCTTGAAACTTTAGCCAATCAATGGATTCGAATACGATCCAAGGAGCTTATGTTTCGAATACGATCATATAAACCGGACCACAAGGGGTTAAGCTAGGATTCGAATACGATCCGTAGCCCCCTAGTGACCGTGAAATTTTGCCGATCAGTGGATTCGAATACGATCCAAGTCGGACCCAAAAGGGGTGAAGCTATGATTCGAATACGATCAAGAAGCCCCCTAGTGAGTGTGGCTATGTTCTCTTTGGTTCGAATACGACCTATCTTTGAACAAGAAGCCCCCCAGTGATTCTGGCTATGTTCTCTTTGGTTCGAATACGACCTATGTTTGAACAGGAAGCCCCCTAGTGAATGTAGAAGCAGGGTACCTATATGGGAGTTGCACTGTGCGGCAAACCTTCTTTGGTCCCTTAATAAATAGTTGTCCTGTATATCAACATAGATAGATCAAGGCATCTTGTCTTCTTAATGAAAATGATATATATATCAAGAGAAATAAACTTTAGATGGATATCACCTGAGTGAATTTCCATAAGATACTTATTTTTGAAAAAAGAGTTGATCCCCCAGTTTACTGAGGGCGCCGGTTTATTAATTAATCATAATATATACATAGGATACAGCAGAGCTCATGGCTCAAGTATAGTAGGGCCGTAGGAGAGCGATATTCCACGGCCTCTTTGTCTCTTATTCTGATGTCCGTGAGTCTTTGTGCTCTCGAACGTCCACCAGGTAATATGAACCGTTGTGTAGATTCTTGCTGATCACAAAGGGCCCTTCCCAAGGTGGGGATAGCTTGTGCATATCTGTTTGGTCTTGGATGAGCCGAAGTACCAATCTCCCTCCTGGAATGTCCTGGTTTTGACCCGGCGGCTGTGATATCTGCGTAAGTTCTGCTGATAAATCGCGGATCATGCTGCTGCTATGTCACGCTCTTCATCTAGCCGGTCCAAATTGTCCTGTCTTGCCTGCTCATTGGCCGCTTCAACATAAGCCGTCACCCGTGGTGAATCATGGCGGATATCGCTTGGAAGAACCGCTTCAGCACCATACACCATGAAGAAAGGTGTATAACCTGTGGACCGGTTCGGCGTAGTATTGATGCTCCAGAGGACAGAGGGTAATTCCTCGACCCAGCACCCTGGTGTTCTTTGCAAGGGATTCATAAGCCGGGGCTTGATACCTCGCAAAATCTCTTGATTGGCCCTTTCAGCTTGACCATTGGATTGAGGGTGAGCTACAGAAGATACATCTAGACGAATATGCTCCCTTTGACAAAATTCTTCCATCTCTCCTTTAGATAAATTGGTGCCATTGTCTGTGATGATGCTGTGTGGAAAGCCAAACCGGAAAATTACCTTTTTGATGAATTTAACCGCTGTCGCCGCATCACACTTGCTCACAGGCTATGCCTCAATCCACTTTGTAAACTTATCCACAGCAACCAGTAGATGAGTTTTTTGATATTGAGATCGTTCAAAAGGTCCGACCATATCAAGCCCCCAAGTCGCAGACGGCAAAGTAATTGGTATCATCTGCAGTTCCTGTGCCGGAACAAGAGCACGCCGTGAAATTTTCTGACAAGCATCGCACCTCCGGACTAGATCCTCCACATCAGCATGAGCTGTCAGCCAATAGAACCCATGTCGAAATGCTTTAGCCACCAAGGATTTTGAACCGGCGTGATGACCACAATCTCCTTCATGAATCTCTCAGAGGATGTCACAGCCTTCCTCAGATGATACACACCGCTGGAATGCTCCAGAAACACTGCGATGGTGAAGTTCTCCGTTTAAAATTGTCATGGATTTGGATCGCCGGATTATCTGTCTTGCTTCAATCTCATCATCTGGCAACTCTCCACGCCTTAGATATGCCAAGTATGGGAGCGTCCAATCCGGAATAACATGAAGTGCCGCAACTAGCTGTGCTTCCCGATCAGGAACGGCCAGGTCTTCCTCCGACGGTACCTGAACTGATGGACTGTGTAGCTCATCCAAAAAAGTGTTTGGTGGCACTGGTTTACGCTGAGAACCCAGCCGGCTTAGAGCATCGGCCGCTTCATTGCTTCGCCGGTCTATGTGATCCACCTGATACCCTTTGAAATATCCTGCAACTGCTTCAACTTCTCGTCTATAAGCTGCCATAAGAGGGTCTTTAGAATCCCACTTGCCGGATACTTGTTGTGCCACTAAATCTGAATCGCCAAAACACTTGACCCGACTTAAGCTCATCTCCTTAGCCATCCGCAGGACATGAAGCAATGCCTCATATTCTGCTGCATTGTTAGTACAAGGAAACATTAGGTGAAGGACATAACAAAACGTGTCTCCTCGTGGGGAAGTTAACACAACTCCAGCCCCCGAGCCCTCTAATTGTCTTGAACCGTCAAAGTGAATAGTCCAGTATGTATGATCCGGCTTCTCCTCTGGTGCTTGCAATTCTGTCCAATCATTGATGAAATCTACCAATGCTTGGGACTTAATTGCGGTGCGTGGCACATATTTCAATCCGTGTGGGCTAAGTTCAATAGCCCACTTCGCCACCCTGCCAGTGGCTTCCCTGTTCTGAATTATATCCCCCAACGGAGCTGAACTGACAACAGTTATTGGATGGCCTTGAAAATAATGCTTCAACTTTCGGTTTGCCATGAACACGCCGTATACCAGCTTCTGCCAATGTGGGTACCTTTGTTTGGATTCAATGAGAACCTCACTAACATAATAAACCGGACGTTGAACCGGATACTCCTTTCCTACTTCCTTGCGCTCAACTACGATTGCCGCGCTGACTGCCCGTGCATTGGCAGCCACGTATAACAGCAACGGCTCCTTATCCACGGGGGCAGCAAGGACCGGTGGCTCCGCCAGTTGCCGCTTCAAATCCTCGAACGCAACATTTGCCTCATCACTCCATATAAACCGGTCTGTCTTTTTCAGCATCTGATAAAGCGGAATTGCCTTCTCTCCCAGATGACTGATGAACCGGCTCAACGCTGTAATCCGGCCAGCGATACGCTGAACATCATTGATGCAAGCCGGTTTAGTCAAAGACGTGATTGCCTTGATCTTCTCCGGATTGGCTTCTATTCCTCTGTTTGACACCAAAAATCCAAGGAGCTTGCCCGCCGGGACACCGAAAGCACACTTCTCCGGATTAAGCATCATTTTATAGGCCCGGAGGTTGTCAAAGGTCTCCTTGAGGTCCTCTATCAGTGTCTCCTCCTTCCTTGACTTCATCACGATATCATCCACATAGGCATGAACATTTCTCCCTATCCGCCCCTTAAGACAATTCTGTACACAACGTTGGTAGGTGGCTTGGGCACTCTTGAGCCCAAAAGGCATAGACACATAGCAAAAAGCACCAAAAGGAGTTATGAAGGCTGTCTTCTCCTGATCTTTAACTACCATCTTGATCTGATGCTATCTTGAATACGCATCCAAAAAACTTAGCCGCTCACATCCTGCCGTAGCATCAATGATCTGATCAATACGGGGGAGAGCAAAAGGATCGTTTGGACAAGCTTTCTTTAGGTCTATGTAATCCACACACATTATCCACTTTCCATTTTTCTTTAACACCAGCACCGGATTAGCCAACCACTCCGGGTGGAACACTTCAACTATGAACCCTGCAGCCAACAGCCTGGCCACTTCTTCACCTATAGCCTTGCGCCTTTCTTCGTTGAATCGGCGCAGATATTGCTTGACCGGTTTAAACTTCGGATCAACGTTAAGACTGTGCTCAGCGAGTTCCCTCGGTATACCTGGCATGTCAGAAGGTTTCCATGCAAAGATATCCCGATTCTCACGGATGAACTCGTTGAGCGCGCTTTCCTATTTAGGATCAAGGTTAGCGCTGATAGTGAACTGCTTGGACGAATCGCCTGGCACAAAGTCAACTTGCTTGGTTTCCTCTGCAGATTTGAATTTCAATGCCAGATCATGCTCTGTAGTTGGCTTCTTTAACGGGGACATATTTGCCGGATCGACATTGTCTTTGTAAAACTTCAACTCTTCCGTAGCACATACTGCCTCCGCATAAGCAGCGTCTCCTTCTTCGCACTCTAATGCAATTTTGCGACTTCCATGAACCATAATGGTTCCTTTGTGACCCGGCATCTTGAGCTGCAGATAAACATAGCACGGCCTAGCCATAAACTTGGCATAAACCGGCCGTCCAAACAGGGCATGATATAGGCTCTGGATCTTTACAACTTCAAAGGTTATCATCTCTGACCTGGAATCCTGTTCATCTCCAAAGGTAACTTCTAGGTCAATTTTCCCAACTGGGTAAGACGATTTACCTGGCACTACTCCATGAAACACTGTGTTTGACTGTCTTAGCTTCTTATCCGTGAGCCCCATGCGATGGAAAGTCTCATAATACAAGATATTGATGCTGCTGCCGCCGTCCATGAGAACCTTGGTGAATTTGTAGCCACCCACCTGTGGTGCCACCACTAAGGCTAATTGGCCCGGATTATCAACTCGCGGCGGGTGATCCTCTCTGCTCCACACAATAGGCTGTTCCGACCAGCGCAGGAATCGTGGTGTTGCCGGTTCAACCGCGTGAACCGCCCGCTTTAAGACTTTTTGATCTCGTTTGCACAAACTCGTAGTGAACACATGATACTGTCCACTACTCAGCTCCTTCGGATTATTTTGATATCCGGATTGCTGCTACTGCTGACGCTGCT
Organism: Secale cereale; assembly: GCA_902687465.1. Taxonomy (NCBI): domain Eukaryota; kingdom Viridiplantae; phylum Streptophyta; class Magnoliopsida; order Poales; family Poaceae; genus Secale; species Secale cereale. The sequence goes on along the minus strand of LR738715.1, from coordinate 827,717,424 downwards.
GATTGCCTTGATTGCTGTGATTACCCTGGCCCTGCTGCTGGTTGTTTTGGCTATTGTAACCGCCCTGACCATACTGATGGTGGCCTTGGTTATTGTAACCGCCCTGACCATATTGATGATGGCCTTGGTTATTGTAACCATTATTGCCGCCATGATATCCTGACCCGGAGCCATTACCCTGATGACCCGGACCATGAAACCCAGGGCCTGAACCGCCACCTGGTGGTCCGTTGTTCGATCTGGCCCGGTTCATGGCCTCCATCATGGCCCGGCAATCTCCCCAGGTATGTTTAGCTGGATGTTCCTTTGTTCCATGTTTCGGGCAAGGCTCGTTCAATTGTCGCTCCCAATTAATGAACCCCCGCCATTTTGTGAAGGCGGTTTACCCTTGTTGCGCTGAAAGCTCCCTTGAACTTGGGTATTGGCCACGAAATTAGAGCCACCCTCTGCCTTTCGCTTGCCTAAGAAGCTTGTTCCGGCCGGATTAGCCTGCGCCGGTTTCCCGGGTTTATTTGCCTTTCCGGATTTATCTCCGTCCGCTTCTGGGTACTTAGTGTTGTCGGAGTCCCCATACTTTACCAAAGCGCTCATGAGAGTCCCCATGTCATTACAATCCCGTTTGAGCCGTCCCAGCTTCAACTTTAGAGACTCAAACCAGAATTTTTTTCCTAGTGTTACTATCGCTGTACTGGGGCTGATACCGTTCGAAGAGTGTAGGATCTCTGACACTCGCCGAACCCATGCACTCGTAGGCTCCTGTTCTCCTTGTATACATGCCGCTAGATCCACTACTGACATCGGCTGCTTGCACGTGTCTTTGAAATTTTTGATAAATTGGCGGCGTAACTCACCTCATGATCCGATGGAGTTAGGTGGTAAGCCCTTTAGCCAGGTCCGGGTTGTACCCTCAAGCATCATGGTAAAGTACTTCGCGCAAGCCGCTTCATCCACGTCCAGCATCTCCATAGCCATCTTGTAACTCTCAATCCAAGCCTCTGGAGCCAAATCTGTTGTGTAGTTAGGCACTTTACGCGGACCTTTGAAATCCTTGGGTAACTTCACGCTCCGTAAAGCGGGAATAAGACACTGCACTCCAAAAGAACTCGCCGTGACTCCCGTCTCTGTTGTGGTTGTGTAAACCGGTGTCGTTTGGCGGATCTCCTCACGGGCCGTAGGTCTAGCCCGGTTTACAGCCTCCTGAGCTTGTGCCTCTGCGCCCGCCGGATTGTCCTGTCTGTGACGGTGTCGCCTCCGTTCACTACTGGATACCTCCGGTTCATCCCAATGCCTAGTATAACTTCGGCTGTGGCGGGGTGTTGAATGAAGACTCTCCTTGCTGTAGGAGTACGCCTGCTATTGCGTTAATGCCGTGTTGAGTAAATCCTTGACCCTGCGTGCTTCCAATGCCACAAGGGATGTCCCCTCAATGGGTAAAGCGGCCAAGCGTGAAGCTGCGGCGAAAATGTTATCCAAGGGGTTTGAGTAATGGCCCGGAGGAGTGGGGATGTGAAGCGTGGGCATAATCCGTCGATCTTGATCCGTAGTGGGCTGTTGAACCGGTTCACCCCTCACTGGGGCTGCCCTCCAATTTACCTCCGGATCATTGCTGGCTCCCGCTCCTGGCGTCCCGAAGAGATTCATCGCCTTATAGACCGGCGGTAGACGAGACTGGTACCTTTGATTCCTTACATCCTGCGCAGAGGCTTGTTCCATCCTTAGCTGGAAAGCCTGAGAATCCAGCTCTGCCTGTCTTGTTGCTATCATAGCTTTCTCTGCATTCAGATCCTCTCTTGCTTGCTCGATCCGGCCCCTCAGCTGAAGGAGTTCTGCATCATGTTGCGCCTTGTCTGCTGGAGCCACCACTGCTACTGCCCGGGTTGTCAACTCCTCTACCAAGGCTGATAGAGCGTCAGACGGCGAGGGGGCATGGCCGCTCCCCCCTATACCAGCTTCTGCTGCCCCGTTCACCATGGCATGCGGCGTAGGTTGTGATCCGGCCATAAAGACAGCCACCCGGTTTGGCAGATCAAAGGGGTCCGGAATACTGTATCCATCGGACATACCCTCGGATCGGCCATCCCGCAACAGATACAAGGATTCAGTCTCTCCGGATGAGGATTCATCGTCGGAATAGACGACTGTTTCGCCACCAGAATCCGATCCGTCCTCGGCTTGGACTCCATGTATTGCTCCAACAAAAACGCGCTTCATGGCAGGCCGAATCCGGGCTGATCTCGCGCGCTGAGCCGGCTCGATGATGTCGGAGAAGATGTCCGGCTCAGGTCCCGGTTCGCCAATTTTGCCGATGAAGACGTGGATGCCGCCGAAGGGAACCCGGTACCCGTATTCGATTGAATCGGCTTCCGGGCCGCAGCCAGCGTCGTCGATGTAGATCCGGCCGCGGCGACTCTTGGTCATCCGGCCGACCGCGTAGCCCTTGAGTCCTTCAAAGCTGCCCTTCAAGAACTCGAAACCATCATGCGGAGGCCCCACGGTGGGCGCCAACTGTCGTGGAATTAGCACGGCAGATGTCCGGTTTAACGGACTTAGTGATGGAACCATCGCACGGGTTAGCTTGAAGGGGTTAAAAGCACACAAAGGACACAGAGGGTTTATACTAGTTCGGCCCCTTCGATGAAGGTAAAAGCCTACGTCTAGTTTGGTTTGGTATTGCTTGGGCGTCGATGAACAGGAAGCTGATTGCTTGCCTGCGTCTCGACGGGTTGTTTCTTGTCCTTGAACCGTCGCCGGGTCGTCCCTTTATATAGGAGGTAACGCCCGGTCCGGTTTACAGAGTCCCGAGGCCGGCTCATAATTGTGTCCGCCTCGGTCTCTGCTGTTTCTTCCTTGTGTCTCAAGTTACATGATAAGACGGTTTACAAACCATAACTCTACACATGGGCCCTAAACCTTCATGGGACGTAATCTCTACTGAGCTTACAATTATACAACTATATTTCCATAATCCGGTTTACCCTAGCCGGTTTACACCTGCTAGTAATATCCCTGACACTAGGGTTATAGGGAAAGTATGTACGCGGTTAGCGAATGTTGTTCGGAGTCCCGGATGAGATCCCGGACATCACGAGGAGTTCCGAAATGGTCCGAAGGTAAAGATTCAAATATGGAAAGTCCCGTTTTGGTCACCGGAAAAGTTTCGGGCACTATCGATAGCGTACCGGGACCACCGGGAGGGTCCCGGTGGTCCACCGGGTGGGGCCACCGGCCCCAGAGGGCTGCGTGGGCCAAGTGTGGGAGGGGACCAGCCCCAGGTGGGCTGGTGCGCCCCCCCCCACCAGGGCCCAAGGCGCCTCCAAGAGGGGAGGGGGGCAAACCCTAGGGCAGATGGGCCCTAGGGTCCAATCTGGTGCTCCCCCCTCTCCCTCTCCCCCTCTGGCCGCCACCCTCAGATGGGATCTGGGGTGGCCGCACCCCTAGGGGTGGAAAACCCTAGAGGGGGCGCAGCCCCTCCCTTCCCCCTATATATATGTGAGTTTTGGGGCTGCCCATAACACGGTTGGACCTCTCTCGCTTGGTGCAGCCCTACCTCTCTCCCTCCTCGTCTCTCGCAGTGCTTGGCGAAGCCCTGCTGGAGTCCCGCGCTCCTCCACCACCACCACGCCGTCGTGCTACTGTTGGATGGATTCTTCCCCAACCTCTCCCTCTCTCCTTGCTGGATCAAGGCGTGGGAGATGTCATCGGGCTGCACGTGTGTTGAACGCGGAGGCGCCGTTGTTCGGCGCTTAGATCGGAATCAACCGCGATCTGAATCGCAGCGAGTACGACTCCTTCATCCGCGTTCTTGCAACGCTTCCACATCCAAATGTTTTTTCATTAAGCATAACGAGGCCAGCAGCTTGCTAATCCAGCCCACAATGGTATGATGTTGACAAACCAAATGAGTATACGTACTGAGCCCCTTAGAGCAACTCTAGCAGACCCCGCATCCCGCCCCGACCCGCAAAATAACCGCCAAAATGCAGGTCGGGGCGGAAAAACCAGCCCGATCAGACCCTGCATCCCGACCCGGCCCGCAAAAAAATTTAGGGGCGCGGCAAAATCCCGTCCCAGATCCGGGAAAACGCGGGTTCCCCCCTCACGGCTGCGGTGCCCTGCATATAAGCGGAAGCGGTTGGGGGGGGGGGGATATTTCATCCCGCACTTTCTCCCACCAACCACCTTTCCTCTCCCCCCGCGCGCCGCCGGCGGCCGCCGCCCAAGATTCCGGCGACAGCAGCCAGCAGGAGCACGCCGGAAGGCCGCCACGTGCACGAGGCCTCCCCTCCCTTCCCCCGTGCGTCGGCGGGCCGTCGGATTTGCAGATCTGCGGCACTTCATCCCGGGCCGCCGGATTTCCCTTTTTCCGGCCGCCGGTTCCTGCGCCATGCGATGGAGTGGTCGGGTAGCCTCTCCCGCAGCCCAGGCAAGGGCGCATCGCCGCATGCAGGCACGGGTTCGTCCGCCCGCCGCCGCCGGAGGTCTGCGGGCATGGACTCATCCGGCCGTCCGCCGGGCTCGGCGCTCGCGCAACGTCTTTGTGGCCTGTCGATGCCGCTCATAGGGTGCGACGACTGCCCGCGCCAAGTGCCGCGGCTCACTTCGGGCACGCCGAAGCACCCCGAATGGGTGTTCTACAAATGCGAAAACGACAGGGTACGTGCACTTGCGGTAGCTCGTTCCATAGCTCATTCTTTAGTTCAATTGCGGTAGCTCACTTCGAGCTTGCTCAATGTTTTGTGTAGGACGATGGATGCTCATTTTGGTTTTGGGAAGGCCAATACATTGATTTATTGATCGAAAGAAACATAATAGGTGTTGATGCACTCCTTAGTAGAATCGAAGGCAATGATGCGGCTGCATGTGCAACTAGAGGGGAAGCAACGTCTACTTCTTTCGAACCAAAGATGAAGAAAGAAGAACACAAAATCAAGAATCCACAGATCAACAATGAATGCATTGAGAAGATATTAGTCCAACTAGTGGGAGGAGTTATGGAAGTTGGAAATCTCTACTCCTATGAAAATCCAAGTTGGTGATGATGGTGTGCCTGCCATCCACCATTTTTGTCCATCGGATTTGAATCTGACGCATGGGAGACAATCCCACCTCACATTTGCAAAAAAACACCCTTCTTCTTTACGTCCTGCTGCATCTGTCCCCACCTCATCCAACAAGAGGCAGATCCTTCCAGAAAAGGGGAGAAACAATGGATTGGTGGTTGCTGCCTCTCACACGCCGCCGACGCCGGCTGCTCCGGACTCCTCGCCTGACTCTCCGCTACAGTAGCCGCACCACTCACTACCACCTCCACCTCCACCCCCATTCCCCTCCTTCCCGTTGTCTCCTCTTCCGCCTACCCCATCCCCTTCTACGGCGATGTTGGCAAGTACGCCGCCTGCGTCGTCCATCCCCCAAGTCCGCGACGCCTTGTCGGCCTCCTTATCTGATGCAGCAGTGCCTCCGCGCACATCCTCCCCTACCCCATCTCCTCTGAGGCAACATTGACAAGTATGCCCCGGTGTCGTCCACCCCAATTCCACAACGCCTCTCATGCAGTTGGCTCGCCGCCCACAAGCACCACCTCGTCCTCCCTCCCGATGCGCTTCTTGTCCGTCCAATTCGATTACGAGCTACTCCCTGAGGGCCTCTACACCATCTGCAATTGAAACGCCATCCAGGAGCTCCACACCCGTGTCCTCCTCCAGTGGAATCCGTCTAGGAGATGGTGATGGCTTCTCGCCCTTCGTTGGTTACCCCAAGTGGAAGGTTTGAGATGTAGTGTAGCGGTAGTTTTCCCTTGGCAAAGATACCAAGGATCGAATCCCCTGAGACTCCGAGGGTCAACAAGAAGGTGTCAACTGCTAGCGGCGCAACTTAGCGATTGATAGGACATGCACACAAATACAAATAAGTTTGCTCCCAACGAGTACAAAGAGGTTGTCAATCCCTCCTGCCTTGTCGTTTACAAAGGATCAAACACAAGAGATAATAGTGATAGGTATGACTGCAACTAGTAAGTAAGAACAGGAAATAAATAACGGGTGTGATCAGTGATGGTAATATGGACCGGGGTCCCATGATGTTCACTAGTGATGTCTCTCTCCCAAAAGACGATAAAAACAGCTAAGCGAGGTAAACGAATTACAGCTGGGCAATTGACAGGATTATGTGCGCAAACCAATGCTAACTATGCTGCAAAGAAAGGTAGAGGCTCAAAAGCATGGGCGGTACGCCAAGGCAAGTAGACCGAAATCCATCTGCATCTACTACTAATCATCCACCTTGAGATATCTATCCAGAACATCTCGCTGGTATTAAGTTGCGAGTCCCACCCATAGTGTAAACTCAAAGCAACAGACAACTGCATTAAAAGAACTTTGCGTAAAGTAAACAATCCTTGCACCCGCAAGTACAAGCACCGTTGTTTTCCCCCTTGTGGCAACAGCACATCCCCTAGACTCATGTTTCTGTCACTCAAGCTAGTCATCGAGGGGCATGAACCCACAATCAAGCATAACGTTCCCTCTTGGAGTTACTACCTACTACTTGGCCAAAGCAATAAATAGCAACGGAGAACATGCAAGAATTACTCAAGAACATAAATATAAAAGAGGTAAATCAAATATATTACTCACACACAATCTGAACATAATCTCATAATCCATCGGATCCCAGCAAACTCATCATAGCAACAGCATAAGGATTACATATGTGCCTCGATCATGTAGGGCAGCTCACGAGGTCTAATCGGTGAAGAACAAAGAGGGGAGGAGAACATCACATAGCTACTGGTCATGGACCCATGGTCAAAGGGAGACTACTCACAACTCACCTGGGAGGCGTCCATGGTGGTGGAGAAGCTCCCGGTGGTGATCCTCCCCTCCGGCAGGGTGCCGGGAAGAGTTCTCCTGGTGCTCCCGATCTTGGAAGCGCGGCGGCGGCGGAACAGAGATGAGATCGCGAAAAAGGGTTCCGTCCTCGAGGGTTTCGGGACGCGGTGTAAATATATGCCAAAGGGGGGCGTCAGAAGAGGCAAGGGGGGCCCAGGCGCCCTGGCGGCGCGGCCAGGAGGGGGGCCGCCCCCTCTGGTCGCCTGGAGCCCTGGTGGCCCCCCTCTGGCCCTACTTTGGCCGCATGGAAGCTTCTGAAATGCTGATTTTTTATATATTTTTCCCGGAATTTTTCTGGCAATTTACGTAATGGGAAAACCTGAAATACAAAAACAGCAGAAAACAGAAACTGGCACTGGGGTGCACTGAGTTAATAGGTTAGTCCAAATATGATCAAAAGTGTATAGAAGTGCATAAATATCATAGCAATATCACACAAAAGAGGCATGGAGCAAGCAGAAATTATTGATACGTTTTCGACATATCAACATCCCCAAGCTTAATTCCTGCTCGTCCTCGAGTAGGTAAATGATAACAAGCATAATTTCTGTGGTGACATGCTATTAACCATATAAGAACTTTTCACAGTCACATGACAAATGCTTACTGAGATAATGAATCTTTAGTAATTAAGTTGCCTCATGAGAATATCACAAAGAACTGAAAGTTTTACAATATGATACTGAAACACTCAATAGATTTGTAGTGAGCATGGTGTGCAAACATGACAAAGTGGTACCTCTCTTGCCCCCTTTAGTGAAGCAAAACATAAATGCAGGGGCACCTCCAAAGTTTAAGTGACGACTAGATACAATGATTTCAGAATAAACGATATCATAGTCATGCAGAAGACAATGGTACTTTGGGACAATGCACATTACACTCAGAATGACAATCATGCTCTCAATAACTGGTGCTTTTAAAGAAAGAAGGTGGAGACTCTCGAACCGTGGCTTTTGATGGCAAGGTTGAAACCCGTGGTCGGAAACAAAAACTAAACATGTACCAGAGCTCTAAAAAAAATAGAGGTAAAAATTATTTTTTAGAGATGCATATTTCGTCAAGGAATGCTAGCAGATAACTCAATTACTTCTCGAGCTAGACAAGTTTCGAGGAACGGCTCCCGCACGAGGACGATCACATCCTCTTAATCTCCTTTGTTTATCACTGCCAAAGTTTTCTGATTTCTCATGAACAAAGCGTGAAGGAGGGTTTGTTTGTTGTATATTTTTTTAATGAGCCGGGCACACTCTTGGCCAGTTCCTTCTCGTATTAGGGGTTTGCACATTAGACATGCAACCCCGGGGTGAAGCTTGTCCAACTTAAAAAGATCATGAATTAACTAATACTTCCTCATGAGCTAAAACAGAGGCACAAAAGAGAAATGCTTTTGATTAATTTCGAGATGGTACACGAAATTCTTCGTTAGGAATGGCAAGTAAATACCATGTATAGGAAGGTATGGTGGACTCATATGGCATAACTGGTTTAAAGGATTTTGGATCCACAAACAGTCAGTCCGCTTAGTACAGGCGAAGGTTAGCAAAAGACTGGGAGCGACCAACTAAGAGAGCAATGACGGTCATAATCATGCAGAGCGACAAAGCAACATGGAATCGGGCATGGAAGTTATATCGCTACTCAGAAATTAAAGATCATCAAGGCTTGATAGACTTTCTTTACAGTCTTAAATATGCGTGAGCATATGCCAAGTCAATCAAAATAAATTCTTGGAGGAAGATATCACTAAACCATACCACATCATAGGCAAACAAATCATGTTGGTACTTCAATAACACATTAAGAACCCCCCAGCTATTTGAGATTAACCATAAGAAAACATGAACTACTAAGCACCATTATGCACATAGACATATCAACCAGTGCAACAGAAGCCAACTCTCTTAACAAGATAAGCATGATAACTCAAGAGAGCCCTGGTGGCCCCCCTCTGGCCCTACTTTGGCCGCATGGAAGCTTCCGGAACGCTGATTTTTTATATATTTTCCTGGAATTTTTCTGGCAATTTACGTAATGGGAAAACCTAAAATACAAAAACATCAGAAAACAGAAACTGGCACTGGGGTGCACTGAGTTAATAGGTTAGTCCAAATATGATCAAAAGTGTATGGAAGTGCATAAATATCATAGCAATATCACACAAAAGAGGCATGGAGCAAGCAGAAATTATAGATATGTTTTGGACGTATCAGATGGTTGATCTGGTGTGATGGTTGCCATAGAGGTAATATGCGCTGCAATTGCTTCTCAGTCCCAATTCTAATTTCAATTCTTGCATCACCCAAAGATCAAATCCACGTACCCATCTCGAACTGTATAGAAACGACTCATGTAGTCCAATATAAATTGGGCAAGGATATGGGACTCAAGTTTGCTGAAATTAGACCCCAAGAAGCCACGTAATCTTCAGATAGAATGGAGTGTGAGGAGGTATGATTCATTGCCATTCACCATCTCTGCTTCGTGAACGACAAATGTATGCCTATGGATGAATAGTAAAATCATCTCTATTTCTCGTCAACCCTTGCTTCATGTTTGTTACCCAATCTTTACTCATGCAATTTCATATATGTATGGAACTGTCTTCAATTGTATCCATATGCAATGTCCACTACAACATTGTTTGGTTCCAATTTATTATCCAAAATCTTCTTCTGGAATGCATTTTTGAGTATTGGAAATGTTTGTGTATACCTTCCTGAACCGGTATTTTGATACAACAAATCTAATATAAAGACTCTTACTTTCTTGAGTAAGCAATAAGAAGGCCAGTTGTTGTGGTTCTAAGTCTGACAGTACGAGTAGGGGGTACGAATGGGGAGGCAAGGCCCTATCTATGGTGGAGTTGTACACAAGGTGTTTACGAGTTCAGGCCCTTCTCGTAGGAAGTAACAGCCCTACGTCTCGGTGCCCGGAGGCGGTCGACTGGTATGTGTATATGTGAGTTACAAAGATGCGAACCCTTGTACCGGAGGAGGGGGTGGCTTATATAGTGCGCTAGGACCCCAGCCATGCTCCACGTTACTAAGGGTTCAATGTACATTAAGGCAGGCGTTACTGATAACGCCTACAGTAAAGAGTAATTAAGGCATTTACTACGGCGAGTAAATACCAGACCGTTATTGTCCTAAGGGATCCTTGACCTTCGGGGGTCGAGTGCCTTGGATTGGTCGACTGGAGTTGAGTCGTCTTGTAGATGATGTCCAGTCGAGTGGGATGTCCTCTTGGGTCATCTCAGTCGACTGTCTTTGTCATCATAAGTTTTGTCTTTTGATCTTCTAGGGTAGTGACCTTGGGTGGGGTACCTTGGTCGGGCCTGTGACCCTACCCTAGGTCTGTAATCTCGTCAGTAGCCCCCGAATGGATTGAGGCTTGAGCAAGAGAGAGAGTGCTGAGGAAAGCACCGGTTCTGGCTCGACGCCCCTGGGGTAGTCTACTTCTGAGCTCGCGGGCTAGGCTGTCCTCCTCACTTGTCTTGGTCGCCTTGATCGATTCTGGAACCTTCGAGTGTGTTGGTTGCTTCTTCCGTCGACTGAACTTTGCGCTAGGCGTCGGGTGCCGTTGGCGTGCGCAGTTTTCGGCAGGGTTGGTTGCTCTTTGGTCGCCGGATTCCACGGGGTTTTGAAATTTGGGGAAGCGCGCGGGACGGGACGTGCCGCAGCGATCGGACGGATATGCTTGAGACGCCTCGATCCTCGCGCCACCTTTTTCGCCACGTATCACGTCTTCACCTATTGCGGGATTTGATAAGATCGCTCGGGGCCACCGGTCATTCACTCGACCGGGGCGCTATAAGTATGCGCCGAGCCCGAAGCGGGAGCACTGTGCGCCCAATCCTTCTTCTTCCGCCTCCGCCTCTTTGCCGTGCCTCTGCTCCTTCTTGCCTTTCTCCACAGCGACCGTCGGCGCGCGTGCCATGGGCAAGGACAAGACCGCGGCGATGGAGCGTTCGAAGAAGGCGGCGACGGGGAAGGGGAGGCGGTCCGGTCGGAGCAGATCGTCGTCGAGGTCTAGGCTCCCTCCAGGTTGGATCCAGGGGGATTGGATCCGGTCCACCGTCATGGCGGAGGAGCTGGAGGAGGAGGGACTGATTGCCCGGGGCTCCTAGCGGGTGCCGGAGGGCGAACTCGAGCCTCGGCCGCGGGAGGGCGAGTGCGTCCTCCTCGCGACCCACGTCGACCGAGGTTTCTCCATGCCTCCGCATCCCTTTTTTCATGCTTTCTTGATTTTCTTCGGCGCCCAGCTGCATTGAAGGAAATATGCCCTAGAGGCAATAATAAAGTTGTTATTTGTATTTCCTTATATCATGATAAATGTCTTTTATTCATGCTAGAATTGTATTAACCGGAAACTTAGTACATGTGTGAATACATAGACAAAACAGAGTGTCCCTAGTATGCCTCTACTAGACTAGCTCATTGATCAAGGATGGTTATGTTTCCTAACCATAGACATGAGTTGTCATTTGATCAACGGGATCACATCATTAGGAGAATGATCTGATGGACTAGACCCATCCGTTAGAATAGAACTTTGATCGTTTAGTTTTACTGCTATTGCTTTCGTCATGACTTATACATGTTCCTATGACTATGAGATTATGCAACTCCCGAATATCGTAGGAACACCTTGTGTGCTATCAAACGTCACAACGTAACTGGGTGATCATAAAGATGCTCTACAGGTGTCTCCGAAAGTATTCATGGTGTTGGCATAGATCAAGATTAGGATTTGTCACTCCGAGTGTCGAAGAAGTATCTCTGGGCCCTCTCGGTAACACACATCACAATAAGCCTTGCAAGCAAATGACTAATGAGTTAGTCACGAGATGATGTATTACGGAACGAGTAAAGAGACTTGCCGGTAACGAGATTGAACTAGGTATAGAGATACCGACGATCGAATCTCGGGCAAGTAACATACCGATGACAAAAGGAACAACGTATGTTGTTATGCGGTTTGACCGATAAAAGATCTTCGTAGAATATGCAGGAGCCAATATGAACATCCAGGTTCCGCTATTGGTTATTGACCGGAGATGAGTCTCGGTCATGTCTACATAGTTCTCGAACCCGTAGGGTCCGCACGCTTAACGTTTGATGACGATCGGTATTATGAGTTTATGAGTTTTGATGTACCGAAGGTAGTTCGGAGTCCCTGATGAGATCACGGACATGACGAGGAGTCTCAGAATGTCCGAGACATAAAGATTGATATATTAGACGACTATATTCGGACACCGGAAGTGTTCCGGAAAAGTTTCAGATTTAACTGGATTGCCGGAGGGGGTTACCGGAACCCCCTACGAGGGGGGATGCTCCATAGTGGGCCTTGAGGAAAGGAGAGAGCCAGCCCATAGAGGCTGGCCGGCGCCCCACCTAGGGATCCTAGTTGGACTAGGATTGGGGAGGCGCCACCTCTCCCTCTTTTCCTTTCCCTCTCTTCCTTCTTGATGGACTCCTACTAGGAATAGGATTGCAATCCTATTCCTATTAGGATTGCCCTAGCCGCACCATAGGAGGCCGGCCGGCCCTCCCCTCTTGCTCCTTTATATACGGGGGCCGGGGGGAACCCAAAGACACACAAGTTGAATTGTTCCAGCCGTGTGCGGTGCCCCCCTCCACAGAAACACACCTCGGTCATACCATCACAGTACTTAGGAGAAGCCCTGCGCCGGTAGATACATCATATCCATCACCACGCCGTCGTGCTGACGAAACTCTCCCGTGAAGCTCAACTGGATCAAGAGCTCGTGGGACGTCATCAAGCTGAACGTGTGCTGAACACGGAGGTGCCGTACGTTCGGTACTTGATCGGTTGAATCGCGAAGAAGTTCGACTACATCAACCGCGTCACTTGACGCTTCCGCTTCCGGTCTACGAGGGTACGTAGACACACTCTTCCATCTCGTTGCTATGCATCTGGTAGATAGATCTTGCGTGATGGTAGGAAAATTTTAAAATACTACGTTCCCCAACAGTGGTAACAGAGCCAGGTCTATGCGTAGATGATATGCACGAGTAGAACACAATGAGTTGTGGGCGATACTAGTCATACTGCATACCAGCATGTCATACTTTGCTTCGGCGGTATTGTGAGATGAAGCGGCCCGAACCGACATTACGCGTACGCTTACGCGAGACTGGTTTCACCGAGACGAGCACTCGTTGCTGAAAGGTGACTGGCGGGTGTCTGTATCTCTCACTTTAGCTGAATCAAGTGTGGCTACGCCCGGTCCTTGTGAAGGTTAAAACAGCACATACTTGACGAAACATCGTTGTGGTTTTGTATGCATAGGTAAGAACGGTTTATGCTAAGCCCGTAGCAGCCACGTAAAACTTGCAACAACAAAGTAGAGGACGTCTAACTTGTTTTTGCAGGGCATGTTGTGATGTGATATGGTCAAGAAATGATGAGTTATACGGTTTTGTATGAGATGATCATGTTTTGTAATGTTATCGGCAACTGGCAGGAGCCATATGGTTGTCGCTTTATTGTATGAAATGCAATCGCCATGTAATTGCTTTACTTTATCACTAAGCGGTAGCGATAGTCGTAGAAGCAATAGTTGGCGAGACGACAACGATGCTACGATGGAGATCAAAGTGTCGCGCCGGTGACGAAGGTGATCATGACGGTGCTTTGGAGATGGAGATCAAAAGCACAAGATGATGATGGCCATATCATGTCACATATTTTGATTGCATGTGATGTTTATCTTATTATGCTTCTTATTTTGCTTAGAACGACGGTAGCATTATAAGATGATCCGTTACAAAATTTCAAGGTACAAGTGTTCTCCCTGAGTATGCACCGTTGCGAAAGTTCTTCGTGCTGAGATACCACGTGATGATCGGGTGTGATAGGCTCTACGTTCAAATACAACGGGTGTAAGACAGTTTTGCACACGCAGAATACTCGGGTTAAACTTGACGAGCCTAGCATATGCAGATATGGCCTCGGAACGCTGGAGACCGAAAGGTCGAGCGTGAATCATATAGTAGATATGATCAACATAAGATGTTCACCATTGAAACTACTCCATCTCACGTGATGATCGGACATGGTTTAGTTGATTTGGATCACGTGATCATTTAGATGACCGGAGGGATGTCTATCTAAGTGGGAGTTCTTAAGTAATATGATTAAATTGAACTTTAATTTATCATGAACTTAGTCCTGGTAGTATTAGCATATCTATGTTGTAGATCAATAGCTCGCGATGTTGCTCCACGTTTATTTTTTATATGTTCCTAATGAAAACCAAGTTGAAAGATGTTAGTAGCAATGATGCGGAATTGTTCCGTGATCTGAGGATTATCCTCATTGCTGCACAGAGAATTATGTCCTTGATGCACCACTAGGTGACAGACCTATTGCAGGAGCAGATGTAGACGTTATGAACGTTTTGACAAAAGCTCGGTATGATGACTACTAGATAGTTTAAGTGCACCATGCTTTACGGCTTAGAACCGGGACTTCAAAAACGTTTTGAACACCACGGAGCATATAAGATGTTCCAACAGTTAAAATTAGTATTTCATACTCAAGCCCGTGTCGAGAGGTATAAGACCTCTGACAGTACTTTGCCTACAAGATGGAGGAGAGAGCATGTGCTCAGATTGTCTGGGTACTGCAATTGCTTGAATCAAGTGGGAGTTAATCTTCCAGATAAGATAGTAATTGACAAAGTTCTCTAGTCACTATCACCAAGTTAGTAGAACTTCGTGATGAACTATAATATGCAAGGGATGACGAAAGTAATTCTCGAGCTCTTCGCGATGCTGAAATCGGCGAAGGTAGAAATCAAGAAAGAGCATCAAGTGTTGATGGTTAACAAGACCACTTGTTTCAAGTAAAGGGCAAAGGGAAAGAAGGGGAACTTCAAGAAGAATGACAAGCAAGTTGTCACTCCCGTGAAGAAACCCAAAGCTAAAACTCAAGCCTGAAACTAAGTGCTTCTACTGCAAAGGAAATGGTCACTGGAAGTGGAACTGCCCTAGATACTTGGCGGATAAGAAGGATGGCAAAGTGAACAAAGGTATATTTGATATACAGATTATTGATGTGTATTTTACTAGTGTTCATAGCAACCCCTCGGTATTTGATATTGATTTAGTTGCTAAAGAGTAGTAACTCGAAATGGGAGATTGCATAATGAACAGAAACTAGTTAAAGGATGAAGTGACGATGCGTATTGGAAGTAGTTCCAAGATTGATATGATCATCATCGCACACTCCCTATACTTTCGGGATTAGTGTAAAACCTAAATAAATGTTATTTGGCATTTGCGTTGAGCATGAATATGATTTGATCATATTTGTTGCAATACGGTTATTCATTTAAAGTCATAGAATAATTGTTATTCTGTTTACATGAATAAAACCTTCGATGGTCATACACCCAATGAAAATAGTTTGTTGGATCTCGATCGTGGTAATACACATATTCATAATATTGAAGCCAAAAGATGCAAGGTTAATAATGATAGTGCAACTTATTTGTGGCACTGCCGTTTAGGTCATATTGGTGTAAAGCGCATGAAGAAACTCCATAGTGATGGATTTTTGGAATCACTTGATTATGAATCACTTGGTGCTTGCGAACCATGCCTCATGGGCAAGATGACTAAAACTCCGTTCTCCGGAACAATGGAGCGAGCAACAGATTTGTTGGAGATCATACATACAGATGTATGTGGACCAATGAGTGTTGAAGCTCGCGGCAGGTATCGTTATTTTCTGACCTTCACTGATGATTTGAGCAGATATGGGTATATCTACTTAATGAAGCACAAGTCTGAAACATTTGAAAAGTTCAAAGAATTTCAGAGTGAAGTGGAGAATCATCGTAACAAGAAAATAAGAGTTTTTACGATATGATCGTAGAGGTAAAATATTTGAGTTAGCGAGTTTGGCCTTCAGTAAAAACAATGTGAAATAGTTTCACTACTCACGCCACCTGGAACACCATAGTGTAATGGTGTGTCTGAACGTCATAACCGTACTTTATTAGATATGGTGCGATCGATGATGTCTCTTACCAATCTACCACTATCGCTTTTGGGGTTATGCATTAGAGACAGCTACATTCACGTTAAATAGGGCACCATCTAAATCTGTGTAGATGACACCGTATGAACTGTGGTTTGACGAGAAACCTAAGCTGTCATTTCATTAAGTTTGGGACTGCGATGCTTATGTGAAATAGTTTCAACATGATAAGCTCGAACCCAAATCGGAGAAATAAATCTTCATAGGATACCCAAAAGAAACTGTTGGGTACACCTTCTATCACAGATCCGAAGGCAAGGTCTTTGTTGCTAAGAGTGGATCCTTTCTAGAGAAGGAGTTTCTCTCGAAAGAAGTGAGTGGGAGGAAAGTAGAACTTGATGAGGTAATTGTACCTTCTCCCGAATTGGAAAGTGGAACATCACAGAAACTAGTTCCAGTGATTCCTACACCAATCAGTGAGGAAGTTAATGATGATGATCATGAAACTTCAGATCAAGTTTCTGCTGAACGTCGTAGATCAACCAGAGTACGTTCCGCACCAGAGTGGTACGGCAACCCAGTTCTAGAAATCATGTTACTAGACCATGATGAACCTACAAACTATGAGGAAGCGATGATGAGCCCAGATTCCGCAAAATGGCTTGAGGCCATGAAATCTGAGATGGGATCCATGTATGAGAACAAAGTGTGGACTTTGGTTGACTTGCCCGATGATCGGCAGGCCATCGAAAATAAATGGATCTTCAAGAGGAAGACCGACGCAGACGGTAATGTTACTGTTTACAAAGCTCGACTTGTTGCGAAAGGGTTTCGACAAGTTCAAGGAGTTGACTACGATGAGACTTTCTCACCTGTAGCGATGCTTAAGTCTGTCCGAATCATGTTAGCAATTGCCGCATTTTATGATCTGGCAAATGGATGTCAAAACTGCATTCCTGAATGGATATCTCAAAGAAGAGTTGTATATGATGCAACCAGAAGGTTTTGTCGATCCAAAAGGTGCTAACAAAGTATGCAAGCTCCAGCGATCCATCTATGGACTGGTGCAAGCATCTCGGAGTTGGAATATACGCTTTGATGAGGTGATCAAAGCATATAGATTTATACAGACTTGCGGTGAAGCCTGTATTTACAAGAAGTGAGTGGGAGCACTACAACCTTTCTGACAAGTATATGTGAATGACATATTGTCGATCGGAAATGATGTAGAATTTTCTGGAAAGCATAAAGGAGTGTTTGAAAGGAGTTTTTCAAAGAAAGACCTTGGTGAAGCTGCTTACATATTGGGCATCAAGATCTATAGAGATAGATCAAGACGCTTGATAAGACTTTCGATGAGTACATACCTTGATAAGATTTTTAAGTAGTTCAAATTGGATCAGTCAAAGAAGGAGTTCTTGCCTGACTTGTAAGGTGTGAAGTTGAGTAAGACTCAAAGCCAGACCACGGCAAGAAAATATAGAGAGAATGTAAGTCATTCCATATGCCTCAGCCATAGGTTCTATAAAGTATGCCATGCTGTGTACCAAACATGTTGTGTACCTTGACATGAGTTTGTCAAGGGGGTACAATAGTGATCGAGGAGTATATCACTGTACAGCGGTCAAAATTATCCTTAGTAACTGGATGACTAAGGAAATGTTTCTCGATTATGGAGGTGATAAAGAGTTCGTCGTAAAGGGTTACGCCGATGCAAGCTTTGACACTAAATCCAGATGACTCTAAGTATCAATCTGGATGCGTATTGAAAGTGGGAGCAATTAGCTAGAGTAGCTCTATGCAGAGCATTGTAGACATAGAAATTTGCGAAATACATACGGATCTGAATGTGACAGACCCGTTGACTAAACTTCTCTCACAAGCAAAACATGATCACACCTTATTACTCTTGGGTATTAATCACATAGCGATGTGAACTAGATTATTGACTCTAGTAAACCCTTTGGGTGTTGGTCACATGGCGATGTGAACTATGGGTGTTATTCACATAACGATGTGAACTATCGGTATTAAATCACATGGCGATGTGAGCTAGATTATTGACTCTAGTGCAAGTGGGAGACTGAAGGAAATATGCCCTAGAGGCAATAATAAAGTTGTTATTTGTATTTCCTTATATCATGATAAATGTCTTTTATTCATGCTAGAATTGTATTAACCAGAAACTTAGTACATGTGTGAATACATAGACAAAACAGAGTGTCCCCAGTATGCCTCTACTAGATTAGCTGATTGATCAAAGATGGTTATGTTTCCTAACCATAGACATGAGTTTTCATTTGATCAACGGGATCACATCATTAGGAGAATGATGTGATGGACTAGACCCATCCGTTAGCATAGCACTTTGATCGTTTAGTTTTACTGCTATTGCTTTCTTCATGACTTATACATGTTCCTATGACTATGAGATTATGCAACTCCCGAATACCGTAGGAACACCTTGTGTGCTATCAAACGTCACAACGTAACTGGGTGATCATAAAGATGCTCTACAGGTGTCTCCGAAAGTATTCGTGGTGTTGGCATAGATCAAGATTAGGATTTGTCACTCCGAGTGTCGGTGAGGTATCTCTGGGCCCTCTCGGTAACACACATCACAATAAGCCTTGCAAGCAAATGACTAATGAGTTAGTCACGAGATGATGTATTACGGAACGAGTAAAGAGACTTGCCGGTAACGAGATTGAACTAGGTATAGAGATACCAACGATCGAATCTCGGGCAAGTAACATACCGATGACAAAAGGAACAACGTATGTTGTTATGCGGTTTGACCGATAAAAGATCTTCGTAGAATATGCAGGAGCCAATATGAACATCCAGGTTCCGCTATTGGTTATTGACCGGAGATGAGTCTCGGTCATGTCTACATAGTTCTCGAACCCGTAGGGTCCGCACGCTTAACGTTTGATGATGATCGGTATTATGAGTTTATGAGTTTTGATGTACCGAAGGTAGTTCGGAGTCCCGGATGAGATCACGGACATGACGAGGAGTCTCGGAATGTCCGAGACATAAAGATTGATGTATTGGACGACTATATTCGGACACCGGAAGTGTTCCGGAAAAGTTTCGGATTTAACTGGATTGCCGGAGGGGGTTACCGGAACCCCCTACGAGGGGGGATGGTCCATAGAGGGCCTTGAGGAAAGGAGAGAGGCAGCCCATAGAGGCTGGCCGGCGCCCCACCTAGGGATCCTAGTTGACTAGGATTGGGGAGGCGCCACCTCTCCCTCTTTTCCTTTCCCTCTCTTCCTTCTTGATGGACTCCTACTAGGAATAGGATTGCAATCCTATTCCTAGTAGGATTGCCCTAGCCGCACCATAGGAGGCCGGCCGGCCCTCCCCTCTTGCTCCTTTATATACGGGGGCAGGGGGCACCCAAAGACACACAAGTTGAATTGTTCCAGCCGTGTGCGGTGCCCCCCTCCACAGAAACACACCTCGGTCATACCATCGCAGTACTTAGGAGAAGCCCTGCGCCGGTAGATACATCATATCCGTCACCACGCCGTCGTGCTGACGAAACTCTCCCGTGAAGCTCAACTGGATCAAGAGCTCGTGGGACGTCATCAAGCTGAACGTGTGCTGAACACAGAGGTGCCGTACGTTCGGTACTTGATCGGTTGAATCGCGAAGAAGTTCGACTACATCAACCGCGTCACTTGAC
Source organism: Secale cereale (assembly GCA_902687465.1). Classification (NCBI taxonomy): domain Eukaryota; kingdom Viridiplantae; phylum Streptophyta; class Magnoliopsida; order Poales; family Poaceae; genus Secale; species Secale cereale. The sequence continues at coordinate 827,697,825 of LR738715.1, read as the reverse complement.
GCTTCCGCTTCCGGTCTACGAGGGTACGTAGACACACTCTTCCCTCTCGTTGCTATGCATTTGGTAGATAGATCTTGTGTGATCGTAGGAAAATTTTAAAATACTACGTTCCCCAACATGCATTACCTCACGCCCAATTCCATCGCTTTCCTTTCCGCGTTCGTTTCCATGTGTGAGAACTTCCTCGGCTGCCGGCCGCACTGGGGCTTGTTCAAGCATATCTTTACCTGCCGCTCGCAAACTGTCAAGAATGCGAATCCGAGCAACGATAAGACGCACGTCCTCCAGGTGTGCGGCGGGCTCGGAATCCAACTTAGGAATAGGAGCGCCTTTCCCCCCATAATCTTTCCGGAGTCGATTCGGGGCTGGAAGACGACTTGGTTCTATTATAAGGACAGTCCGACCCCGGGTCAGTCTACTGGTCTTCCCCCTTTCTCTCTTGGTCGAGCCAGCCAGCCTCCTTCAATAATAGTGGGTAAGGCCGAGAGGGCTGAAGTGAACATGTTGGTGGAGCGGGTCGTCCAGTTGGTCCGCGAGGGTGTAACAGGGATGGATCTGTTTGAGGTGTACCTAATGCGGAGGATCCAGCCACTCTAGGCTCGGGATCACCCGATGTGGTTGTACTCCGGCACCGACGACTCGTCGCGAGTCCACCCGGAGGCGGCCGACGTGAAGTACGTGGCGCAGTGCCTGAAGTGCATCACGGGGAACAAAGACAACCCCAGGGGGTCTGGGAGGGTCCTCCCATTCGACGCTGACCATCTGCCCGATAAGGTTCGTCTTCGGCTCCAGAGTGAAGTTTCTGTCTTTGGCTTGTAATTTGTCTTGACGGACCCGACTGATATTTGGTCAGTCTTCCCTTTTTGCAGATCTATACTGAGATGTACTCGCTGCCCAATGTCCAGTAGGGCGAGGAGGGCGTGGGCGACGCCAACGAGTGGAAGTCGGAGGAGGAGACCGAGGAGGAGAGTGAGGACTACAACTGCGGGGAGGAAGTCGAGTCACCTCCCCGTGATGAGAGGCGGTCCAAGGGGAAGCATGACCCAGGGGCTGCGGGCCCTCGGACAAGTCCCTCAGGCTCCCAAACGCCCAAGCGCGCTCGCACGACCGCTCCTGACCCCTCTGAGAAGGTGCCCAAGCACCCCAAGGTTACCACCACCAAGCCCTGGAAGGCCCTGCCAGGATTAAGGTGGATGTTCCCATCGCCTCCACGTAAGTATCATTCGGTTTTGTTTCTTTCTGTCTTTTGGAGGTCGACCATGTCTTCCGTCGACTCATCTTCGAGGGGTTTCTTCAGCGCTGCTGCTTCCACGACCTCAATGGACATTGACAAGGGCCAGGACGACGAGGAGACCGCAGATGCCGCGACATCCCGCCCAGGTGCGGGTTATAGATCGTGTCTTGTTTTTTCGTCGGTTAGGGGTGACGGTCGACTGAACTTCGCTATTGTTTGTCTTGAAGTGCCGCGCCATGTCATAGAGCTCCCAGATGACGATGATGATGTTGATGAGGAGCGCTTGGGAGGAGATCGACGACGCACAGGGAAGAAGGGCCGGAAGGCGCCTCCTGGCTCGGACGCCCAGCAACAGGAAGACGCGGCCCGAGCCACGGTCTCCTTTGCCGACCCCGTGTCGACCGTACGTACCGCTTCGTCAGCTGGAGGGGCCATCGACCCGGTGCTTGTCATAGCTGTCGACCCAGCGCCTGCTCCAGTCGTCGACCCAGCGCCCGCTCCAGCCGTCGACCCAGCGCCCGTTCCAGCCGTCGACCCAGCGCCTGCTCCGTCGTCCGTTCTCTTCTCCTCCTACCGCCTCCCGGAGGATCCTGTGGGAGCGGCTCAAGAAGCCGTTCGCCAGGCGGGGTTGATGATGGAGAAGACGAAGGCGGCGTACGAGGCCAGCATGGCTGCTTACGATGCTAGTTCTGCTCTTTGGGCCAACGTCCAGGTTAGTTTTCTCCACTGCTTGGTTTGCTGCGTTGGAATAGTCTTTGGCTTTGAGAGAATCTGCTGCTTTGTTCGTAAGATGATGTCACACCCACTGGGTGAGGGTCTTGATGTGTTTGCTTTAAACTTCCCTTTCACTCGAGCGAGACTGATCTTGGTCGAGTGAGAACCGGTGGGGGCACGCTCAGTGCACCCACTGGGTGTAGTCCCCGAGACCGTGGTCGACTGCTGGCGGTCGGCCACGGTCTGACGATAGAACTTTTCTTCCTTGTTGTTGTTTTTTTAGCTCGAGCCAGACTGATCTTGGCCGAGTGAAAACCAGTGGGGGCACGCTCAGTGCACCCACTGGGTGTAGTCCCCGAGACTGCGGTTGAGTGTTTGACTCGACTGTAGTCTTAGAATCTTGATTTGTTGTGTTGATGCAGAAATCTTGCGAGTTTGGGGCCAAATTTGCAGACCTTGAGAAGAAGCAAATCCAGCTCAATCTCGACCTGCAGCTGGCTCGGGACCATCTGAAGAAGACGCAAGATGACACGGCCGGTAACTGACGCTAACCATTTGTCGAGTGACTTTTGATAAATGTGCCTTGTGTTTCCTCATGTTCATCTATCCAGTGACGTCTTTGGTAGGTCAACTGAAAGCAGCCCTGGAGCAGAAAGATCTCGACCTGGCGGCGGCGCAGCAGGCGGCTCAAGAGAAGAAAGAACTGGCGGCGCAGAAGCTGGCCTCTGTAGGCGCGCTCGAGGCGGAGATTATCAGGCTGAGAGGCTCACTCGACGCAGCCAATCAAGAGGTGACTCGACTGAAGAATTCCAAGTCTATCTTGAACGACAAGTACGAGGCCCTTTTCCAGAAGAGGATTGATCTTGAGGCCTATCTGGGCGACCTTACTAAGAAGTGGTACCTTTTGCTCGAAGGTATGTCTCTTTTGGCTCGGGTTAAGCTGGATTGGTCGACCCATGTTTTGCTTGCTGACTTGACTCGCTGTTTTCCGATGCAGAATTCTGTCGCAAGTTCGAAGAAGAGACTGGGCGGGTCGAGCCCGGCCTGGACCCAGCCAATTTCATTGTGAAGGACGAGGTTGCCATGAACATCTTGAGGCTGGAGTCTCGCTTTACTGCAACCACGGACAATCTGGGATGGCTGAAAGCGATGATGGCCCGGATTGACACCACGCTCTGGAGGGGAGTCGTGTAGGAGAACGACCTCGAGTCTCTGATGACTCGACTCAACGAGATCCCCAACCGAGTGCAGGAGTGGAAGAAGTCGTCCGCCCGGGATGGAGCCGACGTGGCGCTGTCTCTGGTCCGCGTGCACTGCAAGGAAGTGAAGGAGAGGAGGCTCGCGGCGCTCAAGGTTGCCAATACGAAGGAGCTTCAGTTCCAGTCGTTAATGGAGAATTTCTTGGATGTTGCCACTCGTATTGCTGATGGGATCGACCTAGACCAATTCGTTGCGCCCGCGAGTCCGCCTCCACCTGAGGAATGAGCTAACTTTGACACCTTAATTCAATTTGCCTCGGAATGCCGAGTGGTCTTGTAACCGTTAAACTCTGGTGGGCCTGTGGCCCAGGTACTCTTGCCCGAATCTTGCGGGACTTTTATCTGGATTCGACCTTTTGGCTTGCGGCTCTTTTTTGATCGCTTGAATCTTCGAGTCGACGTCCGCAACTAAGCCCCCGAGTGAGAGGGTTGCTCTTCACTCGGATTGAGCGTTTGAAACTTAGGCGAGTCACGAGGTCGCAGCTAAGCCCCCGAGTGAGAGGGTTACTCTTCACTCGGAGTGGATGTTTGTACCTTAGGTGATTCCAAGCTACATTGTATTTGTGGCGGAGCTCGGAAGACAGAGCCACGTTATACTTACGACGTAGCTCGGAGGACCGCAGCTAAGCCCCCTAGTGAGAGGGTTGCTCTTCACTCGGAGTGGATGTTTGAAACTTAGGCGATTCCAAGCTACGTTGTATTTGTGGCGGAGCTCGGAAGACAGAGCCACATTATACTTACGACACAGCTCAGAGGACCGCAGCTAAGCCGCCGAGTGAGAGGGTTGCTCTTCACTCGGAGTGGATGTTTGAAACTTAGGTGATTCCAAGCTACATTGTATTTGTTGCGGAGCTCGGAAGACAGAGCCACATTATAATTATGACGCAGCTCGGAGGACCGCAGCTTAGCCCCCGAGTGAGAGGGTTGCTCTTCACTCGGAGTGAGCGTTTAAAACTTAGGCGAGTCACGGGGTCGCAGCTAAGCCCCCGAGTGAGAGGGTTGCTCTTCACTCGGAGTGGATGTTTGAAACTTAGACGATTCCAAGCTACGTTGTATTTGTGGCGGAGCTCGGAAGACAGAGCCACATTATACTTATGACGCAGCTCGGAGGACCGTAGCTAAGCCCCCCGAGTGAGAGGGTTGCTCTTCACTCGGAGTGGATGTTTGAAACTTAGGCAATTCCAAGCTACGTTGTATTTGTGGCGGAGCTCGAAAGACAGAGCCACATTATACTTATGACGCAGCTCGGAGGACCGCAGCTAAGCCCCCGAGTGAGAGGGTTGCTCTTCACTCGGAGTGGATATTTGAAACTTAGGCGATTCCAAGCTACGTTGTATTTGTGGCGGAGCTTGGAAGACAGCGCCACATTATACTTATGACGCAGCTCGGAGGACCGCAGCTAAGCCCTCGAGTGAGAGGGTTGCTCTTCACTCGGAGTGAGCGTTTGAAACTTAGGCGAGTCACGGGGTCGCAGCTAAGCCCCCGAGTGAGAGGGTTGCTCTTCACTCGGAGTGGATGTTTGAAACTTAGATGATTCCAAGATACGTTGTATTTGTGGTGGAGCTCGGAAGACAGAGCCACATTATACTTATGACACAGCTCGGAGGACCGCAGCTAAG
>LR738715.1:827651530-827692741 GCA_902687465.1 Secale cereale | reverse complement strand
TCACGGGGTCGCAGCTAAGCCCCCTAGTGAGAGGGTTGCTCTTCGCTCGGAGCAGATGTTTGTAACTTAGGCGATTCCGAGCTACGTTGTATTTGTGGCGGAGCTCGGAAGACATAGCCACATTATACTTACGACGTAGCTCAGAGGACCGCAGCTAAGCCCCCCGAGTGAGAGGGTTGCTCTTCACTCGGAGTGAGCGTTTGAAACTTAGGCAAGTCACAGGGTCGCAGCTAAGCCCCCGAGTGAGAGGGTTGTTTTTCGCTCGGAGTGGATGTTTGTAGCTTAGGCGATTCTGAGCTACATTGTATTTGTGGAGGAGCTCGGAAGACAGAGCCACATTATACTTACGACGTAGCTCGAAGTACCGCAGCTAAGCCCCCCGAGTGAGAGGGTTGCTCTTCACTCGGAGTGAGCATTTGAAACTTAGGCGAATCGGGTTCGCAGCTAAGCACCCACTGGGGGATTTTGAGGACCAGCGTTTTTAGAAAGCATCAATCATTAGAGGACCACTGCTAACTTGCCTTTGAAACAAATTGGGAAATCTTTATTACAACTCGACGGTCGAGTGTCTCAACTGTAGAAGCGGCAGTGCAGGTCCGCGTTCCACGAACGAGGTTCGTCTTTCTTCTTGGCGACATTGTAGAGGTGGTATGCTCCGTTGTGCAGTACCTTGGTGATGATGAATGGACCTTCCCAGGCCGGGGCGAGCTTGTGTGGACGTTTCTGATGCACTCGAAGGACCAGGTCTCCTTCCTCGAATGCTCGGCTTCAGATGTTGTGAGCATGGAATCGACGCAGGTCCTATTGATAGATGGTCGGCCGGATCAAGGCCATCTCTCTTTCCTCTTCCAAAAGGTCGACTGCATCCTGACGAGCCTGCTCTGCCTCGGCTTCGGAGAAGAGTTCCACTCTGGGGGCATTGTGCAATAAGTCGCTCGACAACACAACTTCGGCTCCATAGACCATGAAGAAAGGGGTACGCCCAGTCGACCGGTTTGGAGTTGTCCTCAGACCCCATAAGACAGATGGTAGTTCAGTTACCCAAGCCCCAGCGGCATGCTTAAGATCACGCGTGAGCCACGGCTTTAATCCTTGGAGAATCAAACCATTTGCTCTTTCTGCCTGTCCATTTGACTGCGGATGCGCCACGGAGGCGTAGTCGACTCGTGTTCCTTGAGAAGCACAGAAAGCTCTGAATTCATCCGAGTCAAAGTTGGAGCCGTTGTCTGTGATGATGCCGTGGGGGACTCCATATCTGAATAACAATTCCCTGATGAAGCTGATGGCGGTGCTCGACTCGAGGTTCTTGATGGGCTTGGCCTCAATCCATTTGGTGAACTTGTCGACTGCCACGAGTAGGTGGGTGAATCCGCTTCTGCCTGTCCTGAAGGGGCCGACCATGTCCAAGCCCCAAACAGCAAAGGGCCAGACTAGCGGAATGGTCTTCAAGGCGGACGCCGGTTTGTGGGACATGTTGGAGTAGAACTGGCAACCTGCGCACTTGTCCACAATATCCTTGGCCATCTCGTTGGCGTGGGGCCAGGAGAACCCGGCTCGGTATGCTTTGGCCACTATAGTCCGAGAGGAGGCGTGGTGGCCACAAGTTCCCAAGTGAATTTCATCCAGGATCAGTCGACCTTCCTCTGGAGCGATGCAGCGCTGAGCGATTCCGGTGACGCTTTCTCTGTAGAGCTGACCCTGAATGACGGTGAACGCCTTGGATCGGCGGACGATCTGGCGTGCTTCCTCCTCATCTTCCGGGAGTTCTTGCCTGAGCAGATACGATATATATGGCACAGTCCAGTCTGGCGTAATCACTAGGACCTCCATGATCAGGTCGACCACAGCAGGTACTTCGACTTCAGTCGGATCTCACGCGCTGACTGGCTGTGGGGGCTCTTCCGTGAAGGTGTCTTCTTTGACAGAAGGGGTGTGCAGATGCTCCAGGAACACATTCTTGGGTATAGGACTCCGAGTCGACCCAATTTTTGCGAGGTCATCGGCCAGCTGATTCTTGGCTCTGGGCACATGATGGAGCTCTAAGCCTTCAAACTTCTTTTCAAGCTTCCGCATTGCAATGCAATAACTGGTCATTGCCGGGCTCCTGACGTCCCATTCATTCATCACTTGGTTCACCACTAAGTCAGAGTCGCCATAAGCAATCAAGCGACGGACGCCGAGTGAGATGGTCATGCGCAACCCGTACAAAAGTGCTTCGTACTCGGCTTCGTTGTTCGATGAGTCAAACTGGATCTGAAGGATGTAACTGAGCTTGTCGCCCCTGGGGGAAACCAGGACCGCGCCTGCACCGGATCCATTCAGCATCTTGGATCCATCGAAGAACATAGTCCAGTGGTCCGACTGAACTTGAGTCGGCGGCTCTTGTTCTATCCACTCGGCCACAAAATCTGCTATAGCCTGAGACTTGATGGCTTTCTTCGCTTCAAACTTGATATCTAACGGAAGAAGTTCAATCGCCCATTTTGCCACTCGACCGGTTGCGTCTCGGTTGTTCAGGATTTCTGACAGCGGGGCATCGCTGACGACTGAGATTGTATGGTCCGAAAAGTAATGGGCAACCTTTTTTGGAGTCAAGTAAATCCCGTACACAAGCTTTTGGTAATGTGGATACCTTTGCTTGGAGGGAGTCAAAACTTCGGATATGTAATAGACCGGGCGTTGGACCTTGTATGCCTTGCCCTCTTCTTCCCGCTCGACCGTGAGTACAGTACTGATAACTTGTCCGGTGGCTACAATGTACAGCAGAAGAGGCTCTCCGCTGACTGGGGCAGCGAGCACCGGCTGGGTCGACAGCAGTGCTTTGAGCTCTTCAAACGCCGCTTCGGCTTCGGAATTCCACTCGAACTTGTCGGATTTCTTCATGAGTCGGTAGAGGGGCAGTGCCTTCTCACCAAGACGAGAAATGAATCGACTCAATGCGGCCAAGCAACCAGTAAGCTTCTGGATGTCGTGTATACGCTCGGGGCGTTTCATTCGGAGGATGGTGCTGACCTTCTCTGGGTTGGCGTCGATTCCCCGTTCGGAAACGAGAAAACCGAGCAACTTGCCGCCAGGAACTCCAAATGTACACTTTGACGGATTGAGCTTGATATCATAGCTTCTTAGGTTTGCGAATGTCTCAGCAAGGTCGGTCAGCAGGTCGGAACCTTTCCGTGACTTGACCACAATGTCATGCCATGTATGCCTCGACGTTCCGACTGATTTGCTTTATTAAGCACTTCTGGATCATGCGCATGAAGGTAGCACCGGCATTTTTGAAACCGAAAGGCATGGTGACATAACAGAAACACCCGAAGGGGGTGATGAAAGTTGTCTTGATTTTGTCGGGTACGAACAGATGGATCTGATGGTACCCGGAATAAGCATCCAGAAAGGACAAACGTTCACATCCCGTAGTCGAGTCGACTATCTGATCGATGCAGGGAAGAGGAAAATGATCCTTCGGGCAGGCCCGATTGATGTGCTTGAAATCGATGCACATGCAGAGAGACTTGTCCTTCTTGGGGACCATGACGACATTGGCAAGCCACTCGGAGTGGTAAATCTCACGGATAAACTCAGCTGCCAGGAGCCGAGCCACTTCCTCGCCAATTGCCTTTCGCTTCTCCGCAGCGGACCGACGGAGATGTTCCTTCACAGGTTTTACCTTCGGGTCGACTCGCAAATGGTGCTCAGCCAGTCCCCTGGGTACACCCGGCATGTATGATGGTTTCCATGCGAAGATGTCCCAGTTCTCACGGAGGAACTGGACGAGCGCTTCTTCCTATTTGTTGTCGAGTGTAGTGGAAATGTGGGTCGGTGCTGCGTTAGGGTCGATGGGGTGGATGTGCACGGGTTTTGTATCCCCGAACGACTGGAAGGCTGACTCGGAAGCCGGCTTCTTCGCCCTCAGCAGATCACTCAGATCCATGCTTTTTTTGTACTCCTCCATCTCTACTGCTACCATTTGCTCGTCGGCGATCTTCGAGCCTTTCTGGAAGCACTCTTCCGCTTTCTGACGGTTCCCTGTGACGGTTATAACGCCTTTGGGTCCCGGCATCTTCAGCTTAAGGTAAACGTAACATGGTCGAGCCATGAACCTGGCGTAGGCGGGCCTACCCAGGATGGCGTGAAAAGCGATGTTGAAGTCCACCACTTCGAACGTCAGCTTCTCTTTGCGATAATTCTTCGATTCACCAAAGACCACGTCGAGTGTGATATGGCCAAGTGAGTCGGCTTTCTTCCCGGGGATTACCCCGTGGAACCTCATGTTACTTTCTCTCAGCTTGGACATCGGTATGCCCATATCCCGGAGGGTTGCTGCATACAAGATGTTCAAGCCACTGCCCCCATCCATCAGGACGCTGGTCAGATGCGTGCCCTCGATCACCGGGTCGACCACCAGTGCCTGCTGCCCGGGGGTGGCAATGCGTGCTGGGTGATCAGACTGGTCGAATGTGATGGGGGTCTTGGACCATTTCAAAAATGTCGGGGTCGCCGGGGCAACCATATTTACTTCTCTATTGATGATTTTCAGTCGACTTTTGCTCTCGACGTCCGCGAAGATCACCAAAGTGGAGTTGATCCGGGGGTATCCTCCGTCCCCTTCCTTGTCTTCGGACTCTTCTGATTCTTTCCCCTTCTTAGTCGACTGATCTTTCTCGAAGTTTTGGATCAGGAGCCGACACTGTCGAGTGGTGTGCTTGGGATATACCAAGTTTTCCTCTTCATCTTTCTTCGTGTGTATGGGGCACGACTGGTCGAGCACATCATCTCCAGCTTGATCCTTCCCTTTCTTGGGGGCCCGGGAACCTTTCGACTTTCCTTTGCCCTTTCCCTGATTGACCACTGCGGCCTCTCCCTGAGCAGCTGGCTCGGCCTTGCGCTTGTTCTTCCGATTGGAATTCTGATCATCCTGTCCGACTGGTTTCTTGCCGCTGTGGAGCCGATCGGCCTCCTCACCGTTGGCGTACCGACTGGCAATCTCCATCATCCGCGATAGGGACATATCGCCTGTTCGACCAAACTTCAGATTCAGCTCTCGGTTACGCACGCCTTCCTTGAAAGCGCAAACCGCCTGGTGCTGAGACACATTCTCCACCGTGTGATGCAAGGTGGTCCATCGCTGGATGTAATCTCTCAAACTTTCATTCGACTTCTATGCGCAGTGCTGAAGCTCTGTGAGTCCAGCAGGCCGTTTGCAGGTGCCTTTGAAGGTCCGAATGAACACTCGCGCGAGCTCTTCCCAACTATAAATACTTCCGGGGGCCAACTGATTGAGCCACGCCCGAGCAGAACCGCCCAGCATCAGAGGAAGGTGCTTCATGGCCACGTCGTCGTTGCCGCCTCCGATCTGTACATCCACTCGATAGTATTCTAGCCAGGTGTCTGGTTTCGACTCGCCGGTGAACTTGCTTACCCCCGCCGCTAACCTGAAGTTCAGGGGGGGGGGGATCTCTGCGGCTCTGATAGCACTACAGAAACACTCGGGTCCAGAGATAGGTGCTCGGCTGCCACTCGGTTGATCTCTTCCTTGCTCTTCTCTGAATGCCCTGTTCCGGTCGACCTGTCCCTGCACAAGGTGTTGGGGAACGTAGTATTTTAAAATTTTCCTACGATCACGCAAGATCTATCTACCAGATGCATAGCAACGAGAGGGAAGAGTGTGTCTACGTACCCTCGTAGACCGGAAGCGGAAGCGTCAAGTGACGCGGTTGATGTAGTCGAACTTCTTCGCGATTCAACCGATCAAGCACCGAACGTACGACACCTCCGCGTTCAGCACACGTTCAGCTTGATGACGTCCCACGAGCTCTTGATCCAGTTGAGCTTCACGGGAGAGTTTCGTCAGCACGACAGCGTGGTGACGGATATGATGTATTCACCGGCGCAGGGCTTCGCCTAAGCACCGCGACGGTATGACCGAGGTGTGTTTCTGTGGAGGGGGGCACCGCCCACGGCTGGAACAATTCAACTTGTGTGTCTTTGGGTGCCCCCCTGCCCCCGTATATAAAGGAGCAAGGGGGGAGGCCGGCCGGCCCTTGTTTCGTGCGGCTAGGGGTGCAATCCTACTAGGAATAGGATTGCAATCCTATTCCTAGTAGGGACCACCAAAGAAGGAAGAGAGGGAATAGGAAAAGAAGAAGAGGTGGCGCCCCCCAACTCCTAGTCCAACTAGGAACCCTAGGTGGGGCGCCGGCCAGCCCTATGGGCTGCCTCTCTCTTTTCCATAAGGCCCACTATGGACCATCCCCCTTCGTAGGGGGTTCCGGTAACCCCCTCCGGCAATCCCGTTAAATCCGAAACTTTTCCGGAACACTTCCGGTGTCCGAATATAGTCGTCCAATATATCAATCTTTATGTCTCGGACATTCCGAGACTCCTCGTCATGTCTGTGATCTCATCTGGGACTCCGAACTACCTTCGGTACATCAAAACTCATAAACTCATAATACCGATCGTCATCAAACGTTAAGCGTGCGGACCCTACGGGTTCGAGAACTATGTAGACATGACCGAGACTCATCTCCGGTCAATAACCAATAGCGGAACCTGGATGTTCATATTGGCTCCTACATATTCTACGAAGATCTTTATCGGTCAAACCGCATAACAACATACGTTGTTCCTTTTGTCATCGGTATGTTACTTTCCCGAGATTCGATCGTCGGTATCTCTATACCTAGTTCAATCTCGTTACCGGCAAGTCTCTTTACTCGTTCCGTAACACATCATCTCGTGACTAACTCATTAGTCTTTTGCTTACAAGGCTTATTGTGATGTGTGTTACCGAGAGGGCCCAGAGATACCTCTCCGACACTCGGAGTGACAAATCCTAATCTTGATCTATGCCAACACCACGAATACTTTCGGAGACACCTGTAGAGCATCTTAATGATCACCCAGTTATGTTGTGACGTTTGATAGCACACAAGGTGTTCCCACGGTATTCGGGAGTTGCATAATCTCAGTCATAGGAACATGTATAAGTCATGAAGAAAACAATAGCAGTAAAACTAAACGATCATAGTGCTATGCTAACGGATGGGTCTTGTCCATCACATCATTCTCCTAATGATGTGATCCCGTTGATCAAATGATAACTCATGTCTATGGCTAGGAAACATAACCATCTTTGATCAATGAGCTAGTCTAGTAGAGGCATACTAGGGACATACTGTTTTGTCTATGTATCCACACATGTACTAAGTTTCCGGTTAATACAATTCTAGCATGAATAAAAGACATTTATCATGATATAAGGAAATACAAATAACATCTTTATTATTGCCTCTAGGGCATATTTCCTTCAGTCTCCCACTTGCACTAGAGTCAATAATCTAGCTCACATCGCCATGTGATTTAATACTGATAGTTCAGATCGTTATGTGAATAACACCCATAGTTCACATCGCCATGTAACCAACACCCAAAGGGTTTACTAGAGTCAATAATCTAGTTCACATCGCTATGTGATTAATACCCAAGAGTAATAAGGTGTGATCATGTTTTGCTTGTGAGAGAAGTTTAGTCAACGGGTCTGTCACATTCAGATCCGTATGCATTTCGCAAATTTCTATGTCTACAATGCTCTGCATAGAGCTACTCTAGCTAATTGCTCACACTTTCAATACGCATCCAGATTGATACTTAGAGTCATCTGGATTTAGTGTCAAAGCTTGCATCGGCGTAACCCTTTACGACGAACTCTTTATCACCTCCATAATCGAGAAACATTTCCTTAGTTATCCCGTTACTAAGGATAATTTTGACCGCTGTCCAGTGATCTACTCTTAGATCACTATTGTACCTCCTTGCCAAACTCATGGCAAGGTACACAACAGGTTTGGTACACAGCATGGCATCCTTTATAGAACCTATGGCTGAGGCATATGGAATGACTTTCATTCTCTCTATATATTTTCTGCCGTGGTCTATCTTTGAGTCTTACTCAACTTCATACCTTACAAGTCAGGCAAGAACTCCTTCTTTGACTGATCCATTTTGAACTACTTCAAAATCTTATCAAGGTATGTACTCATCGAAAGTCTTATCAAGCGTCTTGATCTATCTCTATAGATCTTGATGCTCAATTTGTAAGCAGCTTCACCAAGGTCTTTCTTTGAAAAACTCTTTTCAAACACTCCTTCATGCTTTCCAGAAAATTCTACATCATTTCTGATAGACAATATGTCATTCACATATACTTATCAGAAAGGTTGTAGTGCTCCCACTCACTTCTTGTAAATACAGGCTTCACCGCAAGTCTGTATAAATCTATATGCTTTGATCAACTTATCAAAGCGTATATTCCAACTCCAAGATGCTTGCACCAGTCCATAGATGGATCGCTGGATCTTGCACATTTTGTTAGCACCTTTAGGATTGACAAAACCTTCTGGTTGCATCATATACAAGTCTTCTTTAATAAATCCATCAAAGAACGCAGTTTCGTTATCCATTTGCCAGATTTCATAAAATGTGGCAATTGCTAACATGATTCGGACAGACTTAAGCATCGCTACGGGTGAGAAAATCTCATCGTAGTCAACACCTTGAACTTGTCAAAAACCTTTCGCAACAAGTCGAGCTTTGTAGACAGTAACATTACCATCGGCGTCAGTCTTCCTCTTAAAGATCCATTTATTTTCAATGGCTTGCCGACCATCGGGCAAGTCAACCAAAGTCCATACTTTGTTCTCATACATGGATCCCATCTCATATTTCATGGCCTCAAGCCATTTTGCGGAATCTGGGCTCATCATCGCTTCCTCATAGTTCGCAGGTTCATCATGGTCTAGTAACATGACTTCCAGAACTGGGTTGCCGTACCACTCTGGTGCGGAACGTACTCTGGTTGATCTACGACATTCAGCAGAAACTTGATCTGAAGTTTCATGATCTACATCATTAGCTTCCTCACTAGTTGGTGTAGGAATCACTGGAACTAGTTTCTGTGATGTTCCACTTTCCAATTCGGGAGAAGGTACAATTACCTCATCAAGTTCTACTTTCCTCCCACTCACTTCTTTCGAGAGAAACTCCTTCTCTAGAAAGGATCCACTCTTAGCAATAAAGACATTGCCTTCGGATCTGTGATAGAAGGTGTACCCAACAGTTTCTTTTGGGTATCCTATGAAGATTTACTTCTCCGATTTGGGTTCGAGCTTAACATGTTGAAACTTTTTTTTTCACATAAGCATCGCAGTCCCAAACTTAAAGAAATGACAGCTTAGGTTTCTCAAACCACAGTTCATACGGTGTCATCTCCACGGATTTAGATGGTGCCCTATTTAACGTGAATGTAGCTGTCTCTAATGCATAACCCCAAAAGCGATAGTGGTAGATCGGTAAGAGACATCATCGATCGCACCATATCTGATAAAGTACGGTTATGACGTTCGGACACACCATTACACTATGGTGATCCAGGTGGCGTGAGTAGTGAAACTATTTCACATTGTTTTTATTGAAGGCCAAACTCGCTAACTAAAATATTTTACCTCTACGATCATATCGTAGAAACTCTTATTTTTCTTGTTACGATGATTCTCCACTTCACTCTGAAATTCTTTGAACTTTTCAAATGTTTCAGACTTGTGCTTCATTAAGTAGATATACCTATATCTGCTCAAATCATCAGTGAAGGTTAGAAAATAACGATACCTGCCGCGAGCTTCAACACTCATTGGTCTGCATACATCAGTATGTATGATTTCCAACAACTCTGTTGCTCGCTCCACGGTTCCGGAGAACGGAGTTTTAGTCATCTTGCCCATGAGGCATGGTTCGCAAGCACCAAGTGATTCATAATTAAGTGATTCCAAAAGTCCATCACTATGGAGTTTCTTCATGCGCTTTACACCAATATGACCTAAACGGCAGTGCCACAAATAAGTTGCACTATCATTATTAACCTTGCATCTTTTGGCTTCAATATTATGAATATGTGTATCACACGATCGAGATCCAACAAACCATTTTCATTGGGTGTATGACCATAGAAGGTTTTATTCATGTAAACAGAACAACAATTATTCTCTAACTTACATGAATAACCGTATTGCAATAAACATGATCAAATCATATTCATGCTCAACACAAACACCAAATAACATTTATTTAGGTTCAACACTAATCCCGAAAGTATAGGGAGTGTGCGATGATGATCATATCAATCTTGGAACTACTTCCAATACACATCGTCACTTCATCCTTTAACTAGTTTCTGTTCATTATGCAACTCCCATTTCGAGTTACTACTCTTTAGCAACTGAACCAATATCAAATACCGAGGGGTTGCTATGAACACTAGTAAAATACACATCAATAATCTGTATATCAAATATACCTTTGTTCACTTTGCCATCCTTCTTATCCGCCAAATATCTAGGGCAGTTCCACTTCTAGTGATCATTTCCTTTGCAGTAGAAGCACTTAGTTTCAGGCTTGAGTTTAGCTTTGGGTTTCTTCATGGGAGTGACAACTTGCTTGTCATTCTTCTTGAAGTTCTCCTTCTATCCCTTTGCCCTTTACTTGAAACAAGTGGTCTTATTAACCATCAACACTTGATGTTCTTTCTTGATTTCTACCTTCGCCGATTTCAGCATTGCGAAGAGCTCGGGAATTACCTTCGTCATCCCTTGCATATTATAGTTCATCACGAAGTTCTACTAACTTGGTGATAGTGACTAGAGAACTTTGTCAATTACTATCTTATCTGGAAGATTAACTCCCACTTGATTTAAGCAATTGTACTACCCAGACAATCTGAGCACATGCTCACTGGTTGAGCTATTCTCCTCCATCTTGTAGGCAAAGTACTGTCAGAGGTCTTATACCTCTCGACACGGGCATGAGTATGAAATACTAATTTCAACTCTTGGAACAACTCATATGCCCCGTGGCATTTCAAAACGTTTTTGAAGTCCCGGTTATAAGCCGTAAAGCATGGTGCACTAAACTATCAAGTAGTCATCATATCGAGCTTTTGTCAAAACGTTCATAACGTCTACATCTGCTCCTGCAATAGGTCTGTCACCTAGTGGTGCATCAAGGACATAATTCTTCTGTGCAGCAATGAGGATAATCCTCAAATCACGGAACAATTCCGCATCATTGCTACTAACATCTTTCAACTTGGTTTTCTCTAGGAACGTATAAAAAATAAACGTGGAGCAACATCGCGAGCTATTGATCTACAACATAGATATGCTAATACTACCAGGACTAAGTTCATGATAAATTAAAGTTCAATTGATCATATTACTTAAGAACTCCCACTTAGATAGACATCCCTCCGGTCATCTAAATGATCACGTGATCCAAATCAACTAAACCATGTCCGATCATCACGTGAGATGGAGTAGTTTCAATGGTGAACATCTTATGTTGATCATATCTACTATATGATTCACGCTCGACCTTTCGGTCTCCAGTGTTCCGAGGCCATATCTGTAATGCCCAGGATGGGACTATACCTCCTACGTGTCGAGGCACGACTTAAAGGTATAAGCCCATCCTAGAATGATCTCAAGTTTGGTATCTTTGCACAACTCATGTAAAAGAGGGATTAAAATGCAAAAGGAGATAGTTGGCTTACACTCGCCACTTCACACAATACATTACATGAGCAAAACATCATTCAAAACATCACAACCCGACTACGGGTGAAGATCCAAAAGAAAGATACCAAAACAACATAAAGCCACAGGTCAGGAACGAATCCTAGTAGAAACCACTACTGAACATCGAAACGTCACAAGCAAGCAGTCACGATCTTCATCGGACTCCCGGGTGAAGAACTGATCCAACTCCTGCTTCAAACTCGGCTGAACCTGCATCTGGTGTTGTAGTAACTGTGAGCCACGAGGACTCAGCAATCCCATAACCATGGGTAACAAGACTAGCAAAGCTTTGTGGGTAGGAAGAGGTAAAGTGGTGAGGCTGCAGCAGCGACTAAGCATAATATGGTGGCTAACTTACGAGTACCAGAATAAGATGAGAAGCTACGCAAACGGTCGCAAAAGAGGTGATCGCTAAAGATCCTAACTACATACGGTCAAACATAACCCCACCGTGTTCTCTTCTCAAAGTGAAAAGAGACAGTCACGGTTACTCACACAGTTGTGTGTTTTACTTCGGATCCTCTGTCAAGTTTTCTTCAACCGGACATTAACAAATTCCAATCTGCCACATAACCGCGGGCACGGCTTTCGAAAGATCATAACCCTGCAGGGGTGTTCCAACTTAGCCCATCATAAGCTCTCACGATTAGCTGAAGTGATAAATATAATATCATCACCCCTTATCTTAGGGAAAATCCGATCAGGCTCGGCATCCCGGTAGCACAAGTCATTTCGACAATGGTAAAACAAGTCCAGCAAGACCTCCCGGTGTGTCGACACCCTGATAGTAGCCGCGAGTATCTCGTCTCAGGACACTACCGGATGGGTGATGCTACAGGTATACCAGATACCTCGGGTTTCCCCAAGGCGGCCCTGCAGGACCCCCGTTTGGGACCAACACCATCAGCACTGGCCCCCCCTGCTATGTAGAATTAAGAATCCTCGGGTAGCGCTAACTCCCTATGCAATTTAATTAATTAATTAAGTTGTTATTATGAGCAAATTAAAACCAATGTTGGGCCTTGCTGGAGGAGTTTTATTCAAAGTCGAACTGTCAAGGGGTCCCCATTACACCCATCGTGTTAGGAACGCAAAATCAAGGAACATAATGCCGGTTTATCGGCGCCAAAGGTGGCATGAGTGGAACAAAACACCGAGCAAAAGGCCAAGCCTTCCACCCATGCCCAGTATATAAGGTGTGTTAATAATTATTATAGATATTGTGATATATCCAACAACAAGTTCCCTCCTGGAACAGACTTCAACTTCACCTGCAACTAACAACGCTATAAGAGAGACTGAGCAAGCGGGGCTGAGCAAGCGGGTAACATAGCCAAACAGTGGTTTTGCTAGGAAGGTTTCAAATGTTAGAGGTTTCATGGCAACAAGGAGAGGCTGACATAAAAGATGGGTATCGCGACATGTAACGATAGCATCGAGACAACTAAGCATGGCAATGGTAGTAAAGGTATCCAAGGGTATGATCATCTTGCCTGGGATTCCACAAGGGAGAAGAACGGATCCGAGAAGAAGACGGAGCAACAGTCGAGCGGATCCTCACAACTCCGGAACGAAACCGAAGCTAACAAGAGAAGCAACCGGAAAGAAGCAAACAACAGGGTAAACACCCAAGCATAAGCATGTCATGATGCACAAACGAATATGATGCATGTCCGGTTTAATTATGCATGGCATGGCAAGGTGCACAAACAACACTACAAGTTAAGTGGAGCTCAATATGCAACGAGTTGCATATTGACGAAACACCACATTATAATTATTTAGTTGACTCTCGTTATTTACAAGACAAGGTTAAATGTTTTAACATGGCAAGAGGTGAAGCATAATAAAACTACACTATTAAGACATTTTAAATGAGGCCGGAAAATAACAACAACATATTCCGGGAAAATCCTCATGAGCATGTTTAGTAATTATAAAGCAAACACAATTAAACATTATCATGTTGTTATCATGATGCGGATGACATGATCAAGTTTATGCAATTATTAAAAGGTTGACTTAAAAGGGATAAGAAGTATTGTCACCGTGGTGGACGAAAAGGGTGCCACGGCAACGATCCGAAAATGAAGCATGGCAACATATCGGTACCGGTACTCGGTGAGAGACCGGTGCAAAAGATAGATGGTGTGGGTGAGTCAAACGAGATGAAAGGTGGGGCGATCCCGTTACCGGGTTCCCACGAGTCGGTGACGAGGCAACCGAGGAACATGACAACGGACGAAACGGACACAAAGCACACACGGGAGACATTCCATACAACACAAGCAAGCGTCACACGGGTCATCCACGGGGTTATACCTTCGGAACCATCGTTCTCGGAGGGGTTCGAGGTCGTAGTGGAAGTAGCCGAAGTAGTGGAAGTAGTGGTACACGAGTCGTGGTACACGGGGCGACGGTAGTGGTACATGCCGTAGAGGGAAGTAGGTGTTCTCGTTCATCGGAGAGGTACTCGCCGCATCGTCTTGTGTCGTCGAGTAGGCGTTCGGGCGACGGTAGGGGTACTTGGTGCGTCTCCGAGACGGTAGTTGTTCACGTTTCCGTAGCCGTTCGATCGTCGTGGTACTTGTTACTTCGCGATCGTAGGGGTACTTGACACGCCACCGTGTAGTCGTACTCGAGGCTCGTAGCCGTTCAACGTCACGTGTAGAGGTACTTGGCGAAAACCTGAAACCGTACACTGGTCCTTGGCAAAACAACAGCACAGATCACAAACAACAACACGACAGCGGCAACTTGGCGAGGTGGTTGCAGTTGCTGAAGGTCGACGGGATGGAGCCCCGGGATGCGCAGGAGGCAGCACGGGGAGGACCACGGCTTGGCGCGGAGAGGAAGACCCCGGTGCTGGAGCTGGAGAGGCCGACGCGGAGAGGTCTTGGCGCTGGAAATGCGGCGGGCGTGGCTGCAGCTGGAGAAGAGGCGCGCTGGTGAAGAGTGAGCAGCCGGGGCGCGGCTTGGGCGGCCCTCCATGGCGGAAGACAGGGGGGTTCCGGGCCGGCTCGCGAGGCGAGCGCCTCAGGCGCGCGGGAAGGAGCGCCCTCCTGGCTGCTCGCGGCGAGGCGCGCGACGGGAGAAGAGGACGGCGCGGAGGGAGGGGAGCTCGGGCTTCGGCCTTGCGATGGAGGAGGAGGAAGGCCAGAGGAGGCACGGAGGTGCGGCGAGAGGAAGGCCCCTGGCCGGTCGAGCGGGGAGACCAGCCTCGCTGGCTCCTGGCCGGGCGCTCGGGGCCTCGGGCTGGAGGGTGCGGGCGCTGGAGAGGAATCGGGCAGAGGGATGCGGGAGCTGGAGAGGAATCGGGCAGAGGGATGCGGGAGAGTGGGAAGCGAACGATGCCTGGCTCGGGCTCGAAGCTGGCGGCGGCTGGGAGGGACGAGCGAAGGGATTAGGGTTCGGTGGGAGGTGGGCCGCGGGCTGCTAGATGGCCAGGGAGGAAGGTTCGGCCGGCTGGGCCTAGGTGGGGAAAGGAGGAGGCCCAGATGGCCAGGAGGGAGGTTTGGGCCAGGGAGGCCTATTGGCCTGGCTGCTCCTCTTTTTTATTACTTAGCAGAATAAAACAAATAAGGAGAGCCAAAAATAAAAAGAAAAGAGGCAAAGAAAGAAAGAATAAAATGATGGACATTTTTGTAAGGCTTTACGGAATAATTCCAACCTCACAAAAATAGTTCCAACAAAAAGGGAAGTGCAAACTAAAATAAATAGCTTGTCTTAAAGGAGTTTAAAAAAAAGGAGTCTAGATAAAAGGAGGAGCCTCGAAAATAACGGAAAAGAATTACAGGGAAGGGTTTTGTAGGAGAACTCGAAGTAGGAAGGCATGGGGAAATAATTGCAAGTGTGTTACGGTGATTCCGAAGCAATGGAATATTTATTAATATAGCTCCATAATATTTGGAGGATATGTTATAAAGAGAAGTCGCCTTCCCTCGATTTAAATGGACCGAAGGTCCACACGATTTATTTAAGTTGAGATGCAAACGAAAAAATATGACATGATGGCATGATGACATGATGCAATGCAAAAATAAATAACACAAGCAAAAGAAACACACGGGCAACCCGGAACATCTGGAATCTTCTGGAATCTTCTGGGACGTCGGTCTCGGGCGTCACAACTCTCCCACACTAACAGAGGATCTCGACCCGAGATCCTAGAGATATCACCGGGTAAAAACGAAAAAGAGGAGGTAAAACAAAGTTGCTTCTTCGAGAAACGAGTGAAACCAGGAACCTTGAGAGGTTGAACAAGTTGAAAGAAAGAATGCAACGGAGATGAACGAAGATGAAACACTCCGTTACAAAAGAGGAACAAGGAGCACTACAAGAACCTTGTAGGTTGAAAGACATGAAGCAAGAGCTCACGGATGACAAAAAAAATTTGAAACCGCAATGGTATAGCCAAGGAATAAGAATGACAGAATTTGGGCAGCACTCCGTCTGGAAATGGAAGGAAATTAACAAAAACTAGAGAAGATGGAATGATACTTGATGAAAACAACAACATATTGCCTCCGAAACAATTAAAAGAATGGCACAAGGTAAGAAAGATTCAGACAGCACTCCGGTTGAAAAGAGAGGCAACACTGATAAGATGAGGGATCTAGAATTGAGAATACAACACTCCGGTTAAAGATAGGCAATGGAAAGAACATGATCTTGATAAAATGATATGATGGTTTGGAGAGAGCAACAATACAAAGCCTCCGGAACGAAAGAATAGAATATAGATCGTTGGAAAGAAATGAACGGAGAAAAAATATGACAACTTCTCTCAAAATGAATTTGAAAGAGCATCCTTACGAAGAAGGGTTGAACAGAGTTGATGGAAAAATCAACAACGAAACGAATGAGGTTCATGTGGGCTTATGGAAAACATCGCAAAATTATGAGGTGATAACCAGCCACTGACGAAAACAATTGATTTGATTGAGATCAACAAGGAGACGAAAAACTTATTTCACCGGAATGATAAATGAAGAACTTGGGTCATTTATAAGCACCATAATACAACAATCCTTAGGGAAAGCTTTAGGTGAAAAACAACCCAAGATAACTCCAAGGGATAAACGAGGGGTTGAAAGGATCTCTTGAACAAAGAAAAAATGATGGTTTTAAATATCTCATTCTTGATAACTCATGAATCATGAAACATGAAGGAATTGACAAGAATGACATAACACCATCTGAAAAGATAAGGTAGAAAGGATTGCAATTGGAAAGCATGAAGAAGAATGCTTGAGCTCCAACAAGAATCTTGATGAAGACTTCGAGGATGAATTAAATCTTGATGAACCACCATGAGAACTCCGGTAACAAAAGGATGAGAAGTGATAGATGAAAGAATAAGATTCAAGACCTGCGATGAATTAGATGGAGCTTGAAATAATATAATTGAAATAACTTGGAGCTCCGGAAAACAAGATGAAGATTTTAGAACCGAGAATATGATGAACAAGCTCCAGACAAAAGAATTAAACACTTGGAAGGAATAAGAATAAGAATTATGTCATGCATCTCCTTCACCAATTTAAATTGATGACAACCAAAGGATTTGGCATACTACTTATTCTCGTTGGAAAGAATTAAAGAGGGATCTAGCACAAGCTCGGATAAATCTTCAACGAACCACCAGTAGGATTAAGAAAAGAACAAATGAATTAAAATGATAACAACGGAAGGGTAAACTTGAAAGAACCACCGTAAAATATGGAGACGACCGAAGAGACATCAATGAAGAATAGTTGGAGGACGAAGTTGAAAACTGAGAACGAAGAAAATCTTCTGAAATGATGGCCTTCGGAGGAACAGAAAGAAAAGAATTCATGAAATGCTCCGGACGAGTATAAAAGAATTCCTCACAGTCTGAACAATAATGAGGATGGCAAGAAGCTAGAACCACGAATCTTGGAAGAACGGATAAGGATTGAAGAGGAACTCGTCTTCGAGACTTCAAAATCTGAGAAGACGATGAGATACACCACCATGAATTGTATAGGCACTCCGGAATGAAGAATTAAAAGGTTGAACCAATGATGAAAAAGAATTTGAAAGTAAACTTGGAGAAGGCATGTGACTGATGGAAATCATTCTTACGTCACACTTTGACAAGAATTTGAGTATAACTACAGAAAACAAATAGAAGAGTCAGGTAAGATCCTGGAAAAGACCTGTGGGTTAGGGCCCACTCAAAGAAATCACCATTGAAAAGATTGCTTAAGAGATATTGCACCGATTTAATTAAATGACTAGAATAAGATGATAATCCTCAAAATAGCTTGAATGGAATTATGAATCTTGAGCACTCCGGATATGAATAACAAGAGGAGAATGATTAATTGGTGCACCGAAATAAGAAAGCATTATGAAATGAGGAAAAAGGATAAGATCAACACCGAAATCTTGAATTACATCCACCGGCAGAATTAGAGAACAAAAGAATGATGAACTTGAAGCTCTTGAGCATCTTCACGATAAATCACCGGATAAAAACATTGAAGGAAAAGAAAGAAGAAACATCACATGAATAAAAGGATACTTGATTAAGAATTCCTGGCTCCGAGAAGAAGAGGGGTGGGAGGGTGGGGAAAAACAAAGACAACTTGAGACGAACAAAATGGACACCGGTTTAAAAAGAATTTAACATGACCATCTTGATGATCAAGAGGAATTAGCACTCCCATAGAAATATGAGAACACCGATTAGGAAAGGTATGGAATCAACATTTGACATCGAAGCAACTCAAATACCAGAATCAAAACAAAACAAAGGATAGATAAGCAACATGATCTTCACAATATCATCCGAACAGAGAATTGAACGGATGGATTCCGCAGGTACATCACTGGTCGAGAAGCCACTTGGAGAACAAAAAGAAAATAAAAAGGAACAAAGAACAGATAGAACAAATACAAGATAGAAGCTTCGTTCGACATTTTCGTGCTGAAAGCTCATGGAAAGTGTTACAAAAGGGTTTTGCAATCCCCGGATCAGCATAGCCAAGGACCCTTTAAGATGCAACTCCCGATCAGAACAAGTCCATAAAACCACTTCACTCAGTGTAGAACCCCAAACTTCATATCGAGCATCCGTTGGAAGAATGCCTAGAACTACTAGATGAACCCACCTATGAATTTCCGAAAGTTTCCAGTTATGCAATCAGGTGTTGGGGATACACGGGAAGCACCGCGCAATCAACTCTAAACCTACATCCAGGTGTATCCATCCTTCAACACATAACCAGTCTTTCTCGGAAACTGTTTACCTCGGACCTTCGAAAAGCATCCACTATAACAAGCTATGGCAATACTCTCGAACTACCTCCCCAGTACTGGGTGATGTCGGGGTTATCTTGCCACTGGCCGTATAGGAGAGATTTTCGATGTCGGCCGTCTTAAGTATTTAGTACTGCCGCGATATACTTGTGTCAATGATACCCCGAAGCTCAACTCCTCGGTAACAGGAGGCATCGAGAACAATATCCTTGTCACAAGAACATCGAAACAATCCCAGAATACTCGAGGGATCCTAAAAAAAATTTGGTGCAATTTTTGAAAATAGAAGAGACAAGAGTAGTCGTCAGGAGTCCTCACCAGAATGAAAAGAGATGAGAAGCAAAGAAATCCTACTCTCCGATATAAATATAGGACTCAAAACATTTTCAGTGTGTGCCTAGACTCAACCGTCAACGATTCGATCAATCAGTGGGGGCTTCTAGGTCGCAGAAGGCTCTGATACCAACTTGTAATGCCCAGGATGGGACTATACCTCCTACGTGTCGAGGCACGACTTAAAGGTATAAGCCCATCCTAGAATGATCTCAAGTTTGGTATCTTTGCACAACTCATGTAAAAGAGGGATTAAAATGCAAAAGGAGATAGTTGGCTTACACTCGCCACTTCACACAATACATTACATGAGCAAAACATCATTCAAAACATCACAACCCGACTACGGGTGAAGATCCAAAAGAAAGATACCAAAACAACATAAAGCCACAGGTCAGGAACGAATCCTAGTAGAAACCACTACTGAACATCGAAACGTCACAAGCAAGCAGTCACGATCTTCATCGGACTCCCGGGTGAAGAATTGATCCAACTCCTGCTTCAAACTCGGCTGAACCTGCATCTGGTGTTGTAGTAACTGTGAGCCACGAGGACTCAGCAATCCCATAACCATGGGTAACAAGACTAGCAAAGCTTTGTGGGTAGGAAGAGGTAAAGTGGTGAGGCTGCAGCAGCGACTAAGCATAATATGGTGGCTAACTTACGAGTACCAGAATAAGATGAGAAGCTACGCAAACGGTCGCAAAAGAGGTGATCGCTAAAGATCCTAACTACATACGGTCAAACATAACCCCACCGTGTTCTCTTCTCAAAGTGAAAAGAGACAGTCACGGTTACTCACACAGTTGTGTGTTTTACTTCGGATCCTCTGTCAAGTTTTCTTCAATCGGACATTAACAAATTCCAATCTGCCACATAACCGCGGGCACGGCTTTCGAAAGATCATAACCCTGCAGGGGTGTTCCAACTTAGCCCATCATAAGCTCTCACGATTAGCTGAAGTGATAAATATAATATCATCACCCCTTATCTTAGGGAAAATCCGATCAGGCTCGGCATCCCGGTAGCACAAGTCATTTCGACAATGGTAAAACAAGTCCAGCAAGACCTCCCGGTGTGTCGACACCCTGATAGTAGCCGCGCGTATCTCGTCTCAGGACACTACCGGATGGGTGATGCTACAGGTATACCAGATACCTCGGGTTTCCCCAAGGCGGCCCTGCAGGACCCCCGTTTGGGACCAACACCATCAGCACTGCCCCCCCCTGCTATGTAGAATTAATAATCCTCGGGTAGTGCTAACTCCCTATGCAATTTAATTAATTAATTAATTTGTTATTATGAGCAAATTAAAACCAATGTTGGGCCTTGCTGGAGGAGTTTTATTCAAAGTCGAACTGTCAAGGGGTCCCCATTACACCCATCGTGTTAGGAACGCAAAATCAAGGAACATAATGCCGGTTTATCGGCGCCTAAGGTGGCATGAGTGGAACAAAACACCGAGCAAAAGGCCAAGCCTTCCACCCATGCCCAGTATATAAGGTGTGTTAATAATTATTATAGATATTGTGATATATCCAACAACAAGTCCCCTCCTGGAACAGACTTCAACTTCACCTGCAACTAACAACGCTATAAGAGAGACTGAGCAAGCGGGGCTGAGCAAGCGGGTAACATAGCCAAACAGTGGTTTTGCTAGGAAGGTTTCAAATGTTAGAGGTTTCATGGCAACAAGGAGAGGCTGACATAAAAGATGGGTATCGCGACATGTAACGATAGCATCGAGACAACTAAGCATGGCAATGGTAGTAAAGGTATCCAAGGGTATGATCATCTTGCCTGGGATTCCACAAGGGAGAAGAACGGATCCGAGAAGAAGACGGAGCAACAGTCGAGCGGATCCTCACAACTCCGGAACGAAACCGAAGCTAACAAGAGAAGCAACCGGAAAGAAGCAAACAACAGGGTAAACACCCAAGCATAAGCATGTCATGATGCACAAACGAATATGATGCATGTCCGGTTTAATTATGCATGGCATGGCAAGGTGCACAAACAACACTACAAGTTAAGTGGAGCTCAATATGCAACGAGTTGCATATTGACGAAACACCACATTATAATTATTTAGTTGACTCTCGTTATTTACAAGACAAGGTTAAATGTTTTAACATGGCAAGAGGTGAAGCATAATAAAACTACACTATTAAGACATTTTAAATGAGGCCGGAAAATAACAACAACATATTCCGGGAAAATCCTCATGAGCATGTTTAGTAATTATAAAGCAAACACAATTAAACATTATCATGTTGTTATCATGATGCGGATGACATGATCAAGTTTATGCAATTATTAAAAGGTTGACTTAAAAGGGATAAGAAGTATTGTCACCGTGGTGGACGAAAAGGGTGCCACGGCAACGATCCGAAAATGAAGCATGGCAACATATCGGTACCGGTACTCGGTGAGAGACCGGTGCAAAAGATAGATGGCGTGGGTGAGTCAAACGAGATGAAAGGTGGGGCGATCCCGTTACCGGGTTCCCACGAGTCGGTGACGAGGCAACCGAGGAACATGACAACGGACGAAACGGACACAAAGCACACACGGGAGACATTCCATACAACACAAGCAAGCGTCACACGGGTCATCCACGGGGTTATACCTTCGGAACCATCGTTCTCGGAGGGGTTCGAGGTCGTAGTGGAAGTAGCCGAAGTAGTGGAAGTAGTGGTACACGAGTCGTGGTACACGGGGCGACGGTAGTGGTACATGCCGTAGAGGGAAGTAGGTGTTCTCGTTCATCGGAGAGGTACTCGCCGCATCGTCTTGTGTCGTCGAGTAGGCGTTCGGGCGACGGTAGGGGTACTTGGTGCGTCTCCGAGACGGTAGTTGTTCACGTTTCCGTAGCCGTTCGGTCGTCGTGGTACTTTTTACTTCGCGATCGTAGGGGTACTTGACACGCCACCGTGTAGTCGTACTCGAGGCTCGTAGCCGTTCAACGTCACGTGTAGAGGTACTTGGCGAAAACCTGAAACCGTACACTGGTCCTTGGCAAAACAACAGCACAGATCACAAACAACAACACGGCAGCGGCAACTTGGCGAGGTGGTTGCAGTTGCTGAAGGTCGACGGGATGGAGCCCCGGGATGCGCAGGAGGCAGCACGGGGAGGACCACGGCTTGGCGCGGAGAGGAAGACCCCGGTGCTGGAGCTGGAGAGGCCGACGCGGAGAGGTCTTGGCGCTGGAAATGCGGCGGGCGTGGCTGCAGCTGGAGAAGAGGCGCGCTGGTGAAGAGTGAGCAGCCGGGGCGCGGCTTGGGCGGCCCTCCATGGCGGAAGACAGGGGGGTTCCGGGCCGGCTCGCGGGGCGAGCGCCTCAGGCGCGCGGGAAGGAGCGCCCTCCTGGCTGCTCGCGGCGAGGCGCGCGACGGGAGAAGAGGACGGCGCGGAGGGAGGGGAGCTCGGGCTTCGGCCTTGCGATGGAGGAGGAGGAAGGCCAGAGGAGGCACGGAGGTGCGGCGAGAGGAAGGCCCCTGGCCGGTCGAGCGGGGAGACCAGCCTCGCTGGCTCCTGGCCGGGCGCTCGGGGCCTCGGGCTGGAGGGTGCGGGCGCTGGAGAGGAATCGGGCAGAGGGATGCGGGAGCTGGAGAGGAATCGGGCAGAGGGATGCGGGAGCTGGAGAGGAATCAGGCAGAGGGATGCGGGAGAGTGGGAAGCGAACGATGCCTGGCTCGGGCTCGAAGCTGGCGGCGGCTGGGAGGGACGAGCGAAGGGATTAGGGTTCGGTGGGAGGTGGGCCGCGGGCTGCTAGATGGCCAGGGAGGAAGGTTCGGCCGGCTGGGCCTAGGTGGGGAAAGGAGGAGGCCCAGATGGCCAGGAGGGAGGTTTTGGCCAGGGAGGCCTATTGGCCTGGCTGCTCCTCTTTTTTATTACTTAGCAGAATAAAACAAATAAGGAGAGCCAAAAATAAAAAGAAAAGAGGCAAAGAAAGAAAGAATAAAATGATGGACATTTTTGTAAGGCTTTACGGAATAATTCCAACCTCACAAAAATAGTTCCAACAAAAAGGGAAGTGCAAACTAAAATAAATAGCTTGTCTTAAAGGAGTTTAAAAAAAAAGGAGTCTAGATAAAAGGAGGAGCCTCGAAAATAACGGAAAAGAATTACAGGGAAGGGTTTTGTAGGAGAACTCGAAGTAGGAAGGCATGGGGAAATAATTGCAAGTGTGTTACGGTGATTCCGAAGCAATGGAATATTTATTAATATAGCTCCATAATATTTGGAGGATATGTTATAAAGAGAAGTCGCCTTCCCTCGATTTAAATGGACCGAAGGTCCACACGATTTATTTAAGTTGAGATGCAAACGAAAAAATATGACATGATGGCATGATGACATGATGCAATGCAAAAATAAATAACACAAGCAAAAGAAACACACGGGCAACCCGGAACATCTGGAATCTTCTGGAATCTTCTGGGACGTCGGTCTCGGGCGTCACAATATCTGCATATGCTAGGCTCGTCAAGTTTAACCCGAGTATTCTGCGTGTGCAAAACTGGCTTACACCCGTTGTATTTGAACGTAGAGCTTATCACACCCGATCATCACGTGGTGTCTCGGCACGACGAACTTTCGCAACGGTGCATACTCTGGGAGAACACTTATACCTTGAAATTTAGTAAGGGGTCATCTTATAATGCTACCGTCGTTCTAAGCAAAATAAGAAGCATAATAAGATAAACATCACATGCAATCAAAATATGTGACATGATATGGCCATCATCATCTTGTGCTTTTGATCTCCATCTCCAAAGCACTGTCATGATCACCTTTGTTACCGGCGCGACACCTTGATATCCATCATAGCATTGTTGTCGTCTCGCCAACTATTGCTTCTACGACTATCGCTACCGCTTAGTGATAAAGTAAAGCAATTACATGGTGATTGCATTTCATACAATAAAGCGACAACCATATGGCTCCTGCCAGTTGCCGATAACATTACAAAACATGATCATCTCATACAAAACCGTATAACTCATCATGTTTTGACCATATCACATCACAACATGCCCTGCAAAAACAAGTTAGACGTCCTCTACTTTGTTGTTGCAAGTTTTACGTGGCTGCTACGGGCTTAGCAAGAACCGTTCTTACCTACGCATACAAAACCACAACGATGTTTCATCAAGTATGTGCTGTTTTAACCTTTACAAGGACCGGGCGTAGCCACACTTGATTCAGCTAAAGTGAGAGAGACAGACACCCGCCAGTCACCTTTAAGCAACGAGTGCTCGTAACAGTGAAACCAGTCTCGCGTAAGCGTACGCGTAATGTCGGTCCGGGCCGCTTCATCTCACAATACCGCCGAAACAAAGTATGACATGCTGGTAAGCAGTATGACTAGTATCGCCCACAACTCATTGTGTTCTACTCGTGCATATCATCTACGCATAGACCTGGCTCTGACGCCACTGTTGGGGAACGTAGTATTTTAAAATTTTCCTACGATCACGCAAGATTTATCTACCAGATGCATAGCAACGAGAGGGAAGAGTGTGTCTACGTACCCTCGTAGACCGGAAGCGGAAGCGTCAAGTGGCGCGGTTGATGTAGTCGAACTTCTTCGCGATTCAACCGATCAAGCACCGAACGTACGGCACCTCCGCGTTCAGCACACGTTCAGCTTGATGACGTCCCACAAGCTCTTGATCCAGTTGAGCTTCACGGGAGAGTTTCGTCAGCACGACGGCGTGGTGACGGATATGATGTATTCACCGGCGCAGGGCTTTGCCTAAGCACCGCGACGGTATGACCGAGGTGTGTTTCTGTGGAGGGGGGCACCGCACACGGCTGGAACAATTCAACTTGTGTGTCTTTGGGTGCCCCCCTACCCCCGTATATAAAGGAGCAAGGGGGGAGGCCGGCCGGCCTTTGTTTGGTGCGGCTAGGGGTGCAATCCTACTAGGAATAGGATTGCAATCCTATTCCTAGTAGGAACCACCAAAGAAGGAAGAGAGGGAATAGGAAAAGAAGAAGAGGTGGCGCCCCCCAACTCCTAGTCCAACTAGGAACCCTAGGTGGGGCGCCGGCCAGCCCTATGGGCTGCCTCTCTCTTTTCCATAAGGCCCACTATGGACCATCCCCCTTCGTAGGGGGTTCCGGTAACCCCCTCCGGCAATCCCGTTAAATCCGAAACTTTTCCGGAACACTTCCGGTGTCCGAATATAGTCGTCCAATATATCAATCTTTATGTCTCGGACATTCCGAGACTCCTCGTCATGTCCGTGATCTCATCTGGGACTCTGAACTACCTTCGGTACATCAAAACTCATAAACTCATAATACCGATCGTCATCAAACGTTAAGCGTGCGGACCCTACGGGTTCGAGAACTATGTAGACATGACCGAGACTCATCTCCGGTCAATAACCAATAGCGGAACCTGGATGTTCATATTGGCTCCTACATATTCTACGAAGATCTTTATCGGTCAAACCGCATAACAACATACGTTGTTCCTTTTGTCATCGGTATGTTACTTGCCCGAGATTCGATCGTCGGTATCTCTATACCTAGTTCAATCTCGTTACCGGCAAGTCTCTTTACTCGTTCCGTAACACATCATATCGTGACTAACTCATTAGTCTTTTGCTTGCAAGGCTTATTGTGATGTGTGTTACCGAGAGGGCCCAGAGATACCTCTCCGACACTCGGAGTGACAAATCCTAATCTTGATCTATGCCAACACCACGAATACTTTCGGAGACACCTGTAGAGCATCTTTATGATCACCCAGTTACGTTGTGACGTTTGATAGCACACAAGGTGTTCCTACGGTATTCGGGAGTTGCATAATCTCATAGTCATAGGAACATGTATAAGTCATGAAGAAAACAATAGCAGTAAAACTAAACGATCATAGTGCTATGCTAACGGATGGGTCTTGTCCATCACATCATTCTCCTAATGATGTGATCCCGTTGATCAAATGATAACTCATGTCTATGGCTAGGAAACATAACCATCTTTGATCAATGAGCTAGTCTAGTAGAGGCATACTAGGGACATACTGTTTTGTCTATGTATCCACACATGTACTAAGTTTCCGGTTAATACAATTCTAGCATGAATAAAAGACATTTATCATGATATAAGGAAATACAAATAACATCTTTATTATTGCCTCTAGGGCATATTTCCTTCACAAGGATAGACCTTGCATCGAAACCTGGCCTCCGGGGACCTGGGGGAATCCTCCGCTCATCGTCGCGCATGCGCCTGCCCTCGTGCCGCTGGGGCGAGTACGATCCGCTTCCCGGAGGAGGCGTAGGCACTCAACGGCGGTCATGATGTCCGTGTTGACAGTCGTGTTGCTCGTCATTCCGACCCAGACGCCGGTCTTGCCGCGGGCCACGTTCCTCACGCCTCGGGGGCGATCTTGGACTGTGGACCGACCATACGGTGTCTGCAGCCACCGATCTGCTGTGAATCCTGTTGCACAACTGAGAAACAGTCGCGTTTTGCTCTTCAGCCGTTCGGAGCAAAGCTCGGATCTGCTGAAGGCCTCTCCCAACCTCCGACTGAGAGGGTTGAATCGAGTCCGCGATGCATGCCGCGGCTTCGAGGTTCTGGACTGGCGTGCGGAACACCTGAGTCTCGCGCTGGCGCGATTGCCGCGGTCGTCGACTGGACTCGGGGACCAGTCGGCGGGCCTGTTCGTCGAGTGCGCGTTGGATATTTTCCAAGCGCGCGCGCTCGGCCACGGTGGCCAAGCGTGTGGCTTCGAGGGCCAGAGCCTCCGGAGAATCCCCCACGATGGGAGTGAAGAGTGCATCTTTGTTGCGGCGACAAAGTTCAGCCCTTTGCTCGGAGGTGAGGGGTTGATGAATGTAACCGTCGTTGTCGTGTGATCGGCCGCCGCCGCTGCCGCCGTCTCCACCGCGAGGAAAACCCGGCGGGCTGCGGCGCGAATCGACCATGAGGATTTCCGCTGCGGGATCGCTGCTCCCGCACTCGAAAACAGAATCCATGAGCTCGGTCGACTCATCGGCCGGCCCGTAGAGGTAACCGTCGGGCTCAATGGCCGCGACTTGAGGGGTGGCCGTTTGATGGGCCATCGCGTGTTTCACCCACCGCTGGAGCCGTGAGCGACCGGATCGCTTGTGGCGGCGTCCGGCGGGGATGGGGGACGATGTAGGGATCGATGAATATTGAGTCGACGGCTGCCGAATGAGGACGTCGCAGGCGCTGGCGCGGAAGTGCGCAGCCCCCCGGGTGGGCAGAGCCTCGACGTCAAGAGGGGCCTCCTGGAGCCACGTGGAGTCGTCGGCGATGAAAACGAGCGCGCCGAGCCGGATCTCTCGGCCACGCTAAACCACCGCCTGACACCATGATGAAGGAGGTCGGAGAAGAAGTTGCAACCTCACCAGATGTCGCTAAGACGCCTTGCCCCACGGTGGGCGCCAACTGTCGTGGTTCTAAGTCTGACAGTACGAGTAGGGGGTACGAATGGGGAGGCAAGGCCCTAGCTATGGTGGAGTTGTACACAAGGTGTTTACGAGTTCAGGCCCTTCTCGGAGGAAGTAACAGCCCTACGTCTCGGTGCCCGGAGGCGGTCGACTGGTATATGTATATGTGAGTTACAAAGATGCGAACCCTTGTACCGAAGAGGGGGTGGCTTATATAGTGCGCCAGGACCCTAGCCATGCTCCACGTTACCAAGGGTTCAATGTACATTAAGGCATGCGTTACTGATAACGCCTACAGTAAAGAGTAATCAAGGCATTTACTACGGCTAGTAAATACCAGACCGTTATTATCCTAAGGGATCCTTGACCTTCGGGGGTCGAGTGCCTTGGATTGGTCGAGTGGAGTTGAGTCATCTTGTAGATGATGTCCAGTCGAGTGGGATGTCCTCTTGGGCCGTCTCAGTCGACTGTCTTTGTCATCATAAGTTTTGTCTTTTGATCTTCTAGGGTAGTGACCTTGGGTGGGGTACCTTGGTCGGGCATGTGACCCTACCCTAGGTCTGTAACCTCGTCACCAGTCCAACGCCATTTCAAATTGTACAAAAATAAATAGTCGACAAAGAAGTTCTCAGCATGTAGTCCAAGGTATGAATCAAGTACAATTTTGTGGCTGTAAATATTCAATCTATCTAACTACGGTGAGTCGTCTAAAATTGCTTCCCATGTATTGTTCTGAAGTTTGTGCAGAGGACTTTCAGAAAAATATAACTTAGATACTTGTTTTAGTGCTCATGATGTTTAAAAAAATCATATGTGTTTTTTGATTATTTTTTGGAAGTTCATTTTGTTACTCCCTCTGTTCAAAACTTTTGGAAGGTGCCTATACAAGGCCTCTTTTTCATCGACGCCCCTTCTCTGCTTGGTAGCTCCACACCTAAATTTTCAGCTCACATCCCAACATTAGTTTCCTTGTTGTGTGTTCTCGGCATATATTTTTTTCTTCAAAAACCTGGTTGTTGTAATAAAGTTACAAGAGGTCCGGTACTAATTTTTTGTATGTGTATGTACATGTGCACTCGACCCTTCTATGTACGCATGATTTCAAAGCATCTTTTACTGTACATTATGTTTCTTTTCTTTGTACAAAATGTGTTGCAAGTATTGTTCACTATTTTTTT
Organism: Secale cereale; assembly: GCA_902687465.1. Lineage (NCBI taxonomy): Eukaryota > Viridiplantae > Streptophyta > Magnoliopsida > Poales > Poaceae > Secale > Secale cereale. The sequence continues at coordinate 827,663,875 of LR738715.1, read as the reverse complement.
TTGCTTTGTTTAAATATACTACAGGCTCATTTTCCCCTTTGTCTGAATATAACCCAGACAATTATGTATGCAGTAGTGATTATCTGATGTCCTTCTAGGTGAACAGATAGGTGAAGTAAAAAACCTAGAACTAATATTGTTGGCACATATGTTTTGAGCAAAGGGCATACTATGCTTGAAACATTATTCCATGGCTTCATAGATGCCTAAGGTATGTAAATAATTTAGTGAACTAACTGTGTGAATTATGTGTGTAATATTTCTTCTCTCATGGTGGCGTTGTATACAGATACATTTTCCTTGTGCATATTTAGCAAAACATTGAGTTAAAAACTTCTACTTCACTCTTGTTTGTCCTGGAACCATTTATAAGTGTGTGCTCAAGCTATAGTATGTTATTTATTTGGATATTTTAATTGTTGCCATTTATCTTCACATTTAAGTCTAGCGTTAAATGAGCAATGTTGACCTCCTGGATGAACGGTAACATAATAGCTTGTTTGCTTTCTACAACATTTCCAAGGAAAGAAACAATTCTATTGCAGTAGTTCTAAGTATCGAGATGATAATATGTATTTGACATCACTGGTTGTGCTACAGATTTGGGAGATCTTGTGTGAGCGCACTCGTCACATCTTTCACAATTTAGATTTATTAGTTATGATGCTCCCGCGCTTTGCAATTTGTCAAAGCAAACTATTTTAGTAATATTTAGTCTTGGTTGGTCATGCTTGAAGTATTGCAGGTTGCTATCTTAAAGATACTATTATGTTGATGTCATATGGGGTTTGATTCTTTTTGCTTGAAATTTTGCAGAGTGGTTTTGAATGTTACAAAATCTATTTAGTTGACATGTCATTTATCATTATACTTTGTCCATCGGTGGAATGTTGCATTGTATAATGCTCTCATCCACAGAGAGATTACATATGCATGACATGGGTGGCATATCAGGGTATGTGCTAACAGGTTAACCCCAGGGTTGAAGGATGAAGTCAATAGTTGTCGCAAGTTTCCAAATGTGTGTGGACGGATTCAGACGGATTTTATTTGATGCATGTTATCTGTCCCTCTATATGATAGAGCAAGCAATGTGAAAGGTGAGTAGGGAGAACAAAAAGTCCTTCTACAAGGCGAAAATGGAGAACATGTTTGGCTTAGATTACGGGCTCTATCGATCAGAAACCTTTTTTTTGTGTGTGTTTGAGATGTACGTATCGACGATGTAATATCACTTCAATCACTATCTTGATTTTTTTTGTCTATAGAAAGATACAGATCCTTATTATCTCTCGGTATATTTTCTTTTTATTGTCCATGGCAATAGAGGTTTCTTACTATGAAATAAATCCACCTAATTTTGTGTGATCCCGTAGCGCAGCACGGACAACTTACTAGTCTTCTAAAATGCATACTTGTGGTTCTTATTTTCTTTGGGCTTGCTATTCTAGCAAATATTTGGTGACGTCTTTTGTATCTAATGTTGTTGCAAAAGCAAAGAAAAGCACTATGCTAGATCAATTTAAGTTGCAAATCTAAGTTTTGCGGGAGGAGCTGCGCCAGATCAGAAGCCGTAAAAAAACATATCGAATATGCTTTTTTACGGGTCCATTATACGGGGTCTGCATCTGTGCCAGCCCGCGCCGACCCGTAAAAGCGGTTTTGCGCGAACTGCAAATACGTTTTGCGGGCCTGCGGGATGCGGGGTCTGCTAGAGTTGCTCTTACCCAACCCCACCGCCATACCTTGGCGCCCCCACCTCCACTCCACCCTCTCTCACTGTCGCTAGAAGATGTGGCCGGGCTGAGCCCATGCCGCGGACGGTGGCAACTGGGGCTTGCTCTCTCAGAGCATCTCCAGCCACGCCCCCCACGGGCACCCCAGGTCACTTTTTACGCGCCGGCGCTGAAAAAATGGCCCAGTCGCACCCCCAGGACGCCGAAAATCGCCGGATTGGGCTGAAACTGGCGCCGGCGGACCCAACCCGAACCCGGGGCGCTGGGGGTCGCCTGGGGGCGCCGGACGAGGCGTTTTTTTGGTGCGAATGTGATGGGCCCGCCCTGTCAGCGACGCGCTGCTTCGTCATCCTCATCGCCTCGGTTCCCGCGGGAATCAATGCCAAAGCTGCCGCATTGCCGAGCCGTCGCCTGCCATTGATGCCGCTCAGCGACCCGTCGCGTCGCCCGGCACCACGGGCGACCGCCACGCATCGTCTGGCATGCGCCTCTCGCATGCGCCTGGGACTTCACCGACGAGCGGTTCCTTGACGCCTACGCTGAGACGTCAGAGGAGGACATCATCGAGGCAGAGTCCGAGTCGGAGAATGGCTAGTAGTAGTAGGTCGTAGGAGAAGACTATGTGAACTATCTATTTATCTATCTATCGTAGGATTAAGATTATGTGAACTATCTATCTATCTATCTATCTATCTATGTGAACTATCTATCTATCTATCTATCTATCTATCTATCTATCTATCTATCTATGTGAACTATCTACGAGAACGTCGAGCCTGGACCGTTTTGCGCCGGAAATGGGCTGAAAAGCGCCGAAAATGGGCTGAAAGCACCGAAAATGGGCCGATATCGGCGCCTGGGGGCGACCTGGGGGGTTGGCGACTGGGAACGAACTGACAGCCAAGCCGAAACTAGCGCCGGCTCGCCCCCAGGCGGCGGTTTTCGGCGCGTCCTGAGGGGCCAACGGCTGGAGATGCTCTCACGCAGTTCTTCTCCCGTCAGATCTAAGGCGGTGCTCAACGGAGGCTCCAGATGGCACGGTGGCATGGTTGTTCCTCCCCATCCTCTCCTGGTCGCGGGTTGGCGCGTCATAGCCTCTCAGTCCTGCGGCCGTAGCGGAAGGCTACGCGGCACCGGATCACGGCGCCGGCAGCTCTGCTGCTTCGTCCCTCCATGGAGCAGGTCGTGGCATCGGTGGGATCGTGAAACTCACTTAAAAAACACATCTATCACCATGATTTAGGTGCGTATTGGGTGCCGATATTTAATTCTATTATGAACAAAAACATTATATATTTTTCCAAAAATAAACTCATACTCTTGATAGAAGAGCGTAGACACAGGACCTGTGTGAGATTCGTTAGTTCATATTTACCCATGTATTTCATTGAGTTAGCATATGATAATATTTTGATTCTTTATTGAGATAAGGGCATGTACAATTGTTGATAAGATAGTCTTATCTTAAGTTTTGCATGTAAATTAGATATGACAAAAAAAGATGTCTACAATGGGTCATCTCTTAGCCTTATCTTCAATAATTAGTTATGCTTTTCTTAAATAAAAGAAGACAAGCCTTCTTTTATGATTTCTCTCTCATCCACCTCATCATTTATCCTACGTGGCACTCTTAAGATAGAACCATTGTACATGCCCTAATATATCACAACTTTAAAGGAAAAAAACAATTTCACGCATCTTTAAAAACATTTTATATAATCTTATTATACTCAAAGAGTTTCTAATGGACCTGGTGGTGAAGCATATGCCGCTTATACTGTACATAAAAACGTCGAGAAATGTGCACATATATGAGCTAAGAAATGCACTCCCTCCATTTTAATTTACATCATGCATTTAATTTTTCAAGCTACATCAAGCATTAAGAAATTGAAACACACCAATCAAACACATGCATAACATTTATAACCGACGGCTCCATGACCAAATGAACGAAGCTGAATACCTTTTAACTCGTCCTTTAGTATGCATAATTTTTGTAATGATAAGAAAAGTAAAATAAAAGCCATGGAGTGCTGTACATATATATAGTTGTGTCCGTCAGTTGGATGGTTCTATATAGAAATTTGCAATCACTAGAAATGAGCAGTCGATGCAACGGAGGTACTTACCCATACGTCATGGTCTCCCAGAAGACGCTGATGACTCGATCAATTCACCTAGCCGGTGATACATAGATTTCGTGTTTAATTGTTGTCGCTGTCAACGATACGTTTCCGAGTGAGGAACTGCGTATTCCTTCATGCGTGTCGGTACGTAGACGCCCGGTGTACGTGTCACCGCAGCCTGTCTGCGTCACAATTCAAAGCGGCACTGCTAGTCAGCCTCCACAGCGGGAGGCTGACGACGAACAGATCTTTAAACCTTGCCGATTAAGCGGGTGATTAAGCTTTTTTTTTTTTTTGAGAAGAAGCGGGTGATTAAGCTAAGACTAGACGGGGGAGCGGTGTCCGAGTAAGCGGCCACTGTCGCGTAAAGCGCGAGCCAAAGCCCAACCCGTCGTCCCGGGAAGAAATTAAAAGCTGATGAGATCAAAGTGACCAAGGTCGCATTGTTTTGGCCAATTCGATCGCACGGCGAAGAAGGCCAATCTGTTCCTTGGACGACGCAGTAGCAGTTTGTTTGTGCTACTCCGGTCACTGGATTACGATTCGGACGCCGCCGTTCTGGAACCGTCCGTCGCCGCTCGCCCTCGTGTGCGGCGCGACCGGCACGAGCGGCCGAGCACCGCTCGATGGTGGGCACGCACGGCACGGCCGGTCCACAGCGAGCGAACTGGAACCCACCGCCCGCGGGCCATTCGCCTCCGTGACAGCGGCGCACGGGCAAGTAGTCTCGGAGGTAGCTCGGTCAGCTGGTCCCAGGATTTTCATTTCTCCGGCGCCCGTGGCCGCGGATGTGGAGAGGCAGCCGCTTTTCTTGGCTCACACACCTCGCGCCTCTTTCCCACGGGAACAGACTTGAGACGGCGGGTCATTTTCGACCAAAGGCATTTCAGCCGATCCACTTTTCCTGCGGATTATCGTTGCACAATCCACTGGCGTGAGCCTGAGATTTGACGGCGGGGCTACAGTATTGAGCCTAACCTTGACTGCACAGCAATACTAGCAGTACTCTTCTCTTTTCGAAGAGAGTAGTGGAGTGCTCTGCTTACCAACTGAGGACCCAGACCATGCTCGACTACAATACAATACGAGTACAATACAGTGGAGTAGGGATTGCTTGCTGCAGAATGAATGAATGAATGAATGCGTATAACCTGCGAGCGTATTTGTTATGAGCACGTTCGCAACAGTGTCATGTACTCTTCCGTATACTTTACTGAGTAGTACTCCCTCGGTCCCATAATATAAGAACGTTTTTAACACTAGTGTAGTTTCAAAAATATTCTTATATTACGAGACAGAGGGAGTAGTTTCAAAAATATTCTTATATTACGTGATCCATTTTTATTGATTTCTCCGACAAGTATTTCCGGACGGAGGGAGTAGTTGTTTGCTGACTGCCGAGACTTTTTCTGTTTTTTACTCGCTGAAAACTTGAGAGCGAGTGGCTGGAGGTGGGTGTGGCTCAGGTTTCCTCGATAAGTACGAAACCCGAGGGCCAAAAGGTAAAAAGGGGCCGCCCACCCGCAAAGCTGCTTCCGCCGGACTCCCCCTGCCTGCCTACCTGAGTAGCCTCTGCAGCAGCAGCAGTGCAGCGGCTTCCCAACGACAACGCCACACCTCCTTCCTTCCTCCCCCACGATTCGTCCGCTCAGCTCACTTTCCCTCTCTCGCCCACGGATCACGACGTGGCCTCTCGCTCTGCGCCAAACGCACCGCATCGAATTGTCCGCGGCCGCGCCCATGGACCGCGCCGACGGGCCGCCGCCACGCTCCGGCGACCGCGCGGTGAGATCCCGACCGCCCCCGCTCTTCTCTGCCCCGGCCTCCACTACCTCCGTTGCTTTTCTGCGCAAATTCTGCGGCGCTCTGCTGATTGCTCAACTCTGTTTCCCGTTAAATTCTGCGAATAATTCGGTGCTCGGTTAATTTCGTCCGCTCCTGCTCGGGAGACGCGAGCTTCGGCGCTGAATCGCGGCTGCGGTGGGCGAACCTTTCGGCGTTAATTTGATTTCCCTTTTTCTGTCCTGGCAAGTTCAATTGTAGTGGAGGATCGATTTGTTTCTCGATTATTTTGCTTTTACCAAAGCGGCTTTCCTCAATTGTCATAAACGGGCCATGTGTGCCTACCATGGTCTCCATGACCGTCTGTCACTGTCCTCACATGAGCTCCAATTATAGCAGCAGTGGCTAGCGTCTACTATCAGGTTTCCTGACAGTTTCTCAAGAATTTGCGCCACTGAAACGGCTTGCTCGATTTGTGTCCACGTAGCTACAAGTGTGATTGTGTTGCATAGTTAGCTGTGGATACATTGACGCCTTAGGAATAGAGGACCAGCTTTCAATTTTTGACATTAGAAATGGTACTGAATTTAGAGTTCTAGACTAAGTGGAAGAGCACTGAAGGAAAATAACTGATGATGCTACTCCATGGAAAATAACTAGTGGAGGATCGATTTGTTTCTTGGTATTTTCCTTTTAACAAAGCGGCTTTCCTCAATTGTCCTAAACGGGCCATGTGTGCCTACCATGGTCTCCATGACCGTCTGTCACTGTCCTCACATGAGCTCTAATTATAGCAGCAGTAGCTAGCGTCTATTATCAGGTTTCCTGACAGTTTCTGAATAATTTGCACCACTGAAACGGCTTGCTCCATGTGTGTCCATGTGGCTACTAGTGTGATTCTTTTGCATGGTTGTGGATAGATTGTTCATCACAAAAGAAAAGCAAATAAAAAACAGTTGGGTACATTGCTGCCTTAGGAATAGAGGACCAACTTTCAATTTTTAACATTAGAAATGGTATGATCATTCGGGTAGGTATATTTTATTTCAAGCCATGGTCCTCGTAGACTCATGGGTCATGGTGATGGTGTTGTCACACTCCTCAGTTTCTTGTTTCTTATCAGCGTGCGAGTTACTGAATTTAGAGTTCTAGACTATGTGGAAGAGCACTGGAAGAGAACATCTGATGGTGCTACTCCATGTGTTTACAAGCTGTAAGATGAGCGCCCTGAGCTTGATATTATGTGTATCGGCTCAAGAACCATGATGTGTTCCTCACATCTTTCTACTCCATTTAGTTTTAGAATCTCAATCTAATTTTGTTCTTTGCTTGACCATGTAGGCACAAGACCAGGATGACACTGCCCAGAGTGCACAGGGGCAGAATTCGCGAAGGCCAAACCTTTCTTTGCAAATACCAACCAGGACCTTAGACAACCATATGCCTACTTCAACGAGGATTAATATATCCGCCAGCCCCAGTTCGACAAGAGCTGGATTGCCACCAAGGCCTAATTCAGCTAGACCAAAATCATCTATCAAGCAGCAGAGTTTCAGGTTAAGGAGTTCAGCACAGGAAGGTGACCGCACAATCCTCCTACTTCCTGGGACGGCGTCGGAAGGGTCGCAAGATAATCCAACTCAACCAGGCTCTTTCTCTTTCAGAAAGGTCATTAACTCGTTATCGGCAAAACGTACCTATTCTTTGCCAGTCACACCTGTTGGAACCTCCGATAAAGCTTCTCCTCCGGGAATTCAGATAGTTGACCACCCAACTACATCCGTAAGTACATACATATTTTCTGCTGTATCCAGATAAATGCAAGATTATATACCTTTTACACAGGCCAGTTGCAAATGAGGCCTTGCACTGTCTTAAGCATTGCAGTTTTAGAAAGGTCCTTTTTTATAAGTATGTTTTATTATGTTGGCAGAAACAAGAAGTTCAAGCACAAATTAGGCGCTCACTTTCAGTGCCAGGAAATCGCAAAAACAGGAGTTTGAGGAGAGCTGATTCATTGGGTGTCATCCGTGTGATTCCAGCAACTCCGCGACCTGTTCCAGCTGATACAGTTGCACCAACTGATGTCATTGAAGAAACAGTTGACGGTATCTACTCTCTTTAAACCTATACTCTGGTATTTTATTAGACCAAACCATTTCCTTCCAGAAGCAGCATTTGTTCATTCCAGTCATCCTTGTCAGGTCCTGAAGATGGAGGCGAAGATATTCCTGAAGAAGAGGCCGTCTGCAGAATTTGTTTTATTGAACTCAACGAAGGCGGAGAAACACTTAAAATGGAGTGCAGCTGCAAAGGAGAGCTTGCCCTCGCGCACCAAGATTGTGCTGTCAAATGGTTTAGCATCAAGGGTAACAAGATATGTGATGTCTGCAGACAAGAAGTTAAGAATCTGCCTGTGACTCTGTTGAGAATTCCAACTCAAACCGTTACCAGGCGACTAGCAAATGGTGCTCAGCAAAGAGCAGCTCAACAGTACAGGTAAGAATGCTTGAGAGAATAATTTGGTTCGCAAATACAGAGTACTTTTAGGTTCAATGCTATCTGGATTGATAGGTAGGAATGCTACTATTTTCTCCTGGTTATGTGCACTTTCTGAAACAGAGAAGGGAAAACTGTTTTGAAATGTATTTTCCAGTAATTTTTGTCATTGATCTACTCTTAGAAGTTACTAGAAAACAGCAATGTAATAAATATTGATTGATGAGTTTGCATGTTTGGCAAAACCTGATACTTCCAGTTTCTTACAGATTTTGGCAGGACATTCCAATTTTAGTGATGGTTAGCATGCTTGCCTACTTCTGTTTCTTGGAACAACTTCTGGTATGTGTTCGATGCTTATTTCTTTACCAGTTCACTTAAATTCGGCCCTTTTTCCAGTTCTGTGAAAGCCATCTAAATTGCATCTACTCTTTCACCGGAACAGGTTACTGATTTGCAGTCACGTGCACTGGCAATTTCATTGCCTTTCTCATGTGTGTTGGGCCTCCTTTCTTCCATGATAGCATCTACTATGGGTAAGTAAGCATACTTTATTCTTTGGGCCATTTTTGCTACCGTAAGAACTAAGACGCATTTCCAGCATGACGAACACTAGATATTTTATTGAGAATTTGAGATAGTAAACAGGTTTTTCAGTATTCTGTATGCAGTAAAAGACCCACCTTCAGATTTCTAACTCAAATTAGTCTTGAGTTTGCTAAAAAACTTGAGTAAACAATGAGTTTAGAATGTATAACAACAGTCAATGGTGGCACATTCAAGCCCAGTATTGCTGCAGCAAAACTGTTGCGCAAATTTGCTTAGAGCTATTTATCTGTTATTTAGTGGACTTCTTATATCAACATTCTAATCCGAATCTTCTTTGTTTCTGCAGTGACCAAGAGCTACCTATGGGCCTATGCTTCCTTCCAGTTTGCTATCGTGATCCTGTTTGCCCATATCTTTTACAACGTGGTATGGAACATCTTCCTTACTTACATCCGATGCAGATATATGACATGTCTACAACACCTCTTAACGTTATCGCCAAACTTGCAGCTAAGAGTGAACGCAGTCCTTGCAGTCCTACTGTCATCATTCACCGGGTTCGGCATCGCTATCAGTGCAAACTCACTGCTAGTGGAGTGCATGAGGTGGAGATCTAGAAGGAGGAGCCAACGGTTAGCTCAGACACAGCCTCAGCCTGCGAACGAAGGGCAGCATCCAGGATCCGGAAATGACGCCATGAGCGCAAACAGCGGTGATAGGCAGCAACAAGGGCTGCCTCCACAATCCGGTGTGCACATCGTCTGATCATTCAGGTTTGTAACTGACAAAAATTGAGATATCCACTTCGTTACCTTTTTCTCTAGCGCTAACATTAACCGATCTTTACACCCGTGCTTACTGCTGTTCTTGCTGTCGGTTTTCTGCAGATCAAGACGAGCGGCGATCCAAATGTGTGAATAGCTAGCTTTGATCTGCGCAGTAGTCATAGCTCGTCGGGCATCAGAACCACAATGTTGGCAAGAATAGATACACGGGGGCAGATCTCCCTGGCCTTTGCATCGGAGGAGGCAACATGCCGCCTAGAGTTTGGCCATGGGTATAGTTAGTCTAGCAGTTTGACATAAAATACCTGGTTTTATTGAGTGTAAGCATTATATATATAGGTCTGAGCCTACAAAATCACACCAGAAAAGCAGAGTGCAGGGATGGTGGTTGTGTTTTACGTAGTAGCCACTAGCCACACAGGGATATAGGGAAATGAGACATAGTATGCGAGAGCTCCTTAGCTTTGCTTGTGAGAAGCTTTTACGAATTACTGTTTCTTAAAGAGTGATTTTTTTTTTCTTTTCTGAATGGGTGTGACACAATTTGTCTGAATTCACAACCATATAGTATATGAGTGTATATCTCGAGTCTAATGGCTCATATCAGGCAAATCTAGATATGAATGGTCGAATGGATGTAAATTTGCTAAAAAAAAGTAATTACCACTCAGAAATCCCACATGTCATCATCCAACTTAAAGCAAAAGGGTCCCACATGTCATGAGAACCCCCGCGGTCCGCGGAACGTTCGACTGTGTGGAATCCCCCAAAGCCGAGTCGTCTTCTCCGAGAGCTCCAAAATCGCCATGGCCTGCAGCCTGCTCCTGCGCGCGACAGCTCCGGCCCGCCGCCTCTCCCACGCCGCGCGGCCGATGCGCGGAGAAGAATGTGCTTCTGCACGGCGGCGCATCGTCGTCGCCGTCCCGCCGCCCCCCACGCCTGCGCGCGCCGTCGCTTCGCCGCTGGCCGTCACCTGGAGGGTCGAGCAGACGAGCACCCGCAGGCCTGCATCAGGTTAGCCACCGGACCCGGATTCGAACTCCGATCTCCCAGCTACCGCAATCTCGATTGATCTTCCTGTACCGTGGATCCCAGAAATAATGTGCACACGGCTGACCGTCACCGCCCACCGCTCCGGCACCTACTCACCGCACAGTCAGCCACAGCACGCGGACCCGCTCACGGCTCCTTCACACCAACCCAGTAGCTGCTGGCCACGCATATATGTGGCGTCTGGCGTGTGCGCTAATCAACTGCCTAACAGATCGGGCCGGCCAGGTCAAATCGAGTCGGCCAGCCAGCTTCTCGACGTCTACGCGCGCGTCCGGCGGGAAAGCGATGGCGGGCGACACGGCGGCGCCGCACGTCGTGGAGGACTGCCGCGGCGTGCTGCAGGTGCTCAGCGACGGGACAACCGTGCGCTCCGCCGCGGCGCCGTACACGGTGGAGGACCGCGACGACGGGCGCGTCGAGTGGACGGACGCCGTGTACCACCCGGCCCACGGCCTCGGCGTGCGAATGTACCGGCCGGCGCGCCGGGAAGGGAATGGGAAGGGGCGGCGGAGGCTGCCGGTGCTGGCCTACTTCCATGGCGGCGGCTTCTGCATCGGCAGCCGCGCCTGGCCCTCGGTCCACGCCTGCTGCCTCCGCTTCGCCCACGAGCTGCCCGCCGTCGTGCTCTCCTTCGACTACCGCCTCGCGCCCGAGCACCGCCTCCCGGCCGCCCACGAGGACGCTGCTGAAGCGCTCGCTTGGCTCCGCGACCGGCTCGCCGGCGCCGCGGCCCCTGGGCCTGCTGACGGATCTGGGTCTGACGAGGACGTCCAGGCCTGGCTCGCCGACTCCGGCGCCGACCCGGGCAGGCTCTTCGTGTCCGGCGACTCCGCCGGCGCCAACATCGCGCACCACATGGCCGCCCGGTTCGGCGCGGCGGGGCTCGACCCCGTGAAGACAGCCGGGTACGTCCTCGTCATGCCGGCGTTCACCTCCGAGGCGCCGACGCAGTCCGAGCTGGGCTCGCGGGGCACCGCGTTCCTGAGCCGGGACGTGGCCGAGCGGTACAACCGGCTCGCCCTGCCCGCCGGCGCCAACAAGGACTACCCGCTGATGAACCCGCTCCGGCCGGACAGCCCGGGCCTGGGACCCGTCGGCGGCCGCGTGCTCGTCGTCGTGGGCGGCGACGACATGCTCAAGGACAACCAGGTCCGGTACGTGGAGCGGATGAAGGCCGTGGGGAACGACGTGGAGCTCGCCGTGTTCGCCGGGAAGGAGCACGGCTTCTTCTCGAGGGACCCGTGGTCGGAGACCAGCGGCGAGGTCGTGCGAGTCGTCGGCCGGTTCATGGGTAGAGACGCAGCCGATTCAACCGGCGCCGACGGTCAGGACTAAGTAGTGATTAGTCTGCTGGTAATCTGTTCGGCATGCAATGAGTGCTATATATAGGGGAAAATACCAGGTGATGCCACCAATTCGAAAAGTTTATAAATGATTCAAAAAAATCCAAGAATGCTCACAACATACGTGTTTACAACCCCTAAAAAACTCGGATCCAGATTCGATATACATATTGAGAAACTAAAAAAACATATATGAATAATGTAGTTCTTCACACTATTCATGTATTTTTTGTCTTTATTGATGCTATTCATGCCGAAATTGTCATTTTTGTTTCTCCATGTGTATTTTGAATTTGAATCTGAAAAATTTAGTGTTATGAACATTCACAATTTTTCTTAAAAAATAATCAGTTAAATTGAATCTTTTTGTCTGAATTGATAGTATGAGAGCATCTATGTTTGGGTATCACCTGATATTCTCACAGTGCTATAGTGTGCATTAGGTGGCTACTGTTTTTTTTTTTTTTTT
>LR738715.1:827602459-827651466 GCA_902687465.1 Secale cereale | reverse complement strand
TTTTTGTTTGAGGGTAGGTGGCTACTGTTTTAGTGGAATTGATAGTGGTTCTCTTCTCATTACACGCAGAGTTACTATTTTAGTGGAAGGTGACGCGGATATATTCGGTTGTGTGGAGTTTTGATCTTGCGCATAAAAAATGCTTTTGCAAATGTAAATATATATATGGAAATGTCGCATTGCTATATTATCAGACACTTGAAAATATAATTTGTGTCAGTCAAATTGAGTGTTGAGCCAAACCCAAAGCTGGCGATGCTCATCAAAGCGTGGGGACAATGGCTAGGGCATGAACGGGAACGACCCTATGCCGGGGAGATGTCCCGGGAAAAGAGGGCGGCGGTTGTTTGATTTTGGGTGCCTAGAGGGGACATGACTATCGATGCTGGAGAAGAACATGAGGTGTGTGGGGAGGGGGAAGGGGTGCCTAGAGGGACGGCATGAGCAATGATACAGGGGAGGACGAGAGCGGCGATGTAATGCCTCGGCTGCGGAAGGTGAGAGTAGGCAGTTAGGTCAGTGTTGGTTGCAAGGAGAACAATGTGAGGGAAATTGTAGCCGTTGGATGAAGATCTAACAATCCAAAATGACGGGCATAGTTTATTTTCTACTCCCTTCGTTCAGAAATACTTGTCATTAAAATGAATAGAAGGAGGTGTATCTAGATGTATTTTAGTTCTACATACATTCTTTTTTGTCCATTTTGATGATAAGTATTTTCAGACGAAGGAAGTACTAGCTAATATATATGGGACAAATAGGTGGCCCTGAAAAGCTTAGACACATACGTGTTCATGTCTAAATGTTATCCGTAGGGTCCAAATAATTTGACCTCCTATAGAATTGGTTTAGCGCTAAGAGCATCTACAATGCAAGGTGCTAGAGAAGGGCGCCAGGATCGAAACCCTTGTTCATGGGCAGTTGAGCCGCCAAATCCTGGCGTCAGGACTAGCATCGACACAAAAAGTGGAATCCAGCGCTTCGGCCTTTTTTAACGAGTGAAAGTAGCGATTAGCTGGGAAGGGATTGCATGCAGCGCTAAAAGCATCTCCAGCCGCGTCCCCAACACGTGCCCCATAGGCGATATTTTCGCGCCGGCGCACAAAAATCGGCCCAACCGCACCCCCAGAAGCCCATTTTTCGTCGGATCGGGCCGAATTTGGCGCCGGCGGACCCAAGCCGAACCCGACGCGCTGGGGACGCCGGGTGAAACGGTTTTGGCGCGAACTAATCGCGGGCCCCCGAGTCAGCGACACGGTGCTTCTCGTCGCTTCGTCGTTCTCATCGCCTCGGTTCCTGATGTCTACTACGCAACCTTCTTCTTGTAGATGTTGTTGGGCCTCCAAGTGTAGAGGTTTGTAGGACAGTAGTAAATTTCTCTCAAGTGGATGACCTAAGATTTATCAATCCGTGGGAGGTGTAGGATGAAGATGGTCTCTCTCAAGCAACCCTGCAACCAAATAACAAAGAGTCTCTTGTGTCCCCAACACACCCAATACAATGGTAAATTGTATAGGTGCACTAGTTCGGCGAAGAGATGGTGATACAAGTGCAATATGGAAGGTAGATATAGATTTTTGTAAACTGAAAATATAAAAACAGCAAGGTAACTAAAGTTAAAAGTGAACATAAACGGTCTTGCAATGGTAGGAAACAAGGCCCAGGGTTCATACTTTCACTAGTGCAAGTTCTCTCAACAATAATAACATAACTGGATCATATAACTATCCCTCAACATGTAACAAAGAGTCACTCAAAAGTAACTAATAGCGGAGAACAAACGAAGAGATTATGGTAGGGTACGAAACCACCTCAAAGTTGTCCTTTCTGATCGATCTATTCAAGAGTTCGTACTAGAATAACACCTTAAGACACAAATCAACCAAAACCCTAATGTCACCTAGATACTCCATTGTCACCTCAAGTATCCGTGGGCATGGTTATACGATATGCATCACACAATCTCAGATTCATCTATTCAACCAACACAAAGTACTTCAACGAGTGCCCCAAAGTTTCTACGGGAGAGTCAAGACAAAAACGTGTGCCAACCCCTATGCATAGATTCCCAAGGTCACGGAACCCGCAAGTTGATCACCAAAACATACATCAAGTGGATCACGTGATATCCCATTGTCACCACAGATAAGCACATGCAACACATACATCAAGTATTCTCAAATCCTTAAAGACTCAATCCGATAAGATAACTTCAAAGGGAAAACTCAATTCATCACAAGAGATAGAGGGGGAGAAGCATCATAAGATCCAACTATAATAGCAAAGCTCGCGATACATCAAGATCGTGCCATCTCAAGAACACGAGAGAGAGAGAGAGAGAGAGAGAGAGAGAGAGAGAGAGAGAGAGAGAGAGAGAGAGAGAGAGAGAGAGAGATCAAACACATAGCTACTGGTACATACGCTCAGCTCCGAGGGTGGACTACTCCCTCCTCGTCATGGAGAGCGCCGAGATGGTGAAAATGGCCACCAGTGAGGGTTCCCCCCTCCGGCAGGGTGCCAGAACAGGGTCTAGATTGGTTTTCGGTGGCAACAGAGGCTTTCGGCGGCGGAACTCCCGATCTAGGTTATTTTCCGGAGGTTTCAGTATATATATGAGGTGTTGGAGTCGGGGGCAAGTAAAGGGGGTCTACGGGCTGTCCACGAGGCAGGGGGCGCGCCCCCTACCCTCGTGGGCAGCCCGTGCATCTCCTGGTCCTCCTCCGGTACTCCGTGGGCTTCTTATGGTCCAAAAATCACCTCCATTGAATTTCAGGTCAATTGGGCTCCGTTTGATATTCCTTTTCTGTGAAACCCTAAAACAGGAGAAAAACAGAAACTGCACTGGGCTCTGGGTTAATAGGTTAGTCCCAAAAGTCATATAAAAGCGTATATAAAAGCCAATAAAACATCCTAGAAGGATAATATAATAGCATGGAACAATCAAAAAGTATAGATACGTTGGAGACGTATCAGCATCCCCAAGCTTAATTCATGCTCGTCCTCGAGTAGGTAAATGATAAAAACAGAATTTTTGATGTGGAATGCTACCTAACATTATTTTCAATGTAGTTCTCTTTATTGTGGCATGAATATTCAGATCTGAAAGATTCAAGACAAAAGTCTATATTGACATAAGAAATAATAATACTTCAAGCATACTAACAAAGCAATTATGTCTTCTCAAAATACTATGGCTAAAGAAAGTTATCTCTACAAAATCATATAGTATGGCTATGCCCCCTCTTCATCACACAAAATATTCATATCATGTACAACCCCGGTTTCAGCCAAGCACTTGTTTTCATACTCAATTCTTTCAAACCTTTCAACTTTCACGCAATACATGAGCGTGAGCCATGGACATAGCACTATGGGTGGAATAGAGTGGTGGTTGTGGAGAAGACAAAAAGGAGGGAGATAGTATCATATCGACTAGGCGTATCAACGGGCTATGGAGATGCCCATCAATAAGTATCAATGTGAGTGAGTAGGGATTGCCATGCAACGGATGCACTAGAGCTATAAATGTATGAACGCTCAACAAAAGAAACTAAGTGGGTGTGCATCCAACTTGCTTGTTCATGAAGACCTAGGGTATTTGAGGAAGCCCATCGTTGTAATATACAAGCCAAGTTCAATAATGAAAATTCCCACTAGTATATGAAAGTGACTAAACATGAGACTCTCTATCATGAAGAACATGGTGCTACTTTGAAGCACAAGTGTGGAAAAAGATAGTAGCATTGTCCCTTTTCTTTTCTTCTTTTTTTCTTTGGGACAATGCTCTAATAATGATGATCATCACACTTATATTGATTTACAACTCGATATTACAATTCGATACTAGAACAAAGTATGACTCTATATGAATGCCTCCGGCGATGTACCGGGATGTGCAATGAATCAAGAGTGACATGTACGAATAATTATGCATGGTGGCTTTGCCACAAATACGATGTCAACTACATGATCATGCATGGCAATATGACAATATGAAGCGTGTCATATGAACATACGGTGGAAAGTTGCATGGCAATATATCTCGGAATGGTTATGGAAATGCCATGATAGGTAGATATGGTGGCTGTTTTGAGGAAGATATATGCTGGTTGTTTTGAGGGAGGTTTATAGTGGGTGTATGGCACCGGCGAAATTTGCGCGGTACAAGAGAGGCTAGCGATGGTGGAAGGGTGAGAGTGCGTATAATTCATGGATTCAACATTAGTCATAAGAACTCATATACTTATTGAAAAAAATTACGAGTCATCAAAACAAAGCAATCAACACATGCTCCTAGGCGGGAGGTTGGTAGGAGTTAAGCATCGCGCGCCCCCGACCTCCACACAAAGGATGACACTCTACAAATACCTCATCTCTAACTTCGTCACATAGCGGTTCACCATACGTGCATGCTACGGGAATCACAAACTTTAAACAAGTATTTCTCAATTTCATAATAACTCCACTAGTATGACTCTAATATCACTATCCTCATATCTCAAAACAATTATCAAGCATCCAACTTTTCATCATATTCAATGCACTTAGTATGAAAGTTTTTACTACATTCCTCTTGGATGCCTATCGTGTGAAGGCTAGTTCTATAGCCAAAGCACATTACCATGCTGTTCTAATAGACTCTCAAAAGGATATAAGTGAAGCATGAGAGATCAACAATTTCTACGAAATAAAATTATCGCCGTGCTCTAAAAGATATAAGTGAAGCACTAGAGCAAACTATTTAACTCAAAATATATAAGTGAAGCACATAGAGTGTTCTAACAATTCCTAGGCCATATTTATCTCTCTCAAAAAGGTGTGTCCAACAAGGATGATTGTGGCAAGCTAACAAGCAAAGACTCAAATAATACATGACGATCCAAGTAAAACACATATCATGTGGTGAATAAAAATATAGTCCCGAGTATAGTTACCGATAGATGAAGACGAAAGAGGGGATGCCTTCCCGGGGCATCCCCAAGCTTAGGATTTAGGTTTTCCTTGAATTTTACCTTGGTGTGCCTTGGGCATCCCCAAGCTTAGGCTCTTGCCACTCTTTGTTCCGTAGTCCATCAAAGCAATACTCAAAACTTGAAAACTTCACAACACGAAACTTAGACAAAAATCTCGTGAGCTCCGTTAATATAAGAAAACAAACCACCACTCAAAGGTACTGTAATGAACTCATTCTTTGTTTGTATTGGTGTTAAACCTACTATATTCCAACTTCTCTATGATTCATACTCCCCAATACTATTCATAGATTCATCCAAATAAGCAAACAACACATAGAATACAGAATCTGTCAAAAACAGAACAGTCTATAGCAATCTGTAACTTTCGAATACTTCTGTAACTCTAAAAAAATCTCAAATAAATTGGTAAACCTGAGGAATTTGTCTATTAATTATCTTAAAAAAGAATCAACTAAATAGCACTCTCCAGTAAAGTCTGGTGACTAATCTCGTGAGCACCAACGTTTCTGTTTTTTACAACAAGATCATATAAACTTCACACAAGTCTTCCCAAAGGTTCTACTTGACACAAACACTAATTAAAACACAAAACCACATCTAAACAGAAGCTATATGCAACATTTATTCCTAAACAGAAGCAAAAGCAAAGAACAAAAATAAATTTGGGTTGCCTCCCAACAAGCGCTATCGTTTAACGCCCCTAGCTAGGCATGATGATTTCAATGATGCTCACATAAAAGATAAGAATTGAAACATAAAGAGAGCATCATGAAGAATATGACTAGCACATTTAAGTCTAACCCACTTCCTATGCATAGGGATTTTGTGAGAAAACAACTTATGGGAACAATAATCAACTAGCATAGGAAAGCAAAACAAGCATAGCTTCAAAATTTTAAGCACATAGAGAGGAAACTTGCTATTATTGCAATTCCTACAAGCATATGATCCTCTCTCATAATAATTTTAAGTAGCATCATGAATGAATTCAACAATATAACCAGCACGTAAAGCATTCTTTTCATAATCCCCAAGCATATAAATTTTACTACTCCCATCATAAGCAAAATTCTTCTCATTCATAGTACTGGGAGGAGCAAATTCAACAAAATAACTATCATGTGAAGCATAATCCAATTGAAAACTAAAATTATGATGACAAGTTTCATGGTTATCATTATTATTAATAGCATACAAGTCATCACAATAATCATCATAGATAGCAACTTTGTTCTCATAATCAATTGGAACCTCTTCCGAAATAGTGGATTCATCACTAAATAAAGTCATGACCTCTCCAAATCCACTTTCATCAATATAATCATCATAAATAGGAGGCATGCTATCATCATAATATATTTGCTCATCAAAACTTGGGGGACTAAAAATATCATCTTCATCAAACATAGCTTCCCCAAGCTTGTGGCTTTGCATATCATTAGCATCATGGATATTCAAAGGATTCACACTAACAATATTGCAATCATGCTCATCGTGCACATATTTTATGCCAAGCATTCTATATAATTCTTCTTCTAGTACTGGAGCACAATTTTCCTTCCCATCATTTTCACGAAAGATATTAAAAAGATGAAGCATATGAGGTAACCTTAATTCCATTTTTTTGTAGTTTTCTTTTATAAACTAAACTAGTGATAAAACAAGAAACTAAAAGATTCGATTGAAAGATCTAAAGATATACCTTCAAGCACTCACCTCCCCGGCAACAACGCCAGAAAAGAGCTTGATGTCTACTACGCAACCTTCTTCTTGTAGACGTTGTTGGGCCTCCAAGTGCAGAGGTTTGTAGGACAGTAGCAAATTTCCCTCAAGTGGATGACCTAAGGTTTATCAATCCGTGGGAGGTGTAGGATGAAGATGGTCTCTCTCAAGCAACCCCGCAACCAAATAACAATGAGTCTTTTGTGTCCCCAACACACCCAATACAATGGTAAATTGTATAGGTGCACTAGTTCGGCGAAGAGATGGTGATACAAGTGCAATATGGATGGCACATATATGTTTTTGTAAACTGAAAATATAAAAACAGCAAGGTAACTAAGGTAAAAGTGAGCATAAACGGTGTTGCAATGATAGGAAAAAAGGCCTAGGGTTCATACTTTCACTAGTGCAAGTTCTCTCAACAATAATAACATAATTGGATCATATAACTATCTCTCAACATGTAACAAAGAGTCACTCCAAAGTAACTAATAGCGGAGAACAAACGAATAGATTTTGGTAGGGTACGAAACCACCTCAAAGTTGTCCTTTCTGATCGATCTATTCAAGAGTTCGTACTAAAGTAACACCTTAAGACACAAATCAACCAAAACCCTAATGTCATTTAGATACTCCATTGTCACCTTAAGTATCCGTGGGCATGGTATACAATATGCATCACACAATCTCAGATTCATCTATTCAACCAACACAAAGTACTTCAAAGAGTGCCCAATGTTTCTACGGGAGAGTCAAGAAGAAAACGTGTGCCAACCCCTATGCATAGATTCCCAAGGTCACGGAACCCGCAAGTTGATCACCAAAACATACATCAAGTGGATCACGTGATATCCCATTGTCACCACAGATAAGCAGATGCAAGACATACATCAAGTGTTCTCAAATCTTTAAAGACTCAATCTGATAATATAACTTCAAAGGGAAAACTCAATTCATCACAAGAGAGTAGAGGGGGAGAAGTATCATAAGATCCAACTATAATAGCAAAGCTCGCGATACATCAAGATCGTGCCATCTCAAGAACATCAGAGAGAGAGAGAGAGAGAGAGAGAGATCAAACACATAGCTACTGGTACATACCCTCAGCCCCGAGGGTGGACTACTCCGTCCTCATCATGGAGAGCGTCGGGATGGTGAAGATGGCCACCGGTGAGGGTTCCCCCCTCCGGCAGGGTGCCGGAACAGGGTCTAGATTGGTTTTCGGTGGAAACAGAGGCTTTCGGTGGCGGAACTCCTGATCTAGGTTATTTTCCGGAGGTTTCAGTATATATAGGAGGTGTTGGAGTCGGGGACAAGTAAAGGGGGTCTACGGTCTGTCCACGAGGCAGGGGGCGCGCCCCCTACCCTCATGGGCAGCTCGTGCATCTCGTGGTCCTCCTCCGGTACTCCGTGGGCTTCTTCTGGTTTAAAAATCACCTCCGTTGAATTTCAGGTAATTGGGCTCCGTTTGACATTCCTTTTCTGCGAAACCCTAAAACAGGAGAAAAACAGAAACTGGCACTGGTGAAAGGATCGATATGGTCGACTAGAGGGGGGGGGGGTGAATAGGCAACTAACAATTTTTGGCTTTTCTTAACCAATTTAAAATAAGCAACAAAGTAAGTTGTCTAGATAAGCAACTAGGGTGACAACTTACAGGAAGCGAAGATAACAACCTCACAAGCAAGCTAGCTAAGGTAAACAAGGAAACATTGCACAAGTAAAGGAAAGAAATAACCACATGTGGAGCCGGTGAAGACGAGGATGTGTTACCGAAGTTCCTTCCCTTTGAGAGGAAGTACGTCTACGTTGGAGCGGTGTGGAGGCACAATGCTCCCCAAAAAGCCACTAGGGCCACCGTATTCTCCTCACACCCTCACACAATGCAAGGTGCCGTGATTCCACTAGTGGTGCCCTTGAAGGCGGCAACCGAACCTTTACAAACAAGGTTAGGGCTCTCTCCACAACCGAATTGGAGGCTCCCAACGACACCACGAAGCTTCATCACAATGGAACATGGCTCCGAGGTGACCTCAACCATCTAGGGTGCTCAAACACCCAAGAGTAACAAGATCCACAAGGGATTAGTGGGGGAATCGAATATCTCTTGGTCGAAGTGTAGATCGATGCCTTCTCAAGCAATCCCGAGGAAATCAACACGTTTGATTGGCTAGGAGAGAGATCGGGCGGAAATGGAGCTTTGAGCAACAATGGAGCTTTGGGGAGGAAGAGGTCAATTTTCTTGGAGAAGAAGACTCCCTATATATAGTGGGAGAACATATCCAACCGTTACCCCACAAATCTGCCCGCAGAGCGCGGTACTACCGCACATAAGTTGCGGTACTACCGCTCGGCCCAGCGGTACTACCGCTCTGGTTGCGGTACTACCGCTGGTGCAGAACAGGCCAGTACTAGCCCTGTTGCATTGAAGCACCGGGCGGTAGTACTGCCGGAGCGGTACTACCGCACGTCCTTGCGGTACTACCGCAAGGCAGGGCTAGACAGGCTTATGAGAAGCACGCACTAAATAAAATACATCCAGAGCTACATCCGTAGATTTACGGTCGTGACAAAAACCCGACACGGTACTACCGCTTGTTCGAAGCGGTACTACCGCGTAGGACGGGGAAGTAAAAAAATTACTTCCACGCCTACTACCGTTCTAGTTACGATGCTGGGCCGGTCACACGGTACTACCGTGTTCATGGTACGGTAGTACCGTAGCCCAGAAGCGGTACTACCGTGTGACCGTGCGGTACTACCGCATACTCTGAGCGGTACTACCGCATGCCAAGCAGAGGTAGTAGTAGGATGCCACTGTTTTTGTACCGACAAGGACAACAGCCGGAGCTCCAGAGAAGCAAAGGAAAGGTGGTGCGAATGAGTAGACGTGTACGTGTTGATTCCACCCAAACATTTCCGAAGCAGACCCCCTCTTAATAGTACGGCTTTCCTTATGACTCAATTCCACCGAAAAGAAACAAAAGGAAACACCGTCTTCCATAGGTACCGATGGGCACTTAATCGTCTTGTGCCTAGGTGATATATATCTGAAAAGCTGAGTGCACACAATTAGTCCGCAAATGCATTGTCATCAATCACCAAAACTACTTAGGGAGAATATGCCCTTACAATCTCCCTATTTTTGGTGGATTGATGACAATACGAGATTTGCACAAGGATATATAGGAATAGTAAGCAAACCTAGCAAAGTTATAAAATATAGGTAAGCTCCCCCTAGATGTGTGCATACAAGAGATGGTGCTTTGGACTGCACAGCACACATACTAGGATCAATGCTCCCCCTATATTCTACAAACAATATACTCCTTGCAACAAAGAATAAGATTCTACACACAGATGTAATGAGGATAAGGTGAGCACATATAAAGGGAAAATGAAGCAACTCCTCACAACCTAACAGATAGCATAGACATAATAACGAGTTAACGAGAAGGGAGCATATGTCTCACACCATATGAAGGTCTCACACACACGACACAAACACAAGCAAGCAGACAAACTTCGACCAACGAAAAGCAAATAAACACGGCACAAGATGTAAATCCTAACACTCTCTCCCCCTTTGGCATCGAGACACCACAAAGGGAAAGAGGACACCTAAGCTAGGTGGTAGCTCAGGCGGAAGAACTCAGTCGTCACGTGCTCCGTCACACTCCTGCTCCTCCTCCTCAGAATCAGACCCCGTATAGCTCTGTTTGGCAATCCACTCAGCCTCTGGAGTGATGATCTCCTCTGACCCATCAGATGGTTCCTCACCAAAGATCTTCATTATCCTCTTGTCACGCTGGCGAGATTGCTTGTGAGTCACATGAGCCTTGTACTGCCCCTTTCCCTGCATACAAAATAGTGCCTTCATCTTCCTCTTCAGCTTCTTAGCCCACGAGGGCTCAGACGAGGGAGGAGCATATCCTCCAGAACTGTCCTCAGCTGCCTCCTCCTCCACTGGCTCCTCATCTTCATCCATCTGAGCTGCAACAGCCTCTGCACGGGTAGTGGTGTTAGCCCAACGACTCTTGATGCAAAGTCGAATAGGCTCATGACGAATCCACTGCGGGGCCTCAAATTCCTCATTAGAGTAAAGCTTCTCCCAAGTCTTGGTGATAAGCAGAAACAAAAAATGACCGTAGATAGGCACTTTGCGAGAGAAAATCGCAAAGCAGAGCTCACACCACATGATATGAGAGATATCAAGTGGTTGAGTCTGAGCACTGCGGGCCTCCTCACACATCAACAACATGTCCACAAGGTATGCATGTACCTTGTCCTTGTCCGCAACTCGAGGAAACAAGGTGTTGCAGAAGATCCTATGCATGATATCCAGAAAGGGGTTCATCACCCAAGTCTTCTTGCCACTAGCAAGCGTCTTCTCCACATAAAATGGCAGCAGCCGGTCCTTGTTGGCAGATTCTTCGTTGGCATGAGGCCGAGCTCCAACAGGAGTGTGGAGCCCCTCGCCAGCAACCTGAAGCAGATCCATAAAATCCTTCCATGTAGCAGTCATCTTATGACCATTTATCATCCAAGTCAAGTTGCGTTCTTCCTTGGGATGGAAGTGCACCAAAGCATAGAACTGTGCCACAATCTCTGGGTCCAAATCCATCTGAAATGACATGATGTGCTCAATGCCAAACTGCTCCACAAGATCTAGAGCCTCAGCAAAGTAGGCCCGGTGCTCCGCCTTCCTCATGTGGGTCATGTCAATCCAATGTGCATCCACATAAAGGTTGTGCTTGCTCTTGAGTACCTCTGTGTAGATACGATACTGCTGCTTGGTCCAGAACAGTTCATCTCCATGGAACTGAGCTCGGGGATCAGCATAGGGTTGATCTTCCTCCTTGTGATGAACTCATGAGTTGGTATCTCCTCCATGGTCATAGTTGGTTCCTTGTGCTTGGTGGCGGTGGTCTTGGTTCTGCGTTGGGGGGCATTGGAGCCCTCAGGAACATCACTTTGGGTGCACAGACGCTTAGACCCGGTGTAACGGTTGGGATTCGAGCGACGAACATTGGAACCGGAGCCACCACCTAAGACACAAACACAAGAACACGAAGGAAAGCAGAGAGAATCAATGCAAAAGCCACAAGAAGCACACGAAACATGTAGAAATGATAATATGTGTGTGCTACGAAGTAGGTATGAACCAAGCGGTAGTACTGGTCGAAGAAGGCGGAAGTAAATTTTTAGTGCCACTTAGGGGGCGGTAGTACCGCACCACAGTGTTGCGGTATTACTGCACAGGACGCGGTACTAAAAAAATACTTCCGCGTTCATCACGGTAGTACCGCTCCTTAGGGCGGTAGTACCGTTACGCGGCTAAGCGGTAGTACCGAGCTCAGCCAGCGGTAGTACCGCTCGGGTCAGATCCGAAAGCGGATCTAAACAAGAACGCGTAGAACAGGCGAATGGTACTATGGCTGATCATAGCAACTTAGTAGCAACATACTTACTAGTATTTCTATTACACTACAACTCTCCTACACCCTAATCTTCCATGGATAAGGTCAAGAAGAACACAAGAACAACATGCATCTCCCCAAAACCTAGAAACAACAACCGGGCAAAAAGAAGAGGGGATTTGGGGAGAAACCTTCATCCATGGCAAGAGGTCGAGGTGGGGAACGATCCCACCGGTCGGAATGCGAGGAGAGTGGCTGGGAAGGAGATCCGGCTTGGTCCTTCGGTGGTGTTCTTGAGAGAGAGAGAGACGACGTGGGGGAGACGAGATGAATGGGTATGGGGGAGTTAGAACTCCCCCTACCCACTTATAACCCCCAGCCGTTTGAACAAAAGCGGTAGTACCAAGGTCATCGCGGTAGTACCGCCCGGACGGAAGTACCGCACGCGGAGCGGTAGTACCGCTCTACTAGCGGCAGTAAAACATTACTGTCGTGCTGGTTGCGGTAGTACCATATTCTCTCTTGCGGTAGTACCGTGACTATTCATGGTAGTATTGCTCCCCAAGAAAATGCAAGTTTCGACAAGAAGGCTTAAGCAACGCAAAAAGGGCACACGCAAGGCACACGGAAAGAGAGACAACAAACAAGTGGAACAACACATGAGACAATCCTCCTTGAAGGAGGTCGGTGGCCGAAGCCACCTATGTTTGAGTTATTTCGTATGGCACCGCAAAGAACTATCCTTGGGCCCATGACCAACACTCGTCTTGAAGCACTCATACCATTTAACATGGCGAATGACAAGGACTTGATCGATTTATGCATAATGGGGGGAGGAAGAGTTCATTGAGAGAACAATACTCCCCCTATGTCCATGCCTACATCTAGGCAAGATAAATATGTTGAGTGGGAGGAGTGTGTGCAAGGTTTCAAGCCACATTGCTCAAATCTATGATATTTAGCTCATGCCTTAACTCGCGAAATCTTGCTTCATCCAATGGCTTCGTGAAGATATCGGCAAGGTTATCATGAGTGTTGAAATAGTGAAGCTCAATTTCTCCTCGCCGAATATGATCCCAGATGAAGTGATACTGAATCTCAATA
Source organism: Secale cereale (assembly GCA_902687465.1). NCBI lineage: Eukaryota > Viridiplantae > Streptophyta > Magnoliopsida > Poales > Poaceae > Secale > Secale cereale. The sequence goes on along the minus strand of LR738715.1, from coordinate 827,638,244 downwards.
TGCTTCGTCTTGAAATGTTGCACCGGGTTGAGAGAAATCTTGATGGCACTTTCATTGTCACACCAAAGAGGCACTTTGTCACAAGTGACACCGTAATCCTTTAAAGTTTGCCTCATCCATAGAAGTTGAGCACAACAACTGCCAGCTGCCACATACTCTGCTTCGGTGGACGAGAGAGACACACAACTTTGCTTTTTGGAAGACCAACTTACCAGAGAGCAACCAAGGAATTGGCACCCTCCGGAAGTGGACTGCCTATTCACTTTGTATCCCGCCCAATCTGAATCAAAGAAACCTACGAGGTTGTAGTTTGCTCCTCTTGGGTACCATAAGCCAAAGTTTGGGGTATGAGCCAAATATCAAAAGATTCGTTGACTGCCACAAAGAGACTTTCCTTAGGTGAAGCTTGAGACCGTGCATAGATTCCCACACTCAACATAATATCCGGTCTAGATGCACAAAGGTAAAGCAAGGAACCAATCATAGAACGATATACCTTTTGATCCACCGCTTTACCATTGGGATCAATGTCAAGTTGGCACTTGGTTGGCATTGGAGTACTAGCCGGCTTGACATCACTTAGGTTAAACCTCTTGAGCATGTCTTGAGTGTACTTGGCTTGTTTGATGAATATTCCTTCTCTTCTTTGCTTAATCTCAAACCCAAGGAAGTACTTCAACTCTCCCATCATGGACATCTCAAAATGTGTGGTCATGAGTGCGGCAAACTCATCATTGAAAGCTTTGTTAGGTGAACCAAAGATAATATCATCAACATATAGTTGGCAGACAAACAACTCCCCTTTGACCTTCTTAGTAAAAAGAGTTGGGTCGATTTTCCCAATTTCAAACCCACGATCTTGTAACAACTCGGTAAGATGCTCATACCACGCACGTGGGGCTTGTTTAAGGCCATAGAGTGCCTTATCGAGTTGATACACATGATTGGGGAACTTAGGATCCTCAAACCCCGGGGGTTGTTTGACATAAACCAACTCATTAATAGGACCATTAAGAAATGCACTTTTCACATCCATTTGTTGCAACTTAAAATTATGATGAGAAGCATAGGCAAACAACATATAGATGGATTCAAGGCGAGCAGCGGGGGCAAAGGTTTCACCGTAGTCGACACCCTCGACTTGGGAGTAGCATTGAGCCACCAAACGTGCCTTGTTGCGAATGACAATGCCATGAGCATCCTGCTTGTTCTTAAAGATCCACTTGGTTCCAATGACATTATGGTTCTCCTTTGGCCTCGGCACCAGACGCCACACTCTGTTGTGCTCGAAGTTGTGGAGTTCTTCATGCATAGCATTAAGCCAATCAGGGTCTTCGAGCGCGTCATAGACCTTTTGAGGTTCAACACAAGAGACAAAAGCTTGATGAGCATAATAGTTTGCTAATTGTCTACGAGTGCTTACCCCCTTTGTGATGCTTCCAAGAATATTCTCCATGTGATGTTCTCTAGAAGCAAGCCTGGAGGCAATTTTTGCAGCACGACGCTCCAATTGCTCTTCAAGTCATAATTGAGGAGCACTGGGTTGATCATCTTGAGCGACGTCAAGAGCTTGATCTTGATCTTGAGCTTCCTCTTGATCTTGATCTTGCTCAGAGGAGAGAACTTGGCCATGTGCATCATTTGGTGGCTCACCACCATCTTGTGGTTGATCTTGCACTTGACCTTGTTCGTCCGGTTGAGGGCCATCACTTTGTTCTTCGGAAGCGTGTGAGTCTTTGGTTGGTGATGGTTCCACTTGTGTGGAACATTGTCCTTCTCCTTCGGCCACAAGGGGTTCCTCAACGGGTAGGATATATCCAACACCCATTCTTCTTATGGCTTGAGGAGGAATTTCATCACCTACATCACAAGTACCACTTTGCTCCACTTGGGAGCCGTTATTCTCATCAAACTCTATGTTACACGTCTCCTCAATGAGTCCATTGGACTTGTTGAGGACACGGTAAGCATGAGCGTTTGTAGCATAACCAACAAATATGCCCTCATGAGCTCTAGACTCGAATTTAGACAAACGAGCACCTTTCTTGAGGATGAAACACTTACACCCGAACCCCCGGAAGTACTTGAGATTGGGCTTGTTACCGGTAAGAATCTCATATGGAGTCTTGTTCAAACCTTTGCGGAGATAGAGCCGATTGGATGCATGACACGCAGTGTTGATGGCTTCGGCCCAAAAGTTGTATGGAGACTTGAATTCCGCCATCATGGTCCTTGCTGCGTCCATCAATATCCGGTTCTTTCTCTCCGCTACACCATTTTGTTGAGGGGTATAAGGTGCGGCATATTGATGTTTGATCCCATCATCACTAAGAAACTCATCCAAGGTGTAGTTCTTGAACTCGGTGCCGTTGTCACTTCGGATCATCAAAATCTTTGCTTCATGTTGTCGTTAAGCTTCATTTGCAAAGTTGATGACGGTTTGTTGGGTCTGACTCTTCTTCTTGAAGAAGTATACCCATGTGTATCTTGAATAATCGTCCACAATCGCTAAGCAATACTTGCTGCCCCCAAGACTATCAAAGGATGGAGGCCCAAAGAGATCCATGTGAAGGAGCTCTAATGGTCTTTTTGAGTAGATGATAGTCGTGGGAGGGTGAGCCGTCTCATGTAACTTTCCTTCAATACAAGCACTGCAAGCACGATCTTTGGCAAAGCTAACATTTGTTAGTCCACGGACATGGTCTCCCATGAGAAGACATTGCAAAGATCTCATATTGACATGGGCTAACCGGCAATGCCAAAGCCATCCCACATCAACTTTAGCCATTAGGCATGTCGCGGTTTTAGTGGGTTGCTCCGAGAAGTTAACCACATAGATACCGTTCTCGACATGTCCAACATAGGCTACTTTAAGAGTCTTTCTCCACAAGAGGGCCATGGTATCAATATCAAAGAATGTAGCAAAGCCCATGAGTGCAAGTTGACGAACAGAAAGTAAGTTGTATGTAAGGGACTCAACAAGCACGACTTTCTCGATCGTGAGATCATGAGAAACAACAACCTTGCCAAGCCCCAATACCTTAGAAGATGAAGCATCACCCCATTCGACGTTGGTGGCCATGGATGAACCTTGATGCACGTCCACCACCAAGTCTTTGCTTCCGGTCATATGATTCGTGGCTCCACTATCGAGCAACCATGACCCCCCACCGGAAGCAAACTCCTACATGAGATCAATGCTTGGATTTAGGTACCCATTTGGTAATGGGTCCTTTGAGGTTAGTAACAAGGGTCTTAGGAACCCAAATAGACCATTCAATGTACTCATAAGAAGAACCAACAAATTTAGCAAAGACATGACCATCACTAGCACGACATAAAACATATGAAGGATTAAAGTCGCCGGCTATGTTTGATGGTATGGTGGGATTTTTCTTGACTCCACCACTTTTCACATTGTTCTTCTTCTTAAAAGCACCCTCTCCCTCTTTCACAAAGGTTCGTTTGAGAGGAGGAGGTTGCTTGGTCTTGTTGTTCTTCTTCTTCTTGGGCTTGGGAGCAAACCCAATTCCTTCCTTTGCCACAACCTCCTTTTGATCACTCAAAAGATCGTTGAGGTTCTTATCACCTTGTATATGTAGGGGAACACAGCAGAAAACAAAGAATTTCCAACCTACGCACCAGCCCAGGACCACTATGGAGACTGCATACATGGTTTGATCCTTTTCGTTACCGACTCGTAGCGCAGCGGGAAGTAGAGTCGATGACGATCGGCGCTGCAGATCCCCGCAGCTAGGATTTACAACCTCCCAACCGCGAGGATGTATACCCTCATCCGCTCCTCAGACAGCCCTCCGGGAGGCGGTCGAACAGCCCCCCCGGACGGTGTCGCGGACAGCCCTTCGGGACAACCTTCGAAACTCGAACGGTCACTCGGACAGCCCTTCGGGAGGACCTTCAAAACTCGGACGGTCACACGGACAGCCCTTCGGGAGGCACTCACTAGCTAAGATCGAAACTACGATCTCTCTACAGAGTTGCACACATACGATGTCATCTATCCGGCAGGGCTTCGCCGTCCAGAACTAGTTCCTGCCGGAACCCACACAGCCTTACGGCTCTACGAAACTCTTTTCGTGGGAGGGAGAGAAGAAGCCAGATCATTGCATGGCACTTGTATGTGAGAAGGGATGAGGTTTGGGCAGCCCCCTCACCACTATTTATAGGGAAACCAAGGGGTAGGATGGGTATTCTAAAATACCAAAAGTGCCCCCACTTTATGTCACACACAAAGGGTATAAAAGCCATAAAGGGATGACAAGTGGAGCCCCATGGAGGAGCTGCACCCTCCAACGTCCCACCTTCATGGGGGACCCCCAAAGGGGGTTCCTTGATCCCCAAGTCCTTCTAGAAGCCTTTTGGGAAAAGCCCCAAAAGGTGGCTTTCCATAAATATCCCAAAAAGTACTATCACTATTCATGACGACATTTTTCTGCGTCCGTTCGAACTGAAAATATTTATGTGGGCTTAGAACATTTCCAGTACCCATCAAAATGATTTTCAACGCATTCCGAAACAATTCCGGTTTAGTGATTTTCATCTGCGAAAAGCATCTGAAGTGGTTCCGGCAGCTCCGGCGCATATCCGGTTATTATCCCGGAAAATTCCAGAAAGCTTCCAGAATGATTCTGGCACCCTCCAAGAATTATCAGGCATGTGCCGAAACCAATTTGACTTAATGGTATCCCCTGAAACAACTTTTCAGTTTCATCGAAACTCATCCGATGACCTCTCTCTACGGAACCTTTTCCCCTGTCCGGAACTTTTCCGGTGTCCAAAACTTTTTCGGTGATTTTCTCTCAGAGTCCTTGTCTAGTATTCAGCAGATAGATGACCCTTAAGCATGTGACCCTATAGGTTCGGTGAAGTATAGACATGACCGGAACCCTTTCTGATCAATGATCAACATCGGAGCCGTGGACACCCATATTGACCCCTATACCCACACGAATGAATATTCAAGGTGAACCTCCAGTTGCCGTGTGCTATTCCTGTTGCTTCGAGATATGTTACAAATACCCGAGGTGAGACATGTTTGGCATTCCCGTGGATCAACAACTTGTCCACTATGCTAGTTACATCATTATTGGTATTGTTCTCTTTTCTCGTTTCCGTGTTCCGGGATCCCTGTGATCAAATCACACTGTGTCTGGCCAGACGATGATGGATACCGTAACACCGAGAGGGCCCAGAGATATCTCTCCATCGTCGGAGGAGCAAATCCCAATCTTGAGCTATCAAGTTACTTGACATACTTTTCCATGAACCCGTAAGCCGCCGTAATAGCCACCCATTTACGGATGACGTTTAACAAACCCCAAAGTTCATGAAGCAAGCATGAAGAAACTTGATACTCTCATGGTCTAAGGAATCATGCAAACGTTAACCATCTCTGTGTTATTTACCATTAATTTGTGATGAATGAATCTCATAGCATAACATCAATCCGGGTCGATTCAACACAAATGTTCTCTTAACATTGTGCCCTCAAAGTTGCTGGCATAGACATGCCCATGATTGGGAAAACATAATCATCATGCAACACTTGAGCTAGTCTTAGAGGCATGACTAGGAATACATTTTACCGTTTATTATTCCACACGTGCACATGGGTTTTCCCTAGAGCCTTTATGGATATACGGGCTCGGGAACCACAACAGTTATTTCATGGAACATAAACATAATTATGAACTTGGAGATAAATAATAGCATTTATTATTGCCTCTAGGGCATATCTCCTACAGTGATGAGGACATGACTACCTTGGATACGACCAAAAATATTGCATACATGTATATTTGTGAGGTGATTTCTAATGCAAACTATGCAACAATAACATAAATAAATTGTTGCATAGTTTGCATTAGAAATCACCTCACAAATATACATGTATGCAATATTTTTGGTCGTATCCAAGGTAGTCATGTCCTCATCATACAGACTCCCACTTGCACTAGAGTCAATAATCTAGTTTAATGCTAATGCACTTCACACCTGTGGCACATCGGTGTAAATATGCTTCGCTTGTGCTATAGCCTGATGCCCGACGGATCCGACAACTTCAGCTCCGTGTCTATCTCTGCATATCATCACATTTTCACGCTTTCACAAAATTCATATTTTGTGCAGACTTGGCTTTTATGTATGTGAATCACAAGTCAAAGCTGGATTCCTCAGACTGAGTTATGGAGAAACTACCTGCAGTAGTGTCCCATAGACAAAAGCCATCTTGGAACCATACTAAGTTCATGAATGAACTGTATGATTCAACATCTTGTTTGTCGCTTCTAAAGCGTCAACATACTTAGTCATTTGTTATAGAATTCGCCACAGTATCCTGTTGGGAACAATTTCCAACTACCGTGCCACCATATTGTGTATTACACAAAACCCTTTACTTAAAATGAAAATCGCATGGAGAAAAGATGAAGGCTGTATCGATGTAACATTTTACAACGAACTCTTCACGATCTCCGCTTGCGAGAAAACATATCATCAGTACTTACTCTAGTACTTAATGACATCTTTCACAATTGTCCCATGATCAGTACTTTGATCACTTTAGTATCCATACCCGCAACACCTTGGGAGTATCGGACATATCTGGTTGTTTTACATACCATGGAATACATGATTAATCCAAGCACAAAGTGTGTGGAATCTGCATCATGTATTTTGCTCATCGGTGTTTTGGGACACTGATTCTTGCAAAAACTCTTTCCATGTGACTTCGGCAAGAATCACTCCTCGTCGTTCTTAGTGCTAAATGGTTTTAGCATCTTGTCAATATGTATTTATTTCTTAGCCCTATTAGGTAAATCTATCTCCATAGATCATTATGCCTAATATTGAGGCTATTTAGCCTAAGCACTTCATCAAAAAACTATTTTCAAATGAAGTCCTAATTTGTGTCAAGAAATTTATTTCCAATTAACAATGTGTCAAGCACACAAGGTTTTTAGAAATATTATTACGCTCCCACTTACTTTCTTGAATTACAAGCATCTTCGTTACCCATTGATGAAGTCAAACCCCTTTGACCATTTCATTAAAGCACGAAGATTCCAACTCCATTTTGCTCTCTTCTATCCATCGCTGGAACTCTAAAGTTTGCACCCTTACTAGCATCCTGTGGATAGACAAAATGCCTTGGACTGTAACACATGCAAGTCCTTGGTTTCATTTCCATCAGATGGAAATCCTATTGTCATCCATGTTTCATATCTCATGTTTGAAATATGTATTGATTGCTAGTTCAACCCGAACCGACTTTAAGCAGCGCTACGATGAAAACAACTTCATCGTAGTCAACTCTTGAACTTGTTATTTCAACAAGTCGAGCTTTATGGATAAAACATTTTTATCCGTATCAGTTTTAAGTTCCATAAATATTCGTTAGACTCTAAGTCTTCCGAAAGGTGTATCAAGGTTTTAATCTTGAATCACTTATATGAAAACTAACTCGGGTTGTATTGGCATTTAGCCAATTCCGGAGTCAGGGCCCATCAACGCTTCCTTGTGTATCATAGGTATAATGTTTTCTAACAACAATATCTCGTTTGCGCACCTGAGAGGTTTGCACGAGCCTTGCCTACGTGGTTCAGCAGCAAGTTCGACCGAAGTTCATACATTTTATTGTAGAGACTTCAGTATCAGTCATAGTAGGAAACTCTGGAATTACTTCCAATGTCTCTTTCCTTTGATCTGATGACGAAGATACTGTTTATCTCGTCGAGTTGCACTATTCTCCCACTCACCTTTTTAAAAGAACCATTCCCTTTAAAAGTACACCGTTTCCTGGCAAAATTATTTGCCTCGGTATAGTGAGGGATGAATACCCAACATTTTGGTATAACCTACAAAGTAGCAATTGTCTGATTTGGAATAGGTTTGTAACCTTTTACACAAGCCCCATATTCCAAATGTAAGAAACGATATAACATGGTTGGGTGTGCCATACCATGGATTCATTTCAACAGACCTGATGTAGCTCTTTTCAGTGTAAAAGCCGCAGTCTCTAAAGAATCACTTTAAAAGGGATAATGGCAAATTTATTTATGTCATCTTTGACCTTACCATGTTATAAATGGTTAGATTACATCTCCACGGACTTTCCACTTGCAGTGGTGTTCCGGGAGGTGCAAGTTATGAAACCCCTTTCACAACTCATTAGACATTCGCTAAACATGTAACTCAAATATTCCTTTGTGCAATCAAATTGAGAAACATAATTTTCTTGTTACAATAACTTCTACTTCATTTTTGAAAACCTTTAGAATGATTTCAAAAGATCCAGACTTACGTCTCATCAAGTAAATATCCATATATCTACTTGAGTCATTTCTGAAGATAAATAAATCCACCACTTGCAACAACATTTATTGAACTACACACATCAAACTATATGATAACCAATAAGTTTGTTGCTTGTTCCTTATGGCCTGTGAACGGTATTTCAGTCACTTCACTTTTCAGAGGAAAGTTGCAAGTGTCAGATGATTCATAATCAAACGACTTCAAAATCCATCATAATGGAATTTTCCATGCGGGTTTCTCAAATGTGACCAAATGCAGTGCCACACATGTGTGGTATTCTCATAGTCTTGCGACATTTAGCGTCAGCATTATAGATGTATCATTTTACCATCAATATTCATAACATACATCCCATCTTGGATAGAAGCATGGCCCTTCATGTTATCCATAATACTTAACAACAATTGTTGTTTTTATGAACAACTCTTTTGCAACAAACATTGTGCAATGGGCTAGAGTGTAAGAAACTCTAAAATGAATTATGAAAGTAAACATAGAGGTAATATATTAATATCATTATTCATAACATACATCTCATTCACAATGAAAGTATGGCTCTTCTGTTATTCATAACATCGAACATCAAAAGTTCTCTTATGAACAACCTTCTTGCAAGATACTTTATGCAATGGGCTAGAGTGTATAAAACTCTAAAATGTTTTATGAAAATAAATACATAGGGTAATACACTGATGGAAGATATAGTAACATTTACTATGTTCCATGTGTGTATCTAAACCTCATTCCTGGCCAGTCTTTCAGGCGGTAGTAGTTCTTGCATGGATTCGCAACAGAATGCAATCGAGCGGGTATCTTTGTGATAAACTCACAATACCCAAGAATTAGTGATTAACAAGTTTAATCATAATTCCCAAGAACTATTTCTTCTGACCAGCCTTCTATACATCAATAACTCGTATGACATTCATACATATGAGTTGGATATTCCAGTCTTCATTCTTTTTGCCTTTATACTTCTAACAGTTTAACTTTCAGTATTTCTCCTACTCTCAGAAGAAGCACTCAACCTAAGAGTGGCGTTAGCCCTGGACTTCCTAGGTGTGAAAGTTTCACTAACACCCTTCGGACACTTCCTTTCTCTTTAAGTTGTTTTTTTATTCACCTTTCATCATATGACAGGCGTTCTTCTGGATTCCTCTCTTATCAGTCTAATGCATAGTAAACTCCTTTACTAATAGTTTGCAAACAAACATTGCTTTGGATATCTCATATCTTTTAGCCTTTGTCTGTCTCTGAAAATGATTTTCAGATTCCATGAATATCACATAACTATCCAAACTTTTGAAGTTCGGGTCTCATGGAAGCAAACATATTGCACTTGACTGAAACAGAATTCTAGCTTTTGGATCGAAGGACGAGAGTCACATGATCCATAGCATAAGCGAGAGAATACCGAAAGTATGCGATAGGACAAAGTCCTTCTTGGCACTTTTGAGGACAATCCTCAGATTGCGTTACCAACCGTAAAGTTTTAACCAGATATTTAATAGCTATTCAATTTTAACAGGGAAGGTGGAAACGCGAGCCATTATTCTACAACTATTATGCATATAACACTTAGACAGTGTCCATAATTAATTGCACTGAGAATTTAAACAAGTTAATTCTACAGCATGCTCCCACTCAAATCAATATCTCTCATAATTAAATGTGAGTGATTCAAGATCTGTATTTCAATTGTTCGCCATTGGTGTAACACCACTGATGACAAAAATCTCAACCGGTAGGCCAACTTGCCAATCACATCTCTATGTGACTCTTGTTCATCTTTCGATGCGAGTGTTCCGAGCTCATGACGGTCATGCCTGAACGTCAGGTCAACCAAGTGATCTCGCCGCGAGGTCTCAACTCACCCGCCTCACACATCCCTAATCATTCGTACCCGTGTGACACGGCACACCTCGAAAAGATAGGTGTCGTGACGGTGCTACACTTGGGAGAACACTAACTACTTGATATTTTTGTGAGAGATCACCATAATAAAAGCGACTACCGCGCAATCAAGAAGGGTGCATTAAGAGGGACAAACATCTCAGGCAATCCATAATAGCATGATATGGTATAGCCTCTTTTGACGGAGAAGTCAAGTATTTTTTCGTCTTCGGCATTCTCGCTGGTGTTCACCTTCGCGAAGATTGCCACTACCTTGTCGATGCACCGGATAATATTGCTATCTCTATAGCTATTAAAATAATGCATTACACAAGGTTGACACGCAGGTCATTTGAAGTGCAATCATATGGCTCCAGCCATCATGCCAAATCATGACACGCAGGTCATGTTAATCAATTTACATCATATAGACATCTCATACATAATCAAATTATTATGAGCACTGCTATACCACATCATATGCACATGCAAACCCTCCTGCAAAACCAAGTTAGACGTCTCTAATCGGTTCATGCAAAAACTTGTTTTACGTGGCTTCTAAGGTTTCGAAACAAACCGAAGTTACCAACGTCCATCATCAAGTATGATAATTCAAGCGCTAGATTAACTTATCGGGGTGTATTAAACATGAGATAATAAAATCTCGAGCCCCACACTGAACTTCGTCATACGCATGACCCCCGTGCAGATTATATCTGCATTGCCCTTTAGTCTGCTAAATTTCATCTTTCTTGTTAACTACGGTGGAATTCAATAAACTGTTAGCACTTCATTGATCAATCAGGATCGCGGATTGCCAGAACATTGAAACTCCACCATACTGTTATCAAGATCAGAAATATGCAGATTCCAGGGAAGCAACAAGAACATCGGGTCACAGATTTCATCTGCCACCCGCATAAATAATTTTCAGCAATAGATCTCATCTACAACCTAATTATATTATGCAATACCCATACATCTCTATGTATTATAGATCGCAACCTACATCTACGCATAGCACGGCTCATGATGCCACTGTAGGGGAACGCAGCAGAAAACAAAAAATTTCCAACCTACGCACCAGCCCAGGACCACTATGGAGACTGCATACATGGTTTGATCCTTTTCGTTACCGACTCGTAGCGCAGCGGGAAGTAGAGTCGGTGACGATCGGCGGTGCAGATCCCCGTAGCTAGGATTTACAACCTCCCAACCGCGAGGATGTATACCCTCATCTGCTCCTCAGACAGCCCTTCGGGAGGCGGTCGAATAGCCCCCCCGGACGGTGTCGCGGACAACCCTTCGGGAGAACCTTCGAAACTCGAACGGTCACTCTGACAGCCCTTCGGGAGGACCATCAAAACTCGGACGGTCACACGGACAGCCCTTCGGGATGCACTCACTAACTAAGATCGAAACTACGATCTCTCTACAGAGTTGCACACATACGGTGTCATCTATCCGGCAGGGCTTCGCCGTCCAGAACTAGTTCCTGCCGGAACCCACACAGCCATACGGCTCTACGAAACTCTTTTCGTGGGAGGGAGAGAAGAAGCCAGATCATTGCATGGCACTTGTATGTGAGAAGGGATGAGGTTTGGGCAGCCCCCTCACCACTATTTATAGGGAAACCAAGGGGTAGGATGGGTATTCTAAAATACCAAAAGTGCCCCCACTTTATGTCACACACAAAGGGTATAAAAGCCATAAAGGGATGACAAGTGGAGCCCCATGGAGGAGCTGCACCCTCCAACGTCCCACCTTCATGGGGGGCCCCCAAAGGGGGTTCATTGATCCCCAAGTCCTTCTAGAAGCCTTTTGGGAAAAGCCCAAAAGGTGGCTTTCCATAAATATCTCAAAAAGTACTTTCACTATTCACGACGACATTTTTTAGCGTCCGTTCGAACCGAAAATATTTTTGTGGGCTTAGAAAATTTCCAGTACCCACCAAAATGATATTTAACGTGTTCCTAAGCAATTCCGGTTTAGTGATTTTCATCTGCGAAAAGCATCTGAAGTGGTTCCGGCAGCTCCGGAGCATATCCGATTATTATCCCGGAAAATTCCAGAAAGCTACCAGAATGATTCCGGCACCCTCCAAGAATTATTAGGCATGTGCCGAAACCAATTTGACTTAATGGTATCCCCTGAAACAACTTTTCAGTTTCATCGAAACTCATCCGATGACCTCTCTCTGGGGAACCTTTTCCGCTGTCCGAAACTTTTCCGGTGTCCAAAACTTTTTCGGTGATTTTCTCTTAGACTCCTTGTCTAGTATTCAGCAGATAGATGACCCTTAAGCGTGTGACCCTATAGGTTCGGTCAAGTATAGACATGACCGGAACCCTTTCTGATCAATGATCAACATCGGAGCCGTGGCCACCCATATTGACCCCTATACCCACACGAATGAATATTCGAGTGAACCTCCAGTTGCCGTGTGCTATTCCTGTTGCTTCGTGATATGTTACAAATACCCGAGGTGAGACATGTTTGGCATTCCCGTGGATCAACAATTTGTCCACTATGCTAGTTACCTCGTTACCGGTATTGTTCTCCTTTCTCGTTTCCGTGTTCCGGCATCCCTGTGATCAAATCACACTATGTCTGGCCAGACGATGATGGATACTATAACACCGAGAGGGCCCAGAGATATCTCTCCATCGTCGGAGGAGCAAATCCCAATCTTGAGCTATCAAGTTACTTGATATACTTTTCCATGAACCCGTAAGCCGCCGTAATAGCCATCCATTTACGGATGACGTTTAACAAACCCCAAAGTTCATGAAGCAAGCATGAAGAAACTCGATACTCTCATGGTCTAAGGAATCATGCAAACGTTAACCATCTTTGTGTTATTTACCATTAACTTGTGATGAATGAATCTCATAGCATAACATCAATCCGGGTTGATTCAACACAAATGTTCTCTTAACATTGTGCCCTCAAAGTTGCTGGCATAGACATACCCATGATTGGGAAAACATAATCATCATGCAACACTTTAGCTAGTCTTAGATGCATGACTAGGAATACATTTTACCGTTTATTATTCCACACGTGCACATGGGTTTTCCCCAGAGCCTTTATGGATATATGGGCTCGGGAACCACAGCAGTAATAGCATGGAACATAAACATAATTATGAACTTGGAGATAAATAATAGCATTTATTATTGCCTCTAGGGCATATCTCCTAGAGTATACATGTCACAAGGCCTTTCTCAAGTTGTTTCTTCAACTTGGCATTCTCTTCAACAAGATGCACATGCTCGCAACATGGATTAGTAGAATTTGCATTATCAATCAACACCATGCGAGGAAAGATAGCTTTCTCCTTGGTTAGCGAAACTTGGAGTTGATCATGAGACTCTTTGAGAGAAGCATGTACACCTTTCAAGGCCTTGTGAGCCTTGTCAAGTGTAACAAACTCCTCCTTGTGTCTAGCATGGTCAACCCCAAGTTTTGCCTTCTCGGAATTAATCATACGAGAGACAACTAAAGCATGATCGAGATCTTTCTTTAATTTAGCATGATCATCGTTGTGTGACTCCACAAGAGGCAAACGAAGACCACGCTCTTCCTCTAGAGCATTAGAGAGATCTGATATCTCATCGGCATAGTCTCGACTATGTCCTTCCATTTTAGCAATGGTCTCCTCATGAGCCTCGATCATGTCATTGACCTCACCGAGTTGTTCCAAGAGAGCAACAAAATGCTTCTTGTGTTCGCCCTTGAGTTTGCTCATAAACAACTCAAATTCATTATCTCCCTCCTCTGCTCCCTCACTCTCATCAATGCAATCCGTCAATGAAGGATTAGAGATGATGGTAGTGTTGATGTTTGGAGTTACCTTGTTGGTGGCCTTAGCCATGAGACACTTGGCGGTGATGTTCTCATTTGGTGAGTCGAAGAGAGATGACGTGGAGTAGTAGCAATAGCAATTGTGGCCATGGTGACCATCTCATCATCTTCATCATTATCATCATCATCAACATATTCTTCTTGGGCCACCAACCCTTTAGGAGGGGTCTTCTTGTTGAGGTTGTTCTTGTTGGGATAAGACTTGGCCTTGTCCTTCCGGATAAGCTTGCCTCCAAAGTCTTCTCTTTTCTCATATGGGCAATCTACAACAAAGTGGCTCACATTCCCAAAGTTGAAGCACGTCCTCACCCATTGCTTGCCCTTGTTGCCACTTGAGTTGTTGTTGTAGTTGTTGAACTTGGGCCTTGAGTTCTTCTTATTGCCCCAAAATTGTCGTGAAGCAAGATTCATGTGCTCATGATAGGCATATTTGGTGTCCTCGGGGCAACACTCATCGTCATCCTCCTCCTCCTCTTCTTCCACACAAGCCTTGGCCTTCAAGGCAAGGTTAGGCTTCTTTGGTCGTTGAGCTCTTAAAACCGCATTGTCAGCGGTCTTGTCCAAGATCCTCATGGCAACGAACTCATCCAACACTTCATTTGATGACAAAGTGTGGAAGTCCGGTCTTTGGCGAATGACGGAGGACATGGCCTTGTGGTAAGGCATCATGGCCTTGAGAAACTTGCGCTTGATCCAATTGTCATCCATGTCCTTGCTCCCATGATCTCGAAGTGAAACCTCAAGAGTGGTTAATCTCCGATAAAGTTCGCGTCGATCTTCATCTTCGATCATAGCAAACTCATCGGCTTGATCTTGCACAACTTCATAGTTAAAGCGTTGAATGCTTGCGCTCCCCTTGTACATGGAGCCAACTTGCTCCCATGCTTCCTTGGCCACGGTGAAGTGTCGAAGATGTGCAATGTCTTCGGGTGGGATAGCATCTTGAAGTATGCAAAGAACGGACTCGTTGAATTGATGATCCGCAGCTTCTCTCGGAGTTAAGTTGTCGGGATCACGTGGGTAGAAACCTTGCTCAATGATTCTCCAAAGATTAGTAGAACAATGATTTAAATGATGTCTAAAGCGAAACATCCAAGTAGCAAAATCAGAATTTTTCACAAACTTAGGAGGAGGCCCAACGGAATTTAAATGCGGAGTAGGAATAGGTCCTCCATAGTGGGTAGGAGGAGCGGAGTGGGCAAAGATCCCACTCCCATTATTAGTAACCTAGGCTTGCTCACTACTAGCTTCTCCCTTGTCGGGAGTAGCCTCCGACACGTTGGTAGCGGGACGAACCACTTCCAATGGTGTGGTGGATAATTTCAGCCCCTCAAGCAATTCCTTAAACATGCCTTTGACCTCGGTCGCTAGTGATTCTTTCAATGTGACCATTGCCACATTGAACTCCTCACAAGAGACCGAGGCTCCCCCATCGGACGTAGGCAAGGACGAAGTTCCACCGGAGTGTTCCTCCGTCTCGACTACGTTGTCACCCATAATCTTTGGATGCTAGATACGATACTGCTGCTTGGTCCAGAATAGTTCATCTCCATGGAACTGAGCCCGGGGATCTGCATAGGGGTTGATCTTCCTCCTTGTGATGAACTCATGAGTTGGTATCTCCTCCATGGTCATAGTTGGTTCCTTGTGCTTGGTGGCGGTGGTCTTGGTTCTGCGTTAGGGGGCATTGGAGCCCTCAGGAACATCACTTTGGGTGCGCAGACACTTAGACCCGGTGTCACGGCTGGGATTCGAGCGACGGACATTGGAACCGGAGCCACCACCTAAGACACAAACACAAGAACACGAAGGAAAGCAGAGAGAATCAATGCAAAAGCCACAAGAAGCACACGAAACATGTAGAAAGGATGATATGTATGTGCTACAAAGTAGGTATGAACCAAGCGGTAGTTCTGGTCGAAGAAGGCGGAAGTAAATTTTTAGTGCCGCTTAGGGGGCGGTAGTGCCGCACCGCAGTGTTGCGGTAGTACCGCAGAGGACACGGTACTAAAAAAATACTTCCGCGTTCATCACGGTAGTACCGCTCCTTAGAGCGGTAGTACCGTTACGCGGCAAAGCGGTAGTACCGCGGTCAGCCAGCGGTAGTACCGCTCGGGTCAGATCCGAAAGCGGATCTAAACACGAACGCGTAGAATAGGCGAACGATACTAAGGCTGATCATAGCAACTTAGTAGCAACATACTTACTAGTATTTCTATTGCACTACAACTCTCCTACACCCTAATTTTCCATGGATAAGGTCAAGAAGAACACAAGAACAACATGCATCTCCCCAAAACCTAGAAACAACAACCGGGCAAAAAGAAGAGGGGATTTGGGGAGAAACCTTCATCCATGGCAAGAGGTCGAGGTGGGGAACGATCCCACCGGTCGGAATGCGAGGAGAGTGGCCGGGGAAGGAGATCCGGCAAGGTCCTCCGGCGTCGTTCTTGAGAGAGAGAGAGAGAGACGTGGGGGAGACAAGATGAATGGGAATGGGGGAGTTAGAACTCCCCCTGCTCTCTTATAACCCCCAGCAGTTCGAAGAAAAGCGGTAGTACCTTGGTCATCGAGGTAGTACCGTATTCTCTCTTGCGGTAGTACCGTGACTATTCAAGGTAGTACCGCTCCCCAAGAAAATGCAAGTTTCGAAAAGAAGGCTTAAGCAACGCAAAAAGCGCACACGCAAGGCACACGGAAAGAGAGACAACAAACAACTGGAACAACACACGTGACAATCATCCTTGAAGGAGGTCGGTGGCCGAAGCCACCTATGTTTGAGTTATTTGGTATGGCACCGCAAAGAACTATCCTTGGGCCCATGACCAACACTCGTCTTGAAGCACTCATACCATTTAACATGGCAAATGACAAAGACTTGATCGATTTATGCATAATGGGGGGAGGAAGAGTTCATTGAGAGAACAATACTCCCCCTATGTCCATGCCTACATCTAGGCAAGATAAATATGTTGAGTGGGAGGAGTGTGTGCAAGGTTTCAATCCACATTGCTCAAATCTATGATATTTAGCTCATGCCTTAACTCGCAAAATCTTGCTTCATCCAATGGCTTAGTGAAGATATCGGCAAGGTTATCATGATAGTTGACATAGTGAAGCTCGATTTCTCCTCGCCGAATATGATCCCCAATGAAGTGATACCGAATCTCAATATGCTTCGTCTTGAAATGTTGCAATGGGTTGAGAGAAATCTTGATGGCACTTTCATTGTCACACCAAAGAGGCACTTTGTCACAAGTGACACCGTAATCCTTTAAAGTTTGCCTCGTCCATAGAAGTTGAGCACAACAACTGCCAGCTGCCACATACTCTACTTCGGTGGACGAGAGAGACACACAACTTTGCTTTTTGGAAGACCAACTTACCAGAGAGCAACCAAGGAATTGGCACCCTCCAGAAGTGGACTTCCTATCCACTTTGTCTCCCGCCCAATCCAAATCAGAGAAACCTACAAGGTTGAAGTTTGCTACTCTTGGGTACCATAAGCCAAAGTTTGGGGTATGAGCCAAATATCGAAAGATTCGCTTGACTGCCGCAAAGTGACTTTCCTTAGGTGAAGCTTGAAACCGTGCACAGATTCCCACACTCAACATAATATTCGGTCTAGATGCACAAAGGTAAAGCAAGGAACCAATCATAGAACGATATACCTTTTGATCCACCGCTTTACCATTGGGATCAATGTCAAGTTGGCACTTGGTTGGCATTGGAGTAGTAGCCAGCTTGACATCACTTAGATTAAACCTCTTGAGCATGTCTTGAGTGTACTTGGCTTGTTTGATGAATATTCCTTCTCTTCCTTGCTTAATCTCAAACCCAAGGAAGTACTTCAACTCTCCCATCATGGACATCTCAAAATGTGTGGTCATGAGTGCGGCAAACTCATCATTGAAAGCTTTGTTAGGTGAACCAAAGGTAATATCATCAACATATAGTTGGCAGACAAACAACTCCCCTTTGACCTTCTTAGTAAAAAGAGTTGGGGTCGATTTTCCCAATTTCAAACCCACGATCTTGTAACAACTCGGTAAGATGCTCATACCACGCACGTGGGGCTTGTTTAAGGCCATAGAGTGCCTTACCGAGTTGATACACATGATTGGGGAACTTAGGATCCTCAAACCCCGGTGGTTGTTTGACATAAACCAACTCATTAATAGGACCATTAAGAAATGCACTTTTCACATCCATTTGTTGCAACTTAAAGTTATGATGAGAAGCATAGGCAAGCAACAAATGGATGGATTCAAGGCGAGCAACGGGGGCAAAGGTTTCACCATAATCGATACCCTCGACTTGGGAGTAGCCTTGAGCCACCAAACGCGCCCTGTTGCAAATGACAATGCCATGAGCATCCTGCTTGTTCTTAAAGATCCACTTGGTTCCAATGACATTATGGTTCTCCTTTGGCCTCGGCACCAGACGCCACACTCTGTTGCGCTCGAAGTTGTGGAGTTCTTCATGCATGGCATTAAGCCAATCAGGGTCTTCGAGCGCCTCATAGACCTTTTGATGTTCAACACAAGAGACAAAAGCTTGATGAGCACAATAGTTGCTAATTGTCTACGAGTGCTTACCCCCTTTGTGATGCTTCCAAGAATATTCTCCGTGTGATGTTCTCTAGAAGCAAGCCTGGAGGCAATTTTTGCAGCACGACGCTCCAATTGCTCTTTAAGTGATAATTGAGGAGCACCGAGTTGATCATCTTGAGCGACGTCAAGAGCTTGATCTTGATCTTGAGCTTCCTCTTGATCTTGATCTTGCTCAAAGGAGAGAACTTGGCCTTGTGCATCATTTGGTGGCTCACCACCATCTTGTGATTGATCTTGCACTTGGCCTTGTTCGTCCGGTTGAGGGCCTTCACTTTGTTATTCGGAAGCGTGTGAGTCTTGGGTTGATGATGGTGCCACTTGTGTGGAACATTATCCTTCTCCTTCGGCCACAAGGGGTTCCTCAATGGGTAGGATATATCCAACACCCATTCTTCTGATGGCTTGAGGAGGAATTTCATCACCTACATCACAAGTACCACTTTGCTCCACTTGGGAGCCGTTATTCTCATCAAACTCTAAATTACAAGTCTCCTCAATGAGTCCATTGGACTTGTTGAGGACACGGTAAGCATGAGAGTTTGTAGCATAACCAACAAATATGCCCTCATGAGCTCTAGACTCGAATTTAGACAAACGAGCACCTTTCTTGAGGATGAAACACTTACACGCAAACACCCGGAAGTACTTGAGATTGGGCTTGTTACCGGTAAGAATCTCATATGGAGTCTTGTTTAAACCTTTGCGGAGATAGAGCCGATTGGATGCATGACACGCGGTGTTGATGGCTTCGGCCCAAAAGTTGTATGGAGACTTGAATTCCGCCATCATGGTCCTTGCTGCGTCCATCAATGTCCGGTTCTTTCTCTCCGCTACACCATTTTGTTGAGGAGTATAAGGTGCGGAATATTGATGTTTGATCCCCTCATCACTAAGAAACTCATCCAAGGTGTAGTTCATGAACTCTGTGCCATTGTCACTTTGGATCATCAAAATCTTTGCTTCATGTTGTCGTTGAGCTTCATTTGAAAAGTTGATGACGGTTTCTTGGGTCTCACTCTTCTTCTTGAATAGGTATACCCATGTGTATCTTGAATAATCATCCACAATCACCAAGCTATACTTTCTGCCCCCAAGACTATCAAAGGATGGAGGACCAAAGAGATCCATGTGAAGGAGCTCTAATGGTCTTTTTGAGTAGATGATAGTCGTGGGAGGGTGAGCCGTCTCATGTAACTTTCCTTCAATACAAGCACTGCAAGCACGATCATTGGCAAAGCTAACATTTGTTAGTCCACGCACATGGTCCCCCTTGAGAAGACTTTGCAAAGATCTCATATTGACATGGGTTAACCGGCGATGCCAAAGCCATCCCACATCAACTTTAGCCATTAGGCATGTCACGGTCTTAGTGGGTTGCTCCGAGAAGTTAACCACATAGAGACCGTTCTCGACATGTCCAACATAGGCTACTTTAAGAGTCTTGCTCCACAAGAGGGCCACGGTATCAATATCAAGAATGTAGCAAAGCCCATGAGTGAAAGTTGACGAACAGAAAGTAAGTTGTATGTAAGGGACTCAACAAGCATGACTTTCTCGATCGTGAGATCATGAGAAACAACAACCTTGCCAAGCCCCAATACCTTAGAAGATGAAGCATCACCCCATTCGACGTTGGTGGCCATGAATGAACCTTGATGCACGTCCACCACCAAGTCTTTGCTTCCGGTCATATGATTCGTCGCTCCACTATCGAGCAACCATGATCCCCCACCGGAAGCAAACTCCTACATGAGATCAATGCTTGGATTTAGGTACCCATTTGGTAATGGGTCCATTGAGGTTAGTAACAAGGGTCTTTGGAACCCAAATAGACCATTCAATGTACTCATAAGAAGAACCAACAAATTTAGCAAAGACATGACCATCACTAGCACGACATAAAACATATGAAGGATTAAAGTCGCCGGCTATGTTTGATGGTATGGTGGGGTTTTCCTTGGCTCCACCACTTTTAACATTGTTCTTCTTCTTAGAAGCACCCTCTCCCTCTTTCACAAAGGTTTGTTTGAGAGGAGGAGGTTGCTTGGTCTTGTCGTTCTTCTTCTTGGGCTTGGGAGCAAACCCAATTCCTTCCTTTGCCACAACCTCCTTTTGATTACTCAAAAGATCGTTGAGGTTCTTCTCACCTTGTATACATGTCACAAGGCCTTTCTCAAGTTGCTTCTTCAACTTGGCATTCTCTTCAACAAGATGCACATGCTCGCAACATGGGTTAGTAGCATTTGCATTATCAATCAACACCATGCGAGGAAAGATAGCTTTCTCCTTGGATAGCGAAACTTGGAGTTGATCATGACACTCCTTGAGAGAAGCCTGTACACCTTTCAAGGCCTTGTGAGCCTTGTCAAGTGTAACAAACTCCTCCTTGAGTCTAGCATGGTCAACCCCAAGTTTTGCCTTCTCGGAATTAATCATACGAGATACAACTAAAGCATGATCGAGATCTTTCTTTAATTTAGCATGATCATCGTTGTGTGACTCCACAAGAGCCAAACGAAGACCACGCTCTTCCTCTAGAGCATTAGAGAGATCTGATATCTCATCGGCATAGTCTCGACTATGTCCTTCCATTTTAGCAAAGGTCTCCTCGTGAGCCTCGATCATGTCATTGGCCTCACCGAGTTGTTCCAAGAGAGCAACAAAATGCTTCTTGGGTTTGCCCTTGAGTTTGCTCATAAACAACTCAAATTCATTCTCTCCCTCCTCTGCTCCCTCACTCTCATCAATACAATCCGTCAATGACGGATTAGAGATGATGGTAGTGTTGATGTTTGGAGTTACCTTGTTGGTGGCCTTAGCCATGAGACACTTGGCGGTGATGTTCTCATTTGGTGAGTCGAAGAGAGATTAGCGTGGAGTAGTAGCAATAGCAATTTTGACCATGGTGACCATCTCATCATCTTCGTCACTATCACCATCCTCAACATATTCTTCTTGGGCCACCAACCCTTTACGAGGGGTCTTCTTGTTGAGGTTGTTCTTGTTGGGATAAGACTTGGCCTTGTCCTCCTAGATAAGCTTGCCTCCAAAGTCTTCTCTTTTCTCATATGGGCAATCTACAACAAAGTGGCTCACATTCCCACAGTTGAAGCACGTCCTCACTCGTTGCTTGCCGTTGTTGCCACTTGAGTTGTTCTTGTTGAAGTTGGGCCTTGAGTTCTTCTTGTTGCCCCAAAATTTCCGTGAAGCAAGAGCCATGTGCTCATGACGGGCATATTTGGTGTCCTCGGGGCAACACTCATCGTCATCCTCCTCCTCCTCTTCTTCCACACATGCCTTGGCCTTCAAGGCAAGGTTAGGCTTCTTTGATCGTTGAGCTCTTAAAACCGCATTGTCGGCGGTCTTGTCCAAGATCCTCATGGCAACGAACTCATCCAACACTTCATTTGATGACAAAGTGTGGAAGTCCGGTCTTTGGCGAATGACGGAGGACATGGCCTTGTGGTAAGGCATCATGGCCTTGAGAAACTTGCGCTTGATCCAATTGTCATCCGTGTCCTTGCTCCCATGATCTCGAAGTGAAACCACAAGAGTGGTTAATCTCTGATAAAGTTCGCGTCGATCTTCATCTTCGATCATAGCAAACTCATCGGCTTCATCTTGCACAACTTCATAGTTAGAGCGTTGAATGCTTGCGCTCCCCTTGTACATGGAGCCAACATGCTCCCATGCTTCCTTGGCCATGGTGAAGGGTCGAAGATGTGCAATGTCTTCGGGAGGGATAGCATCTTGAAGTATGCAAAGAACGGACTCGTTGAATTGATGATCTGCAGCTTCTCTCGGAGTTAAGTTGTCGGGATCACGTGGGTAGAAACCTTGCTCAATAATTCCCCAAAGATTAGTAGAACAATGATTTAAATGATGTCTAAAGCAAAACATCCAAGTAGCAAAATCAGATTTTTTTCACAAACTTAGGAGGAGGCCCAACAGAATTTAAATGAGGAGTAGGAACGGGTCCTCCATAGTGGGTAGGAGAAGCGGAGTGGGCAAAGATCCCACTCCCATTCTTTGTAACCGGGGCTTGCTCACTACTAGCTTCTCCCTTGTCGGGAGTAGCCTCCGACACGTTGGTAGCGGGACGAACCACTTCCAACGGTGTGGTGGATAATTTACGCCCCTCAAGCAATTCCTTAAACATGCCTTTGACCTCGGTCACTAGTGATTCTTTAAATGTGACCATTGCCACGCTGAACTCCTCACGAGAGACCGAGGCTCCCCCATCAGACGTAGGCAAGGACGGAGTTTCACCGAAGTGTTCCTCCGTCTCGACTACGTTGTCACACATACTCTTTGGACGGTAAAGTCCTTAAAAAGAGACGAGGCTCTGATACCAATTGAAAGGATCAATATGGTTGACTAGAGGGGAGGGGGTGAATAGGCAACTAACAATTTGTAGCTTTTCTTTACCAATTTAAAATAAGCAACAAAGTAAGTTGTCTAGATAAGCAACTAGGGTGACAACTTATAGGAAGCGAAGATAACAACCTCACAAGCTAGCTAGCTAAGGTAAACAAGGAAAGCTTGCACAAATAAAGGACAGAAATAACCACAAGTGGAGCTGATGAAGACGAGGATGTGTTACCGAAGTTCCTTCCCTTTGAGGGGAAGTACGTCTCCGTTGGAGCGGTATGGAGGCACAATGCTCCCCAAAAAGCCACTAGGGCCACCGTACTCTCCTCACACCCTCACACAATGCAAGGTGCCGTGATTCCACTAGTGGAGCCATTGAAGGCGGCAACCGGACCTTTACAAACAAGTTTGGGGTTCTCTCCACAACCGAATTAGAGGCTCCCAACGACACCACGAAGCTTCACCACAATGGAATATGGCTCCGAGGTGACCTCAACCATCTAGGGTGCTCAAACACCCAAGGGTAACAAGATCTGCAAGGGATTAGTGGGAGAATCAAATATCTCTTGGTGGAAGTGTAGATCGATGCCTTCTCAAGCAATCCTGAGGAAATCAACAAGTTTGATTGGCTAGGGAGAGAGATCGGGCAGAAATGGAGCTTTGGGGAGGAAGAGGTCAGTCTTCTTGGAGAAGAAGACTCCCTATATATAGTGGGAGAAAAAATCCAACCGTTATCCCACATATCTGCCCGCAGAGCGCGGTACTATCGCTCGGCCCAGCGGTACTACCGCTCTGGTTGCGGTACTACCGCTGGTGCAGAACAGACCAGTACTAGCCCTGTTGCGTTGAAGAACCGGGCGGTAGTACTGTCGGAGCGGTACTACCGCACGTCCTTGCGGTACTACCGCACGTCCTTGCGGTACTATCGCAAGGCAGGGCTAGACAAGCTGAGGAGAAGCACGGACTAAATAAAATACATCCGCACTTACATCCGCAGATTTACGGTCGTGTCAAAAACCCGACACGGTACTACCGCTTGCCCGAAGCGGTACTACCGCGTATGACGCGGAAGTAAAAAAATTACTTCCGCGCCTACTACCGTTCTAGTTACGACGCCGGGCCGGTCACACAGTACTACCGTGTTCATGGTACGGTACTACCGTGTAGTACGGTACTACCGCAGCCCTGAAGCGGTACTACCGTGTGACCGTGCGGTACTACCGCATACTCTGAGCTGTACTACCGCATGCCAAGCAGAGGTAGTAGTAGGATGCCACTGTTTTTGTACCGAAAAGGACAACAACCAGAGCTCCAGAGAAGCAAAGGAAAGGTGGTGCAAATGAATAGACGTGTACGTGTTGATTCCACCCAAACCTTTCCGAAGCGGACCCCCTCTTAATAGTACGGCTTTCCTTATGGCTCAATTCCACCTAAAAGAAACAGAAGCAAACACCGTCTTCCATAGGTAACGAGGGGCACTTAATCGTCTTGTGCCTAGGTGCGATATATCTGAGAAGCTCAGTGCACACGATTAGTCCGCAAATGCATTGTCATCATTGACCAAAACTACTTAGGGAGAATATGCCCTTACAATCTCCCCCTTTTTGGTGGATTGATGACTATACGAGATTTGCACAAGGATATATAGGAATAGTAAGCAAACCTAGCAAAGTTATAGAATATAGGTAAGCTCCCCCTAGATGTGTGCATACAAGAGACGGTGCTTTGGACTGCACAGCACACATACTAGGATCAATGCCCCCCCTATATTCTAAAACAATATAATCCTTGCAACAAAGAATAAGATTCTACACACAGATGTAATGAGGATAAGGTGAGCACATATAGAGGGCAAGTGAAGCAACTGCTCACAACCTAACAAATAGCATAGACATAATAATGAGTTAACGAAAAGGGAGCATATGTCTCACACCATATGAAGGTCTCACACACACGACACAAACACAAGCAAGCAGACAAAGTTCGACCAACGAAAAGCAAATAAACACGGCACAAGACGCAAATCCTAACACTCTCTCCCCCTTTGGCATCGAGACACCACAAAGGGAAAGAGGACACCTAAGACAGGTGGTAGCTCACGTGGAATAACTCAGTCGTCACGTGCTCCGTCAGACTCCTGCTGCTCCTCCTCGGAATCAGACCACATGTAGCCCTGTTTGGCAATCCACTCAGCCTCTGGAGTGATGATCTCCTCTGACCCATCAGACGGTTCCTCACCAAAGATCTTTATTATCTTCTTGTCACGCTGGCGAGATTGCTTGTGAGTCACATGAGCCTTGTACTGCCCCTTTGTCTGCATACAAAATAGTGCCTTCATCTTCCTCTTCAGCTTCTTAGCCCACAAGGGCTCAGACGAGGCAGGAGCATATCCTCCAGAACTGTCCTCAGCTGCCTCCTCCTCCACTGGCTCCTCATCTTCATCCATCTGAGCTGCAGCAGCCTCTGCACGGGTAGTGGTGTTAGCCCAACGACTCTTGATGCGAAGTCGAATAGGCTCATGACGAATCCACTGCGGGGCCTCAAACTCCTCATCAGAGTAAAGCTTGTCCCAAGTCTTGGTGATAAGCATAAACAGAAAAGGACGGTAGATAGGCACTTTGCGAGAGAAAATCACAAAGCGGAGCTCACACCACATGATATGGGAGATATCAAGTGGTTGAGTCTGAGCACTGCGGGCCTCCTCACACATTAGCAACATGTCCACGAGGTATGCATGTACCTTGTCCTTGTCCCCAACTCGAGGAAACAAGGTGTTGGGGAAGATCCTATGCATGATATCCAGAAAGGGGTTTATCACCCAAGTCTTATTGCCACTAGCAAGCGTCTTCTCCACATAAAATGGTAGCAGCCGGTCCTTGTTGGCAGATTCTTCGTTGGCATGAGGCCGAGCTCCAACAGGAGTGTGGAGCCCCTCATCAGCAACCTGAAGCAGATCCATAAAATCCTTCCATGTAGCAGTCATCTTATGACCATTTGTCATCCAAGTCAAGTTGCGTTCTTCCTTGTGATGGAAGTGCACCGAAGCATAGAACTGTGCCACAATCTCTGGGTCAAAATCCATCTGAAATGACATGATGTGCTCAATGCCAAACTGCTCCACAAGATCTAGAGCCTCAGCAAAGTAGGCCCGGTGCTCCGCCTTCCTCATGTGGGTCATGTCAATCCAATGTGCATCCACATAAAGGTTGTGCTTGCTCTTGAGTAACTCTGTGTAGATACGATACTGCTGCTTGGTCCAGAACAATTCATCTCCATGGAACTGAGCCTGGGGATCTGCATAGGGGTTGATCTTCCTCCTTGTGATGAACTCATGAGTTGGTATCTCCTCCATGGTCATAGTTGGTTCCTTGTGTTGGTGGCGGTGGTCTTGGTTCTGCGTTAGGGGGCATTGGAGCCCTCAGGAACATCACTTTGGGTGCGCAGACGCTTAGACCCGGTGTCACGGCTGGGATTTGAGCGACGAACATTGGAACCGGAGCCACCACCTAAGACACAAACACAAGAACACGAAGGAAAGCAGAGAGAATCAGTGCGAAATCCACAAGAAGCACACGAAACATGTAGAAAGAATAATATGTATGTGCTACGAAGTTGGTAAGAACCAAGCGGTAGTACTGGTCGAAGAAGGCGAAAGTAAATTTTTAGTGCCGCTTAGGGGGCGGTAGTACCGCACTGCAGTGTTCTGGTAGTACCTCACAGGACATGGTACTAAAAAATACTTCCGCGTTCATCACGGTAGTACCGCTCCTTAGGGCGGTAGTACCATTACGCGGCAAAGCGGTAGTACCGCGGTCAGCCAGCGGTAGTACCGCTCGGGCCAGATCCGAAAGCGGATCTAAACAAGAACGCGTAGAATAGGCGAACAGTACTACGGCTGATCATAGCAACTTAGTAGCAACATACTTACTAGTATTTCTATTGCACTACAACTCTCCTACACCCTAATCTTCCATGGATAAGGTCAAGAAGAACACAAGAACAACATGCATCTCCCCAAAACCTAGAAACAACAACCGGGCAAAAAGAAGAGGGGATTTGGGGAGAAACCTTCATCCATGGCAAGAGGTCGAGGTGGGGAACGATCCCACCGGTCGGAATGCGAGGAGAGTGGCACGGGAAGGAGATCCGACGAGGTCCTCCGGTGGCGTTCTGGAGAGAGAGAGAGAGAGAGAGAGAGAGAGAGAGAGAGAGAGAGACGACGTGGGGGAGACGAGATGAATGGGTATGGGGGAGTTAGAACTCCCCCTGCCCGCTTATAACCCCCAGTCGTTCGAAGAAAAGCGGTAGTACCGCGGTCATCGCGGTAGTACCGCCCGGGCGGAAGTACCGCACGCGGAGCGGTAGTACCGCTCTACCAGCGGCAGTAAAAATTTACTGTCGTGCTAGTTGCGGTAGTACCCTATTCTCTCTTGCGGTAGTACCGTGACTATTCACGGTAGTACCGCTCCCCAAGAAAATGCAAGTTTCTACAAGAAGGCTTAAGCAACGCAAAAAGCACACACACAAGGCACACGGAAAGAGAGACAAGAAACAACTGGAACAACACACGAGACAATCATCCTTGAAGGAGGTCGGTGGCCGAAGCCACCTATGTTTGAGTTATTTGGTATGGCACCGCAAAGAACTATCCTTGGGCCCATGACCAACACTCGTCTTGAAGCACTCATACCATTTAACATGGCAAATGAAAAAGACTTGATCGATTTATGCATAATGGGGGGAGGAAGAGTTCATTGAGAGAACAATACTCCCCCTATGTCCATGCCTACATCTAGGCAAGATAAATATGTTGAGTAGGAGGAGTGTGTGCAAGGTTTCAAGCCACATTGCTCAACTCTATGATATTTAGCTCATGCCTTAACTCGCAAAATCTTGCTTCATCCAATGGCTTCGTGAAGATATCGGCAAGGTTATCATGAGTGTTGACATAGTGAAGCTCGATTTCTCCTAGTCGAATATGATCCCGAATGAAGTGATACCGAATCTCAATATGCTTCGTCTTGAAATGTTTTACCGGGTTGAGAGAAATCTTGATGGCACTTTCATTGTCACACCAAACAGGCACTTTGTCACAAGTGACACCGTAATCCTTTAAAGTTTGCCTCATCCATAGAAGTTGAGCACAACAACTGCCAGCTGCCACATACTCTGCTTCGGTGGATGAGAGAGACACAGAACTTTGCTTTTTGGAAGACCAACTTACTAGAGAGCAACCAAGGAATTGGCACCCTCCGGAAGTGGACTTCCTATCCACTTTGTCTCCCGCCCAATCCGAATTAGAGAAACCTACAAGGTTGAAGTTTCCTACTCTTGGGTACCATAAGCCAAAGTTTGGGGTATGAGCCAAATATCGAAAGATTTGCTTGACTGCCACAAAGTGACTTTCCTTAGGTGAAGCTTGAAACCGTGCACAGATTCCCACACTCAACATAAAATCCGGTCTAGATACACAAAGGTAAAGCAAGGAACCAATCATAGAACGATATACCTTTTGATCCACCGCTTTACCATTGGGATCAATATCAAGTTGGCACTTGGTTGGCATTGGAGTAGTAGCCGGCTTGACATCACTTAGATTAAACCTCTTGAGCATGTCTTGAGTGTACTTGGCTTGTTTGATGAAGATTCCTTCTCTTCTTTGCTTAATCTCAAACCCAAGGAAGTACTTCAACTCTCCCATCATGGACATCTCAAAATGTGTGGTCATGAGTGCGGCAAACTCATCATTGTAAGCTTTGTTAGGTGAACCAAAGATAATATCATCAACATATAGTTGGCAGACAAACAACTCCCCTTTGACCTTCTTAGTAAAAAGAGTTGGGTCGATTTTCCCAATTTCAAACCCACAATCTTGTAACAACTCGGTAAGATGCTCATACCACGCACGTGGGGCTTGTTTAAGGCCATAGAGTGCCTTATCGAGTTGATACACATGATTGGGGAACTTAGGATCCTCAAACCCCGGGGGTTGTTTGACATAAACCAACTCATTAATAGGACCATTAAGAAATGAACTTTTCACATCCATTTGTTGCAACTTAAAGTTATGATGAGAAGCATACGCAAGCAACAAATGGATGGATTCAAGGTGAGCAACGGGGGCAAAGGTTTCACCGTAGTCGAGACCCTCGACTTGGGAGTAGCCTTGAGCCACCAAACGCGCCTTGTTGTGAATGCCAATGCCATGAGCGTCCTGCTTGTTCTTAAAGATCCACTTGGTTCCAATGACACTGTGGTTCTCCTTTGGCCTCGGCACCAGACGCCACACTCTGTTGCGCTCGAAGTTGTGGAGTTCTTCATGCATGGCAATAAGCCAATCAGGGTCTTCGAGCGCCTCATAGACCTTTTGATGTTCAACACAAGAGAAAATAGCTTGATGAGCACAATAGTTTGCTAATTGTCTACGAGTGCTTACCCCTTTGTGATGCTTCCAAGAATATTCTCCATGTGATGTTCTCTAGAAGCAAGCCTAGAGGCATTTTTTGCAGCATGATGCTCCAATTGCTCTTCAAGTCATAATTGAGGAGCACTGAGTTGATCATCTTGAGCGACGTCAAGAGCTTGATCTTGATCTTGAGCTTCCTCTTGATCTTGATCTTGCTCAGAGGAGAGAACTTGGCCTTGTGCATCATTTGGTGGCTCACCACCGTCTTGTGATTGATCTTACACATGGCCTTGTTCGTCCGGTTGAGGGCCTTCACTTTGTTCTTCGGAAGCGTGTGAGTCTTGGGTTGATGATGGTTCCACTTGTGTGGAACATTGTCCTTCTCCTTCGGCCACAAGGGGTTCCTCAATGGGTAGGATATATCCAACACCCATTCTTCTTATGGCTTGAGGAGGAATTTCATCACCTACATCACAAATACCACTTTGCTCCACTTGGGAGCCGTTATTCTCATCAAACTCTACGTTACACGTCTCCTCAATGAGTCCATTGGACTTGTTGAGGACACGGTAAGCATGAGAGTTTGTAGCATAACCAACAAATATGCCCTCATGAGCTCTAGACTCAAATTTAGACAAACGAGCACCTTTCTTGAGGATGAAACACTTACACCCGAACACCCGGAAGTACTTGAGATTGGGCTTGTTGCCGGTAAGAATCTCATATGGAGTCTTGTTCAAACCTTTGCGGAGATAGAGCCGATTGGATGCATGACACGCGGTGTTGATGGCTTCGGCCCAAAAATTGTATGGAGACTTGAATTCCGCCATCATGGTCTTTGCTGCGTCCATCAATGTCCGGTTCTTTCTCTCCGCTACACCATTTTGTTGAGGGGTATAAGGTGCGGCATATTGATGTTTGATCCCCTCATCACTAAGAAACTCATCCAAGGTGTAGTTCTTGAACTCTGTGCCGTTGTCACTTCGGATCATCAAAATCTTTGCTTCATGTTGTCGTTGAGCTTCATTTGCAAAGTTGATGACGGTTTGTTGGGTCTCACTCTTCTTCTTGAAGAAGTATACCCATGTGTATCTTGAATAATCATCCGCAATTACCAAGCTATACTTTCTGCCCCCAAGACTATCAAAGGATGGAGACCCGAAGAGATCCATGTGAAGGAGCTCTAATGGTCTTTTTGAGTAGATGATAGTCGTGGGAGGGTGAGCCGTCTCATGTAAATTTCCTTCAATACAAGCACTGCAAGCACAATCATTGGCAAAGCTAACATTTGTTAGTCCACGGACATGGTCCCCCCTGAGAAGACTTTGCAAAGATCTCATATTTACATGGGCTAACCGGCGATGCCAAAGCCATCCGACATCAACTTTAGCCATTAGGCATGTCGCGGTCTTAGTGGGTTGCTCCGAAAAGTTAACCACATAGAGACCGTTCTCGACATGTCCAACATAGGCTACTTTAAGAGTCTTGCTCCACAAGAGGGCCACGGTATCAAATATCAAACAATGTAGCAAAGCCCATGAGTGCAAGTTGACGAACAGAAAGTAAGTTGTATGCAAGGGACTCAACAAGCATGACTTTCTCGATCGTGAGATCATGAGAAACAACAACCTTGCCAAGCCCCAATACCTTAGAAGATGAAGCACCACCCCATTCGACGTTGGTGGCCATGGATGAACCTTGATGCACGTCCACCACCAAGTCTTTGCTTCCGGTCATATGATTCGTGGCTCCACTATCGAGCAACCATGACCCCCCACCGGAAGCAAACTCCTACATGAGATCAATGCTTGGATTTAGGTACCCATTTGGTAATGGGTCCTTTGAGGTTAGTAACAAGGGTCTTAGGAACCCAAATAGACCATTCAATGTACTCATAAGAAGAACCAACAAATTTAGCAAAGACATGACCATCGCTAGCACGACATAAAACATATGAAGGATTAAAGTCGCCGGCTATGTTTGATGGTATGGTGGGGGTTTTCTTGACTCCACCACTTTTCACATTGTTCTTCTTCTTAGAAGCACCCTCTCCTTCTTTCACAAAGGTTTGTTTGAGAGGAGGAGGTTGCTTGGTCTTGTCGTTCTTCTTCTTCTTGGGCTTGGGAGCAAACCCAATTCCTTCCTTTGCCACAACCTCCTTTTGATTACTCAAAAGATCGTTGAGGTTCTGCTCACGTTGTATACATGTCACAAGGCCTTTCTCTAGTTGCTTCTTCAACTTGGCATTCTCTTCAACAAGATGCACATGCTCGCAACATGGGTTAGTATCATTTGCATTATCAATCAACACCATGCGAGGAAAGATAGCTTTCTCCTTGGTTAGCGAAACTTGGAGTTGATCATGAGACTCCTTGAGAGAAGCATGTACACCTTTCAAGGCCTTGTGAGCCTTGTCAAGTGTAACAAACTCCTCCTTGAGTCTAGCATGGTCAACCCCAAGTTTTGCCTTCTCAAAATTAATCATACGAGAGACAACTAAAGCATGATCAAAATCTGTCTTTAATTTAGCATGATCATCGTTGTGTGACTCCTCAAGAGCCAAACGAAGACAACGCTCTTCCTCTAGAGCATTAGAGAGATCTGATATCTCATCGGCATAGTCTCGACTATGTCCTTCCATTTTAGCATTGGTCTCCTCGTGAGCCTCGATCATGTCATTGGCCTCACCGAGTTGTTCCAAGAGAGCAACAAAATAATTCTTGGGTTTGCCCTTGAGTTTGCTCACAAACAACTCAAATTCATTCTCTCCCTCCTCTGCTCCCTCACTCTCATCAATACAATCCGTCAATGAAGGATTAGAGATGATGGTAGTGTTGTTCTTTGGAGTTACCTTGTTGGTGGCCTTAGCCATGAGACACTTGGCGGTGATGTTCTCATTTGGCGAGTCGAAGAGAGATGAGCGTGGAGTAGTAGGAATAGCAATTGTGGCCATGGTGACCATCTCATCATCTTCATCATTATCATCATCCTCAACATATTCTTCTTGGACCACCAACCCTTTGGAGGGGTCTTCTTGTTGAGGTTGTTCTTGTTGGGATAGGACTTGCCCTTGTCCTCACGGATAAGCTTGCCTCCAAAGTCTTCTCTTTTCTCATATGGGCAATCTACAACAAAGTGGCTCACATTCCCACAGTTGAAGCACGTCCTCACTCGTTGCTTGCCCTTGTTGCCACTTGAGTTGTTCTTGTTGAAGTTGGGCCTTGAGTTCTTCTTGTTGCCCCAAAATTGTCGTGAAGCAAGATCCATGTGCTCATGATAGGCATATTTGGTGTCCTCGGGGCAACACTCATCGTCATCCTCCTCCTCATCTTCTTCCACACAATCCTTGGCCTTCAAGACAAGGTTAGGCTTCTTTGATCGTTGAGCTCTTAAAACCGCATTGTCGGCGGTCTTGTCCAAGATCCTCATGGCAACGAACTCATCCAACACTTCATTTGATGACAAAGTTTGGAAGTCCGGTCTTTGGCGAATGACGGAGGACATGGCCTTGTGGCAAGGCATCATGGCCTTGAGAAACTTGCGCTTGATCCAATTGGCATCCACGTCCTTGCTCCCATGATCTCGAAGTGAAACCGCAAGAGTGGTTAATCTCCGATGAAGTTCACGTCGATCTTCATCTTCAATCATAGCAAACTCATCGGCTTCATCCTGCACAACTTCATAGATAGAGCGTTGAATGCTTGCGCTTCCCTTGTACATGGAGCCAACATGCTCCCATGCTTCCTTGGCCACGGTGAAGGGTCGAAGATGTGCAATGTCTTCGGGAGGGATAGCATCTTGAAGTATGCAAAGAACGGACTCGTTGAATTGATGATCCGCAGCTTCTCTTGGAGTTAAGTTGTCGGGATCACGTGGGTATAAACCTTGCTCAATGATTCTCCAAAGATTAGTATAACAATGATTTAAATGATGTCTAAAGCGGAACATCCAAGTAGCAAAATCAGAATTTTTCACAAACTTAGGAGGAGGCCCACCGGAATTTAAATGTGGAGTAGGAACGGGTCCTCCATGGTGGGTAGGAGGAGCGGAGTGGGCAAAGATCCCACTCCCATTCTTAGTAACCGGGGCTTGCTCACTACTAGCTTCTCCCTTGTCGGGAGTAGCCTCCGACACGTTGGTAGCGGGACGAACCACTTCCAACGGTGTGGTGGATAATTTAAGCCCCTCAAGCAATTCCTTAAACATGCCTTTGACCTCGGTCGCTAGTGATTCTTTCAATGTGACCATTGCCACGTTGAACTCCTCACGAGAGACCGAGGCTCCCCCATAACACGTAGGCAAGGACGGAGTTCCACCGGAGTGTTCCTCCATCTCGACTACGTTGTCACCCATACTCTTTGGATGGTAAAGTCCTTAAAAAGAGACGAGGCTCTGATACCAATTGAAAGGATCGATATGGTTGACTAGAGGGGAGGGGGGTGAATAGGCAACTAACAATTTTTAGCTTTTCTTAACCAATTTAAAATAAGCAACAAAGTAAGTTGTCTAGATAAGCAACTAGGGTGACAACTTATAGGAAGCGAAGATAACAACCTCGCAAGCAAGCTAGCTAAGGTAAACAAGGAAAGCTTGCACAAATAAAGGAAAGAAATAACGACAAGTGGAGCCGGTGAAGATGAGGATGTGTTACCGAAGTTCCTTCCCTTTGATAGGAAGTACGTCTCCGTTGGAGCCGTGTAGAGGCACAATGCTCCCCAAAAAGCCACTAGGGCCACCGTATTATCCTCACGCCCTCACACAATGCAAGGTGCCGTGATTCCATTAGTGGTGCCCTTGAAGGCGGAAATCGAACCTTTACAAACAAGGTTGGGGCCCTCTCCACAACCGATTTAGAGGCTCCCAACGACACCACGAAGCTTCACCACAATGGAATATGGCTCCGAGGTGACCTCAACCGTCTAGGGTGCTCAAACACCCAAGAGTAACAAGATCCGCAAGGGATTAGTGGGGGAATCAAATATCTCTTGGTGGAATTGTAGATCGATGCCTTCTCAAGCAATCCCGAGGAAATCAACAAGTTTGATTGGCTAGGGAGAGAGATCGGGCGGAAATGGAGCTTTGAGCAACAATGCAGCTTTTGGGAGGAAGAGGTCAGTCTTCTTGGAGTAGAAGACTCCCTATATATAGTGGGAGAACAAATCCAACCGTTATCCCACAAATCTGCCCGCAGAGCGCGGTACTACCGCACATAAGTTGCGGTACTACCGCTCGGCCCAGCGGTACTACCGCTCTGGTTGCGGTAGTACCGCTGGTGCAGAACAGGCCAGTACTAGCCCTGTTGCGTTGAAGCACCGGGCGGTAGTACTGCCGGAGCGGTACTACCGCACATCCTTGCGGTACTACTGCAAGGCAGAGCTAGACAGGCTGAGGACAAGCATGGACTAAATAAAATACATCCGCAGCTACATCCGCAGATTTACGATCGTGACAAAAACCCGACACGGTACTACCGCTTGCTCGAAGCGGTACTACCGCGTAGGACGCGGAAGTAAAAAAATTACTTCCGCGCCTACTATCGTTCTAGTTACGACGCTGGGCCGGTCACACGGTACTACCGTGTTCATGGTACGGTACTACCGCGTAGTGCGGTACTACCGCTGCGCTGAAGCTGTACTACCGTGTGACCGTGTGGTACTACCGCATACTCTGAGTGGTACTACCGCATGCCAAGCAGAGGTAGTAGTAGGATGCCACTGTTTTTGTACCGACAAGGACAACAGCCGGAGCTCCAGAGAAGCAAAGGAAAGGTGGTACGAATGAGTAGACGTGTACGTGTTGATTCCACCCAAACCTTTCCTAAGCGTACCCCCTCTTAATAGTACGACTTTCCTTATGACTCAACTCCACCGAAAAAAAACAAAAGGAAACACCGTCTTCCATAGGTACCGAGGGGCACTTAATCGTCTTGTGCCTAGGTGCGATATATCTGAAAAGCTCAGTGCACACGATTAGACCGCAAATGCATTGTCATCAATCACCAAAACTACTTAAGGAGAATATGCCCTTACAACTGGGCTCTAGGTTAATAGGTTAGTCCCAAAAATCATATAAAATCATACATAAAAGCCCATAGAACATCCTAGAAAAATAATATAATAGCATGGAACAATCAAAAATTATAGATACGTTGGAGACGTATCAGTTCCCGCAGGGGGGATCAAATGCCAAAGTTGTGGCGCGCCGGTCAGCATCCATTGATGCCTCTTCACTGCGGCGCCATGTGTACGCCCGGCGGCCACTCGGACGCCGCCCGCCCGCGGCTATAAAAATACTACCC
>LR738715.1:827586798-827602428 GCA_902687465.1 Secale cereale | reverse complement strand
CCTCCGCCGATGGACGCACACTCCCCCTCCTCTCCTCTCCACTGCCGGCCTGCTTCCTCCTCTCTTTGCCGCCTCTAAACCACCATGTCGATGCGCCGCCTGGGCGCCGCTGCTACCTCTTGAGCTTGTGTTGTATTCCCTCGAAGAGGAAAGGGAGATGCAGCATAGTAGCCGTCAGGCCCAAGATGCGATTCTATCCCGATCACGTGACACTTACGTGATTGGGGCACAACCGCATTCCGAGCGCTTAGCAAGATGGATATCATTACATCGTACCATTACATACATACATGGGGATACAACAATGCATACAAGTCACAAGAATACAACATCATCAATACAAGGCATCCGACTACGGATGCAAACATGAAAAGCACAACGACATCCATCTGCTATCGCAGGCTGCCGACCCGGAACCTAACCTAAGACTGAAGAAGAAGAAGAAGAAGAAGAACTCCAACAAAAGAACATCGCTCTCACGTCAAATCATCGGAAACCTGCACCTGCAACTGTTGTTGTAGTATCTGTGAGCCACGAGGACTCAGCAATCCCATAACCATGGGTATCAAGACTAGCAAAGCTTAAAAGGGTAGGAAGAGGTTAAGTGGTGAGGTTGCAGTAGCGGCTAAGCATATATATGGTGGCTAACTTATGAGTACAAGAATAAGATGAGCATCTACGCAAACGGTCGCAAACTAGTAATGATCGCTAAAGATCCTGAACTACCTACGATTCAAACATAACCCCACCGTATTCTCTTCTCAAAGTGAAAAGAGACAGTCACGGTTACTCACACAGTTGTGTGTTTTATCTCGGATCCTCTGTCAAGTTTTCTACAATCGGACATTAACAAATACCAATTTGCCACATAACCGCGGGCGCGGCTTTCGAAAGATCATAACCCTGCAGGGGTGTCCCAACTTAGCCCATCACAAGCTCTCACGATCAGGAAAAGTAATAATAATATTACCCCTTATCTTAGGGAAGGCCCGATCAGACTCGGAATTCCCGGTGCACAAGACATTTCGACAACGGTAAAACAAGTCCAGTAAGACCTCGCGGCGTGCCGACACCCTGATAGTAGCCGCACATTTCTCGTCTCAGGCCACGACCGGATGGGCGATGCTACAGATAAAACCAGCCCTCGAGTTTCCCCGAGGTGGCCCCGCAGGACCCCCGTTTGGGACCAACACCATCAGCACTGGCCCCCCTGCTATGTAGAAAAGAATCCCCGAGGGCGCGACCCCCTAGGCAATTTTAATTATTTAATTAAGTTTTTATTATGTTGCAAATTAAAACCAATGTTGGGCCTTGCTGGAGGAGTTTTATTCAAAGACGAACGATCAAGGGGTCCCCATATACCCAACCGTGTAAGGAATGCAAAATCAAGGAACATAATGTCGGTTTATCGGCTCTTAAGGTGGCATGAGTGGAACAAAACACCGAGTAAAAGGCCAAGCCTTCCACCCATTGCCAAGTATATAGGTGTGTTAAGATATATATGATATATTGTGATATTCCCAAAACATCAAGTTCCAACAAGGAACAATCTTCATCTTCACCTGCAACTAACAATGCTATAAGATGGGCTGAGCAAGCGAGTAACATAGCCAAACAATGGTTTGCTGGGAAGGTGTCAAAGGTTAGAGGTTTCATGGCAACAAGGAGAGGCTGACAAATAGATAGGTAGCGCGACATATAGCGATAGCATCAAGACAACTAGCATGGCAATGATAGTAAAGGTATCCAAGGTGATGGTCATCTTGCCTGAGATCCCGTTAGGAAGAAGAACGAGTCCATGAAGTAGATGATGCCACGAAGACGAACCAAGCATAGTCGAACGTATCCTCACGATCGCAACGTAACAAGAACTATCGAAAAGAAGCACAACCAGAAAGAAGGAAACAACATGGTAAACACACAAGCATAAACATGGAATAATGCTCAATCAAGTATGATGCATGACAATATTAATAGGCATGGCATGGCAAAGTGGAACAAACAATACTACAAATTAAGTGGAAGTCAATATGCAACAAGTTGCAGATTGAGGAAACACCACATTCAAGTATTTAGTTCACTCTTGTTTATGTACCCAACAATATTAAATGTTTTTAACCATGGCAAGAGGTGAAGCATATATAAACTATCTATTTAGACAAGTTTAAATGAGGCCGGAAAAAGAAACAACAATTCCGGAAAAACCCCATGTGCATATTTCGTATTTGCTACTGTTCTGCCTATAACACAATTTTAAAGTTGTCAAACAGCAAAAGTAATTGCACCAATTTAATCTACTCATTTTTCTACCCCATTTACATATAAAGTTTATTAAATTTGGAGCTACGGTTATTTAGTTATGAATAAAACCATTTTAACATGTTATTTGTACAAAT
This sequence comes from Secale cereale, assembly GCA_902687465.1. Lineage (NCBI taxonomy): Eukaryota > Viridiplantae > Streptophyta > Magnoliopsida > Poales > Poaceae > Secale > Secale cereale. The sequence goes on along the minus strand of LR738715.1, from coordinate 827,600,032 downwards.
TAAAGCAAACATCAATTTAAACATTTTAAACATGGTTGAAAGTTGCATATTATGAATCTACACATAATTCTAAGCATTTTTCATATATGACATGTTTTATTTGGATGCATGGATATTTAGTTATTAACAATACAAAATAGTGGCATTTTTGAAAATATACAAAACAAAAAGGAAACAGTATGGGGACATGAACTGGGCCAGCCACTGTCAATGACGAGAGGGCTCGGGGTGCTGAGGTGGCAGGAGTGGGGAGGAAAAAAACAATCTGTGAAAAAAAGGTGGGTTTGCGGGTTTGGGTTTATTGTGCGCCCGGGGAGATTCGAACCCGGGTCGCTTGTGTATTGGAGAGAGCGGCGAACCACTAGGCTACAACCTTGGTTTTTTGACAGTTTAGATGCAGGGCTCGTTATAAACCAGCACAAGGCGGGAGCTGGCTTCTTTTTCGTTGACAGAGAAGAAGGTGACGATGCCGGCGAGCAACGGCGGCACGGCAGGACTCCACAGAAGGTAGCGGGCGTGCGGGAAGGTTCAGGGTGCAGCGCATAGGTGCGGATAATGCTCAGTGCGTGGGTGGCACGGTATCGAAGCTTACGAGCTATCGGCCATGCCGGTTCGGCTCTGTGCTGGGCGGCTGCAAGGCGACGACCGAGCCTCTGGCTGCGTGCGAGAGCTGCTTGTGTGCGTGGTTGGTGCGGAGCCACACGCGAGGGTGTTGGTGCTGCAAATTGGATTCGGCTGAAGGCTGAAGATGCATACTTCTCGAACGGATTGAAGTCTGAACCCAAGAGAAGCAACTACAGAGAAACGGGGCCGGTCTTGCAGGTCGAGGCGCTTTGCCACGGCCACGGCGGGGCGCGCAGGCGTGCGGCGGGGCGTGCGAGGGCGACAGAGCAAGGCGAGAGTGCACGAACGCGTCGGAACAAGGCGACGCCCCCGTGATCAGAGCGCCTGCTCTGGTCGAAGAAACAAAAGCGAGCAGGCCCTCGGGTGCGCGTGGAAAACGGCAACGACGACGGCGAAGTATGACGGGTAAGGAGATGGGAAGGGGCAGAGGCTCACCATGGGGGTGCTGCTGGAGTCGGCGGACTCGTCGAGGAAGCAGAGGAGCCGGCAGGGCCGTGCTGTTTATAGGTGTTCATGAGGAAGACGAGCAGAAGAAGATGACGACGAGGAACTTGGCGTCTCCGGCCTTGGATCGCAGTGGGAATGGGGTCGTGGAGGTGTCTTGGTGCGCGCGGAGGAAGAAGGGGTCGTGATGGAGAACCTACACCGAAGGAGAGCTCCGGCTCGCCATGCCCATGCCGTCGGGAATGGGGCAGCAGGACGCGTGGGTGCTCCTTACTTGGAGTTGTGGCGGCGCGGTGGAAGGGGAGAATGGGAGAGGGAAACCCTAAGGCAAGGCGGAGGCGGCTTTATGGGAGGGACGCGGGCATTGTGGTAAGCCATGGTGGCCATGTGCTTGAAGTTTTACTGTGAGGGGAAAGGGATCGAGAGGAGGAAGAAAAGAAGGGGAAGGAGAGGCTGCAGGTGGGGTCGACGCGAGTCCAGCGTGGGATTACCAAGGGAGGCTGCGCTGGCTATGGGCTGGCCAGGTAAGGAGGAGGCCCAAGTGGGCTGCTACTAGAGCAAGGGAAGCCCATGCGCTGTGCTAGTAATGCTCTGCTCTTTTCTTTTAATTATTTCCTACAAACAGAAAGAAAGAAAAGGCCAGATAGATTGGCAATGAAGTAGAATGAGAGAAAAAAAATATCTGGTATCATGGATTTATGCATCATTTGAATAAATTGCTCTGGTCATTTTATAGGTAGAAAAATAATACAAGTTTGAATAAAATTCAAACTTGGGCCATTTTTTAACCCAACCATAACATCTTAAAATGAGCTGAAAATTTGCAGAGAGGCTGTAGGCATGGTGCAGTAGCATTAGGAAAAGAATGAACATTAATGGGGGCAGGGAAGAACTCACTTGCATAAAGAAGTAAAAGAAGAGGAAGAAGAAGGTAATGGTGCATGGCTAGGTTTGAGAGAGATAGCAAAAGGGTTGAAACAAACGACATGAATAGAGCAAACCAACATCATGAAGAATGCAATGCACATGATGATCATGATAACATGCAATGAAAACACACAAGCACAATGCAACACAACGAGTGAGATGAGCATGGTGCAAGAAGCAAATATATGACAAGGCACTCAACATGATCATGGCATCAACATGGAGGAATGAAATATGCAAACTAATTATGACAATGCAAGAAACAAACAAACAAAAACACATCATCAATGAAAAATAAATGGAAGGGACTGAAGCATCAGTCTCGGGGCGTCACAAAACTCCCCTACTAACAAGAGATCTCGTCCCGAGATCTTAGGAACGAGACGGAAGAGAAAAGGAAGAACAAGGTTCTCCTTTGGACAAAAGTGTGAAACCAAATAATCTTGAGATGTTGAACAACTTGACAAGAAGAATACAACGGAGATGAACGAGATTTGAGAAGCTTCGGTGAATTGAGGAAACAAGACATACAACGAGAACCAAGAGCTTAAGTGACAAAAGAGACAATGAAACCACTCCGGTTAAAAGAGATAATCAAGGAATACGAACAAGAAAATTTTAGATAACACTCCAGTTGAATGTGAATGGAATAGAACATGAACTTTAGAAGATGGAATAATGCTTGACAAAAGAAATAACACAATGCCTCCGGAAGAATTGAGAGAACGAAGAAGAAGACGACAACTTTCACCATGACTGAATTTGAAAGAGAATCTTCAAGAGAAAGGCTTGAAGGGAGTTGTTGAGAAAACCAACAACAAAAGAATATGCTTGTTGTGGACTTATGAATATCATCCCACACTTGAGGTGAATTATGCCACAACCAAATAGATTGAATAGATGAGCTGAAGGAAGAGATGCAAAACTCCACTTCAAAAGAATAGGGAGAATTATTTGCACTCGAGAGGCAAAAGAATAATGCTTGAGCTTCTCCACAAGGATTTTGACGAGCGCTTGAAGAAAGAATTAAATCATGATGAGCCAGCATGAATAACTCCGGTAACAAAGGATGATGAAGGATGTAAATAATAAGAATAAGGCCTTGCGATGATTTAGACGGGGTTCCGGCGAGATAGCCAAGAAATTTGAACTCCGGAAAAGAAAAGATGATGACACTTGGAACTAGAATTTATTCAACGTGAACAAACTCCTAAGGAAGGAATTGATCAAGTTGATGAAAAAGAATAAGAATTATGTTATGCTTATCCTCCACCAATTGAATTGATGAGAATCAATGGTTCACATACTACTTATTCTCGTTGAAAAGATTAAAGAGGGATATATCGCGAACTTGTGAAAATCTTCATGAAACACCGGTAGGATTGTAATAAAATGAATGGATTGATATGATAACACCGGAAAGGAACTCTTGAGTGAACCACCGTAAGAATTGAAGCCGAGTGAAGAAAAGAACGAACCACCGGGAATAATTAAATCGAGTGATGAAAAAGAACAAACCACCGTAAAGAATTGAAATTGAGTGAATACGATGAGTCGCCGGGAAGAATAAAGCACTTGGGGAATTTAGATACATGAGAACGAAGAGATCGCGAACTGATTAAAAAAATACTTGGATGAAGCACCGGAAGAATGTGTAGACGAACGAAGAGGCATCAATGAAGAATATTTGGAGGACGAAGTTGAAAACTGAGAACGAAGAAATCTTCTGAAATGATGATCTTCGGAGGATCACAAAAAGAAAGAATTCATGAAAAGCTCCGGATGGTCAAAGAAAAGAAGTCTTGATGATCGGAACAATTAAGGAGATAACAACGATCTTGAACGAAGAATCTTCGAGAGAACGAACAAGGATTAGAGTAAAACTCTTCTTCGGACTTCAAATGACGACGAGGAACGCCACCAAAATTATTGAGGTACTCCGGAAGAATAAAAGAGGAAAGGTTGAAGCAAACATGACAAGAACTTGAAAGCGATCTTGGAGAAGGCATATAACTGATGGAATCCATAGTTACGTCACACTTGAAAAGAATTTGGGAACACTCCGGGAAATTAGAAGAGTCATGTAAGATCCTGGGAAAAGACCTGTGGGTTATGAGCCCACCGAAGAGAAAACCACCGTTGAGAATTGATTGACAAGAGGAGATGATTCACCGGAAATGATTCAAAGACTCAAATGAGGTGACAACCTCAAATTAATTCAAACACAGACGAATCTCTTGAAATGGCTTCGGAACTCCGGGGCAATTAAATGGCGAGAGGCGATCGGGCAAGAGGAAATAATTGAGCCGCGGGAAAGAATATGAACAACACCGAATACTTGAGTTGAATCCATCGGAAAAAATAAGAGGTGAAGAATATCAAACAAGAGGAGAATTCATCGGAGAAGAAAAGAGAAGAATGATGACGAGCTAGACGAGAATTCACCAGTTGAAACGATTGAGGAAAGAATGCAAAGGATTCACACGAGTAGTATGGATACTCGATTAAGGACTCCGGCTCTGAGAAGAAAAAGGGTGGGCGGGTGGGAAAAGAAAGACAACTTCGGAAGGGGAAACAACACCGGTTGAAAGAACTGAGGATTGAACTTGCAAGAAGAAGAGGGTCGAATCCACTTGACGAGAGATGCACCAGATGAAAGAACTGACAAAGCAACGAACGAAAACTAACCGCGTGATCCTAAAAAAATTGAAGGGGAAGAGGGGTAATTCAAAACACCTACGTCAAGATTCCTCACCAAAGCGATGAAGGGGCTGAGGAGTAAAAAGAATTCCTACTCTCCGATATAACTAGACTCCAAAAAAGTTTTCTTCTAGACTCAACAACGGCCAAGCTACGATCAATCAAGGGGGCTCCTATGGTCGGTCGGGACTCTTATACCAACTTGTTAGGCCCAAGATGCGATTCTATCCCGATCACGTGACACTTACGTGATTGGGGAACAACCGCATTTCGGGCGCTTAGCAAGATGGATATCATTACATCATACCATTACATACGTACATGGGGATAGAACAATACATACAAGTCACAAGAATACAGCATCATCAATACAAGGCATCCGACTACGGATGCAAACATGAAAAGCACAACGACATCCATCTGCTATCCCAGGCTGCCGACGCGGAACCTAACCCAAGACTGAAGAAGAAGAAGAAGAAGAAGAACTCCAACAAAATAACATCGCTCTCACGTCAAATCATCGGAAACCTGCACCTGCAACTGTTGTTGTAGTATCTGTGAGCCACGAGAACTCAGCAATCCCTTAACCATGGGTATCAAGACTAACAAAGCTTAAAAGGGTAGAAAGAGGTTAAGTGGTGAGGTTGCAGCAGCGGCTTAGCATATATATGGTGGCTAACTTACGAGTACAAGAATAAGATGAGCATCTATGCAAACGGTCGCAAACTAGTAATGATCGCTAAAGATCCTGAACTACCTACGAGTCAAACATAACCCCATCGTGTTCTCTTCTCAAAGTGAAAAGAGACAGTCACGGTTACTCACACAGTTGCGTGTTTTATCTCGGATCCTTTGTCAAGTTTTCCACAATCGGACATTAACAAATTCCAATCTGTCACATAACCGCGGGGACGGCTTTCGAAAGATCATAACCCTGCAGGGGAGTCCCAACTTAGCCCATCACAAGCTCTCACGATCAGGAGAAGTAATAATAATATTACCCCTTATCTTAGGGAAGGCCCGATCAGACTCGGAATTCCCGGTGCACAAGACATTTCGACAATGGTAAAACAAGTCCAGCAAGACCTCCCGGCGTGCTGACACCCTGATAGTAGCCGCACGTATCTCGTCTCAGGCCACGACCGGATGGGCGATGCTACAGGTAAAACCAGCCCTCGAGTTTCCCCGAGGTGGCCCCGCAGGACCCCCGTTTGGGACCAACACCATCAGCACTGGCCCCGCCTGCTATGTAGAAAAGAATCCCCGAGGGCACGACCCCCTATGCAATTTTAATTATTTAATTAAGTTTTTATTACGTTGCAAATTAAAACCAATGTTGGGCCTTGCTGGAGGAGTTTTATTCAAAGACGAACTGTCAAGGGGTCCCCATATACCCAACCGTGTAAGGAACGCAAAATCAAGGAACATAATGCCGGTTTATCGGCTCCTAAGGTGGCATGAGTGGAACAAAACACCGAGCAAAAGGCCAAGCCTTCCACTCATTGCCAAGTATATAGGTGTGTTAAGATATATAAGATATATTGTGATATTCCCAAAACATCAAGTTCCAACAAGGAACAATCTTCATCTTCACCTGCAACTAACGACGCTATAAGATGGGCTGAGCAAGCGAGTAACATAGCCAAACAATGGTTTGCTGGGAAGGTGTCAAAGGTTAGAGGTTTCATGGCAACAAGGAGAGGCTGACAAATAGATAGGTAGCGCGACATATAGCGATAGCATCAAGACAACTAGCATGGCAATGATAGTAAAGGTATCCAAGGTGATGGTCATCTTGCCTGAGATCCCGTTAGGAAGAAGAACGAGTCCATGAAGTAGATGATGCCACAAAGACGAACCAAGCGTAGTCGAACGTATCCTCACGATCGCAACGTAACAAGAACTATCGAGAAGAAGCACAACCGGAAAGAAGGAAACAACATGGTAAACACACAAGCATAAACATGGCATAATGCTCAATCAAGTATGATGCATGACAATATTAAATAGGCATGGCATGGCAAAGTGGAACTAACAATACTACAAATTAAGTGGAAGTCAATATGCAACAAGTTGCAGATTGAGGAAACACCACATTCAAGTATTTAGTTCACTCTTGTTTATGTACCCAACAATATTGAATGTTTTTAACCATGGCAAGAGGTGAAGCATATATAAACTATCTATTTAGACAAGTTTAAATGAGGCCGGAAAAAGAAACAATAATTCCGGAAAAACCCCATGTGCATATTTCATATTTGCTACTGTTCTATCTATAACACAATTTTAAAGTTGTCAAACAGCAAAAGTATCTGCACCAAGTTAATCTACTCATTTTTCTACCCCATTTACGTATAAAGTTTATTAAATTTGGAGCTACGGTTATTTAGTTACGAATAAAACCATTTTAACATGTTATTTGTACAAATTAAAGCAAACAGCAATTTAAACATTTTAAACATGGTTGAAAGTTGCAGATTATGAATCTACACATAATTCTAAGCATTTTTCGTATATGACATGTTTTATTTGGATGCATGGATATTTAGTTATTAACAATACAAAACAGTGGCATTTCTGAAAATATGCAAAACAAAAAGGAAACAGTAGGGGGACATGAACTGGGCCAGCCACTGTCAATGATGAGAGGGCCCGGGGTGCTGAGGTGGCAGGAGTGGGGTGTGGAGAGGGTCTGTGCGCAGAGAGGATGATAGACGGGGCCTAATGTCATAGAGAGGAAAAAAACAATCTGTGAAAAAAAAGGTGGGTTTGCGGGTTTGGGTTTATTGTGCACCCGGGAAGATTCGAACCCGGGTCGCTTGTGTATTGGAGAGAGTGGCGAACCACTGGGCTACAACCTTGGTTTTTTTGACAGTTTAGATGCAGGGCTCGTTATAAACCAGCACAAGGCGGGAGCTGGCTTCTTCTTCGTTGACAAAGAAGAAGGTGACGATGCCGGCGAGCAACGGCGGCACGGCAGGACTCCACAGAAGGTAGCGGGCGTGCGGAAAGGTTCAGGGTGCAGCGCATAGGTGCGGATAATGCTCAGGGCGTGGGTGGCACGGTCTCGAAGCTTCTGAGCTATCGGCCATGGCGGTTCGGCTCTGTGTTGGGCGGCTGCAAGGCGACGACCGAGCCTCTGGCTATGTGCGAGAGCTGCTTGTGTGCATGGTTGGTGCGGAGCCACACGCGAGGGTGTTGGTGCTGCAAATTGGACTCTGCTGAAGGCTGAAGATGCATACTTCTCGAACGGATGGAAGTCTGAACCCAAGCGAAGCAACTATAGAGAAACGGGGCTGGTCTTGTAGGTCGTGGTGCTTTGGCACGCCCACGGCGGGGCGCGCAGGCGTGCGGCGGGGCGTGCGAGGGCGACAGAGCAATGGCCAGAGTGCACAAGCGCGTGGGAACAAGGCGACGCCCCCGTGACCAGAGCGCCTGCTCTGGTCGAAGAAACAAAGGCGAGCAGGCCCTCGGGTGCGCGTGGAAAACGGCAACGACGACGGCGGAGTATGACGAGTAAGGAGATGGGAAGGGGCAGAGGCTCACCATGGGGGTGCTGCTGGAGTCGGCGGACTCGTCGAGTAAGCAGAGGAGCCGGCGGGGCCGTGCTGTTTGTGTTGGGGAACGTAGTATTTTAAAATTTTCCTACGATCACGCAAGATCTATCTACTAGATGCATAGCAACAAGAGGATAGAGTGTGTCTACGTACCCTCGTAGACCGGGAGCGGAAGCGTCAAGTGACGCGGTTGATGTAGTCGAACTTCTTCGTGATCCAACCGATCAAGCACCGAACGTACGGTACCTCCGCGTTCATCTTTATGATGTCCCACGAGCTCTTGATCCAGTTGAGCTTCACGGGAGAGTTTCGTCAGCACGACGGCGTGGTGACGGATATGATGTATCTACCGGCGCAGGGCTTCGCCTAAGCACTGCGATGGTATGACCGAGGTGTGTTTCTGTGGAGGGGGACACCGCACACGGCTAAAACAATTCAACTTGTCTGTCTTTGGTAGCCCCCTGCCCCCGTATATAAATGAGCAAGGGGGGAGGCCGGCCGGCCCCTTGTGGCGCGCCTAGGAGGTGCAATCCTACTAGGAATAGGATTGCAATCCTACTAGGAATAGGATTGCAATCCTATTCCTAGTAGGAACTACCAAAAGGGGGAAGGGGGAAAGGAAGGAGAGCGAGAAGGAGAAGGAAAGGGGCGCCGGCCCCCCTCCTTCCTTGTCCAATTCGGACCAAGGGGTGGGGGGCGTGCGGCCCAGCCCTGGCCCTCCTTCCCTCTTTCTCCTACGGCCCATTAAGGCCCATAGCTTCCCCAGGGGGTTCCAGTAACCCCCCCCCCCCCGGTACTCCGGTAAATTCCGAAACTTTACGGAACACTTCCGGTGTCCGAATATAGTCGTACAATATATCAATATTTACGTATCGGACATTCCGAGACTCCTCGTCATGTCCGTGATCTCATCCGGGACTCCGAACTACCTTTGGTACATCAAAACTCATAAACAAATAATACCGATCGTCATCAAACGTTAAGCGTGCGGACCCTACGGGTTCGAGAACTATGTAGACATGACCAAGATTCATCTCCGGTCAATAACCAATAGGGGAACCTGGATGCTCATATTGGCTCCAACATATTCCACAAAGATCTTTATCGGTCAAACCGCATAACAACATACGTAGTTCCTTTTGTCATCGGTATGTTACTTGCCCGAGATTCGATCGCCGGTATCTCTATACCTAGTTCAATCTCGTTACCGGCAAGTCTCTTTACTCGTTCCGTAATTCATCATCTCGTGACTAATTCATTAGTCATTTGCTTGCAAGGCTTATTATGATGTGCATTACCGAGAGGGCCCAGAGATACCTCTCCGACACTCGGAGTGACAAATCCTAGTCTTGATCTATGCCAACACCACGAACACTTTCGAAGACACCTGTAGAGCATCTTTATGATCACCCAGTTACGTTGTGACGTTTGATAGCACACAAGGTGTTCCTACGGTATTCGGGAGTTGCATAATCTCATAGTCATAGGAACATGTATAAGTCATGAAGAAAGCAATAGCAGTAAAACTAAACGATCATAGTGCTAAGCTAACGGATGGGTCTAGTACATCACATCATTCTCCTAATGATGTGATCCCGTTGATCAAATGACAACTCATGTCTATGGCCAGGAAACATAACCATCTTTGATCAATGAGCTAGTCTAGTAGAGGCATACTAGGGACACTCTTTTTGTCTATGTATTCACACATGTACTAAGTTTCCAGTTAATACAATTCTAGCATGAATAATAAACATTTATCATGATATAAGGAAATAAATAATAACTTTATTATTGCCTCTACGGCATATTTCCTTCATTTTGTAGGTGTTCATGAAGAAGACGAGCAGAGGAAGATGACGATGAGGAACTTGGCGTCTCCGGCCTTGGATCGCAGCGGGAATGGGGTCGTGGAGGTGTCTTGGTGCACGCGGAGGAAGAAGGGGTCGGTGACGGAGAACCTACGCCGGAGGAGAGCTCGGGCTCGCCATGCCCATGCCGTCGGGAACGGGGCAGCAGGACGCGTGGGTGCTCCTTACCTGGAGTTGCGGCGGCGCGGTGGAAGGGGAGAATGGGAGAGGGAAACCCTAAGGCGAGGCGGAGGCAGCTTTATGGGAGGGACGCGGGCGTTGTGGTAAGCCACGGTGGCCATGTGCTTGAAGTTTTACTATGAGGGGAAAGGGATCGAGAGGAGGAAGAAAAGCAGGGGAAGGAGAGGCTGCAGGTGGGGTCGACACCGAGTCCAGCGTGGGATTACCACGGGAGGATGCGCTGGCTATGGGCTGGCCAGGTAAGGAGGAGGCCCAAGTGGGCTGCTACTAGAGCAAGGAAAGACCATGCGCTGCGCTGGTAATGCTCTGCTCTTTTCTTTTTAATTATTTCCTACAAACAGAAAGCAAGAAAAGGCCAGACAGATTGGCAATGAAGTAGAATGAGAGAAAAAATATATCTGGTATCCTGGATTTATGCATCATTTGAATAAATTGCTCTGGTCATTTTATAGGTAGAAAAATAATACAAGTTTGAATAAAATTCAAACTTGGGCCATTTTTTAACCCAACCAGAACATCTTAAAATGAGCTGAAAATTTGCAGAGAGGCTGTAGGCATGGTGCAGTAGCATTAGGAAAAGAATGAACATTAATGGGGGCAGGGAATAACTCACTTGCATAAAGAAGTAAAAGAAGAGGAAGAAGAAGGTAATGGTGCATGGCTAGGTTTGAGAGAGATAGCAAAAGGTTTGAAACAAACGACATGAATAGAGCAAACCAACATCATGAAGAATGCAATGCACATGATGATCATGATAACATGCAATGAAAAGACACAAGCACAATGTAACACAACGAGTGAGACGAGCATGGTGCAAGAAGCAAATATATGACAAGGCACTCAACATGATCATGGCATCAACATGGAGGAATGAAATATGCAAACTAATTATGACAATGCAACAAACAAAAAAACACATCATCAATGAAAAATAAATGGAAGGGACTGAAGCATCGGTCCCGGGGCGTCACAACACTCCCCTACTAACAAGAGATCTCGTCCCGAGATCTTAGGAACGAGACGGAAGAGAAAAGGAAGAACAAGGTTCTCCTTTGGACAAAAGTGTGAAACCAAATAATCTTGAGAGGTTGAACAACTTGACATGAAGAATACAACGGAGGTGAACGAGATTTGAGAAGCTTCGGTGAATTGAGGAAACAAGACATGCAACGAGAACCAAGAGCTTAAGTGACAAAAGAGACAATGAAACCACTCCGGTTAAAAGAGATAATCAAGGAATACGAACAAGAAAATTTTAGATAACACTCCGGTTGAATGTGAATGGAATGGAACATGAACTTTAGAAGATGGAATAATGCTTGACAAAAGAAATAACACAATGCCTCCGGAAGAATTGAGAGAACGGAGAAGAAGACGACAACTTTCACCATGACTGAATTTGAAAGAGAATCTTCAAGAGAAAGGCTTGCAGGGAGTTGTTGAGAAAACCAACAGCAAAACAATATGCTTGTTGTGGACTTATGAATATCATCCCACACTTGAGGTGAATTATGCCACAACCAAATAGATTGAATAGATGATCTGAAGGAAGAGATGCATAACTCCACTTCAAAAGAATAGGGAGAATTATTTGCACTCGAGAGGCAAAAGAATAATGCTTCACCTTCTCCACAAGGATTTTGACGAGCGCTTGAAGAAAATTAAATCATGATGAGCCAGCATGAAGAACTCCGGTAACAAAGGATGATGAAGGATGAAAATAATAAGAAAGGCCTTGCGATGATTTAGACGGGGTTCCGACGAGATAGCCAAGAAATTTGAACTCCGGAAAAGAAAAGATGATGACACTTGGAACTAGAATTTATTCAACGTGAACAAACTCCTAAGGAAGGAATTGATCAAGTTGATGAAAAAGAATAAGAATTATGTTATGCTTATCCTCCACCAATTGAATTGATGAGAATCAATGGTTCACATACTACTTATTCTCGTTGAAAAGATTAAAGAGGGATATATCGCGAACTTGCGAAAATCTTCATGAAACACCGGTAGGATTGGAATAAAATGAATGGATTGATATGATAACACCGGAAAGGAACTCTTGAGCGAACCACCGTAAGAATTGAAGCCGAGTGAAGAAAAGAACGAACCACCGGGAAGAATTAAATCGAGTGATGAAAAAGAACAAACCACCGTAAAGAATTGAAATTGAGTGAATACGATGAATTGCCGGGAAGAATAAAGCACTTAAGGAATTTAGATACAAGAGAACGAAGAGATCGCGAACTGATTATAAAAATACTTGGATGAAGCACCGGAAGAATGTGTAGACGAACGAAGAGGCATCAATGAAGAATATTTTGTGACGTCCGGATAGTTAAGCGATAGTAACCCTCTACTAATGACGACACATCACCGCAATTACTGTTGATAATCTCGTGTTAGTTCGAAACCGGTTCGAATTCAAATTCAAAATGAAGCAGACAATAAAAGTTTTCAAACGTCAAAACTAAAATGTTCTAAATATGTCAAATAAAACATAAGCAATTATGGTGGAGGATCCACATCTTTATATATAGTAATTAAAGGCTCTAAAATAATTAAAACAGTAGTTAAAACAATTACATAAATGCCTTTGGAATTTTATAAAATATTAAGCTATTTTATTTTTGGTTAAGGATTAATGTGGCAGTGGTGGTTTCAATAAAGCTAATTTAGGTATTCATAATATAATTCAGAGAACTAGAATAAAATGAAGAATAAAATGAAACAGAAAAGAAAATAAGAAAGATAAAAATAAAAGGTCAGATAAAGTAAGAACCCCTTCCCCCCCCCCTACTGGGCCAACCGGCCCACCTGGCAACCGGCCCAGCCCACCACCCACGCCCGGTCGCCTTTCTTCACCCTGTTCCCCCGACCATCATCACAACACGGGCGAGCCCCGCCGGACCCGCTCGCCGGTGCTCGCAA
>LR738715.1:827546910-827586728 GCA_902687465.1 Secale cereale | reverse complement strand
GCAGACCCTAGCCTCCCATACTTCCCCTTCCTACTTCTCGATCTGGAGCTCACCCGGAGGTCAACGTAGACGCGCGCTCGTCGATCCCGCGACCGCCGTGGCTCCCGAGCCACGCAGAGATCTCTAAAAGCTCGGCCACGCTCGTCTTCGTTGAAGGCATCCGCCGGGTTGAGCTGCGGCACTCTGCATCATCGCCATCGTCTTCTTCCCCACGATGAACCGAAGCACCGCCGCCACTGCCTCGTCGTCGCCCGACTGCTCCGACGTCTCCTGGCCCTCCTCGAGCTCGTCCTACGCTCACTGTGAGCCCCCCCAATCGACCCCCTGTTTTCCCTTTGATAGTCGCCGTAGTCGCCGGCCGTTTTACTCCCGTGGCCGTGCCCGTAGCCCCGCTCGGCTGCCTCATCGCGCGCCCCTGGCCGTGCCCCTGTGCTGCCTGCTCGCGCACGCGCCGCGCCCTGCCCTCATTGATGCGCACCCACGCCGGCCACGCCCGCGCTCGCCGGACGATGCCCAAGGCCGCCGCGTTCAGCTGCTGCCTGGCCGCACCTGCCGCACCGCGGCCCGCCCCCTTGCACGCGCCGCTGCAGCCGCCGGCCGCTGCCGCCCCGTTCAACGCTACCGCCCCGCTAGACCCCAGGTCTTCGGCCGCCGCGCCGCCTCCAGCTGCTCGGCGCCACTCCTCCCGCACTGGCCCACGCCCCTGGCCGCCGGTGCCTCGCCGCCCGTGCTGGTCATGCCCATCTGGCCTCGCTCGCCAGCCATGCGCGCACCGCCGCCCCTCCGCGCCGGCGCACCCTCCACGCGCCACTCGCCTACGCCGGCTGGTGGCCTCGCCGGAAGCCGCGCGCTCCGGCGCCTGCGTGTGCGCCACCGGGGCGGAGCCCCGATTAGCTCCGCACCTGCAGCCCCGTTAACCCGCCCCATCGAGGCCCTTGAGTCACTGGCCTACGGGCCCCAGGCCCCAGAAAAAAATAAAAAATAAAAAATATATAATAAAAATATTAATTAATTAAAGATCTAATTAAGTTAATTAACCTTAATTAGATTAACCTAATTGTTGTTAGACTAATTAAATTGTTTAATTAGTCTTAGTGTATGACATTAGGCCCCACCTAATTAGTTAGCCTAATTAGTGCTTTAGTTAGAGATGTACCTATGACAGGTAGGACCCACGGGGCCCTTTAACTTCGTTGACCAGTCAACTGGTCAACAGTTGACTGGGATGACTCAGTCCCCCCGGACCCACATGTCATCCTCTGTGTACACTATTGTGTACACAGAGCTCGGTGCACCTAACATTTAATCTTTATTTCTGAATTAATAATAATTGCAGAATATTAATAAAACTTTGAAAAATCATATAAAATAATCCGTAACTCGGATGAAAATAATTTATATATGAAAGTTGCTCAGAATTTCGATACAAATCCGAATACACGTTTCGTTCGTCCGCCACACATCTCTATCATACCGAACATGCAACATTCCCCCTTCGTTTCATCTGCCCGAAAATACCTAACGCCGGGGATACTTTCCCGTATGTTACTCCTCTTCATTGCTATCACCTCCTACCGCGTTAGGTCACATGTAGCACCGCGTTTAACCATGTTATGCTTTGTGATGCGATGTTTGCTTTATATTTATTGTTTCTCCCCCCTCTTCTCTCCGATAGACACCGAGACTGAGACTGCTGACGGTGCCACTATGATCGACTGCGTCGACGATGACCCCTCCTTCTTGCCAGAGCAACCAGGCAAGCCAACCCCCCTTGATCTTCAGATACCGCCCATTCTCTTCTCTCTTATTCTTGCATTAGATTTTCTACTGTTGATGATTCGATAGCTCCTATTCTGTTGCATAGCCTGTCATTGTTGCTACTACTGTTGATACCTTTACATGCTATCCTAAATGCTTAGTATAGGATGCTAGTTTTCCATTAGTGGCCCCACATCCTTGTCCGTCTGCCATGCTATACTATCGGGCCGTGATCACCTCGGGTGGTGATCACGGGTATATAATATATACATTTTACATGACACATGATGTGACTAAAGTTGGGTCGGCTCATTGAGTACCCGCAAGTGATTCGATGTGGGGGCTGAAAGGACAGGTGGCTCCATCCAGGTAGTGATGGGCCTGAGTTCCCGACGGCCCCCCGAGTGGATCTTTGTGGCGGAGCGATAGGGCAGGTTGAGACACCCAGTGGAGAGGTGGCCTGGCCCTGGTCGTTGTCCGTGGTGATTTCATAATAACACGCTTAACGAGTTTGGATATTTGATCTGAGTCTGGCCATTGGCATATACGCACTAACCAGCTACGTGGGAATAGTTATGGGCACTCGACGTCGTGGTATCAGCCGAAGCCTTCTTGAGGTCAGCGACTGAGCGGCGCGCGCCGGTGAAAGTGCAACTAATCCCCGGGTAGTTTTGGTAATTAATAACAACATATATATCATTGAACTAATAGTTACTTGAGAATCATTTTAGAGAAGTTCAGTGATATGGGTATGGAAATGTCTGAAGAAGTGGACCCCTCAAAATGCTAAGGCAAGCATTGGCAAAAGCTCAAGACTCCATTTTTGGTTTAGTGATCAAAGATCACATTGAGTCCATAGGAAAAGCCAATACTATTAAAAGGGGATGAGGTTGTGTTGATGATCTGGTTGCTCAAGTGCTTAGTGATATATCTCCTTTAACTATCAGCAACTTTCACTTCTAAACACACTCATAAGTAATCTCGGACAAACCGATTCTTCCAACTCAGTCCCACCGAGATGAACCACCTCAGCTATATTCCAAACCCTAGAAATTTCGGTCAATCCGAGTTTGAGTTCGGTCTCACCGAAACCGGGCTGCCAACCTTCTGTAACCGTTTGTCATCATTTCGGAATATCCGAGTTGTTGATTTCGGTCCCACCGAAACTGGCAAGTTCCTATCTTTGACTCATATCGGACAAACTGAGATGGTATTTTCGGTCCCACCGAAAACCCCAACGTTCACTATATTTGAACTTTCGGTCTGACCGAGTTTCTACTTCGGTCTCACCGAGATTGCTCAATTATGTGTGTAACGGTTGGATTTTGTGTGGAGGCTATATATACCCCTCCACCCCCTCTTCATTCGTGGAGAGAGTCATCAGAAAGAACTACCACTCCTACCTTACACTTTCTGAGAAGAGAACTACCTACCCTTGTGTTGAGATCAAGTCATTCCATTCCTACCATATGAAACTTGATTTCTAACCTTCCCAAGTTGCTTTCCACTCAATCCTTTCTTCCACCACAGCCATATCAGTGAGGAGAGTTGAGTGTGGGGGAGATTATCATTTGAAGCACAAGAGCAAGGAGTTCATCATCATCTACAACATCTATTACCTTTTGGAGGGTGGTGCCTCCTAGATTGGTTAGGTGTCGCTTGGGAGCCTCCGTCTTCGAGATGTGGAGTTGAACCAAGAAGTTTGTAAGGGCAAGGAGATCGCCTACTTCGTGAAGATCTACCCCGAGTAAGGCTAGCCCTCCGTGGGCGTAGGCCATGATGGAATAGACAAGGTTGCTTCTTCATGGACCCTTCGTGGGTGGAGCCCTCCGTGGACTCGCGCAGCCGTTACCCTCCGTGGGTTGAAGTCTCCATCAACGTGGATGTACGATAGCACCACCTATCGGAACCACGAGAAAAATCTCAGCGTCTCCAAATTGTGTTTGATCTTCTCCACCTCTCTTTACTACATGTGCAATTTACTTTCCGCTGCTTATACTCTAGAATTGCATGTGTAGGGTGATACTTGTCTTGATCATAATTGTAAAACTGCCAAAAACTGTTCATGATCAAAAGGCAGAATTTTTATATTGACAAGTAGTCTAATCACCCCCCCTCTAGACATACTTTCGATCCTACAAGTGGTATCAGAGCTTTGGTCTCCATTGTTTTGGTTTCCATTGCATTGGACTCCATAAGCTTGGTTTCACAACCTAGGAGAGTATGGCGTCTAGTGAGGGTAATTATCGTAGAGGTCCTTACTTTGATGGTACAAATTTTGCTAGTTGGAAGCATAAAATGAAAATGCATATTCTTGGTCATAACCCAGCCGCATGGGGCATTATTTGTGTTGGTATGCAAGGTGAATTCTTCGAGGAAGGAAAAGTTCCGGACCGCGAAGCTACACCGGAAGAGTTGCGGATGTTGCAAAACAATGCTCAAGCTTGTGACATTCTCTTCAATGCTTTGTGTCCCGAGGAGTTCAACAAAATCAGCCGTCTTGAGAATGCTAAAGAGATTTGGGATACTTTGGTTGAAATGCACGAAGGTACTGAATCTGTGAAGGAATCAAAGCTAGATATTCTTCAAGGTCAACTTGACAAGTTCAAGATGAAGGATGGTGAAGGAGTCACTGAAATGTACTCTAGGCTTGCTCTCATCACAAATGAGATTGCCAGCTTAGGAAGCGAAGAAATGACCGACCGATTCATCATTAAGAAGATTCTCAGAGCTTTGGATGGAAAATATGACACCGTGTGCACTTTGATCCAAATGATGCCAAACTACAAGACTCTCAAGCCAACTGAAGTCATTGGAAGAATTGTTGCTCATGAGATGACACTTAAGGATAAGGAAGAGCTTCACAACAAGTCAAGTGGTGCTTACAAAGCTACAAGTGATGCTCCCACAACCTCAAGTGACAAGTTAATTTCCAATGAAGAGATAAGCCTAATGGTTAAGAACTTCAACAAGTTCTACAAGAATAGAGGCAAAGAAAGAAGCTCAAAGTCTAGATCATATGATGAAAAGAGATCCTCTAGTCGTGATCGAAACTTCTACAATTGTGGAAGACCCGGACACTACTCAAATGAGTGTACGGCTCCCCACAAGAGAAGAGAAGAATCTCCAAGAAGAAGAGCAAGAGATGAGTCACCTCGGAGAGAGAGAAGGAGTAGAGATGATCGTTATGAACGAAGACCCTCTCGGAGAAGCAAGGATTCGGAGAGGAAAGACAAGTCATCAAGGAGCTACACAAGAAGAAGACATCAAGATCATGTAGGTGAATGGGTCTCCGGCTCCGAATCCAACAATCAATCCGATGGAAGCTATCACTCCGACTCCGACTACAGTCAAGATGAAGGTGTTGCCGGACTTGCACTCGTATCCTCCAACTCCAACTCCTACGACTTATTTGATTCACCAAATGAGGGAATTGGAAGATGCTTCATGTCTAAAGGCCCCAAGGTAACACACCCTGAATTCATTGACTTTGATAGTGATGAGGATGACTTGCTTGGTGAAGATGAGCTCTTGCATGATAAATCTAGTGAGCTTAGTAACGATGAAAATGCTAGTAGTCTTTATAGTCGAGAAGAGTCGAATGACAATGCTATGAAGGAGATTGAGCGTCTAACTAAAGAACTAAACACTCTTAAGTTAGCTCATAAAACAACTCAAGAAGATCATAGAGAGCTCCTAAGATCTCATGAGAAGCTACGCTTCGAGAAGCTCACTCTAGAGCAAGAACATGAGTTTCTAAAAGCGATCAATGACGATCTTCGAAAGAAGAGTTCTTCATATCTTGCCAAACGACTTCTCTTGTCTAATTTCTTGCCACCTATTAAGACTAAGCATGACAAGCATAAGAAAAATTCTTCCTCTAGTAGTAACAATAACCATGTTAAATCCAATGTTGTTACTTCTAGTAGTTCTCTTGATTCCACTAACAATGTTTCAAGCCAAGTTACACTTGAGCAAGAAAATAGCTTATTGAAGGAAATCATAGAGAAAGGTGTCTACAAGAGTCTTGCCGGAAGCAAGAACTTTGAGGAAATTGTTCGCAAACAAGGAAGGCACCGGAAGAATCAAGGGATTGGTTTTGAGCGAAAGTTCAACGCCGAAGGTGTTGAGTGGGAAGAAGGTCAATACCCTACTCCACAGTTTGTTTCTCAAAAGGAGAAGTATGATCCTACTTCTTCCAATGTGGAACAAGCTCAAGATGACCTTCCACCACAAGACCACAAGCTAAAGGCCAAGGACAAGCTTCAAGAGGAGATTGATGCATTCATTGAAGCACCTCAATCCATGGTCAAGTGGGTTCCCAAGGACACGTCAAGTTCTACTTCGTCAAGCTCAACTACAACCCCAAGGATTCCCATCAAGATGATGTGGATCCCGAAGAAGAAGAACTAGAAGGTTCTTGAGGGTGACTCCGCCAACATACTTCACTCATATTCATTTTGGCAATTTGTGCAAACAACTTCCACATCATGCACTAGTTCATGGAGTCACAAACCCTCTTGTTGGTAAGTCAAGGGACAAGGTAATCATTGCTTTCATGGACATCATCTTTTGTGAACTTCAATCTATGTCTATGGATATCCTTGTTTGTTCCTTGTGGGACTAACCCATGTAGGTATTGAAAGTGCCCTAATCGAAAGGATAGCTCCCAACTCTTGATGATCTACATCAACATTGAGCATCCACATCTTCAACATCTACATGAAGTCTTCTACGACAACCCAAGGTTAGTTTGACCCTTTAAAAGGGATTCTCACATCTAGGGGGAGCTTTGCTCAAAAAATTGAGCTAAAGCATCTTCAAATGATGTGAACACATCAATGCTTTATGTAAAAGTGGTAACCCCACTTGTGCTTAAATGATGAGTATGACCTATGATCAAATGTTCTCATTTGACTCCTAAGTCAAAATACTCATATATAGATGACCTAGTCATCGACAAATTGTGTGCTAGTAGCTAGAGTTTTGGTTGTGCATGTTTGACACATATTTCATTTGCTATCTTATTGTGTGAGCATGTTGAATGCATGATTTTATCCATTCAAGGACATCCATTTGTTGTTTTGATTGTTTTGATTTTTCTGGCCAAATGGATGGATAAGAATGCCTAAGCACCTTCCCTAGCTATCTATGCTTTCTTGTCTCAAATTCTATTCATGCTCATATCACAACTTTGAACAAGTCATTTTCGGACCCTCCGAGTGAGGAGCACTCGGAGCCACCGATCCGTCTAAGGCTGACTTCCAAAACCTTCTAAGTCAATTTCGGTCAGACCAACTTCTCCCACTCGGTCCAACCGAAACGCTTAGACTAATCTAGGTTTCATCTCGGTGAAACCGAGTTATGAATCTCGGCGTGACCGATATGTGTAACTGCACAGCAGTTATCCATTTCGGTGTCACCGAGTTTTTCAACTCGGTCCCACCGACAGCATGGGGATATAAATACTGAGGGCAGCGCGCGATTATTTCTTCAAACCGTTTCGCCCCCAAGTCCCCTGCTGCCGTCGCCCTGGTCTTCGGATCATCATCGTCGTCGCCTGTGCGCCCTCGCCGCAGGTCTCCGCCGCCGTCAACGGTTTTCTCCTCCGCGCCGTTGCCGCCGTAGAGGGACTCCACCAAGTTAGGTGAGTCTCGATCCCTCTCGTGCTCCCCATCTGATTCTTAGCACGATTGGTTTGCCCTGCATCTAGCCACGTTTGAAATCATCATTAACATCAGATCAGATCGTTCTAGTTTCGAGCGAAATTCTTAGGTTTAGGTTTCCACGGAACACATCTCGGTGAAACCGAATTTAATTTTTTGGTGTGACCGATTTGGCCTCTGGCCATTGCACTGCACTTTCGGTCTAACCGAGTTGTGCAAATCGGTGTGACCGAAACTCAGTTTTAGTGAAACCCTAGTTTATCGGCAGGACCGAAACCCATTTCGGTTTGACCGAAAGTGGTGTGTAAGTTTCTGTTATACACTTCGGATTCACCAAAACTGAAAATCGGTTTGACCGAAATGCATTCTGTGAAAACTCAAAACTAAGATTTGAACTCATTTTTTTGCAAAAACTCTACAGTTGTGATAACTCTTCTACTCTGCCTATACCTTATCTCTTCACAGGTTGTCAGCCATGTCAGATGCCAGTGACAGCCAGAACAGGTCTGAGTCACCTTTTGCAGAGATTCCTGAGGCAGATACCAGTCCTGAGGCTAGTAGTCCTAGTGATGATGGTGAGAGGAGTACCCCTAGTGGTTTGCCTCCTGCAGCCACCAGAACCAGAAAGCAGAGAAATTCTGATGATGAGGACTCTGACTTCATTGCTGAGGAAGTAACCTCCAAGCCCAAGAGAAAAGTTGTTGCCAAAGAGCACCAAGGGCTTCAGTCAAAGAAAGGCACCAGCAAGGTCAAGCAGTCAGCTGTTGCCAAGAAGCTGAACTTGGAAGAGCCAGCCCAAAGTAAAGTGAAGAAAACTTCCAAGAGGAAGAGAGTTGTGTATGCTGAACCTCATGTTGATGCAGCAGTGGATGAAGAAGAAGAAGATGCACCCCAGCCTCCTCCTCAGAAGGCTAAGTTCATGGGTGATGCAATTAGGGCTCAAGCCACTTCTAAGCCCAAGAAGCCTGCTCAAGCTAAGGCAGCTCCAACAAAGCTCCAGCAAAGCCCAAGAGGACTACCAGGAACATCCCAGCCTCTGAGAATAACAAAGGTGATATGCCACCGTATGAGTCTGAAGAAGAACATGTGTTGCTAAAGCTCCGTCCAAAACTGCCGCTCCACAACGATGCTCATCCTCAAGCCGAGGATATGAAGGCAAGGAAGGATAGAGGTCTCAGGCTATGGAGACAGTCTGATCCATATGCCGTGAGGAGAAGGACTGCTGTGGACCCCAGATTCCACACCAGAGAGCAGCAGGACTTCTATGAGACTGTGTTGATGGATAAGAAGCCTATTGTTGCAGACACCAGGTATGTTGACTGGGAGTACATTGACAGTGAAGAGCACCGAGACTTCTTTCCCCATGTGCATGAGAGCTTCACTGCATGTGGAGTTGATGACTTTGTGGGTCAGAAACTGACAGATTGGAATGATGAGATGATTATGCATTTCTACGCCACAGCCCACTTTTATCCTGATGGGAAGATCACCTGGATGACTGAAGGTCAAAGGTTTTCTTCGTCTGTTGAAGAATGGGCAGAACTTCTGAATGCTCCAGTGCAGAGAGAGGACGACATTGATGTCTATGGGATTCCTAAGAAGAACCATGATTCCATGAAGAACATGTACAAGGAGATCCCCGCAGCTGATTTGGAAGGGTGGAAGCTTGGCTCAGTGTACTATCTCCAGGCAGGTCTAACTACCACAAACACTATTCTGAGGCACACCTTGATGCCCAAGTCTGGAGACCACCGCATGATCCGAGGCTATTCTATCAACATGCTGCACATACTTGATGAGAAGGCACCTTTCAAGGTGTTGGACTTAATGGTAGAAACCATTAAGAGGACTGCAGCTGACCAGAAAAGGTCGTGTGGATTTGCCCCACAAATTCAGATGCTCATCAATGCCAAGTTTGGCACGGGCAAATTCATGTTGGATAGAAAGCACTTGCCACTGCAGCCAGAGCATGAAGATAACGTTGTTGTGATGGACAAGGAGGATCCAACTTCAGTTGAAGGTCAAGCCAAGATTGAAGCTGCTAAGAAAGCCAAAGCTGATAAAGAGGTAGCAGCAGCAGCAGCTAAACCAAAGAGCTTCGGAGAGCAGACTCTTGAAGCTACCCAGAGGATTGAACAACGCCTGGCCAGCATTGAACAATCTCAGGAAAGCCTAGAGAGGATTGTTGACGACAAGATCCACGCTCTGGACGTGAAGCTGACTGAACTTCAGGTGACTGTCAACAAGCTTGAGGCAGACATGGAGGAAGCAAGGCAGGACAGAGCAGAGCTCATGCAGGATGATCAAGTCCAGGACTCTCATCGCCAGACTGCTCAGGTTCCCAGAGGATCCCGATCAGCTGCTATCCCAGTGACTGACTCCAGGGCTACCACTTCAGCACCTCCTACAGCTCCAGCAGTTACTCCAGCCACAGCTCCAGCATCCACTCCTCCAGCGCAGACATCAGCAGAAGTCTTCGCCGATGCCGTCATTTCTACTCCGACATCTACCCAGACAGCAGCCGCCAGCAGAGCCCACAGTGACGCTTAGCTCTATGCTTTTTCAAACTTTTTGGTAACTTGTTGCCAAAGGGGGAGAAATTGTATAGATCATAGGGCTTCGAGAGAGAGAGTGATCTTTCGTTCTTTTGTCGGTTTTCTTTGAGATACATTTGGTTCTTTTGGTTCTTGATACTTTCAGTGTGCTTGCTACTACGTTTGATGCTACCTTAATGAGTGCTTAGTCATACTATGCTTTAATGTGTGCTTAATGCTTATCATATGCTATTCCTATCTTGTATGGCTATTTACTCATGTCTTGGTGATTGGGTGCATGTTATTCATTCTTATCATTTTGTGCGCTCCACCAAGTTGTATGTGACATGGAAGAGTGACCCATATTCCTAATCGATTGTGCATTTGCATTCAAACGCAAATTTTAAATAATGCACAAATTTAGGGGGAGCTCTTGTTTATCACATACTTCTCAAAGCGACGATATTATTCATTGATTATATCTTTTGTCGAAGCTTTGATCTATATGTTGTCATCAATTACCAAAAAGGGGGAGATTGAAAGTGCAACTAATCCCCGGGTGGTTTTGGTAATTAATAACAACATATATATCATTGAACTAATAGTTACTTGAGAATCATTTCAGAGAAGTTCAGTGATATGGGTATGGAAATGTCTGAAGAAGTGGACCCCTCAAAATGCTAAGGCAAGCATTGGCAAAAGCTCAAGACTCCATTTTTGGTTTAGTGATCAAAGATCACATTGAGTCCATAGGAAAAGCCAATACTATTAAAAGGGGATGAGGTTGTGTTGATGATCTGGTTGCTCAAGTGCTTAGTGATATATCTCCTTTAACTATCAGCAACTTTCACTTCTAAACACACTCATAAGTAATCTCGGACAAACCGATTCTTCCAACTCAGTCCCACCGAGATGAACCACCTCAGCTATATTCCAAACCCTAGAAATTTCGGTCAATCCGAGTTTGAGTTCGGTCTCACCGAAACCGGGCTGCCAACCTTCTGTAACCGTTTGTCATCATTTCGGAATATCCGAGTTGTTGATTTCGGTCCCACCGAAACTGGCAAGTTCCTATCTTTGACTCATATCGGACAAACCGAGATGGTATTTTCGGTCCCACCGAAAACCCCAACGTTCACTATATTTGAACTTTCGGTCTGACCGAGTTTCTACTTCGGTCTCACCGAGATTGCTCAATTATGTGTGTAACGGTTGGATTTTGTGTGGAGGCTATATATACCCCTCCACCCCCTCTTCATTCGTGGAGAGAGCCATCAGAAAGAACTACCACTCCTACCTTACACTTTCTGAGAAGAGAACTACCTACCCTTGTGTTGAGATCAAGTCATTCCATTCCTACCATATGAAACTTGATTTCTAACCTTCCCAAGTTGCTTTCCACTCAATCCTTTCTTCCACCACAGCCATATCAGTGAGGAGAGTTGAGTGTTGGGGAGATTATCATTTGAAGCACAAGAGCAAGGAGTTCATCATCATCTACAACATCTATTACCTTTTGGAGGGTGGTGCCTCCTAGATTGGTTAGGTGTCGCTTGGGAGCCTCCGTCTTCGAGATGTGGAGTTGAACCAAGAAGTTTGTAAGGGCAAGGAGATCGCCTACTTCGTGAAGATCTACCCCGAGTAAGGCTAGCCCTCCGTGGGCGTAGGCCATGATGGAATAGACAAGGTTGCTTCTTCGTGGACCCTTCGTGGGTGGAGCCCTCCGTGGACTCGCGCAGCCGTTACCCTCCGTGGGTTGAAGTCTCCATCAACGTGGATGTACGATAGCACCACCTATCGGAACCACGAGAAAAATCTCCGCGTCTCCAAATTGCGTTTGATCTTCTCCACCTCTCTTTACTACATGTGCAATTTACTTTCCGCTGCTTATACTCTAGAATTGCATGTGTAGGGTGATACTTGTCTTGATCATAATTGTAAAACTGCCAAAAACTGTTCATGATCAAAAGGCAGAATTTTTATATTGACAAGTAGTCTAATCACCCCCCCCTCTAGACATACTTTCGATCCTACAGCCGGGTTGCACCGCGTAACGTAACTTCCTTAGTAATGGAAGTTGCTAGGTCTGCTCACCGGCCGCCCTCGCAACGTGCAGGTGTGCATTGGGCGATGGGCCCAGACCCCCGTGCGCTTAGGGTTTAGACCGGCGTGCTGACCTCTCTGTTGTGCTTAGGTAGGGCTGCGACGTGTTGATCTTCTGAGGCCGGGCATGACCCTGGAAAGTGTGTCCAGCCAAATAGGATCGAGCGTGCTGGGTTATGTGGTGCACCCCTGCAGGGAAGTTAATCTATTCGAATAGCCGTGTCCCTCGGTAAAAGGACGACCCGGAGTTGTATTCCGACCTCATGACAACTAGAACCGGATACTTGATAAAACACACCCAGATGAGTTCCAGATATAACTCGGTGGTTGCTCTCTCACAGGGTGATGTGCGGGAGGATCGCCGAGTAGGATTATGCTATTCGATGTTACTTGGTGAACTTACCATCTATTCTCTTCTACTGCTGCAAGATGGAGGTTGCCAGAAGCGTAGTCTTCGTTTGGATTAGCTATCCCCCTCTTATTCTGGCTTGCTGCAGTTCAGTCCACCGATATTACCCATATCATTGTTACCATTGCGTATGTAGTATAGATCCTTGCTTGCGAGTACTTTGGATGAGTACTCATGGTTGCTTTGTTCCCCCTTTTCCCCCTTTCTCCTTTCTTCTTGGTTGATGCAACCAGATGGTGGAGTACAGTACCCAGAGGATCCCCATGATGTTTCTACATGGAGTTCGGCTTCGAGGAGTAGTTAAGAGGTCCTAGGCAGGAGGCCTTTTCGATCGTTGCTATATTTGTGCTAACCTTCTTAAGGCAAACTTGTTTAACTTATGTCTGTACTCAGATAATATTGCTTCCGCTGACTCTTGTGTTTTCGAGCTTTTGTATTCGAGCCCTCGAGGCCCCTGGCTTGTAATATAAAGCTTGTATTATTTTAATTTGTGTCTAGAGTTGTGTTGTGATATCTTCCAGTGAGTCCCTGATCTTGGTCGTACACATTTGCGTGCATGATTAGTGTACGGTCAAATCGGGGGCGTCACATATTTGGAGGACGAAGTTGAAAACTGAGAACGAAGAAATCTTTTGAAATGATGACCTTCGGAGGATCACAAAAAGAAAGAATTCATGAAAAGCTACGGATGGTAAAAGAAAAGAAGTCTTGATGATCGGAACAATTAAGGAGATAGCAACGATCTTGAACGAAGAATCTTCGAGAGAACGAACAAGGATTAGAGTAAAACTCTTCTTCGAACTTCAAATGACGACGAGGGACGCCACCAAAATTATTGAGGTACTCCGGAAGAATAAAAGAGGAAAGGTTGAGCCAAACATGACAAGAATTTGAAAGCGATCTTGGAGAAGCCATATAACTGATGGAATCCATAGTTACGTCACACTTGAAAAGAATTTGGGAACACTCCGGGAAATTAGAAGAGTCAGGTAAGATCCTGGGAAAAGACCTGTGGGTTATGAGCCCACCGAAGAGAAAACCACCATTGAGAATTGATTGACAAGAGGAGATGATTCACCGGAAATGATTCAAAGACTCGAATGAGGTGACAACCTCAAATTAATTCAAACACAGACAAATCTCTTGAGATGGCTTCGGAACTCTAGAACAATTAAATGGCGAGAGGCGATCGGGCAAGAGGAAACAATTGAGCCGCGGGAAAGAATATGAACAACACCGAATACTTGAGTTGAATCCATCAGAAAAAAGAAGATGTGAAGAATATCAAACAAGAGGAGAATTCATCAGAGAAGAAAAGAGAAGAACGATGACGAGCTAGACGAGAATTCACCAGTTGAAATGATTGTGGAAAGAATGCAAAGGATTCACACGAGTAGTATGGATACTCGATTAAGGACTCTGGCTCCGAGAAGAAAATGGGTGGGCGGGTGGGAAAAGAAAGACAACTTCGGAAGGGGAAACAACACTGGTTGAAAGAACTGAGGATTGAACTTGCAGGAAGAAGAGGGTCGAATCCACTTGACTAGAGATGCACCAGATGAAAGAACTAACAACGCAACAAACGAAAACTAACTGCGTGATCCTAAAAAAATTTGAAGGGGAAGAGTGGTAATTCAAAACACCTACGTCAAAATTCCTCACCAGAGTGATGAAGGGGCTGAGGAGTAAAAAGAATTCCTACTCTCTGATATAACTAGACTCCGAAGAAGTTTTCTTCTAGACTCAACAACGGCCAAGCTACGATCAATCAAGGGGGCTCCTATGGTCGATCGAGATTCTGATACCAACTTGTCAGGCCCAAGATGCGATTCTATCCCGATCACGTGACACTTACGTGATTGGGGCACAACCGCATTTCGAGCGCTTAGCAAGATGGATATCATTATATCGTACCATTACATACATACATGGGGATACAACAATACATACAAGTCACAAGAATACAACATCATCAATACAAGGCATCCACCTACGGATGCAAACATGAAAAGCACAACGACATCCATCTGCTATCCCAGGCTGCCGACCCGGAACCTAAACCAAGACTGAAGAAGAAGAAGAAGAAGAACTCCAACAAAAGAACATCGCTCTCACGTCAAATCATCGGAAACCTGCACCTGTAACTGTTCTTGTAGTATCTGTGAGCCACGAGGACTCAGCAATCCCATAACCATGGGTATCAAGACTAGCAAAGCTTAAAAGGGTAGGAAGAGGTTAAGTGGTGAGGTTGCAGCAGCGGGTAAGCATATATATGGTGGCTAACTTACGAGTACAAGAATAAGATGAGCATCTACGCAAACGGTCGCAAACTAGTAATGATCGCTAAAGATCCTGAACTACCTACAAGTCAAACATAACCCCACCGTGTTCTCTTCTCAAAGTGAAAAGAGACAGTCACGGTTACTCACACAGTTGTGTGATTTATCTCGGATCCTCTGTCAAGTTTTCTACGATCGGACATTAACAAATTCCAATCTGCCACATAACCGCGGGCACGGCTTTCGAAAGATCATAACCCTGCAGGGGTGTCCCAACTTAGCCCATCACAAGCTCTCACGATCAGCAGAAGTAATAATAATATTACCCCTTATCTTAGGGAAGGCCCGATCAGACTCGGAATTCCCGGTGCACAAGACATTTCGATAATGGTAAAACAAGTCTAGCAAGACCTCCCGGCATGCCGACACCCTGATAGTAGCCGCACGTATCTCGTCTCAGGCCACGACCGAATGGGCGATGCTACACGTAAAACCAGCCCTCGAGTTTCCCCGAGGTGGCACCGCAGGACCCCCGTTTGGGACCAACACCATCAGCATTGGCCCCCCCTGCTACGGTAGAAAAGAATCCGGCCCCAAGGGCGCGACCCCCTATGCAATTTTAATTATTTAATTAAGTTTTTATTATGTTGCAGATTAAACCAATGTTGGGCCTTGCTGGAGGAGTTTTATTCAAAGACGAACTGTCAAGGGGTCCCCATATACCCAACCGTGTAAGGAACGCAAAATCAAGGAACATAATGCCGGTTTATCGGCTCCTAAGGTGGCATGAGTGGAACAAAACACCGAGCAAAAGGCCAAGCCTTCCGCCCATTGCCAAGTATATAGGTGTGTTAAGATATATAAGATATATTGTGATATTCCCAAAACATCAAGTTCCAACAAGGAACAATCTTCATCTTCACCTACAACTAACAATGCTATAAGAGGAGCTGAGCAAGCGAGTAACATAGCCAAACAATGGTTTGCTGGGAAGGTGTCAAAGGTTAGAGGCTTCATGGCAACAAGGAGAGGCTGACAAATAGATAGGTAGCGTGACATATAGCGATAGCATCGAGACAACTAGCATGGCAATGATAGTAAGCTATCCAAGGTGATGGTCATCTTGCCTGAGATCCCGTTAGAATGAAGAACGGGTCCATGAAGTAGATGATGCCACGAAGATGAACCAAGCGTAGTCGAATGTATCCTCACGATCGCAACGTAACAAGAACTATCGAGAAGAAGCACAACCGGAAAGAAGGAAACAACATGGTAAACACACAAGCATAAACATGGCATAATGCTCAATCAAGTATGATGCATGTCAAGATTAAATAGGCATGGCATGGCAAAGTGGAACAAACAATACTACAAATTAAGTGGAAGTCAATATGCAACAAGTTGCATATTGAGGAAACACCACATTCAAGTATTTAGTTCACTCTTGTTTATGTACCCCACAATATTAAATGTTTTAACCATGGCAAGAGGTGAAGCATATATAAACTATCTATTTAGACAAGTTTAAACGAGGCCGGAAAAAGAAACAACAATTCCGGAAAAACCCCATGTGCATATTTCGTATTTGCTACTTGTCGTGGAATTAACACGTCAGATATCCGGTTTAACGGACTTAGTCGTGAGGCCGCGCATCTATGTAGTAGCTTGAGAGGGGTTGAGCAGGATCGAAAGACGCGATGCAAGACACGGATTTAGACAGCTTCGGGCCCCGAGAAACATCATCCGGTAATAGCCCTACGTGCTGTTTGAGGCTAGATCTCATTATGATCCTCATGGTGTCGCCGGTAAACCGGCGCTTTCTGTCTAACCCTAGAAACTTGTCTACTTGTGGCTTGTCTAAACTTGTCCCTCTTTGGGGAGCCCTGCCCCTCCTTATATATGTTGAAGGGACGGGTTACATGACTAGTCCTAGTAGGATTAGGATTGCTCTATTACAAGGAGTCCTAGTCTTGCTTCCTTTGTAGGAGAATATTCCTTATGCTTTCTTCATAAACCGGCCCACCATAATATGAACCGGCCTTCTGGGCCTTGGGCCTTGTCATCGTTGATCCGCCTGCCGGGTTACCAGTAAATTGCCAAGTGTAAACCGTCTCTCAAGTAAACCGTCTAGTCCGGCCGGGTCATATTTCCGGCCGGGTTACTCCACGGGGTATATCCCCGACATTAGCCCCTAGTTTAGCTTGGATTTATCCATGGTAAACTTATACTGCAAAATAAACACAAGAGCGAATCTGACAGGTTGTGCTCCGGGTTAAGAATTTCTTGTAAACCGGCATCTGACCATCTTTAAGTCTTTGTCTTTCCTTCTTCTAGAAAATCTGGGTCAACAGACCAACTTCATAATCAACTTGCTTGTAGGAAAAATATTGCAAATAAAGAATCCATTTGACTCGGCCTTCAATGCTCTGACTTAATATTGGTCTTTAAATATTCAATTGATGTCCAGCCAGCTTGAAGATGTAGAACTTGCCGGTTTATGATTACCAAAATTGCCGGGTTATGACTTGTTTATATATGCCGGGTTGTGATTGTTGCCAACGCCGGGTCACACAATTAATCTTCCTGATTTGTCAGAAATGAGAATTTGAAGATATTCCTCATTTATATGCATATTACCTGTTGCCCCCAAGTCTTAAGAGGAGAACATAGTGATAGCTTTAAGACTTGTTTCAATATAAAAATTGTAATCTTGAAGAAATCCGGATTGTTCATATCAATCACTAGTCAAAACTGAATATTCCACATATGTAGCCCCCAAGTGCCGGGTCATTATGTAATAATGAGCAGGGACTTTGTATATACTTCATTGAAAATAGCCTTGTATAATCTTGAAGAAATCCGGATTGTTCATCCCAATCACTATGAAACTGGATATTCCATATTATGTAGCCCCCAAGTGCCGGGTCATTATGTAATAATGAGCAGGGACTTTGAAAATATGATCATGTAAATTTGAACAGCAACGTGTAGCCCCCAAGTGTCGGGTCATTATGCAACAATGAGCAGGGACTTTGTAGATATAATCATTGAAAATAACATTATATAATGTAACTTCCATCATGGGGTTTGAACCCACGTCCACAAGGTTAAGAGCTTTGTGCTTTACCAACTGAGCAGTGGAACCTTCAATATAATAGACTAATACTTGTGTACCTTGAATTGTTGACAGGAGCGATTGGTAGCCCCCAAGGGCCGGCTCATTATGATGTGATGAGTCGGGTCTTCAACAAGGCCATTAAAAAGTGACTTTGCATTAGCCCCCAAGTGGCATGGTGCATGCTTGCAGCGACATGAGACTTATGTATTTGATGTAATCTCAATTTGAATAATGTATCCCCCAAGTGCCGGGTTGTAAGCCTGCAGCAACTCGGGACTATTCCTTTGTAGAATAAATCACTTCGATCGATGAAATAATATCCATTGTGCTTAAAGCGACTTTGAAAACCTCAATCATAATATTGATAATTATAATAAAAATCCAGCCATGTTGGCTATCAATGATTTGAATAATATAATCCGGTTTGAAAACCAATTCCAAAAATTGTTTGATCACAATCAGGCCGTTGAATAAACATCGGTTATTATTTTGTCTCATACTGGCGACTTATAGTCAAAGCCAGGCCGGTTTAATAAACACCGGTCATTATAACTGATCATGTACTGCCAATATGTATTTAAAAATAAAATACTTCATACATGTGATTAAGTATGCTTGATATCCTTAATCCGGTGAACATTGTTGTTTCTGAGGAAACTCTTGGCTCCGTTGGGGCGTACCCAATTATTCCGGGTTTACAAGAACTACCGGTTTAAATAATGATGGAGTTCTGTGTCCAGACTTTTGAAGATATGTGGTCAACTTTGAAGTTGTTCCACTCCGGATCAAAAAACCAGAAAACGCAATACAAAAAAAATGCAAGTTTGCAAATAAAAACATGTAGTCGAGGCTTTTTGCGAGCTGCCAGGCTCCAAAGCAAGGTTTAGCCAAGCAATGGATTCGGATACGATCCATTGAGCTTATGGTTCGGATACGACCATATAAACCGGACCATAGGGGCTAAGCTAGGATTCGGATACGATCCTGCCCCCTACTGGCCTTAAAAAAATTTAGCCAAGCAATGGATTCGGATACGATCCATTGAGCTTATGGTTCGGATACGACCATACAAACCGGACCATAGGGGCTAAGCTAGGATTCGGATACGATCCTGCCCCCTACTGGCCTTTGCCATGTTCTCTTTGGTTCGGATACGACCTATGTTTGAATAGAATGGCTTTTAGTGAGTTTGGGTATGTTCTCTTTGGTTCGGATACGACCTATGTTTGAACAGGAAGCCCTTCAATAAGTTTGGGTATGTTCTCTTTGGTTCGAATACGACCTATGTTTGAATAGGAAGCCCGTCAATAAGTTTGGGTATGTTCTCTTTGGTTCGAATACGACCTATGTTTGAACAAGAAGCCCGTCAATAAGTTTGGGTATGTTCTCTTTGGTTCGAATACGACCTATGTGAACAGGAAGCCCTTCAGTGATTACAGCGGCAGAGTACATATATGGGAGTTGTCTTGCACAACCAGATAGACTGATCAAAGCATCTTATTTTCTTAATGAAAAATGATATATAACAAGAGAAATAATACTGTAGATGGATATCACCTGAATGAATTTGAACCGGTATGTTGAATAGACCGGATCACAGGGCGGACAGTAAAACGACCGCGGCATCAGAGGTAGCACAGACATATGAATCGGCCGCGGTATTGTAATCCGACAGAGATGAGCAAGTTGTCCTCCGTGTTATAAACCGATGCGGACGCGTGAACCGGCCGTCCGTTCAATCTGTATATAAAAATACCAATAGGGCAGCGTAATGTTGCTCAGAAGAACTAAAATGTCTTGATAAAGTATATAGGAGGGATAACACCTGATTTGCTCGAAGAACAGACGGGTCGGCTGGCGCCGACGGGCTAGTCGTCCTCTTCGTTGTAAGCTGGCGCGGTTGCGAAAGACGGTCACGGCGTTTGTAAACCGGCGTGGTCGCGAGAGATGGTTACAGCGTTGTAAGCCGGCGCGGAGTCCGTTGAGTAACGACGTCCACTTGTGTCGAGTGATGTTGGCAAGCCTCCATCTCCGCGGTATAATATTGCTTTGTAATGAATGATTTTTCCTCAGAAGCGGTGGCGTGCGCACGTCCATTGGCGAGGGAGTCGGCCGCGAAGTTAGAGACCAGCGTGCGTGGGTGCGGACAGACGAGTCCGCCGGCGCGTTGATGTAAACCGGACCGCGATACGTATGTTCATGAAGCCGCGCAGCACAGCTGAACGTGCATCCATGGCATATCATCAGCTCTTTTTCTTTTAATAATCCTGCGCAAAAAATATTACATGCGAGAGTAATTGTTATCGGACGAATTAATATGTACTTAAAAAATAAATAGGGTAGATAGCACCTGGTAGTAGTCCGGATGTGGACGTAGCAATCGACGGCAATAGTACTAATTCTGCGAAGTAGTACTAGTACTCTGTAGCTTTGACATATTGCAAACGGCTGCTCCGCCACGATTTTGCTTCACGGTGAAAAAAAATACTAACAGCTGGCTTGGAACTTGAAGCATGCGGCTGTGGTGACCCGGAGCCGATCCCGAGCATCTCGGCTTGGCGCGTACAGACGGGCAGCAACTATAACTCGTCAAAGCCGTGGCGGTTTGTTCCCAAGTGCCTGATGAATCGAATTTTTCCAGTGCCTCCACGTGATGAGTAGTATTACTGGTACTACTACTAGCAATTCCATGGAACTTGTAACTTCAATGGGAGACGTACTAGTCCTTTGTCTTCACGTCTAGAAAATCCATCAAAGGCTGCAGCAGCTTTTCGGTCAGATGTGACCCTGATTGAATTGTCCACTTGAGCGCTGCAGGTTTCTTCTTTTTTTTCACGTACAGACCACAGCTGCGGCTCGGATTTAGCGGATGCCCGTTTGCACACATGTGCGCGTGGAATCGAGCAGAGGCAAGCGAGGCCGATCGAGGTTGGAAACAGAGACCGGTTGGCTCTTGGACCAATCTGGACTGTCTTTGACTCCTTTCAGGTAATGAGTAGCAGCCCAATTGATCAAACGCCCTCGTAACTTGCCAAAACACTGGATCGTCTTGGGACCTCAGCTCGGCCTTGCCTCGGTTGATGCTGCCGTAACGTACGGCGGCTGGTAGGATTAGCAATTCAATTGAGAAAAATGGAGCTCTAGTCCTGGACAATTCGAGGACGTACGGCTTGATAGTCCGACTTGATAGCAGCTACCGCTCGGAAACTGACGATCCGGCGAAATAGGCTGCAACAGAAACGAAATTTGCTCTACGGACAACAATCACCATGACGTGATCCTTGCATTGATTGATCTCGAACACATCTTCAACTTGTAGCGGCAACAGCGCACTCGATGTAATCTTAATTTTCTTGAACTCAAACCTTCATCCGCCTAATCGCGAACTCTTTGATCCTTCAGAGAGATCCCTCCAAGAACTCAACACCACCGTGCGCAGCCCCACGGTGGGCGCCAACTATCGTGGAATTAACACGTCAGATGTCCGGTTTAACGGACTTAGTCGTGAGGCCGCACATCTATATAGTAGCTTGAGAGGGGTTGAGCGGGATCGAAAGACGCGATGCAAGACACGGATTTAGACAGCTTCGGGCCCCGGGAAACATCGTCTGGTAATAGCCCTACGTGCTGTTTGAGGCTAGATCTCATTATGATCCTCATGGTGTCGCCGGTAAACCGGCGCTTTCTGTCTAACCCTAGAAACTTGTCTACTTGTGGCTTGTCTAAACTTGTCCCTCTTTGGGGAGCCCTGCCCCTCCTTATATACGTTGAAGGGACGGGTTACATGACTAGTCCTAGTAGGATTAGGATTGCTCTATTACAAGGAGTCCTAGTCTTGCTTCCTTTGTAGGAGAATATTCCTTATGCTTTCTTCATAAACCGGCCCACCATAATATGAACCGGCCTTTTGGGCCTTGGGCCTTGTCATCGTTGATCCGCCTGCCGGGTTACCAGTAAATTGCCAAGTGTAAACCGTCTCTCAAGTAAATCGTCTAGTCCGGCCGGGTTACTCCGCGGGGTATATCCCCGACACTACTGTTCTGCCTATAACACAATTTTAAAGTTGTCAAACAGCAAAAGTAATTGCACCAAGTTAATCTACTCATTTTTTCTACCCCATTTACATATAAAGTTTAATAAATTTGGAGTTGCGGTTATTTAGTTATGAATAAAACCATTTTAACATGTTATTTGTACAAATTAAAGCAAACAGCAATTTAAACATTTTAAACATGGTTGAAAGTTGCAGATTATGAATCTACACATAATTCTAAGCATTTTTCATATATGACATGTTTTATTTGGATGCATGGATATTTAGTTATTAACAATACAAAACAGTGGCATTTCTGAAAATATGCAGTAGGGGGACATGAACTGGGCCAGCCACTGTCAATGACGAGAGGGCCCGGGGTGCTGAGGTGGCAGGAGTGGGGTGTGGAGAGGGTATGTGCGCAGAGAGGATGACAGACGGGGCCTAATGTTATAGAGAGGAAAAATCAATCTATGAAAAAAAAGGTGGGGGACATGAACTTGGCCAGCCACTGTCAATGACGAGAGGGCCCGGGGTGCTGAGGTGGCACGAGTGGGGTGTGGAGAGGGTATGTGCGCAGAGAGGATGACAGACGGGGCGTAATGTTATAGAGAGGAAAAATCAATCTGTGAAAAAAAAGGTGGGTTTGCGGGTTTGGGTTTATTGTGCGCCCGGGGAGATTCGAACCCGGGTCGCTTGTGTATTGGAGAGAGCGGCAAACCACTGGGCTACAACCTTGGTTGTTTGACAGTTTAGATGCAGGGCTCGTTATAAACCAGCACAAGGCAGGAGCTGGCTTCTTCTTCGTTGACAGAGAAGAAGATGACGATGCCGGCGAGCAACGGCGGCACGGCAGGACTCCACAGAAGGTAGCGGGCGCGCGGGAAGGTTCAGGGTGCAGCGCATAGGTGCGGATAATGCTCAGGGCGTGGGTGGCACGGTCTAGAAGCTTCCGAGCTATCGGCCATGGCGGTTCAGCTCTGTGCTGGGCGGCTGCAAGGCGACGACCGAGCCTCTGGCTGCGTGCGAGAGCTGCTTGTGTGCGTGGTTGGTGCGGAGCCACACGCGAGGGTGTTGGTGCAGCAAATTGGACTCGGCTGAAGGCTGAAGATGCATACTTCTCGAACGGATTGAAGTCTAAACCCAAGCGAAGCAACTACGGAGAAACGGGGCCGGTCTTGCAGGTCGAGGCGCTTTGCCACGGCCACGGCGGGGCGCGCAGGCGTGCGGCGGGCCGTGCGAGGGCGACAGAGCAACGGCGAGAGTGCACGAGCGCGTGGGAACAAGGCGATGCCCCCGTGATCAGAGCGCCTGCTCTGGTCGAAGAAACAAAGGCGAGCAGGCCCTCGGGTGCGCGTGGAAAACGGCAACGACGACGGCGGAGTATGATGGGGAGGAGATGGGAAGGGGCAGAGGCTCACCATGGGGGTCCTGCTGGAGTCGACGGACTCATCGAGGAAGCAGAGGAGCCGGCGGGGCCGTGCTGTTTGTAGGTGTTCATGAAGAAGACGAGCAGAGGAAGATGATGACGAGGAACTTGGCGTCTCTGGCCTTGGATCACAGTGGGAATGGGGTCGTGGAGGTGTCTTGGTGCGCGCGGAGAAAGAAGGGGTCGGTGATAGAGAACCTACGCCGGAGGAGAGCTCCGGCTCGCCATGCCCATGCCGTCGGGAACGGGGCAGCAGGACGCGTGGGTGCTCCTTACCTGGAGTTGCGGCGGCGCGGTGGAAGGGGAGAATGGGAGAGGGAAACCCTACGGCAAGGCGGAGGCGGCTTTATGGGAGGGACTCGGGCGTTGTGGTAAGCCACGGTGGCCATGTGCTTGAAGTTTTACTGTGAGGGGAAAGGGATCAAGAGGAGGAAGAAAAGCAGGGGAAGGAGAGGCTGCAGGTGGGGTCGACGCCGAGTCTAGCGTGGGATTACCACGGGAGGCTGCGCTGGCTATGGGCTGGTCAGGTAAGGAGGAGGCCTGTTGTGGAATTAACACGGCAGATGTCCGGTTTAACGGACTTAGTTGAGGAACCATCGCACGGGTTAGCTTGAAGGGGCTAAAAGCACACAAAGGACACAGAGGGTTTATACTA
This sequence comes from Secale cereale, assembly GCA_902687465.1. Taxonomy (NCBI): domain Eukaryota; kingdom Viridiplantae; phylum Streptophyta; class Magnoliopsida; order Poales; family Poaceae; genus Secale; species Secale cereale. The sequence goes on along the minus strand of LR738715.1, from coordinate 827,562,744 downwards.
GTTCGGCCCCTTCGAGGAAGGTAAAAGCCTACGTCTAGTTTGGTTTGGTATTGCTTGGGCGTCGATGAACAGGGAGCGGATCGCTTGCCTGTGTCTCGACGGGTTGTTTCTTGTCTTCAATCGTCGACGGGTCGTCCCTTTATATAGAGGCGACGCCCGGTCGGGTTTACAGAGTCCCGAGGCCGGCTCATACTTGTGTCCGCCTCGGTCTCTGCTCTTTCTTCCTTATCTCTCAAGTTACATGATCAGGCGGTTTACAAACCGTAACTCTACACATGGGCCCTAAGCCTTCATGGGCCATAACCTCTACTGGGTATTACAATTATACAACTAAATTACCATAATCCGGTTTACACTAGCCGGTTTATACCTGCTAGTAATATCCCTGACATTAGGCCCCAGAATGATTTGAACTTGTTCACATCAATCTTCTCGGTCTTGCATGATCTTCTTTTCTTGTGTCTTCTCATTTTTGTAAACCGGCGATGACGTCATCCTTGGAAATCATTTAATTCGACCGTGACATCACTTCCGCATTTAACGCGCGCAGCTGTCTATTACTTTTGTTTAAAGGCCATCCCGAGAATCGAGGCGACATGGAATCTTTATCCAATCTCTCTCTTCCTCAATTCTCGCGCCTGTCGTTTCGTCTCTCCCCCTTTATAAATACTGCCGCCTCTCTTCCTCATCTCCTTCCGCTCGTCTTCTTCCTCCATCGCTCGAGCTCAAGCCTCCGCCGTCGTCCGTCAAGCTCGCCATCGCCAGCAAGTCCGGCCGCCGCATCAACCTGAACGTGACCAGATAACCCCACCGCCGTCTCCTGCTGCCTCAGGTAACCTTTCTCCTTTGCTGTAGATCTGTAGCTTTAGGGTTCTTCTCATGCCTCCGCCATTGAACCTAGAGAAAGCTTCATATGTTCGTCCTAGACGTCAGGCTCGTAGTGGTTTCAATCCTTTAGATTTGTCTTCGAAATCTGCTTCTGCTCCGCTGCCTTATGCTTAGATTTTTGGCATTAGATTCAACCTTTAGATTTTTCAGCTCTGCATAAGATCCTTGTAGTTCTTCCTGTAATAGACCTGTATAATTTTTCTTTTTTCTTATTGCTCAGATCTGTTTTACCTTAGCTTTCTGTAGAAACTTGTTTCTTCATCCTTATAGATCTGTACTATATTCACCGGTTTAGTCAGTCATATATTGCTTCTGTAACGCATCGACAATGAACACGACGGTTTAGCTCCTCTCTTTTGTTATCATGAACCGGTAGTAGTACGTTTCCTGCTTACTGCCGGGTTAGTAATGTCATTAGTCCCTTGTCTAAACCGTCGGTGTGACTTTGCATATATGATCCGGTTTCTACATCTGTACTTGAATAATCCGGATTTTATACTTCGCCTTTTCAGCACTTTCATTCCGCTACTATGGCTGCAAAATAGTTTGTTGCTTGTGACTGGGTCCCTTCCGTCATTACGGAAGAAGATTTAGTCAATGCTGCTGCGATCGGTACTCTGGGCCCTCAGTCAGTCTTAAAATGGCGGGCCCCAGGAAATGAATGCCCCCCTGCTCCAAAATCAGGAGAAGTAATTGTCTTCTTCGACCACATGGCCCGAGGTTTTACTCCTCCCGGTTCGAAATTTTTCTGGGACGTGCTTGCCGCTTTTCAACTTCACCCTCAGGACATAGGCCCAAACTCCATTTCAAACATCTGCGACTTTCAAGTTTTCTCAGAGGTGTATCTGCAAGAGAAGCCATCTGTCGACTTGTTCCGGGATTTTTTCCATTTGAACCGGCGAACCGAGTTTACTGGCGGTCCTCATCAAGAGTTGGGAGGGGTTAGCATCCAAAAGAGAAGGGACGCAATCTTTCCTCATGCCGCTCTCCACACACACCCTAAAGATTGGAACAGGTCTTGGTTCTATTGCCATGACAATTCACCTGAAGGGGAAAACCCACTGCCGGGTTACCGTGAGCATCGTATTCCTGAAGATCACCCTTTGCCGCAACGCCTCAGCTCCTCAGAACGGCCCCGGTTTGCTTCTCAACTTTCCAAGCTCAAGGCCTTTATGGCGAACGGATTAACCGGGGTTGATTTTATGCGTTGCTGGCTTTCTTGGAGTATCCTCCCTCTGAGTCCGCGCTCCAAGTCTGATGTGTAAATATTCTGGAAAACCGGATGATCCTCAACGGTTTTGCAAGGAAAAGCTTTCTGAATCGGAAGTTATTGAGTCTGCTAAGAAGATGCTCAATGTCTCCTTGGAAGAATGTAGCCAAACCGGATTGGCTCCATACTATAAGAAGAATAAGCTGCCTGCAGTAAGCCTTAACCTCTTCTGTCTGCTTTTAATCTGTTTATTTAAATCGTTTTCCAACTATCTCTCTCTTTTGAACAGGCCGACGATCCTTTCTGGAAAAGGAAACCTCAGGACAAGGCAGACAAACAGCCGCGCCGGAAGACCTTCGTAGTTAAGAAAAGAAAAGCGGCTGCTGGCTCCGGTTCACATGCTGAAGAAGATGATCCGGATTCTGAGGTATGAATTAATCCGGCTATGATTTGTTCACTTTTATCCAGACTTATGTTAACGGTGTCTTTTCACAGGATTTGGCTGAAGGAGATAAACCGGCAGAAATTGAGGTAACTATTCTTTCTTCAAACTCAGAACCGCCTCCACCAAAAATTTGTCGGGTAGTCCGGAAATATCAATTTTCTCATCCTTACGCTCAACTGGACCCCAATTTTCTTTTGAAGAAACAGCAACATGAAGCTCGTCGGGCTACACACCATAGTGGCCTTGTAGTTGAATCTTCCGGAATATCCCTTACTCCGGCTCGGAGGCGCCGCTCTGAGGTTATACTCTCTCCAACTCTTCTTCATCCCAAGGCCGGGCTTATACGCAAACCACTTAAACCGTCTGACCCTAATTATCAGGAGACTCCTTTATCTTCTTCTAGCGAATCCACTGCCACACAAGTCCCAGCTCTGAAAACTGTCCCAGGGTAAGTCCTTCATCTTATCCGGTTTATGATTGCATTTGCTTTTGTTACTCTGATTTATTTTCTTAACTCCTTTCAGCAAGCCTAAGCCTAGCAAAAGGGCAAAGGCCAGCAAAACGGCTACTGAGACTGCCCCTGATGATCCGGCGGTTGATCCGGATACAACTGTCCCTTCGGAAGGTGAGCCCACGGAGTGGCTTGAAGATCCTGCTCCCATGGAGCACACTTATGCCACTGTTCCTGAGAATCCCAACACTGAGAGCGTCCATGAACCGGCCAGTCCTGCCCGGGCCAACCTTCCTCGGACTAGCCCGGCTCCCACTAGCCCGGTTCACACTGCTACTCCACCACCGGCAACTGCTCCTTCTCCGGATGTTCAAGTAACCGGTACAGCTTACACCGCTCCTGCTGAGCCCACTGTTTTAGCTAAGCATACAGCTAAAGTGGAGAAAATCCATCAAGAGAAGGGAAAATGGAACACAGAGTTGTCTAGTTTCGCCGACATGAGTGCCCAGGAGCTCTATTCCGGGTATTTGAACCGGCTTCATACTAGCCGAGACTATGAAGCGGGCCTAGTCAACATGATGAAGGACAAGTATGAGGTATCTCCCTTGCCTTTGATTTTTGCCTTTGTTGTGTTTCTGTCTATATCATGGTAGCCCCCAAGTTCCGGTTTAGCTGTATTTAGAAGGTGAATCGGTACTTCCAATTCGAGCAAATGATCTTACATTAGCCCCCAAGTGCCAGGGGCATAATTTGGTTTATGTGCCTGGGACTTGTCTGAATTTTTCTTTTGATGTTTCAACTATCCATTAGCCCCCAAGTGTCAAGTAGACAACTTGTTTGTGTGCTTGAGACTTGTCTTGAACTGCTACTGTTTGACACTTCAACTGCCCATTAGCCCCCAAGTGTCAAGTGGATAACTTGGTTATGTGCTTGAGACTTGTCTAAATTTTGCTCTTATTCCACTTGATTTTCCTTGCAGGCTGATTTGAACCGGAGGGCTGAAGAAATCACTGAACTCTGGAACAGACTTGCCGAAACTGAATCTGCCGCTGCTAAGGCCAAGAAAGACTTGTCGGTAAGCTTAACTACTGCTGAACAGCTGGAAAAATATTTTGAAGAGGAGCGGACAGCCTTTGAAGTGCAGAAGAACGCGCTGGAGAAAAGAGCAAAAGATGCTGAAGAGGCTCTTAATCCGGTGACAAAAGAATTATCTGGTTTAAAACGGCAAATCGAACTGATGACTTCTACCGTCTTTGGTAAGTACTTAATCTGCACGCATACTTTCATCCTTGCAATCTGTATTCCGGTCCGGTTTAACTGTACTGATCTCATGTAGGACGCCGTGTTACCCATCTTGGGGATGATTTACGAAAGAAACTCAAGGCGTCTTATACTCTGGTCGAGCAGCTGTATTCCGGCGGTCAAAGGATTATAAGCGCAATGTCCTTCAATAAACCGGCCCCCACTACTATCCAAGGCACACTAGAGAAACTTTCTGTCTTGCCAACACGCTTAGAGGAAACGAACAAGTCTGCCGCTCGAGCCGGTTCTCTCATGGCGCTCACCAGAGCCAAAGCGTGGGTTCCTGATTTTGATCCGGAAGAAGCCTTGAACGGGTATCCTGGTACTAAAGAAGACGGATCAGCTTTCACTGCAAAAGATCTTCACGCTTTGACTAAGGAGATGCGTCCTCTTGCTAACAAGCTTGCTGCCGAATCAGACTTGTCCAGGTATCATCTGGGGTATGATTTACAGAACGAGCGGGTGGATCGGCCAGTTTATGATACCGTAAATCTAATCCCACCAGTGCGCCCTCATACTTTCGCTCCAGATATTGATCCGTCTGAACTTATTACGGAAGAGATGTACTTCCGCGCTTTAACAAAAATCGACTGGTGCGTCCCTGACTTTCAGCCGCTTCAAGAAGAGGAAGAAACTCCGGAACAAGTTGATCCTCAGCCGTAGCAGCAGGAGGAAGCGTAGGCGACATATTTATCTTTGTAGTTGCAGTCTCAAACTTTAATCCTTTCAGGCTTGCTATGCCTTGTAATAGGATAGCATAAAGCATTGTTCGTCTTGATCCGGATGTCCCAACTTTTTGCTGTGACGTTGCCAATTTAAATCTGGTCTGATATGGTTTATCTTGCATCTTATCTGTTTCTGCATAGATAACACTTAAAAAGATGTCCTAGCGGTTTTACCGCTGGACCAATTAAATTGCTCACAAAATATATCAAACAAGTGTTTGTTTGTACCAGAAATAACTTCATACCTGCTATCAAGTATGCTTGATATTCTTAATCCGGCGACATTTGCAGTTTTCTGAAGGAGCCTTTGTGATAGACCCAATAATAATTCCGGGTTTTATAAAAGCTACCGATTTAGATCATGCTGGAGCTCTGTCCAGACTTTTGAAGATACGTGGTCAACTCTGGAGTTGTCCCACTCCGGATCAAAGAACCATAAAACCCAAATGCCAGAAATACAAGTTTGCAAATAAAACCATGTAGTCGAGGCTTTTTGCGAGCTGCCAGGCTCCAAAGCAAGGTTTAGCCAAGCAATGGATTCGGATACGATCCATTGAGCTTATGGTTCGGATACGACCCTACAAACCGGACCATAGGGGCTAAGCTAGGATTCGGATACAATCCTGCCCCCTACTGGCCTTAAAAATTTAGCCAAGCAATGGATTCGGATACGATCCATTGAGCTTATGGTTCGGATACGACCATACAAACCGGACCATAGGGGCTAAGCTAGGATTCAGATACGATCCTGCCCCCTACTGGCCTTTGCCATGTTCTCTTTGGTTCGAATACGACCTATGTTTGAACAGAATGGCTTTAGTGAGTTTGGGTATGTTCTCTTTGGTTCGAATACGACCTATGTTTGAACAGGAATCCCGTCAATAAGTTTGGGTATGTTCTCTTTGGAATACGACCTATGTTTGAACAGGAATCCCGTCAATAAGTTTGGGTATGTTCTCTTTGGTTCGAATACGACCTATGTTTGAACAGGAATCCCTTCAGTGGATTTGGCTATGTTCTCTTTGGTTCGAATACGACCTATGTTTGAACAGGAAGCCCTTCAGTGGTCACAGCTCCAGAATGCATATACAGCAATTGCCCTGCATAACCAGTTAGACCGATCAAAGTGTTTAAAATATGACATATAATAAGAAATGTATGGTTATCACCATAAGACACTTGTATTGGAAAAAAGGATGATCCCCCGGTTTACCGAGGGTGCCGGTTTATTCATTAATCATAATATATACATAGGATACAGCAGAGCTCATGGCTCAGGTATAGTAGGGCCGCAAGAAGGCGATGTTCCACGGCCTCTTTGTCTCTTCCTCCGAAGTCCGTGAGTCCTTGTGTTCTCGAACATCCACCAGGTAATATGAACCGTTGTGCAGATTCTTGCTGACCACAAAGGTCCCTTCCCAAGGCGGGGATAGCTTGTGCATATCTGTTTGATCTTAGATGAGCCGGAGTACCAAATCTCCCTCCTGGAATGTCCTGGTCTTGATCCGGTGACTGTGATATCTGCGCAGATCCTGTTGATAAATTGCAGATCGTGCTGCTGCTATGTCACGTTCTTCATCCAGCCGGTCCAAACTGTCCTGTCTTGCCTGCTCATTGGCCGCTTCAACATAAGCCGTCACTCGTGGCGAATCATGACGGATATCACTTGGAAGGACCGCTTCAGCACCATACACCATAAAGAAAGGTGTATAACCTGTGGACCGGTTTGGCGTAGTATTGATACTCCAAAGGACAGAAGGTAACTCCTCGACCCAGCACCCTGGTGTTCTTTGCAAGGGAGTAATAAGCCGGGGCTTGATACCTCGCAAAATCTCCTGATTTGCTCTTTCAGCTTGACCATTGGATTGAGGGTGAGCTACAGAAGATACGTCTAATCGAATATGCTCGCGTTGACAAAATTCTTCCATCTCTCCCTTAGATAAATTGGTGCCATTGTCTGTGATGATGTTGTGTGGAAAGCCAAACCGGAAAATTACCTTTTTGATGAATTTAACCGCTGTTGCCGCATCACACTTTCTCACAGGCTCTGCCTCAATCCACTTTGTAAATTTATCCACAGCAACCAGCAGATGAGTTTTTTGATCCTAGGATCGTTTGAAAGGTCCAACCATATCAAGCCCCCGAGTCGCAAACGATCAGGTTATCGGTATCATCCGGAGCTCCTGTGTCGGAACAAGAGCACGTCATGAAAACTTCTGACAAGCATCACACTTCCGGACTAGATCCGCCGCATCAGCATGGGCTGTCAACCAATAGAACCCATGTCGAAAAGCTTTAGCCACCAAGGATTTTGAACCGGCGTGATGACCACAATCCCCTTCATGGATCTCACGAAGAATATCACAACCTTCCTCAGCTGACACACACCGCTGAAACGCTCCAGAAAGGCTGCGATAGTGAAGTTCTCCGTTTGCAATTGTCATGGACTTAGAGCGCCGGATTATCTATCTTGCTTCGATCTCGTCGTCCGGCAGCTCTCCCCGGCTTAAATACGCTAAATATGACAGCGTCCAATCCGGAATAACATGAAGTGCTGCAACTAGCTGTGCCTCCGGATCAGGGACAGCCAGGTCTTCCTCCGATGGTGCTTGCACTGATGGACTGTGCAGCTCCTCCAAAAAAGTATTCGGTGGTACCGGTTTACGTTGACAACCCAGCCGGCTTAAAGCATCGGCCGCTTCATTCCTTCGCCGGTCTATGTGATCCACCTGATACCCTTTGAAATATCCTGCGACTGCTTCAACTTCTCGTCTGTAAGCTGCCATGAGAGGATCTCTTGAATCCCATTTGCCGGACACCTGTTGTGCCACTAAATCTGAATTGCCAAAACACTTGACCCGGCTCAAGTTCATCTCCTTGGCCATCCGTAAGCCATGAAGCAATGCTTCATATTCTGCTGCATTATTAGTACAAGGAAACAGTAGACGGAGGACATAACAAAACTTATCTCCTCGCGGGGAAGTTAAAATAACTCCAGCCCCCGAGCCTTCTAATTGCCTTGAACCGTCAAAGTGAATAGTCCAGTATGTAAGATCCGGCTTCTCCTCTGGTGTTTGCAGCTCTGTCCAATCATTGATAAAATCCACCAATGCTTGGGATTTGATAGCGGTGCGTGGCACATACTTCAATTCGTGTGGACTAAGCTCAATGGCCCACTTCGCCACTCTGTCAGTAGCTTCCCTGTTCTGGATTATATCCCCCAACGGTGCTGAACTAACAACAGTTATTGGGTGGCCTTGGAAATAATGTTTCAACTTCCGGTTTGCCATGAACACACCATATACCAGCTTCTGCCAATGTGGGTACCTTTGCTTGGACTCAATGAGAACTTCACTGACGTAATAGACTGGATGCTGAACCGGGTATTCCTTCCCTGCTTCCTTGCGCTCAACCACGATTGCCACACTGACTGCCCGTGCATTGGCGGCGACGTATAACAGCAACGGCTCATTATCAACAGGGGCAGCCAGGACCGGCGGCTTTGCCAGCTGCCGCTTCAAATCCTCAAACGCAGTGTTCGCCTCATCACTTCATATAAACCAGTCCGTCTTTTTTAGCATCTGATAAAGCGGAATCGCCTTCTCCCCCAAACAGCTGATGAACCGGCTCAATGCTGTGATCCGGCCAGCGATACGCTGAACATCATTGATGCAAGTCGGTTTAGTCAAAGATGTGATTGCCTTGATCTTCTCCGGATTAGCTTCTATCCCTCTATTTGACACCAAGAATCCAAGGAGCTTGCCCGCCGGAACACCAAAAGCACACTTCTCCGGATTAAGCATCATTTTATAGGCTCGAAGATTGTCAAAAGTCTCTTTGAGGTCCTCTATCAGCGTCTCCTCCTTCCTTGATTTCACCACAATATCATCCACATAGGCATGAACATTCCTCCCTATCTGCCCCTTAAGACAATTCTGCACGCAACGCTGATAAGTTGCTTGGGCACTCTTGAGCCCAAAGGGCATAGAAACATAGCAAAAAGCACCAAAAGGCGTTATGAAGGACGTCTTCTCCTGATCTTTAACTGCCATCTTGATCTGGTGATACCCAGAATATGCATCCAAAAAACTTAGCCGCTCACATCCCGTTGTAGCATCGATGATCTGATCAATGCGAGGGAGAGCAAAAGGATCAGTTGGACAAGCCTTGTTTAGGTCCGTGTAATCCACACACATTCTCCACTTTCCATTTTTCTTTAACACCAGCACCGGATTAGCCAACCACTCTGGGTGAAAAACTTCAACTATGAACCCTGCGGCCAAAAGCCTGGCCACTTCTTCTCCTATAGCCTTGCGCCTTTCTTCGTTGAAGCGGCGCAGATACTGCTTGACCGGTTTAAACTTTGGATCAATGTTAAGACTGTGCTCAGCGAGTTCCCTCGGTATACCTGGCATGTCGGAAGGTTTCCATGCAAAATATCCCGGTTCTCACGGATGAACTCGATGAGCGCGCTTTCCTATTTGGGATCAAGGTTAGCGCTGATAGTGAACTGCTTGGATGAATCGCCTGGCACAAAATCAACTTGCTTGGTCTCCTCCGCTGACTTAAACTTCAACGCCGGATCATGCTCTGTAGTTGGCTTCTTCAACGGGGACATATCTGTCGGATCAACATTGTCCTTGTAAAACTTCAACTCCTCCGTAGCACACACTGCCTCCGCGTAAGCAGCGTCTCCTTCTTCACACTCCAATGCAATCTTGCGACTTCCATGAACCGTGATTGTTCCTTTGTGACCCGGCATCTTGAGCTGTAGATAAACATAACACGGCCTGGCCATAAACTTGGCATAAACCGTCATCCCAAACAGAGCATGATAAGGGCTCCGGATCTTGACGACTTCAAAGGTTATCATCTCTGACCTGGAATCCTGTTCATCTCCAAAGGTAACTTCTAGGTCAATTTTCCCAACTGGGTAAGCTGATTTACCTGGCACCACTCCATGAAACACCGTGTTTGACTGTCTTAGCTTCTTATCTGTCAGCCCCATGCGACGGAAAGTCTCATAATACCAGATATTGATGCTACTGCCGCCGTCCATGAGGACTTTGGTGAACTTGTAGCCACCCACCTGTGGCGCTACCACCAAGGCCAAGTGGCCCGGATTATCAACTCGTAACGGGTGATCCTGCCTGCTCCACACAATAGGTTGTTCTGACCAGCGCAGGAATTGCGGTGTCGCCGGTTCAACCGTGTGGACCGCCCGTTTTAAAACCTTTTGATCCCGTTTACACAAACTCGTAGTGAACACGTGATACTGCCCGCTACTCAACTCCTTCGGGTTACTCTGATATCCGGATTGCTGCTGCTGCTGCTGACGCTGCTGATTGCCTTGGTTATTGTGATTACCCTGGCCCTGCTGTTGGTTGTTTTGGTTATTGTAACCACCTTGACCATGCTGCTGATTGCCTTGGTTATTATAACCGCCTTGGCCATATTGGTTATTGCCTTGGTTATTATAACCACTGTTGTTGCCACGATATCCTGATCCGGAGCCGTTCCCCTGGTGACCCGGACCGTAAAACCCGGGGCCTGATCCGCCGCCTGGTGGCCTGTTGTTAGATCTGAACCGGCTCATGGCTTCCATCGTGGACTTGCATTCTCCTATAGTGTGTTTAGCTGGACGTTCCTTTGATCCGTGTTTCGGGCAAGGCTCATTCAATTCTTGCTCCCAGGTAGCAGGCCCTCCACCGGTTTGTGGAGGCGGTTTACCCTTATTGCGCTGAAAGCCCCCTTGAACTTGGGTACTGGCAACGAAATCGGAGCCACCCTCCACTTTTCGCTTGCCTAAGAAGCTTGTACCAACCGGACTAGCCTGCGCCGGTTTACCTAATTTATTTGCCTTTCCAGATTTATCTCCATCCGCTTCTGGATACTTAGTGTTGTCTGAGTCCCCGTACTTCACCAGAGCGCTCATGAGAGTTCCCATGTCATTGCAATCCCGTTTGAGCCGTCCCAGTTTTAACTTCAGAGACTCAAACCGGCAATTGTTTTCCCGTGTCACTATTGTCGTACTGGGATTGATACCGTTCGAAGAGTGCAAGATTTCTGATACTCGCCGCACCCATGCGCTTGTAGACTCCTGTTCTCCTTGTATACAGGCTGCCAGATCCACCACTGACATTGGCTGCTTGCACGTATCCTTGAAATTTTTGATAAACTGGCGGCGTAACTCTCCCCACGATCCGATGGAATTAGGGGGTAAACCCTTTAACTAGGTCCGGGCTGTACCCTCAAGCATCATGGTAAAGTATTTCGCACAAGTCGCTTCATCCACGTCCAGCATCTCCATGGCCATCTCGTAACTCTCAACCCAAGCTTCCGGGGCCAAATTTGTTGTGTAATTAGGCACCTTACGTGGACCCTTAAAATCTTTGGGCAACTTCACACTCCGTAAAGCGGGAACAAGACACTGCACCCCGAAAGAACTCGTCGTGACTCCTGTTTCTGTTGTAGTTGTGTGAACCGGCGTCGTTTGGCGGACCTCCTCGCGGGCCACCGATCTAACCCGGTTCACCTCCTGAGCTGGTGCCTCTGTTCCCGTCGGATTATCCTGTCTGTGACGGTGTCGCCTCCGTTCACTACTGGACACCTCCGGTTCTTCCCAATGCCTAGTATAACTCCGGCTGTGGCGTGGTGTTGAATGAAGCCTCTCCCTGCTATAAGAATATGCTTGCTGTTGTGTTAATGTCATATTAAGCAGATCCTTGACCCTGCGTGCCTCCATCGCCACGGGGGATGTCCTCTTAATGGGTAAAGTGGCCAGGCGCGAAGCGGCAGCAACAATATTATCCAAAGGGTTTGAATAATGACCCGGAGGGGTAGGGACGTGAGGCGTAGACATAACCCGCTGATATTTCTCTACAGTGGGCCGCTGAACCGGCTCATCCCTCGCCGTGGCCGCCCTCCGGTTTACCGCTGGATCATTGCTGGTCCCCGCTCCTGGTGTCTTGAAAAGATTCATCGCCTCGTAAACCGGCGGTAGACGAGAATGGTACCTTCGATTACTTACTCCTTGTGTAGAGGCATGTTCCATCCTCAACTGAAAAGCCAGATCATCCAGCTCTGCCTGCCTCATTGCTATCATAGCCTTCTCTGCCTTCAGATTTTCTTTTACTTGATCGATCCGGCCCTTTAGCTGAAGAAGCTCTGCATCGTGTTGCGCCTTGTCTGCTGGAGCCACCTCTGCCATGGCTCGGGTTGTGAACTACTCGATCAAGGTGGATAGAGCGTCAGAGGGCGAGAGGGCTTGGCCGCTCCCCCCAACACCAGCGTCTGTTGTCATCGCCCCGTTCACCGTGGACTGCTGCGTAGGTTGTGAACCGGCCATAAAGACAGCCACTCGGTTTGGCGGATCAAAGGGGTCCGGAATACTGTCTCCGTCGGACATACCCTCAGACCGGCCGTCCCGCAACTGATACAAAGACTCAGTCTCTCTGGATGAAGATTCATCGTCGGAATAGATAACTGTCTCGCCACCGGAATCCGATCCATCCTTGGCTTGAACCCCGTGAACTGCTCCAACGAAAACGCGCTTCATGGCAGGCTAAATCCGGGCCGATCTCGCACGCTGAGCCGGCTCGACGATGTTGGGGAAGACGTCCGGCTCAGGTCCCGGTTCTCCAATCTTGCCGATGAAGACGTGGATGCCGCCAAAGGGAACCCGGTACCCGTATTCGATTGAATCGGCCTCCGTCCCCAGCCTGCATCGTCGATGTAGATCCGGCCGCGGCGACTCTTGGTCATCCGGCCGACCGCGTAACCCTTGAGCCCCTCAAAGCTGCCCTTCAAGAACTCGAAACCATCGTGCGGAGGCCCCACGGTGGGCGCCAACTGTCGTGGAATTAACACGGCAGATGTCCGGTTTAACAGACTTAGTTGAGGAACCATTGCACGGGTTAGCTTGAAGGGGTTAAAAGCACACAAAGGACACAGAGGGTTTATACTAGTTCGGCCCCTTCGAGGAAGGTAAAAGCCTACGACTAGTTTGGTTTGGTATTGCTTGGGCGTCGATGAACAGGGAGCGGATCGCTTGCCTGTGTCTCGACGGGTTGTTTCTTGTCTTCAACCGTCGACGGGTTGTCCCTTAATATAGAGGCGACGCCCGGTCCGGTTTACAGAGTCCCGAGGCCGGCTCATACTTGTGTCCGCCTCGGTCTCTGCTCTTTCTTCCTTATCTCTCAAGTTACATGATCAGGCGGTTTACAAACTGTAACTCTACACATGGGCCCTAAGCCTTCATGGGCCGTAACCTCTACTGGGTATTACAATTATACAACTAAATTACCATAATCCGGTTTACACTAGCCGGTTTATACCTGCTAGTAATATCCCTGACAAGGCCCAAGTGGGCTGCTACTAGAGCAAGGGAAGCCCATGCGCTGCGCTAGTAATGATCTGCTCTTTTCTTTTAATTATTTCCTACAAACAGAAAGCAAGAAAAGGCCAGACAGATTGGCAATGAAGTAGAATGAGATAAAAAATATATCTGGTATCCTGGATTTATGCATCATTTGAATAAATTGCTCTAGTCATTTTATAGGTAGAAAAATAATACAAGTTTGAATAAAATTCAAACTTGGGCCATTTTTTAACCCAACCAGAACATCTTAAAATGAGTTGAAAGTTTGCAGAGAGGCTGTAGGCATGGTGCAGTAGCATTAGGAAAAGAATGAACATTAATGGGGGCAGGGAAGAACTCACTTGCATAAAGAAGTAAAAGAAGAGGAAGAAGAAGGTAATGGTGCATGGCTAGGTTTGAGAGAGATAGCAAAAGGGTTGAAACAAATGACATGAATAGACCAAACCAACATCATGAAGAATGCAATGCACATGATGATCATGATAACATGCAATGAAAAGACACAAGCACAATGCAACACAACGAGTGAGATGAGCATGGTGCAAGAAGCAAATATATGACAAGGCACTCAACATGATCATGGCATCAACATGGAGGAATGAAATATGCAAACTAATTATGACAATGCAACAAACAAAAAAAACACATCATCAACGAAAAATAAATGGAAGGGACTCAAGCATCGGTCTCGGGGCGTCAAAGTAGCGTAACTATTTCCCTCAGTTTTTGAGAACCAAGGTATCAATCCAGTAGGAGACCACGCGCGAGTCCCTCGCACCTGCACAAACAAATAAGAACCTCGCAGCCAACGTGATAAGGGGTTGTCAATCCCTTTACGGTCACTTACGAAAGTGAGATCTGATAGAGATGATAGTTTATATTTTTGGTATTTTTAATTTATAAAAACAGCAAATAAAAGCGGTAAAAGTAAAGTAGATGTAGATTGATATGTTGAGAATAGACCCGGGGGCCATAGTTTTCTCTACTGGCTTCTCTCATGATAGCGATATTCTACGGCGGGTAAACAAATTACTGTCGAGCAATTGATAGAAAAGCGAATAATTATGAGACTATCTAGGCATGATCATTGTATATAGGCATCACGTCCGAGACAAGTAGCCCGACTCCTACCTGCATCTACTACTATAACTCCACACATCGACCGCTATCCAGCATGTATCTAGTGTATTGAGTTCATAAGAACAGAGTAACGCCTTAAGCAAGATGATATGATGTAGAGGGATAAACTCAAGCAATATGATATAAACCCCATCTTTTTATCCTCGATGGAAACAATACAATACCTGCCTTGCTGCCTCTACTGTCACTGGGAAAGGACAACGCAAGATTGAACCCAATGCCAAGCACTTCTCCCATTGCAAGAACTATAGATCTAGTAGGCCAAACCAAACCAATAATTCGAAGAGACTTGCAAGGATATTATGAGCACACGTAAAAAGTTCAGAGAAGAACCAAATATCTTTCATAGATAACTGATCATAAACTCACAATTCATCGGATCTCGACAAACACACCGCACAAAGAGATTACATAGAATAGATCTCTGATACGTCCAAAACGTATCTATAATTTCTGCTTGCTCCATGCTTCTTTTGTGTGATATTGCTATGATATTAATGCACTTCCATACACTTTTGATCATATTTGGACTAACCTATTAACTCAGTGCACCCCAGTGCCAGTTTCTGTTTTCTGCTGTTTTTGTATTTCAGGTTTTCCCATTACTTAAATTGCCAGAAAAATTCCGGGAAAATATATAAAAAATCAGCGCTCCAGAAGCTTCCACGCGCCAGAAGTGGGGCCAGAGGGGAGCCAGGGGCAGCCCAGGCGGCCTGCCCACGCGTCCCCCCTCCTGGCCGCGTCGGGGGGCGCCTGGGCCCCCCTTACCTCCTCTGGTGACCCCCTTTGGCATATATTTACCTCGCGTCCCGAAACCCTCGATTCCAGAACCCTTTTCTCCAGAAGCTATTCCGATCTCCGCCGCCATCGCCACCAAGTTTCGGGGGACCAGAATTCCTGTGCCGGCATCCTGCCGGGACGGGGAAGTGCCCCCGGATTCATCTCCATCGACGTTGCTTCCTCCCTCCATGATGCGGGAGTAGTTCCTCCTCGGGGCTGAGGTTTCTACCAGTAGCTATGTGGTCAATTCTCTCTCCCATGATGTGATCTTCGTTGTGATCATAGGCTATGTTAATCTAGGGTGATCCCATGATATTTCCCCTTCCTCTATGTATTGGATTGATGTACTCACTTGTCTTTATCTAGTATAATCTCCGAGACCAAGGTGACAGCGGTCTATTGGACATGGATTAGAAGAATATTTTCATGAGTGATTTCCTCTTTTGTGTGTTGATTGAAGATTGAGAGTCTCTTGGTGCTTGTCTTTGACTATCCTTGAGATATGTTGTGGTG
>LR738715.1:827495960-827546900 GCA_902687465.1 Secale cereale | reverse complement strand
TGTCCTAACCATGGGCTCCCCAAAGATATGATTATTACTAATTTCTATGCGAGGCTCTCTCGACAGGATAAAGATTTGCTCAATGCTTCCTCTATGGGTTCTTTCACAAACGAAAAGATTGATGCTAAATGGGAACTCCTTGAAAGAATTCAACGCAACACTGAAGATTGGGAGATCGACAAAGGTAAAGAGTCAGGTATAATTTATGAGTATGATTGCATTAAGTCCTTTGTTGAAACTACAAGTTTTAATAAGTTTAGTGCTAAGTTTGGGTTTGATTCTCAACTCCTTGTTGATTTCCTCAAATCTTTTGCTTCACATCTTAATATGCCTAAGGAGGATTGGATCAAGCATCATGAACCTTTTAAAGAGATTTGCAAAGAAAATGAAATTGTTCATGATGATTGCAACATGCATGATCCAATTCCTAAAAATGAAGTTTTATATAAGCATGTTAATTTTCGTGGAGTGGATAGACCTTGTGAAAGGCCTATGATTGAAGAAGAGAAGTATTGTAAGCAACATAAGCATGAAAGAACAATCACTTGGGTCAGAGATTTAAATGAAATTGCTAGAGAATTGTGTGACCTTTATCCTTTTACTTGTGAACTTTGCTGTATAGAGGGTCACTTTAATTTTCAATGCATGCACTTTCAAAACATAACTGTTAACCAGTTGTGTGATAACATGATCACCCCTGATCTTTATGATGAGCTTATGTTATTTTTGATGTGTGAAGAGTTATCAGAAAAGACTTCTTGGCTAGATGTTAATGCCATAGGAATAAAAGCACTTTGCAAAATTGCCATCTCTATTGTGTTGTTAATTGACATGAAAATGATTACATAAGTAAGATTAGAAAGGAGGGAACTTTACCAAAGTATAAAAATGTCTCTTATATTTCTGCTAATAAAAAGGAGAGTTTCTCCCAAGTTTCCCCTAATGTTTCTAATGATAAACCAGGATATGTGGAGAAGCTTCATCTCCAACCACTCCCTCCTAAGGTGAAGAAGAAGAAAAAGAAGAGGAGGAGGAAGAGGAGCAAGAAGGAAGAAGAATGGGTATCAACCTGGCCTGATCATATTCCTCCCATCAACTTTTATCCTAACGGTTGTAAGTTTAAAGAAGAAGGTGAAGTTTATTGCCTTAATTATCATTTAGATGATACGTCCGTAGGTACTATTGAAGATGATTTTGATTATGATATGCATGTTACTTATTGTGATTGGGAAAATGATGATAATGCTACTTATGATCTTGAAAATCTTTTTGGTACCAACTCTGAAAGTGATGATATGGAAAGCTCTAAGCTTGGGGATGATAGGATTGCAAATCCTTTACCCACTAGTGATGTGATAATTGATAATTCTTTTGCTAGAAAGAATAAAGACAACATGTTTACAAATATAGTTGCTAGCAATGATAATGCTCTTCTCTACTATGATGATGTTATAACTCCAATCTATAGTGATTATAAAGGTACCTATGACATAAGGAGAAATTATCCTTGTGAAACTTGTCATAATCATGGAGGGAATTACTCCCTTGTTGAACACCATCTTCCTAATACACAATTAATTTATAGTGTTCAAGTTGTTTATGATAGTCCTACTCCCACTATTACCAATGAGAAAGATTATGCTTATGTGGAGAGTAAGAGTACCTTTTTGCATGTGGATCATGGTAACAATGCTTTATGTGATGCTTATATTGTTGAGTTTATTCGTGATCCCACTGAAAATTATTATGAGAAGGGAACATATGCTTATAGATATTTCAATAATATCAAGTTCCCTCTCTTTATGTTGAAGGTTTGAAGCTGCACTTGTTTTGTCTTCCTATGCTTATTGCTTTGTGCTTCAATGAATTATTCTATTGCAATATTCCTATGCATAGGAAGCATGTTAGGCTTAAATGTGTTTGGTATTTGCTTCTTGATGCTCTCTTTTGATTCTTCAACTCTTATTCCTACGAGAGCATCATTAAAGTCTTAAGCCTATCTTTATGGCTATAAAGAAAGAGCTCTAGGGAGACAACCCTTGTTATCTTTGCTTTCAGTTTGTTCTTTCAGTTTTTAGTGGTCTTTATGTTTTTTACTACTGTAGCAACATCATTGTATCTTTATTTTTCAGCTTTGTGCCAAGTTTAGCCTCCGATTGCAAGAAAGTTCAAAAGTTGTGACGTGCTGTCCAGAAAACAGATTCTGTCCTTGGACAGAAAAATTCGTATAAAATCACCAGATCATCATTTTGATCTGAATTTTTTTGACAGCGTGCTATATACAATTGGCTTTCGAGCGTCTGTTCTGAGTTTTTTTATTTGAGTTGCAGAAGTGCCCCGAAAAAATTATTTACTACCTGCTGGTCTGTTTTTCACAGATTCTGTCCTGTTTTGCCTTTTCTTCGTTTTGCAAACCTTGAGCTTGCTTTTTCTTTGCAAAAACCTTTTGGCAATCTTGAGAAACAGTAGCTCTTCAAGATTATCTTTATTTTCAGTAGGGAAAAATTATTTTATTGTGGGTACTAACCTCGCTAATCAGATTATGATGAGTTATGTATGAAGGGAGTTTTCAAGTGTGCGAGGGAAGATGATAAAAGAAGATTCAGGAGGGTCAAACGCTCAAGCTTGGGGATGCCCCCGTGCACCCCCAAGAAATATTCAAGAAGACTCAAGCGTCTAAGCTTGGGGATGCCCCCGTGCATCCCCTTCTCCATCAACAATTATCAGTTCGTCTTTCGTTCCACTATATTTTAATCACTTCATGCGTTATGTGCTATGCTTGGAGCGTCTTGTTCTGAGTTTCCTTTTTAGTTTTCTTTAGTTTTACCTGCTGTTCTTAACAAGTTGGATCCTAGCCTTCATTGTTTGGGAGAGAAACACGCTCCACCCCACTGTAGAACACAACATAGGCTTGCATGTGTATCTTCTTGTGTGTGTTCTTTATCTTTTCGTAGCTGTTGTCATGCTTAGCTCTTAGTTTCATGCTTATCTTTTTAAGAGCTTTTGTTTAGGTTGATGCTTCTAGAACTCTCTTGAGTTATCATGCTTATCTTGTTAAGAGAGTTGGCTTCTGTGGCACTGGTTGATATGTCTATGATAAAAATGCTATGTGCATAATGGTGCTTAGTAGTTCATGTTTTCTTATGGTTAGTCTCAAATAGCTGGGGGTTCTTAATGTGTTATTGAAGTACCAGCATGATTTGTTTGCCTATGATGTGGTATGGTTTAGTGATATCTTCCTCCAAGAATTTATTTTGATTGACTTGGCATATGCTCACGCATATTTAAGACTGTAAAGAAAGTCTATCAAGCCTTGATGATCTTTAATTTCTGAGTAGTGATATAACTTCCATGCCCGATTCAATGTTGCTTTGTCGCTCTGCATGATTATGGCTGTCATTGCTCTCTTAGTTGGTCGCTCCCAGTCTTTTGCTAGCCTTCACCTGTACTAAGCGGACTGACTGCTTGTGCATCCAAAATCCTTGAAACCAGTTATGCCATATGAGTCCACCATACCTTCCTATATATGGTATTTACTTGCCATTCCTAACGAAGACTTTCTTGTACCATCTCAAAATTATTCAAAAGCATTTCTCTTTTGTGCCTCTGTTTTAGCTCATGAGGAAGTAGTAGTTAATTCATGATCTTTTTAAGTTGGACAAGTTTTACCCCGGGATTGCATGTCTAATCTGCAAACCCCTAATACGAGAAGGAACTGGCATGAGTGCGCCCGGCTCATAAAAGAGAATACAACAAACAAACCCTCCTTCACGCTTTGTTCATGAGAAATCAGAAAACTTTTGGCAGTGATAAACAAAGGAGATTAAGGGGATGTGATCATCCCCGTGCGGGAGCCGTTCCTCGAAACTTGTCCAGCTCGAGAAGTAATTGAGTTAT
This sequence comes from Secale cereale, assembly GCA_902687465.1. Lineage (NCBI taxonomy): Eukaryota > Viridiplantae > Streptophyta > Magnoliopsida > Poales > Poaceae > Secale > Secale cereale. Next base: position 827,543,003 of record LR738715.1, on the reverse strand, counting down.
CTACTAGCATTCGTTGACAAATTATGCACCTCCCAAAAGCTTTTTATCTCTGTTTTTAAAACCACGAGCTCTGGTACTTGTTTAGTCTTTGCTTCCAGCCACGGGTTTTCAACCTTGCCATCAAAATCCACGGTTCGAGAGTCTCCACCTTCTTTCTTCAAAGCACCAACTATTGAGAGCATGATTGTCATTCTGAGTGTAATGTGCATTGTCCCAAAGTACCATTGTCTTCTGCATGATTGTGACATCGCTTATTCTGAAATCATTGTATCTAGTCGTCACTTAAACTTCGGAGGTGCTCCTGCATTTATGTTTTGCTTCACTAAAGGGGGCAAGCGAGGTATCACTTTGTCATGTTTGCACACCATGCTCACTACAAATCTATTGGGTGTTTCAGTATCATATTGTAAACTTTCAGTTCTTTGTGATATTCTCATGAGGCAGCTTAATTACTAAAGATTCATTATCTCAATAAGCATTTGTCATGTGATTGCGAAGGACTCTTTGATAGCATGTCACCACAGAAATTATGCTTGTTATCATTTACCTACTCGAGGACGAGCGGGAATTAAGCTTGGGGATGTTGATACATCCAAAACGTATCTATAATTTCTGCTTGCTCCATGCTTCTTTTGTGTGATATTGTTATGATATTGATGCACTTCCATACACTTTTGATTATATTTGGACTAACCTTTTAACTCAGTGCACCCCAGTGCCACTTTCTGTTTTCTACTGTTTTTGTATTTCAGGTTTTCCCATTACTTAAATTACCAGAAAAATTCCGGGAAAAATATATAAAAAATCAGCGCTCCAGAAGCTTCCACGTGCCAGAAGTAGGGCCAGAGGGGAGCCAGGGACAACCCAGGCGGCCTGCCCACGCGGCCCCCCTCCTGGCCGCGCCGGGGGGGCGCCTGGGCCCCCCTTACCTCCTCTGGTGACCCCCTTTGGCATATATTTACCTCGCGTCCCGAAACCCTCAATTCCAGAACCCTTTTCTCCACAAGCTATTCCGATCTCCGCCGCCATCGCCACCAAGTTTCGAGGGACCAGAATTCCTGTGCCGGCATCCTGCCGGGACGGGGAAGTGCCCCCGGATTCATCTCCATCGACGTTGCTTCCTCCCTCCATGATGCGGGAGTAGTTCCTCCTCGGGGCTGAGGTTTCTACCAGTAGCTATGTGGTCAATTCTCTCTTCCATGATGTGATCTTCGTTGTGATCATAGGCTATGTTAATCTAGGGTGATCCCATGATATTTCCCCTTCCTCTATGTATTGGATTGATGTACTCACTTGTCTTTATCTAGTATAATCTCCGAGACCAAGGTGACAGCGGTCTATTGGACATGGATTAGAAGAATATTTTCATGAGTGATTTCCTCTTTTGTGTGTTGATTGAAGATTGAGAGTCTCTTAGTGCTTGTCTTTGACTATCCTTGAGATATGTTGTGGTGATTGTGGTACTCTCTTTGGATGGCCGCGGTGACATTGGGAAATCCATAGATTGAGAACTACGAACTTTGAGGTGTGCTTTTGTAGCCCTATATAATTCTCGTCCTCTCTTGACCACAAAGGAATGACCTCCGAGTGCGTCCCCCTTGCATGTTTTATGGGAAATATCATGTGATTCGATTATGTTAATGTTGTTGGGAGTTGACACTAGTGAAAGTATGAAGCCTAGGCCTTGTTTCCACCATTGCAATACCATTTGTGCTCACGTTTACCACTTGTTTGCTTGCTGCACTTTTTATTACAGATTTATATTACTTTGCTTTGCCACTCCTATCATCCATATTTTACCATCTCTTCGCCGAACTAGTGCACCTATACAACTCCTAGTTGTATTAGGTCTGTTGGGGACACAAGAGACTTCTTGTATCTTAGTTGCAGGGTTGCTTGAGAGAGAACATCTTCGACCTCTACTTCCCTGAGTTCAATAAACCTTAGGTCATCCACTTGAGGGAAATTGCTGCTGTCCTACAAACCTCTACGCTTGGAGGCCCAACATAGTCTACAAGAATAGAAGCGTGTGTAGACATCAATCTCCTCAAAGACCGAGGAGAACTTTGTATTGAGATCCAGAGAGAGAAGAAGCCATCTAGATACTAGCTATGGACCCAAAGGTCTGTGGTAAACTACTCACAACTCATGGTGAGGGCAATGATGATGATGATGATGATGAAGGCCTCCGTGATGGATCCCCCTCCGATGGAGCTCTGGAACAGGCTCCAAGATGGGATCTCCATGGGAACAGAAGGTACGGCGGTGGAATTAGGGTTTTCTCTCTGTTTACAGAGTTTCTGGGGTACATAGACCTATATAGGAAGAAGTAGGGCACCGGGGGACGCTTGAGGGGGCCACGAGGCAGGGGGCGCGCCCTGGGAAGGGGGACGCGCCCCCCACCCTCGTGGGCCAGCCCTCCGTCCCCTGACGTGGTTCTCAAGCTCTGCGTGCGTGATTTTCTCCAAAAATATCTCTCACTAAGGTTTCATTCCGTTTGGACTCCGTTTGATATTCTTTTTCTGCAAAACCATGAAACAGGCAAAAAACAGCAATCTGGACTGGGTCTTTGGGTTAGTAGGTTAGTCCCAAAAATGATATAAAAGTGAATGCTAAAGCCCATTAAACCTCCACGACTTCATAAATAATAGCATGGAACAATAAAAAATTATAGATACGTTGGAGACGTATCAAGCATCCGCAAGCTTAATTCCTGCTCGTCCTCGAGTAGGTAAATGATAAAGAAATAATTTTTGATGTGGAATGCTAACCAATATAGTTTTTCAATGTAATTCTCTTAATTGTGGCATGAATGTTCAGATCTGAAAGATTCAAGATAAAAGTCTATATTGACATAAGAAATAACAATACTTCAAGCATACTAACAAAGCAATCATGTCTTCTCAAAATACTATGGCTAAATAAAGTTATCCCTACAAAATCATATAGTCCGGCTATGCTCCCTCTTCATCACACAAAATATTCATATCATGCGCAACCCCGATTTCAACCAAGCATTGCTTTCATACTCTATCTTTTCAAACCTTTCAACTTTCACGCAATACATGAGCGTGAGCCATGGATATAGCACTATGGGTGGAATAGAGGTGGTTGTGGAGAAGACAAAAAAGGAGGGAGATGGTCTCACATCGACTAGGCGTATCAACGGGCTATGGAGATGCCCATCAATAGATATCAATGTGAGTGAGTAGGGATTGCCATGCAACGGATGCACTAGAGCTAAATATAAATGAAAGCTCAACAAAAGAAACTAGTGGGTGTGCATCCAACTTGCTTGCTCACGAAGACCTAGGGCATTTGAGGAAGCCCATCGTTGGAATATACAAGCCAAGTTCTATAATGAAAATTCCCACTAGTATATGAAAGTGACTAAGCATGAGACTCTCTACAATGAAGAACATGGTGCTACTTTGAAGCACAAGTGTGGAAAAAAAGATAGCAGCAATTGTCCTTCTCTCTTTTCTCTCATTTTTTTGGGCATCTCCTTTTTTTATTGGCCTTTCCTCACATGGGACAATGCTCTAATAATGATGATCATCACACTTTCTATTACAACTCGAAATTACAACTCGATACTACAACAAGTATGACTCTACATGAATGCCTCCGGCGGTGTACCGTGATATGCAATGAATCAAGAGTGACATATATGAAAAATTATGCATGATGGCTTTGCCACAACTACGATGTCAACTACATGATCATGCATGGCAATATGACAATATGATGCGTGTCATATAACGGAACGGTGGAAAGTTGCATGGCAATATATCTCGGAATGGCTATGGAAATGCCATGATAGGTAGGTATGATGGCTGTTTTGAGGAACAATATGGTGGCTGTTTTGAGGAAGGATATATAGTGGGTTTATGGCACCGGCGAAAGTTGCGCGGTACAAGAGAGGCTAGCAATGGTGGAAGGGTGAGAGTGCGTATAATCCATGGACTCAACATTAGTCATAAGAACTCATATACTTATTGCAAAAATCTATGAGTCATCAAAACAAAGCAATCAACACATGCTCCTAGGGGGGAGGTTGGTAGGAGTTAACCATCGCGCGCCCCCGGCCTCCACACAAAGGTTGGCACTCTACAAATACCTCATGCTCTAACTTCGTCACATAGCGGTTCACCATACGTGCATGATAAGGGAATCACTAACCTTAACACAAGTATTTTTCAATTTCATAATAACTCCACTAGCATGACTCTAATATCACTATCCTCATATCTCAAAACAATTATCAAGCATCCAACTTCTCATCATATTCAATGCACTTAGTGTGATTTTTTTTACTACATTGGCATTGATGTCTATCATGTGAAGACTAGTTTCTTTAGCCTAAAAACATTACCATGCTGTTTTAATAGACTCTCAAAAGTATATAAGTGAATCATGAGAGTTCAACAATTGCTACAAAATATTACCACCACCGTGCTCTAAAAGATATAAGTGAAGCACTAGAGCAAAAAGTATTCAACTCAAAAGATATAAGTGAAGCACATAGAGTTTTCTAAAAATTTCTAGGCCATATTTAACTCTCTCAAATAGGTGTGTCCAGCAAGGATGATTGTGGAAAACTAACAAGCAAAGAATCAAATTATACAAGACGCTCCAAGCAAAACACATAACATGTTGCGAATAAAAATATAGCTCCAAGTGTGGTTACCGATGGATGAAGACGAAAGAGGGGATGCCTTCCCGGGGCATCCCCAAGCTTAGGGTTTTGATTATTTGAATTTACTTGGGGTGCCATGGGCATCCCCAAGCTTAGGCCTTTGCTACTCCTTGTTCCATAGTCCATCAAAACAATACCCAAAACTTGAAAACTTCACAACACAAAACTTAGATAGAAATTCTCGTGAGCTCCGTTAGTATAAGAAAGCAAACCACTACTCAAAGGTGCAGCAATGAATTCATTCTTTGTTTATATTGGTGTTAAACCTACTGTATTCCAACTTCTCTATAGTTCATATCATCCAATACTACTCATAGATGCATCGGAATAAGCAAACAACACACGAAAAACAGAATCTGTCAAAGACAGAATAGTCTGTAGTAATCTGCAGGTTTCGCCTACTTCTGGAACTCCAAAAATTTAAACTAAATTGGTAAATTTGAGGAATTTTTCTACCAATCATCTTCAAAAAGAATCAACTAAAAATCACGCTCCAGTAAAATCTGAAGACTACTTTAGCGAGCACTAACGGTTCTGTTTTTCACAGCAAGATCACATAAACTTCACACAAGTCTTCCCAAAGGTTCTACTTGGCACAAACACTAAACAAAACATGAAACCATATCTAATCAGAGGCTAGATGCAATATTTATTCCCTAACAGCAACAAAAACAAAAACATAAAATTGGGTTGCCTCCCAACAAGCGCTATCGTTTTACTCCCCTAGCTAGGCACGATACAAGATAAATCTAGGTATTGCCATCCTTGGAAGGCAATTCTTTGATTAAGCACTTATGGTTCTTGGGCACTTCTTTGTCCCTATGAATAATCAAACTCTTGGGCAAGAAATCAAGAAATTCTAAAGTGTCAAAAGGGTCTCTTGCAAAAGTAAGAAAATTAGGTGAACACTTATGGATTTGAGATCCGCAATTCTAGATGTTTCACCCTTGTCTTTAGGGACATACATGAACTTAGATAATTTATTAGAGGTATTTGGAGTAGTTTTTATAGCGGAAAGAGCAGAACCCACATTAGTGATAACATCCTCAAGTTTATTGATTCTAGTAGAATCCTGATCTAGCTTTTCTTTAACTATGGGCTCTTTTTCCTTAAGATTTTTTAGAACAACTCCTACCTTGGATCCATATTGGGTGATTTCATTATGAATTTTTTCTATCCAAGTTTTCTACCAATTCTACCGTAGCAACTTTGTTTTCAAGGATTTATAACCTTTGCATAACATGCTCCAAAGTTAAAACGGTCCCATTAACCATAAGAGGTGGTGAGCCAAATAATTTAGTCATAGCATTATAAGAATCAACTGTGTGGCTACCCAAGAAATTCCCTCTGGTAATGGTATCTAAGATAAATCTATTCCACGGAGTTATGCCAATATAAAAATTGCGAAGAAGCACGGAAGTGGAAAGCTTCCTATTGGATCTATTTTGAGCATTGCAAATTCTATACTAGGCATCTTTTAAGTTTTCTTCCTCCCTTTGTTTAAAGTTGAGGACCTCACTCTCGGGAGTGGTGATAATGATAGGTGTGCTAGACATGATGACAAGCAAGCAAGCAGCACACGAGCAAACAAGAAGCAAGCGAAGGATAAACACACGGCGGAAGAAGGGCAAATAAAACGGCAAGGGTGAAGTGGGGGAGAGGAAAACAAGAGGCAAATAAATGTAATGCGAAGGATAAGGATTTCTGATAGGTACTTGGTATATAACTTTTGCGTAAGCATCCCCGGCAACGGCGCCAGAAATTCTTCTTGCTACCTCTTGAGCTTGCGTTGTATTCCCTCGAAGAGGAAAGCGAGATGCAGCACAGTAGCGTAAGTATTTCCCTCAGTTTTTGAGAACCAAGGTATCAATCCAGTAGGAGACCACGCGCGAGTCCCTCGCACCTGCACAAACAAATAAGAACCTCGCAGCCAACGTGATAAGGGGTTGTCAATCTCTTTACGGTCACTTACGAAAGTGAGATCTGATAGAGATGATAGTTTATATTTTTGGTATTTTTAGTTTATAAAAACAGCAAATAAAAGCGGTAAAAGTAAAGTAGATGTAGATTGATATGTTGAGAATAGACCCGGGGGCCATAGTTTTCTCTAGTGGCATCTCTCATGATAGCGATATTCTACGGCGGGTAAACAAATTACTGTCGAGCAATGGATAGAAAAGCGAATAATTATGAGACTATCTAGGCATGATCATTGTATATAGGCATCACGTCCGAGACAAGTAGACCGACTCCTGCCTGCATCTACTACTATTACTCCACACGTCGACCGCTATCCAGCATGCATCTAGTGTATTGAGTTCATAAGAACAGAGTAACGCCTTAAGCAAGATGATATGATATAGAGGGATAAACTCAAGCAATATGATATAAACCCCATCTTTTTATCCTCGATGGCAACAATACAATACGTGCCTTGCTGCCCCTACTGTCACTGGGAAAGGACACCGCAAGATTGAACCCAAATCCAAGCACTTATCCCATTGCAAGAACTATAGATCTAGTAGGCCAAACCAAACCAATAATTCAAAGAGACTTGCAAGGATACTATGAGTACACATAAAAAGTTCAGAGAAGAACCAAATATCTTTCATAGATAACCTTGATCATAAACTCACAATTCATCGGATCTCGACAAACACACCGCAAAAAGAGATTACATCGAATAGATCTCCTCGAAGACCGAGGAGAACTTTGTATTGAGATCCAGAGAGAGAGAGAAGAAGCCATCTAGATACTAGCTATGGACCCGAAGGTCTGTGGTAAACTACTCACAACTCATGGTGAGGGCAATGATGATGATGATGAAGGCCTCCGTGATGGATCCCCCTCCGGTGGAGCTCTGGAACAGGCTCCAAGATGGGATCTCCACGGGAAGAGAAGGTACGGCGGTGGAATTAGGTTTTTCTCTCTGTTCACGGAGTTTCTGGGGTACGTAGACTTATATAGGAAGAAGGAGGGCACCGGGGGACGCTTGAGGGGGCCACGAGGCAAGGGGCGTGCCTTGGGAAGGGGGGCACGCCCCCCACCCTCGTGGGCCAGCCCTCCGTCCCCTGACATGGTTCTCAAGCTCCGCGTGCGTGATTTTCTCCAAAAATATCTCTCGCGAAGGTTTCATTTCGTTTGGACTCCGTTTGATATTCTTTTTCTGCAAATCCCTGAAACAGGCAAAAAACAGCAATCTGGACTGGGCCTTTGGGTTACTAGGTTAGTCCCAATAATGATATAAAAGTGAATGATAAAGCCCATTAAACATCCAAGACTTTATAAATAATAGCATGGAACAATAAAAAAATTATAGATACGTTGGAGACGTATCAGCCGCTGATTTCCGCGGAGTACGCGAGCGCCGCTCTGGCGTCTTCTCCCCCGAAATCTTGTTCGGCGAGAAACGGCTCAGTCACGGCACCTTCGACACCGCAGAGGAGGCGGCCCACGCGTACGACGCGGTGGCGTGGCGCCTCCGGCGGCCTCGTTGGGATATGAATTTCCCCAACGTGTCGACGAGCCAGCGCGCGCAGGATCTCGCGCATCTCCCTCGGCTTTTCACCGACGAGGATCGTCGTGACAACCGGAGGCGGCAGCGTCGCCTAGCCGTCCCGGGAATGGACGTGGAAGCCATGGCGGAGTGGCGTGAACGCTTCCCGCGGGACATCGTCAACGAGCGCCAATTTTACAAGCAACGGAGGACGGAGAGGGAGGCGAGGAGGAAGGAGCGAGCCGCCTATCGGGAGGACAAGCATGCGCGGAAGCAGGCCGCTCAACTGAACATGAAGCTAGGAGAAGCGTCGTCCTGGGACTCCGGGGACGAGTAGTATGCTGACGCCTACTTGCAGACGTTGGAGGAGGACATTACGGAGTCGGAGCCGGAGTTGGAAAACGACGAGTAGTTCATCTTTTCTTTTACCAGGATTTGATACGGTGTATCATTTTCATTATGTATGCTATGGTGAACTATCTATGTATGCAATGGGACGCCGACAAGGGGGCCCGGGAAGGGGAAGTGCGCGGTGGTGGGGAGTGAAAAAAAGGAAAGGCGTCGTGGGGGTTCGGCGACAGGGGTAAAATGCCCCCCAAGACGCGGTTTTCGTCGAATCACCCCAGACGGCGCTATTTGTGCCTCCCTGGAGGGCCGAATGGCTGGAGATGCTCTAAGGTTTCCTTTAGCGCCCGTTGTTAACGGTGAGCGTTGAAACGGCGGGCGCTCTAATCATTTTTTAATTTTATGAGATTAATTTTATTTTCATAAGCGCCTATCTTAGCGTCTTGCATTGAACATGCCCTAAATTGGCACTTTCAAACGCTAATTTTCCTGCGACGGAACGTTGTGTCAATTTAGGTCCGCATGAAAATTATGAGGTAATATCAGTGGTAGTCACAGAACTTGCATATAATATTCAGTTTAGTGCTAAAAGTTGCAAAATACGTAATTACAGTCACATAACTTGTCTATGCGTATAGATACGGTCACTTCTTCTGTATCCAACCGTATCTCGTGCTCATGTGATGTGTCAGCGTGAATGCGGCCCACATGTAAGTGACTGTGAGTAGTGAGGTGTAAGGTGAGCCACGGTTTTTTCTTTTTACAGAAATTACCTCAGCTTTTATTTAATTGGGCACCTGTGAGCATACAGTGCGTTGCGGCAAGAAACAAGAATAAAAAATAACGGCCAGGGATTTGAACCGACGTCCTTCACTTAACAATAAGATAATTGCAGTAGCCACTCCACCAAAAATAAATTGATGTAAAACTAACAAATGAAATGTTCTCCACAAAAACATGATGTAAAACAAAAAACCTGTCATGTTATTCCCCACAAAAATAAACGAAATGTTCTTTAGAAAATGTTCATGTGTTACATTGAAAAGTATGTGACATTTCTAAAAATGCTTAAACATTGTTAAAAATATTTATATAATTAAATGTAAGTTGCATTTTAAACATCTTCACACATTTAAAAAACGTTCACGAGAGGAATAGAAATATTCGTGTATATGTTGTTATTTATCTTGTTCTAATTAAGAAAACTGCACGGGGAATTAAGAAAACTGCGCTGGGAATAGAAATTGACCATGGCATATGCATATTATCACGGGGAGAGTGGACCGTTCTGATTGAGAAGTCTATTTTTCTCAAACTGAAAACTATTCAAATTATAACTTTCTTTCGAAAAATCAGCTGAACTATATTTTCTTTTGTCTAGGTTTTCCAATTCAAACAATTGTTTTGCTGATTTGTCCGAAATAAATTTACGTACATTTATTCTGCAATATATCTTCTTTTATCTAGATTTTCAATAAAATTATTCAAGTTCAAAAAAATGAGTTGATTTCTCCAAAAAAAAAATACTACATACATTCTGACCTATATTTTCTGTTATCTAGATTAATGTTTTAAAAATTATTCAAATTTAAACAAAATTTGCAATGATTTGTCCAAAAAAATAGGTACATTCGTTCTGCACTATATTTCCTTTTATCTAGATTTTTAAATTTTAAATTATTCAATTTCAAACAAAAAATTTAGTCGATTTGTCCCAAAAGTTTATCTAGAATATAGGTTGTTTTCTTACATAGAAATAAGGAAGAAGAATACAAAAGATAGACTGTGTATATTTCTTTAATTGCATAAGCGGCTATCCCTTTTTTGCACACCTTTTTCCCTTTTTAATTTCTACTTGAATTAGTACTTGTCCCCTTTTTGCATTCTAATCGTCAAATGTTGGTTAGTGGAGTGTGTATGCATGCGCTGCTAATCCTAACAGGTCCTGGGTCCCCTGCACAAGCGTTTTAAATTTTATTTCTGATTTTCTGCGTAAATTATAAATTAATAAAATACAAGGTTGTTTTCTGAGAAAAAACAGTGCTCGCGGATTACCCACAGCCTCATCCACGTGTGTGCGGGATACAGCCAGATATGACAAAAAGCACCGTATATGAACGAAAAGACAAGTTAGATGACTAAAAACACGTATTTTACAAGTTTATGCACTAAACTGAACATCGCACGCAAGTTTTTATGACTCGAAAATTATCAAGCATGCTTTTGGCACATAAATCAGTTTGTCCCAAAAGTTTATCTAGAATATAGGTTGTTTTCTTACATAGAAATAAGGAAGAAGAATACAAAAGATAGACTGTGTATATTTCTTTAATTGCATAAGCGGCTATCCCTTTTTTGCACACCTTTTTCCCTTTTTAATTTCTACTTGAATTAGTACTTGTCCCCTTTTTGCATTCTAATCGTCAAATGTTGGTTAGTGGAGTGTGTATGCATGCGCTGCTAATCCTAACAGGTCCTGGGTCCCCTGCACAAGCGTTTTAAATTTTATTTCTGATTTTCTGCGTAAATTATAAATTAATAAAATACAAGGTTGTTTTCTGAGAAAAAACAGTGCTCGCGGATTACCCACAGCCTCATCCACGTGTGTGCGGGATACAGCCAGATATGACAAAAAGCACCGTATATGAACGAAAAGACAAGTTAGATGACTAAAAACACGTATTTTACAAGTTTATGCACTAAACTGAACATCGCACGCAAGTTTTTATGACTCGCAGTGTATTTACCTCGAAAATTATCAAGCATGCTTTTGGCACATAAATCAGTTTGTTTTATAAAAAAAAGTGTTTTTGTTTACTGTTCACCTCCATAGCTAAACGTGATCTCTCTTGGCGTGCGAGCCTTGCGTGAGAGAGCGTGATGACTGATGACTCGGCGCCGGCGAAGCGATATGCACGCCACGCCACGCCGGAGTGAACCCCTTCCCACCTGCTGCACTGCTTGTCCCCTCCTCTGTCTCTACCCGTCGTCTCTCCCACCGGTAAAGGCAAGCTCCCGCTTCTTCTTCTTCCTCTTCTTCTTCCGCCCCAATCGCGAGATGGGATGCTCCGGCCTCATGGCCGATTAGGTGAGTGACCCGCGCTTCCGCCGTCCTGACTGATGTTATCCGCTCTATGACTGACGGAGGGAGTGAATCCGGTGCCGCGCCTCGCTTGGATCATCGTTCCCCCTTCTGACGACGCGCGGATCCATCGAATCTGACTGATGTTATCCGCTCTCTGTTTCCTGCAGCAAACGGTCTGGATTCAGCGCTCGACTGATACCCGATAGCAGCAGCAGCAAACATGGGTGGCGTTGGATGGAGGAGGCTCGGTTCCAAGCTGCGGCAGAGATGGGGCTGGGAGAGCCGCCTCCGCGCCCGGGGCTTCTCCTCTGCTCCTGCGCTTCCACCTCCACCCCACATGGAGGTTTCTTTCCTCTTATGATTTATGTTCATCTCGCGTTCTTGCCTGCAGTGTCCACACCCCAATGCTTAGCCACTTCCTCTCTGCCTGTATCACCTGAAACTTGAGTCGAGCTCGAGCAGAGCTTAGTTGGAATAAAATAAAATTGGAAGCAGCTTTGACCTTTGGCCACTGCATCCTTCTGAATTCTGATTTAGGATAGGCACAGACATTGGTTCATGAGTTGTGTTTGACATGCTTTGCAGAGCGTTGGATTCATAGGGCTTGGGAATATGGGCTCCCACATGGCAAGGAACCTGCTGAGGGCTGGATACAGAGTGTCAGTTCATGATATGTAAGCCCTTCTTGCCAGCTTCCATTATTTTTGTGTGTGGTTCGATGTTCATCCATCTATTACCTGTTCAACATTGGTTTGCTTACCAGTTATATACAAATTGATTCTATCATGATCAGCAATGAGGATGCCATGAAGAAGTTCTCGGACGATGGAATTCCCACGAAACGGTCGCCACTTGAATTGTCTGAGTCGAGCGATATCGTAATCACAATGCTGCCTTCCTCTGCCCATGTAAGTTGGTTTACTATTCTTTATGAGAAATTGGTGACTCACAAGCACTAGCTGTAACTTGAGTTATACCGAGCTCCTTTACCAAATCAAATGCTTAGTGCTACCAGGCTCTTTTCAGGTCCTAGATGTATACAGTGGACAGGACGGCTTGCTCGGTAATGGGGGGCGCCTTGGACCGTGGTTATACATAGATTCATCTACAGTAGATCCTCAGACATCAAGAAAGATATCTATGGACATGTCAAGATGCAGTTTAAATGAAAAGAAAGGTTATGATCTGCCATCCTACCGAGCCACCATTTGAGATTAGCAGTTAGAAACCTGAATACTTCAGTGTACACCTGGAAAAGATGAAACCATCAACGGTCTTAACCGTATCCTTATCTGTCCCCGGCAACAAATAACACTAGAAATGTATCTGCACATTTGAGTTATGAATGTGTGCCTCTTCTGTTTCTTCAGGCTACGCCGAAAAACCGATGATGCTGGATGCTCCTGTCTCCGGAGGTGTTCCTGCCGCAGAAGCTGGGACACTGACTTTCATGGTACCATTCCTTGCTTCGCTGAATTTATTGTTACCACCAGAAAATACAGAGACTTTGTTGGGGAAAAACTAGTATTACATACAAGGGCTTGTGTCTTACTTTGGTGCAAAGGAATGATATATAGGTGGGTGGTTTAGAAGAAACATACATAGCAGCAAAGCCATTACTTCTCGCAATGGGCAAAAAGCTGATCTACTGCGGCGGGGCTGGAAATGGCTCGGTAAGCTTGATTTACTCCAGCTCTTCACTGAGATTTCTTTATATAAATTTTCATGCACAGATGATTCAACTCACTTTTGATATGTACTTTTAAGGCTGCAAAGATCTGTAACAATATGGCCATGGCTATCAGCATGCTTGGGGTCTCTGAGGCCTTTGCTCTTGGTCAGAATCTTGGGATCAAAGCAAGCACTCTCACAGATATATTCAATTGCTCTAGCGCCCGCTGCTGGAGTAGGTATCGACTCCTCACCTATCAAAGCAAGCCTGTATTACTGCATCTCAAACCACAATCTAATGCAGTAATACGGGCTTTGCTTCTTCAAACATTAGATTGTGGTTGCGGACCATAATTTTTATCCAGGAGTAAATGTGTAATGAGCCAATAGGAAATTACATTCTCATCTTGATCTTTTTTTAACTGAAAATTCTCACCTTAAGCTTATGCCTTATAATTTGAACCATCTGAAGTTTATATCTTTGTTTGCTCCTTCTGGGGCTAATTCCAACAGCGACACATATAACCCAGTTCCTGGACTAATGGCGGGCGTGCCATCGTCAAGGAATTATGATGGTGGTTTCACCTCCAAATTAATGGTATGAATCACGGGACCCAAAATGTTCTGTTGTTGAATATAAGTGGATTGCTTGGTAAAACAATATTGGTCTGAAATCTTGTAATCGCATTACATGTTTCCCTTAGCAACGGAAGAATAAAATAATGTGATTGTAAACTAACTGCTCATGATTATCATATTAAACAGAGCTCACACTTCATCATTTGCATTCCTCTGCAGGCTAAAGATTTGGATTTGGCCATGGCCTCTGCATCTGGAGTTGGCTTCAAATGCCCCATGGGTTCTGAAGCACTTGAGATGTAAGATTGTTAACAAGAACAAGAAAAGTTACACAAAACCTTACATTTCACCTCTTCTTTTGCTGCATGACTAATCACTACTTTCTGCAGTTACCGGAAGTTATGCGATGAGGGCTGTGAATTCAAGGACTTCTCATGCGCGTTTCGCCACTTTTATACGGGCAAGGATGAGAAGTGATCCTGTAGTCATCCCAACAAACTTGTTACCGGTTGAAATAAGACAATAATGTTCTCCAATCGATTGAATTTAGGTGTTTGTTAAACAAGTTAAACAGTGCCCAGACAAGGTTGGAGTCTCCTTTGTACATATTGTTAGTCTGGTTTGCTTCTGGGCAACCAAGTTTCCTGATCTGCATCTCTTACCCCATTTCTGTCTGCTTGGACTCTATTCATAAAATTCGTCCATACCCTTGCAAAAAGCTGAAATAAAGTGGACTCTTAATTTAGGCGAATTAAGCGGCTAGGCAAAGTGTAAAACTGATCTACCAGAAGGCCCCCACGTCGGGCGACTCGGTGGATCTAAACCCTAGCCGCCAGGGCCGCCGTCTCCTCTCTCCTTTCCCTCCGTCGTCGTCGGGCTAAGTCAAGGCGTCCAACAGTGTCGGGCTAAGTCTAGGCGTCCGACGGTGGTGGCGGAACCTCCTTCTCCCTTCACATGTGTTCGTGGTTGGCGCGGAACCTCCTGGTGCGTGGAGGCGTCACCAATATCTAGGCCAGGGTGGCTCTTGGCTGACTCCCGGCGATGGCTTGGGTGACGGCGTGGGTCGCACGGTGGTGGATCTCGTCGCTCCGGTCCTCGCGCACAGAGAACTCTGGACCTGGGGCGGTGGCCCCGGTAGGCGTGGCGGCGACGTCCTCGGCTAGTGGCGCTCACGGGTGGTGGATGGACGACTTCTTGACTGCGTGGTCCGTGAGTTACCGGTGGATCTCCTCGTTGCTGCACCTGGTGGCTTGCGGTCTTGGCAGTCGATCTGGGTGTGTTGGCGGGGGCTGGTAGAGGTGACTTCAGACAGGAGGAAACTCTGGATGGCCCGCTGGTCCCGACGGTGACAACGACCAAGGTTGTCGGTTTCCTCCTTGCAGGCGTCATCGAGGTCCCTCCCCTCCACCCCGACCCCATGCCCGGTGAAGACCAAAATCTCCTCGGATTGGGCGGCGGGTGGACTACTTGTGTTGTGCCTTTCTTGGAGGCACTGCCTGGGGTGTTCGGGTGCTCGGTTAAAGGAGTTGCAGGCGGAGGGGATGGGACCGACGACAACAGGTGTTCTTCACGAAGGGGGATCGATGTGGCATCTCGGCGGCATGGGGGCAACGGGGTCTCAGTGATGGGCGCGTGTTATTTGACGCACGCGGGATAGTGGCATTGTTTGGCGTCGTAGTGGCGTTGACGGAAGTTTGGCCTGGCAAGGCCTATGCATTGATCTCTCCTGAAGGTGAGACCGTAGAAGATGGCGGTGGCGGATTATATAGCGTGTGCATGCGATGCGCGCTGAGGATCTGCTAGACCGGTTGGTGCTCTCTGCTCGCCATGGGGCAACCTGGCGAGGCCACCGGATTAAGCGGTGTGCGTGGATGCGCCAAGGCACTCCATCAAACTTGTAGGTGTAGCGATTGAGGTCGCGAGAAAGATGACTTTGGGTTGATCCATGTATCTGCTTTGTCAGACTCTGTTGAACAATTCAATAAAGATAGTTGTGTGCATCATTTGATACGGAGGCCGAAGGTAATCCTCCTTTTCAACATTTATTTTTAGAAAAGATTCACTGTCAAATATTCAAAACGGAGCTCATGCGCATACGCTCCGCAAGAACAGTAAAAAAATAGCAAAGGAAAGTAAAGATAGAAAATCTGAACTTTTACACAGCAAACATGTTGGTGTCTTCTACTTGCATGTGTAAAAAAAACGACATGTGTGGTGATCTTAGAAAAAATTTAACCAAAAATCGATGCTCTACAAACCGTTGTACTCCCTCCGTTCCCAAATATAAGTCTTTCTAGAGTTTCCACCGAATGACTACATACAGAGCAAATTGAATGAATTTATACTCTAAAATATGTCTATATACATCCATATGTTGTATTTTATTTGAAATGTATAAAAAGACTTATATTTAGGAACGGAGGGAATACATGTCTTTCTCCCTACCACCTTCCCAACGCAACACAAATGTCTTCTTCCTCTCGCCGCAGCCCCTTGAGCATCCTGGAAGCGCCTGCCTGATGAGTGATTGGCTGGCACCTGGCTGGTGATGACCCAGACAACTTGCTTAGCCTAGATTGTGACCCAGACAATTTGCACGCTCAGAACTCGGAAGGAATTGCCTGGCGTTTAAGTGAAACTGCCTCAATCAATGTCTTCCAACCTTGTTGACCATATGAGCATGTAATAATGCGAGTAAACTATTCAATGCTTTTACATGCCATAAAAAAAAATCATAATCACGGGCAGCCTCATTAGACAAAAATATTAAAAGGATTAAGCTAAAGCTAGACACCATCTTTTTCGGGGCATGAAGCGCATGACACTAACAAAAATATAACCTTAATCAATATATTTTCTCAGACCCGAGAGGTGCCGGTGTAACCTCTTCGACATTGGCGTGAGGCCCTGGCGGTGGAGATCGTCGGGCGCTCCATCGCTCAATTCAGTACAAATTATTCACATGTAAGTCATGTCCCATATCAAACAACAGTTGGCTAGATTTTTGAAATAGAAAGGATTGACACAAGTGCGATAGTTTGGAGCCAATCAAATTTTAAAGTTGTAGATACCAGCACAATTTTCCTTCATAAATATATTACGTTTATTTGCAACAACAAAAAGTAGATCTCTAATAAAAAAATAGAACCCGGGTAATAAATCTATTAGATCCATATACCCCAAAAAATATTTCTTTATAAAATCTTATAGGTGTGTAGTGAGCATATATTAACTGTGTATTTTTGTGAAATTTTAATCACACCAATTTGTTCATATCTTTAAAGGAAGGGTTTTGGGATCAAGGTTTTATGATGGCTGCTAATTTTAATTAGAGGTAATATCATCGGTGGTGCTTAAACTTGTCACTGATGTTCACTTTAGTGCCTAAACTTGAAAAATACGTTGAACTGGTTCTAGAACTTGGCACGAGCGTGCAAATACGGTGATAATCTCATCCGTTGACGTATAATGCGCTGATGTGGAACCATATTTTAATTAGCACATACACATGGTATGGGACACACTAAATTAAATCAGCTAGGACTCAAATTTCGGACGTGGCTATAGCGATTAGCGAACAACCTACCGTATCAACAGCGACATTCATACCAAATTATAAATACAAACATTTTTATTAACGGAATTCATTTGTAATATCTTTCACTCATGGCATATATTCTTAATTTCTATATATTCGAAATATAGCCAGATGTATTTATATAAAAAAAAGTTTTGCGTAATTATGAATATTCTTAATTACACCATTTCATAAAAAAGCAAAATTATGAACTATAAAGATGTGCATATAAATGTTTGTATAATGAAAATAATATTTACGAATTATAATTCATAAAATATTTCTAGTATTCTAACGTATAAATATTTTTATTATAATAAATAATATCGTATT
Organism: Secale cereale; assembly: GCA_902687465.1. NCBI lineage: Eukaryota > Viridiplantae > Streptophyta > Magnoliopsida > Poales > Poaceae > Secale > Secale cereale. Next base: position 827,525,218 of record LR738715.1, on the reverse strand, counting down.
TATATGTTTTTTCAAAAAATATACCTCAATAGTTTTTAAAACTACCTGAAGATTTTTCTAAATAACTTACTTTTTGTGTGTCTAATATCCATAACTGAAGAATGTTTGAAATTTATTTTTACTACTACCATTATAATTTACGTACTTTTTATAAATTCTTAAAAAAATGAAAGAAAGCTAGCATGTGCAACATGGGCCGCACGGACATCGGTCCATTTAAACAAGACGGGCATGTTCCCGTACAATGTACTCCCCCCGTTCCTAAATATTTGTTTTTCTAGAGATTTCAACAAGTGACTACATACGAAGCAAAATGAGTGAATCTACACTCTAAAATATGTCTACATACATCCGTATGTTGCAGTCCATTTAAATGTCTAGAAAGACAAATATTTAGGAACGGAGGGAGTAGAACGTTATTATCCAGCATGGACAGTAATAGTCTAGTGTATTTCTGGTTAGCGCTGGTTGTTTGTAACCACAACGTCCCAAGTTCAATTCTTAGTGTCGCCAATTTTTTTTATCGATTTTCCTTTACTCTAACATGTGGGGCCCATTGGTCATAGAGATGTATATAAAGCAAGCCATCTGTTAGAAGTGGGTCTCACGCCACATGTGCATGCTAATTAAAATACAGTGCCACGTCAGCGCATTATACATCTACGGCTGAGATTATCATGGTATTTGCACGCTCATGCCAAGTTCTAGAACCAGTTCGGTGTATTTTTCAAGTTCATGCACTAAAGTGAACATCAGTGACAAGTTCAAGCACTAGGGGTGATATTACCTCTTTTAATTACATCACCGGATTACAATTACGCATGATGGGAAGGGCGTATATGCAAAACCCGTTTACCCACTGTAGGAGAACTCCTCCCTGCTCGAGATCCAACTCCCCGCGACCTCAGCCGTCACCGGAGAAGGAACGAGATGCACGGCCAGCCTCGCCGCCCGAAACAGCCGGAGGACGACGCGGCGGCGGCGGCGAAGGCCGCCAAGCTCCGGGAACTCCAGGTCCAGGTCCTCCACAACCACCACACCTGCACGTAAGCCTCCCCTCCCCCTCCCCCTCCCCCTCCCCCTTCCCTTCCTGCCCCTCGCTCTAGGGCCCTGCCTAGTCTCTCGCGAGATCGAACTCTGACGAGTCGCTTACCCCACCGCAGCGAGGGGGGATTAGGTGCTCTTGTCGGCTGCTGTAGATTTCGCCCTTCGTTTCCTCATCATCAGCACGAGGGAGCGAATGTGGCAGAAGATACAAGATCCAGATTTTTGCCGTCGTGCTTAGTACCACAATGATGAGCCAACCTCTTTTGGGCGTCTTGGGTGTGTAGGTACACCGAGGAGGCGCTGGGGCTGAGCTTCAAGCTTCTCGAGATAAACCCGGAGGCCTACACGGCGTGGAACTACCGGAAGCTCGCGCTGCAGCACAACCTCAAGGAGCTCTCTGACCCAGAGGCCATCAAGTCTACTGTTGACAACGAGCTCAGAGTGGTAACCTCTGATCCATCGGGCTGAACATTGTACCGGATTGTCCTATGTTTTGTGCTTTGGTCGTTTCTAGTTCGAGTGTAGTCGATTGCTTGATGATCCTCAGTTGTGTAATTTTAAATTTTGAAGGTGGAGCTTGCTCTGAGGCAGAACCCAAAGTCCTATGGAGCATGGTATCATCGCAAGTGGTTGTTAAATCAAAAGCTTGCCCCTGTGGACTTCAAGCGTGAATACGGCCTCTTGGATAAACTGTTAAAGGTGGATGCGAGGAATTTCCACGGATGGAATTACCGCAGGTAAAATTATTTTTGTTAGCAGTTAATACTGAGATGGTGCTTGGACTGATTTCCACCCTTCACAGGTTCCTCGCAAAATTTATGGGGGTGCCAGAAGAGAAAGAGCTTCAGTACACAATGGATAAGATCAGTGAAAATTTCAGTAATTACTCAGCATGGCATAATCGTAGGTATGTAATTGTTCTGATCTAGATGCTCTTCCCACAATTCCATTTGGTGCCTGGATGAGAATTTAACAATTTAAGCTACCCTAAATCAATTTTTCTTTCCTGTAGTGAGAGATGCACAACTGCATTGGCAACTGGACTGATATTTGATCCATAGAAATTTCAGTGAATTTGATGTAAACTAGCAAAGGATAACCTGAGCACTTAGTTTCTTATGATTCAGGCTGAATTAAAGATGCTTACTCTGTTTAACTAGTTTCGCACGTTTTGAGTAATGTGTACATTGTATTATCTCAACCTTGGTTATTTCATATTGTATCGTTACCTCTGTTTACTAGTTTTGATGATTACTTTTTATGATATGTTGCGTTGCGTGCTACAATATCTCACGTGGTGTATTGCAGTATACTTCTGTCCAATCTGCTAGTCCAACGAAGTGAAGGTTTTGAGTCAAAGCAGAAGATATTCTCAGAGGAGTTTGAACTTGTGATTCAGGCACTTTTTACAGACCCTGGTGACCAAAGTGGATGGTTCTATCACCTCTGGCTTTTAGCTCAGACATCTACCCCTGATAACCCACAGCTGATTTCATCTTGGCCTTCTAATGGTGCAAAGCTCAGTTTATTTCCGACCAGGAAAAATGATGACCAGAACACGGTGTCTTCCCCGAGCTCCATTTGTTGTTACTCTCTGAAGGAAGGGATTATACCCATTGTGCTTTATTTCAATGATCCCGTCAAAGGATTAAATCCATCAAATGTGAAGTTGAATTCTGATTTTGTGTTTGATAAGGATGTCCAGTGGAGGCCCCTCGTGATAACTGACTCTGGGTATTCTAATTGTTGGGCCACATATCTTAAAATTACAAACAAAGATTGTAGCACTCCACAGCAATTTTCTGTTGAAGTAAGCATACCCTGCTCAGATGATATCATGTCAAGAAGTGGCTCTCACTGCAATTGTCCTGTACATTTTACATTTACCATCGAACTGGGCAACAATAATGACGAAGCACATGATATCGATTTATTTCATGACCCAATCTCCTGGAGTAGCTCAGAATCATTCCAGTCTCATGGGAAACCCAGTTGTGTCACTTTTGATCAGCTAAATATCACCAGTGCCTTGGTTCAAGAGCAGTCAAGATGGAATTTGGATAGACTATCTGAAGAAATCGACCTTTTCAGAGATTTACCCGATGAGAATAGGTTAGGCTCCGCATTACCTTTTTCATCATCCGTTTAATGAATTTGACCTCCAGTTTCACATCATACTCTCTTCCACAGTAAATTTGCCAAGTTAACATTAGCACGACTATTGCTTGCTTGCGCTGCAATAAAGTCCCGTGGAAATTCTTTGATTGAAAGGAAGGGATACTGCGAAGAGGCACTAGGGTTTTTCAGTGACTTGATTCATCTGGATCCTTCTCATAAAAGATATTATGAAGATGAGCGGAGCTTAGTCCTAATGGATCAGGTAACATGGAAAATGTTTGACCACAGTTTGCTTAATAGAAGATCTAGACAATTTAGTATTGCTCGGCTTATTTAGTTCTTATGAAAAAAATGGAAGCTTCTAATATTTGCGGAATCGTGCACCGAAACACATTCATTTCACCATTTGACAATTTTAGATTCATTGTTATTTACAAGTTCTTTTATCCGACATGCAGTTAAGGCCTTTTTTCGCACTTATAATAATGAGGCCATAATGTCAAATAAGTGCAAATTGCACCTTTAGTAACTGTATTGTGCTAAACTCAAATTTATCGATGTATGTTAGAATCATCTGCATAGTTCTTGAAAGCATTTTGTAATCTAGGTAAACTAATTCACACTTTGATCTTGACTTTGAGCTTATCAAAATTCGAATTAACCGTGTGATATTTTTAACACCTTTTGGTGTCAATGAAAAAGGTATAGTTTAATTAGTTCACATTTTGCAGTAAAAGATGATCCATTCATGTCATTATATCCTTTAATGAATCTTATTTTGTAGCTATCTAACTTGTCCTTTTGATGCAGCTAACATGTGACATGGAGACTTTCATGAAGTACTGTTCAGTCCAAGCTAAATCAAATTCAGCTCCATTAAACCATGTGCAGCTCTGCAGATTGTCTTTAACACGCATTGGATTTACTGAACGCATGTTGTGGGTTCAAACGCTGGACCTAAGCCATAACAAGCTCAGATCAATTGAAGGTTAGATCTTAAAATCTTATAACTCTAGTCTGTACTTTAGAGGCATTTTTTAAAATATTTATCAGTGTATAGCCTGGAAGGCAAACGCTATTTACAGTTCCATTAAATTAATAAATACCGCCAAAGATAAATTGCTCGAGTTAGAACTGGTATCTCATGGATAAGCTTCACGGTGCAGTGTCTACAAGAAACTAAAATCTTGATCTTTTCAGGTTTGGAAGCCTTGCAGCAGCTCGTGTGCCTGAACATCAGCAACAACCAGATCAGCAGTTTCACGTCACTCGAACCCCTGACGAAGATAGTTTCTTTGAAAGCGTTGGATTTATCTTTCAACGAGATCGGAGCTCACCCGATCGACACGACACGGTACATGTGTTCATCCCCGTTTTCACACAAAGTCGAACGGTGTGAAGCCTTCGAGGAGTGCCGAAAGAAAAACGTCAATGTAGAGGAGTTCTGGGACGCCATACTCTTCTTCAAATTATTGAACCTGGTGCAGCTTGACATCAAGGGAAATGTGGTCGCGAACAAGGATAGCTTCGCGACTGTCGTGACGACACTCAGCCCTGCTCTTAAGTGGCTTGACGGCACATGTATCCATTAGCTGTTCATCGGAGAGTGGAACTTGTGATAGGATGGGGAAAGTATACACTGTACACTGCTATTTTCCCTGGCTGCCATTGTCTGATTCATGTATTATTACAGTTAAGCAGCTCTTGAGAGACTAATACAACCATACAAATACAAGTATTACTTAGCTGTTGTTTTTCAGTTGTTCCTTTTTTAAAGGCACTATTTTAACAAGCGTGATTACTGTTAGAATCGTATCCACCATGGGCATTTTGCCTTTTGCAAGTCACCACGAACCTCACTGCAGAAGACTGAAAAATCAACTAAAAATACTATTTACATAAAAGATCAAAACAAACCTCACTGCAGAAGACTGAAAAATCAACTAAAAATACTATTTACATAAAAGATCAAAACAAATTTTCTGTCTCTGTTGTGCAATCCTGTATGCGTCAGGACTGCATCAGCCAGAGTAATTTCACTTGGTCACTTCATGAAAGTTATGGGATGAGCTTGTATGCCATCAGTTACTGAATTTATGTGCAAAAATACTGTTGATTGAAGAACTCACAGCCAGTGACACTGATTCATGGAAGATGATTTAAGCAGCGGCACATTTTTTTCCCCATGGAACTGAAATATGAATACCAGCTTCTAGCTGAAATAACAAAAAATATGCAGGGCAACTCCAATATGTCACAACTGATTACAGATAGAGGTCACAACAAGGTCTCCAGGCACAGATTCATCTAAGTTACACAGCTTGAGAAACCAGAAAGAAAATCCAGAAGCACCCTTCACTTGTTCAGGGACAGCAGGGCCATCTGCTCTTCGATGAAGGAGTCGACATGGCAGGACGAGCGGCAGGACGCCGGGATCAGGATGAGACCGAGGCACCGCTCCTCCTTGGGAGCCGAAGGAGATGAGCGGCGCGCGCTGCGGTACTCCACCGCGTCCTGCAGGATAATGTTCCCCTGCTTGTCGACGCAGTGGAACAGCCCCAGGAAGTAGCGGCCGTCGTTCACCCCGACCAGCATCCTCCGGAACAGCAGCTTCCGGAGCGTCGTGACGTGCTGCGAGCCGCTGCTGGTGGCGTCCATGGGTGCGGCCGAGCTGTTGAGGTAAGGATCTTCGGCGCCTAAAATAATTTGGTCACCAGATGGTCCTTCCATGATTATGCCAACCTGTTGAAGATGCATCCCAAAATCAATATCAGCTAACAACAGAGAAGGAAGAAACAATCTGTTGCAGTATATACACCATACAGCAATGGGAGCAAGGATGATATCTCGTCCGGAGTTGGGGATACTCATCAACATAGCCCCTCGATTCATAAGAGTATCAATAGAGATTTAATATGCACAGATCAGTGTGTAGCTCCAAAACTCCATCTTGATTGAATCAAAATCATACGTACGTTTGAGTATCCCCTGCATTCTGTATGTTGAGATGCATGTGGTGTACTGGAATCTGGAACGCCTACAACCCAGTCTAGCATCCGAATGTGCGCTCCTCCCAAAGTAAAATACTACTGCAGCCCTCGTATCTCCTCGCCGCCGGGACGCCGGTTAGCCAAGCGCCGGTGCGCCGCGGCCACTACTAGGGTTTGGCGTAGGGAAGGGGAGGTTGAGAGTGAAGGGCGAACGGGGAACGATGTGTACTCGAAACCTTGAAGTGCGAAGCGAAGGCCTCACCTGAGCAACCGGGGGTGGACGCCGGTGTCGGGGGAGAGCAGCGTGCGGTGGCGCGGCGGCCTCGACGGCTCCGGTCGATGGAGATCGGAGGAGGACCGAGCAGGGCGACGGGGAGGATGCGTGTGGCAGAAGCCTTGGGGCCTTGTGGGCTAAGGCCCAAGAGTTTTTTTAGTAACAAGGCCTAAGAGTTAGAGAGGAGGATCCTAGTTGTTGTGGCTTCACCCCTAAAAAAAAGTTGTTGTGGCTCCGGTTTCTAAAAAAAAAGGGGGTTGTTGTGGGGGAAAGGTCCAAAACAAACCTTCAATTTATAGACGAAAGCTAAACTTAACCCCGAACTCTCAATCCCTGAAATCAGCACACCAAACTCTCTAATCCCGGTAGAAAGCAATTGGATAGAAGGATGGCATATACCCTTTAGGGTTTTCTCTCTCCTAGGCGACGGCGGCGGCGACTACGGAAACAAACGAGGGTCGATCGGATCGATCGGGCCTCTAGTCCGGCGGGTCCCTCCTGATCTAGAGGGACAGATCATGGCGTCAGCGGACTCATCAACGTCAAGGGCCCGTGAGAGGCGATCAATGGAGCAGGAGGGAGAGAAGGGCAGGGCGAAGGGAAACACGGGCTCGGAAGGATCGAGGGATGGCGGCAGGGAGTCGCATGCAGATTCGTTGAACGAGAAACTGAAGTTTATGAACCTTAGGGAGGAGGAAGAGGAAGATGTGGTGCTGGAGGAAGATCTGGAAGAGCTAGAAAAAGATGCAGAGTTCATGGCGCTGGCTAGGGTTTATACCAACAAAAAATTCAGCCATGGGGCGTTCTATGGTAGTATGCGATCGGCGTGGAACCTGGAGCAGGATGTGGAGTTTAGGGCTATTGAAGATAACTTGTTCTCGGTACAGATGACCTGTCTGGGAGATTGGGAACGGGTGATGAATGAAGGACCGTGGATCTTCAGGAACTACCCTGTTCTGCTGGCGCCATATGACGGGTGGTCGGAGGTTAAGGAGATTGAACTCAATACCTACCAGGTATGGATGAGGGTGATGGGTCTGAAGGAGAAGATGAGAACTGCAAATATCGCTAGACAATTGGCGAGGAAAGCTGGGGAAGTGGTGCGGGTGGATGAACGCTCTGTCAAAGGCCAAGGGGGTGGGATCCGAGCTAGAGTTACGCTGGATGTTCGAAGGCCATTGATGAGAGGGGCCAGCCTAACCCTTAGGCAGAAGAAGGTTTTCTTTGAGTTTGAGTATGAGAAAATGCCAGTATACTGTGGTGTCTGCGGCATGGTCAGTCATGTCGCCAAGGAGCATGGCAAGGGGGTTCACGAGGAAAGTGCTATAGTGTATCCTGTCTCTCTGATTGCTCCAGAATTTCGAAGGGATGAACACTGGGCGCAGTTAGGGCAGGAGGCAAGGGACTCCAGGAATATTAGGGGAGGAAGAGGAGGTAGAGGAAGGGGAAACTGGAGGAGCGATATGAATGGAGAGAAAGGAGAAGAAGAGGAGCTTAGAAGCACGGCCAGCAGCCCGGCTAAACCTATGAATGCTGGGCAAACCATGGGATCATCTAAGAGAAGGCTGGAGTTTGAGGAGAGGGTACATGGGAAAGGTGCGCAGCTCCTGCTAACTGATGGCACAGGCGATGATATGGTGGAGCAGAAGGAAGCAAGCTGTAACGGGAAGGAGGAGGGGGAGGATGACACAAGCTCGCAGGGGAGCAAGAGACACAAGGCGGATGACGCGGTGACAATGGACTTGGCAACATTGGCGGCCCCTGGCACAGGGGACCGCCAGGCCCAATGATTCTCCTAGGATGGAACTGCCGCGGGATGCGTCAGTCCCGGGCAGTTCGTGCACTTCGGGACGTCCTGAAATGCTATAAACCAGATGTGCTATTCCTCTCAGAAGCACACCTGTCTGACGCGGAGGCTGAGAAGCTTATGACAAAGTTAGGGTTCCAGGAGAGGCTGGTTGACCCGAGTGATGGAAGGGCGGGGGGATTGGTGATGTTTTGGAGAAGGGAGTTGAAGGTCACAAAAATAGAAGTTACAAGCAACTTTATTGATGTTATGGTTGATGATGGGAACGAGTGGAGATGTACGGGGTTCTATGGAGAGCCGGCAAGGGAGAACAAATACAAATCTTGGGAGTATCTGAGATCATTGCACCAAGGGAGGGACGCCCCCTGGTTGGTGTTCGGAGATTTTAATGAGATCCTTTTTGCGCACGAGAAGGAGGGGGGGGCAGCTCGGGAGCAGAGGCAAATGCAAGGTTTTCGGGATGCCTTGGAAGAATGCAATCTAGAAGACATGGGGGCTTCCGGAGACAGTTTCACATGGAGCAGAGGGCGGATTAAGGAGCGATTAGATAGAGCGGTTTGCAACCAGAGGTGGGACAACTTGTATCCGCATGCAGGGGTGCTGAATGGAGAGATGACTAAGTCGGATCATCGCCCTATAGTGGTTAACACGGAGTTCTTTGCACAACAGAGCAGACCAAGGAAGGGGGGGAAACGGAGATCTGAAGGAAGATGGCTGAAAGAAGAAAACAGTGGAGGAGGTGGTCCGCACGGCTTGGCAACGAGCGGAGCAACTTGGCATAGGGCCTTTCAAGGAGAAAGTGGATGGGGTCCATACGGAGCTGCATAGATGGGACAGGGAGGTCCTGAAGAAACCCCAAAAACGGATGGATGCTTTAAAGAGGGAGCTTGAGGACCTGAGAAGGGGGCCGGCGACGGACGCATCAATAGACAGACAAAAGGAGATACTCCTCGTCATTGAGAACTTACTGGAGCAAGAGGAGATTCTGTGGGTGCAAAGAGGCCGCGCAAATTGGCTGAAACATGGCGACAGGAACACTAATTTCTTTCATATGTATGCTTCGGCTAGGAAGAAGAAGAACACTATTAAAAGTCTAAAAGATGAACATGGAGTGCAGCAGGAAGGGCAGGCGGAGATGGAGGAGATCGTCCAGAAGTATTTTACTAACTTGTTTACATCGCAGGTGCAAAACCCTAATGAGGAGATAATCCAGCATGTGATACCAAGAGTGACAGCTCAGATGAATGAGATCCTGCTAGCCCCGTTCAACGAAGATGATGTGCGGCGAGCTTTGTTCAGCATTGGAGATTACAAGGCACCAGGGCCGGACGGTTTGCATGCGGCTTTCTACAAAAGGTTCTGGAATATGCTGAAGGAAGATCTGGTGAAGGAGGTGCTCGGCGCAATCAATACAGGTTCGATACCAGACGGGTGGAACAACACATCCATAGTGCTTATTCCTAAAGTGGAGAACCCGACGAGTGTCACACAATTCAGACCGATCAGCCTATGTAACGTGGCCTATAAGATCATCTCTAAGATGTTGGCAAACCGGCTGAAAGGACTCCTCCCGGAGATTATTAGCCCGACGCAGAGCGCGTTCGTCCCTGGAAGGTTGATCACAGACAACATACTGATCGCGTATGAGTGTATGAACACAATTAAAAGGAAGCAGGGCAAATCGGGGCTCTGTGCCGTTAAGTTGGATATGCATAAGGCATATGATAGGGTAGAATGGTGCTTTTTGAAGAGGATGATGGAAAGATTGGGCTTTGAGGAGCGGTGGATTAAGATGATCATGTCGTGCGTGTCCTCGGTCTCATATAATATATGCTTCAACGGCACTTGCACGGATGGATTCTCCCCATCTAGAGGCTTAAGGCAGGGAGATCCCTTGTCCCCTTACTTGTTCCTTCTATGTGCTGAAGCCCTGTCTAGCCTCCTACAAAGGGAAGAAAATAATGGATCTCTGGTGGGTGTGAAAGTATGCAGAGATGCCCCACAAATCTCCCACTTACTTTTCGCTGATGATTCTCTTATACTGATGAAAGCCGATGAGAACAATGCGGACTGCCTGCGGGATGCTCTGGACAGGTATTGTGAGAGCTCGGGACAACTGGTTAGCGATGCTAAGTGCAGTATATATTTCAGCCCGAATACGCCAGTTGGAGAAAGAACAGTGATATGCCAGAAACTACGTATCTTCACAGAAGCAATGAATGATAGATACCTGGGTCTCCCGGCGATGGTGGGGGCGGACAGGAGTGAATCTTTTGAGTATTTGATCGACCGTATCAACCAGGTACTGACTGGTTGGAAGGAGAAAATGTTGTCCATAGGAGGAAAGGATGTGCTTATTAAGGCTGTTGCTCAAGCCATGCCAGTGTTTGCGATGTCGGTGTTTAATATCCCAAAAAAAGTTTGCAAAGGGATGACGGACGCCATATCTAAGTACTGGTGGGGTGATGATGACAATCATAAAAGGATCCACTGGGCCGCATGGTGGAAACTCTGTATTCCGAAGAACAAAGGGGGGATGGGTTTTAGGGATCTCCACACCTTCAACCTAGCTCTGTTAGCAAAGCAAGTTTGGAGATTGTTGGAGAACCCAGACTCGTTGTGTGCACAGGTCCTACGATCTAAGTACTACCCGGATGGAAAGCTACTGGAAGCAAAGGTGAGAAGTGGATGCTCCTTTACATGGCAGAGTATATGTGCTGGCATTACTACCTTCAGGCGGGGGGTTATCTGGAGGATAGGAGATGGCACCCAAGTTAATATCTGGGATGATCCTTGGATAGCTGCAAGTGCTGATGGCCGTGTGGTCACCCCAAGAGGGGCCAATCTGTTAACAAGAGTGTCGGATCTGATAAACCCGACGACAGGTCACTGGGATGCAGAATTGATCATGGACATGTTTTGGCAGGTAGATGCGGAGAGAATCTTGGCTATCCCTTTGGCTCCGGTCGGGATGATGGAGGATTTTGTAGCATGGAGATTTACAAAGAACAAATTGTTCTCGGTCAGATCTGCATATCACGTGGAGTGGGATCATCAGTTTGGGCGCTGGTTTGAACGTACAGAGGGACAACCTTCACAGCAGTACCCAGTTTGGACAAAACTTTGGGAATCCGCACTGCCGGGGAAGATCAAGATCCATGCATGGAAGGTGCTGCACGGTTATCTGCCGTGCGCTGGAGTTCTTGCCAATCGCCATATCGCAACAGATACAACCTGCCCAATGTGCACCGGAGGGTGCGAGGACATCAAGCACATCTTGTTTACTTGCCCAAGAGCGTCAGAAATATGGAGATGCTTGAGGATGGACAGCCTAGTGGAGGAGGCGTGTGCGACGGATAGAGCGGGTTCTTCGGTTCTAGACTACATTTTATGTGCACCACGGAGAGGGAGTGTTCTCCCGGAGGTTAGTGCGCAAACCCTAGTTCTAGTAGGAGCGTGGTATGTTTGGTGGGAACGAAGGCAGAAGAAGCATGGAGAGGATGTCCAAGAACCAGCACGATCAGCGCTCTCTATTTCTGCCCTAGCGATGAACTACACGAATGCCAGAAAGAAGGATAGCGGGATTCAAAAGGAAGGATGGTCCAAGCCAAAGGAGGGTTTCGTTAAGCTTAATGTCGATGCATCATTTTATGTGGAGAACCTGGATGGAGCTGTGGGTGCGGTGCTTCGAGATGATAAAGGGGGCTTCCTAGCGGCCTCCAACGACAAACTTGAGCATGTTAGTGATGCTGCAACAGCTGAAGCCTATGCACTACGGCATGGTCTCCTCCTTGCACAGCAACTTGGCGTCAACAGGCTAGTGGTGGAGTCGGACTGCTTGGAGGTCATAGATACGATGAACTCGGGTGGTTTCACGGCAACAGGAGCAGCGGCGATCTATGCAGATTGTATGGCACTATCAGTAGGTTACACTTCGGTTTCTTTCATCCATTGCCAAAGAGAGGCGAATCGAGTCTCTCATGAACTAGCTAAGCTAGCGGTACTTAGTCCACCAGGGTTTTGGGCTGAGGAACCACCGGCATCGATTATAAGATGGCTAGTGGATGATGTAACAGTTATTTAATTTTAATAAAGAGGCCGAAGTTTCAAAAAAAAAAACTCTCTAATCCCGGTCTATTTTAAACCTTGAGAGGACTTCGCCGGTATTTGCTGAATTGGGCCAGCCCAGTACCGCAGTCGCTCTCACGCGTACACTAATTTGTTTTTTCTTATTTTTTTCTTTTATGTTTTCATTTCATTTTTCATTTTTACACATGTCTAATTTTTTCTCAGTACTCAAAATACATTTTTAACGCATACATAAATATTTGCTAAACTTTTGATATTTTCAAATAAATTGTGGACATTTTTAAATAAAAAGTTTTTAAAACCTTTTCTGAATACATGGTAATATTTTTCCAAATACAGTACATGTTTTACATTTTCTGAATGACAATAAACATTTTATAAAACTACATGAGCACTCTTTTACATGGTTCAACATTTTTTAATTTGCATACACTTTTTGCAAACACATGTCACATTTTTTTACAACACGCAAACATTTTTTTACATTGTACAAAAAGTGTTCGCCCTTTAAACTTTTGTTCAGATTTCAGAAAAAATATTATGTTTCAAAAAGTGTTTGCACTTTAAATTTTGTTCAGGTTTAAAAAAAATGTTTATGTTTCAAAAGGTGTTCTCCATTTGAAAGTTGTTGGTTTATTCAAAGTATCGAAATTTCAAAAATGCACTTTATAAAATGTTCAAAAATTTCAGCAATAAATACAAAATGCGAAAAGTTTTTAAAAATGCGAATAGAATTTCAGAATTCCAAATCATTTTTAAAAAACAGAAAATGAGTTGAATTCGTGACAGAAATATAAAACAGGAACATGTTTTCACTTCCAAACAATTTTATAAATGTGCGAACATTTTTTAAGCTTCACGAATTCTTGTTGTGTTATAGTGGGCCGGCCCAAATTCGCGCCCGTGAGAGTCGCTGGTTATCCCGGCCGGGATTGTAGTATTCCCGGTGTGCCAAATAGGTGTAGGGTTCAAAATAGACCGGGATTGTAAGTTCAGAGTGCCAATTTCCGGGATTCAAAATTCAGGGTTTGATTTAGCTTTCATCTACAACTTCAAGGTTTATTTTGAACTTTTTCCTTGTTGTGGCTTCCAAATGCTGCCCAACACAACTACAGGGTTTCTCGTGTCGCCGCCGCCATCTGACAAATCTAGGTCCCCTCGTCTCCGGCTGCCATCTTGACGCCGAGAGATGGGAGGACCTCGTTTCTTCAAGACCTCTATGTTCTTCGCCATCGCCTACTGATCATCAAAGTTTCGTGAGAATAAAATTTCTCTTGTTCTTTTGGCAGTGCTATGAGATTAGAGAGTTTTTCTGTCCTCGCAGATCCGATTATTCAGATCTGTTGAGTTTATATTGTTGTGTCAACCCTTTTTTGTTGGTCTGATTCTTTATGGAGGTTAAATCTTTCATTGACACCATGATGAAGATATAGTGATTCGACGACCTGCACGTCTAAGGGATCATCCTCAACACAAGTGCGTTCATCGATCAAGGCTTCCTATCTTTTTAGATGGATGACTAAGGCGATTTGAAAAATCAATACTGGTAATGTTCGTGCGGGTGAAATAGTGACAACATCGTTGCTCCAGTCTAATTACAGCCTCTTTACCGAAGTATTTTGAGTATTTCTTTCAGCAGAGATTGAAGCCGTGACGAAGTGTTTTGAAGAGATTTCATTGTAATACTTAGCCATATGAGTTACTTTGTATTTTCTTGTTCTTAGGTCCAAATTAGTATACCTGTAATTGTTATAAGTATGAATAAAGTTATAGGTGTTTCTAAAAAAAAGTTGTTGTGGCTTCCGGTTGTCTTGAAGTTGTCAATCAGACTTCCTATTTGACGCATCCTGCGTCAAAATGTCAGGGTGTTGCACACGCATCGACCGAGACGGGCCGACCCGTTTAGAAGCGAGACCCGTGTTCCACTGATCCCGGTTTTGGGAACGTTCAGGAAGGTTTCAGCCGGTTTTCCTGTTTCGGGAACCTTCTACAAGGTTCCTGAACCTTTATTTTCTTCATTTCTTATTTTTTCTTGTTTTTTCCTGTTTATTTTCTTATTTTTCTCACATTTCCATTTTTCTTTTTTCCCTTTCTTTTCCTTTTTAGTTTAATTTTACATTTTTATGTTTCTCCTTTTCTTTTCTTTTCATTTTTTTTCATTTTCTTTATTTCACTTTATCAACAAATGGTTTAGGAAAAAAATGTTCACATTTTTAAGATTTTGTTCATTTTTTCTTAAGTGTTCCTGTTCTGAATATCCATAAAAAATATAATTTCAAATAATTGTTCGCTTATTTTAAAAACAAAATTAGAATTCCAGAATTTAAAATATTCACATGTTAAAAAATCAAAAATAAGAATTTGTTCTCACCTTCAAAATTTGTTCACAATATTTTTAAAAAGTTAATGTTTTCAAAATTTGTTCGCAAATTGTAAAAAGTTCCTTTCAATTGTTTCCACAAATTTAAAAAAATTCGTGTTCTGAATATTTCTTTTCAAATTCGAACAAATGTTCGGGAAATTTCAGAAAATGTTCGCATTTTATTTTCTGTTCACAAATTCCAAAAATGTTACAGAATTTCAAAATATGCTCCAGCTTTCCAAGTTTGTTTACAAATTTAGAAAATCTTTAGGGAATTTCGAAAAACATTCTTGTTTTTGGAAAAATTGTTCATAATTTCGAAAAATGTTTACATTTTGTTCCTGTTTTTCAGAAAATGTTTCGTGTCTTTTGAAAAACTGTTCCAAATTTCAAAAAAGGTGCACCTCTATTATCTTGTTCCTTTAAAAAATGGTTGGCAATCCCAAAAAATGTTTCTTTTTATGCTCACGTTGATTTTATTAAATTTCTGGAAAAATAAAACCACTTTTTTGTGAATGTTCGACCCCTAAAAAGGAAAAGCACCAGCAGGAGGTCCTTGGTTTTTGCGAATCTTTTAAATTGTTGCCGCTGTCGATTGTTTCTTTAAAACTTGCACTGCTAATCTTTCACAAAAGCTGGTCTGTCACAGTGGCTAGCACATCACGTACATTACTATACGTGGTGGTTTCGAATCCTAGAGCCAACGCGTTTTTTTTTTGAGGGGAATGCCAAACTTTATTCATCAAAAACCACAGAAGGTGGGATACAGTTCGTGTCATGGGGGTGGCCTAATCAAAGGTGGCGCCCCAGACCGAGGTTGAATGAATATTTGACTAGTCTATGAGCTTCAGTATTACTAGTACGACCTTCAAAAGTAAAATTACATTGAAATAAAGTAGCTCTAAGGTTGATCTCTTGGACGATGGTACCATTCTTTCCTCTTCCTCCACATGCAATATCAGCCACTGTCTGCTTTGAGTCGGACGCTACCACAAAGTTGCTCAGGTTAAGATCCTCCGCCAACGCCAAGGCCTCCCTGCAAGCTATAGTCTCCAGGATTGACGGATCATCTAGGCCAGCTATTACCAGTGCTGAGCTACCTAGGAAATTGCCCTGTCTGTCTCTGCACACTGCAACTGCTGTTCCACCCCCTCGGACCCTCACTCCAGCATCGACGTGTATCTTGGCAAAACCCAACGGTGGAGCTTTTGGGCGCGATGCCCGTCTCTGTCCAGGCAGCTGTGGAGTACCCCCTCTCGTGCTCTTCTCATTGATCATCTTTAGTTCATCTATAAAGCGCCGGACAAAATTGTTTGTCGCTTGGGGAGATTGAAAAATCCCCTCATGAATAGCCTTGCGTCTTCCTGTCCATATCGCCCATGTTGTAACTGCTAGCAAGACAAACAAGTTATGCGGCAATGATTGCATGAAAGTGAAAAGCCATTGTTTTGCGCTCGGTTCCTTGTTCGATGCCAAACTTTGTGCTAACTCCTCATCCACCAATGCCCATACACATCTCGAACTAGTGCAATCAACTAGGGAATGTCTCCAAGAATCAGGAGAACCACATATTCCACAGTAATCATTCTCCGCCATGTGGCGATGAGCCCTGACGTCTTCTGTCGGAAGGGAGTGTTTTGATAGCCGCCACAGGAACATCCTAACTTTGGCGGGAACCTGGGTTTTCCACAGAGTTTTCCATGCCCCCTCCTCAGATGCCGTATTGGATGTTCTAGCAGTACCTTCGAGCCAAGCTTCCCGCCTCTGTCTAGTCGCTACTAGCATGCGGTATGCCGATCTTACAGTGAAATTTCCACTCTTCTCGTAATTCCAGCTCCAGAAATCGGGAAGGTTGCGGGTACACAGAGGTATACCTAGGATAGTGCAAGCGTCCATGGGCATGAAAACCTGGCTGATCAGGTGGCTTTTCCATGAAGCGCTTGTGTGGTCGATCAGTTCAGACACCAAGGTTGGCGGGTTAGGATGTATACATCCATATGGCCGCAGCATCTCATCTCTTGGAAGCCATTGGTCATCCCAGATTCGAGTAGATTGTCCGTTGCCAATTCTTCTAATAAGTCCCAGTTTAAGAGTGTCTCTGCCTTCAATGATAGCTCTCCATGTCTGACTAGGATGGCTTCCTAAAGTTGCCTCAAGAATAGTTGAGCTAGGGAAGTATATGCTCTTCAATAATCGCGCACATAGTGATTTTGGAGTTTGGAGTAATCGCCATGCTTGTCGCGCGAGCATTGCCATGTTGAAAAGCTCGAAATCTTTGAAGCCCAGTCCTCCCATGCCCTTCGGTTGGGTCATGCTTTTCCACGATACCCAGTGAGGTTTCCTTTTGCCATCTTTGCTCCCCCACCAGAACTTCCTGATTAGCATGTTGAGGTGTTCACACAAACCCCTAGGGAGTTTAAAACATGACATGGAGAATACAGGTATAGACTGGCCTACAGATTTGACAAGAACCTCTTTCCCAGCCGTCGACATGGTGTTTTCCACCCAGCCCTGGACCTTACTCCATAAGCGATCCTTTAAATATTTGAAAGCACCATTCTTCGAACTACCAATGTCAGAGGGCATCCCCAAGTACTTCTCATTCAGAGTCTCATTGGGGATGTTTAGCAGTCCTTTGATTTCTGTCCTGGTGGCTTCTGGTACTCCCTTGCTGAAATAGATTGATGATTTTGCAAAGTTCACCCGTTGGCCTGAAGCCTGACAATAAGTGTTCAGTACTAGGTTCACCTCATTAGCTCCCGTACTATTGGCCTTACAAAACAGCAGGCTGTCATCAACAAATAACAGATGGCTAACTGGTGGCGCCGTAGGAGCCACTTGTATACCACCCAGGTTGGATGACTCACTCTTTGATTTCAAAAGGCACGACAGGCCCTCTGCTGCTAGTAAGAATAAGTACGGGGATATTGGGTCCCCTTGTCTGATCCCCCTTGAAGGTTCAAATTCCTCAAGCCTCTTACCGTTGAACATGACTGAAAATTTTACAGTAGTAACAAGACCCATCACAATGTCCACCCATCTCTCAGTGAAGCCCAGTTTGATCATAATTGCTCTCAAATATGGCCACTCCACCCTGTCATAGGCCTTCATCATATCCAACTTCAAAGCAAAAGATTGGTGCTTCTTAGCTTTATTTCTTTTCATAAAGTGTAAGCACTCATAGGCTGTAATGATGTTGTCAGTGATAAGTCTACCAGGAACAAAGGCAGACTGTTCCTCGGATATTATTTCAGGCAGTATCACCTTCAGTCTGTTAGAGAGCACTTTGGATGCAATTTTATAAAGAACATTGCATAGGCTGATAGGGCGGAACTGACTCAGGAGGGTAGGGTTTTTTACCTTAGGAATCAGTACCAAAACTGTCTCATTAATGCATGCCGCTGATTCTGTACCATCGACAATTTTTAGCACCACCTTGGTGATCTCATCTCCACATGTCTCCCAGTGCCGCTGAAAGAAGTGAGCTGGAAAACCATCCGGGCCTGGGGCCTTCGTGGGGAACATTTGGAAAAGGGCAGTCTTCACTTCTTCGGCGCTATATGTGGCGTTCAGGGAGTCATTCATTGCCTGTGTGACTTTACGTGGGACTGTCTCGAGGACTTGTTCCATATCACCCACCCCCTCCGTCGTGTACAGTTCTTTATAGAACAAGGTTGTCATGTTTTCCATCTCCTGCACATTTTCTGTTATCTGACCATCATCACGCTGCAGTGATTTAATCTGATTTTTCCGTCGTCGTCTGCTTGCTCTCATATGGAAAAAGTAAGTGTTCTTGTCCCCATGCATTAGCCAGTCAATCCTTGCTCTTTGCCTCCACAAAATCTCCTCACGGTGGAATAACTCAACCAAGCGATCACAGATTTTTGTCTCTTGACGTGATGGGCCGGATCTTCCTGGATGTGCGCGTAACGCATGTAGCTCGATTTTTAAAGAGGCGATCTCCTTCCGTACGCTACCAAAGTGCTGCCGATCCCAAGACGACAGTTCACCGGAAAGCGACTTGAGCTTTGTCCTCACCTGGTCCACCGAATCCCCAGGATTCTGATTCCAGCCCGATTGCACCACTGTCTCCAGCATTGGGTCGCGCTCCCAGCACAATTCATATTTAAGCTGACGTGGGCCCCGCTTGCATGCATGCATCGCCTGTAGCCGAAGCAGTAGTGGCACACGATCCGATGTGGCGGCTGTGAGATGCTCAAGAGTAGCCTCTGGGAAAGCCATGATCCATGCAGGGTTTGCAACACCTCGGTCAAGTCTCACCCTGGTGTATGTTCCCCCCGCCACCTTCTTCTCGAATGTCCAATTTTGTCCCTGAAAACCAATGTCAGATAAACCACACGTATCAATGGCATCACGGAAAGCGTCCATTTGCGCTTGGCTTCGGGGGCCAACGCCATCATGTTCATGGGCGTGGAGGACCTCGTTGAAATCTCCGACAACCACCCAAGGGTCATTGCTCATTCCCGCTATTCCTCGCAGGGTGTCCCATGTTTTGTACCTCTCACTCGTTTGGGCCTCGCCATACACAAAAGTGGTCCTGGTTTTAGTCTCTGTCATCTCCTCCACTAGAACATCGATATGGTAATCAGAGTAACCAATAACCTCAAGTTTTATTTCATCATTCCAAAAGATGCCAAGTCCACCGCTCCTTCCAGAGCTGTTTACAGCAAAGCTTTTATTGTAACCTAAAGTTCCTACAAGATTCTCAACACGTGAGCCCTCTATCTGAGTTTCAAGAATGCAAACTATAGAGGGGGCATACTGCTTCGAAAGATCTCGAAGCTCTCGAACTGTCATGGGTCTGCCAGCCCCACGACAGTTCCAAACTAGGCAGCTCATTGCGCTCGGCGCGACTCCTCCAGGGAGCCTGCCAATCGCGCATCATAGGTTTTGTTGCTTGTGTTGATCCTCCCACTAGTTCTGTCATCCTCCGATGGTGTTGGTCTGTTCCTCTTTGGCTCTTGTTTCGAAGATGGACTTAGGGTGAGCACAGAGCTTGGAGTACTCGCCCCGTTCTCTAGCATGAGTATGGTTTTAGCCACTCCAGCGCCTGCCAGTACATCTGGCTGATTTGCCCCTCTTTTCCTATTAAGTCCAGCTTCATCCATCTCTGCATCTTCATCCCCCGAGGTTTTGCTATTTGCTCCCTTGCTGTCAGTGAACTCGTTCCTATATTGTCCGCCATTGCGGCCTCCTCTGCGTCCGCCTCTGCGGCCCCTTCCACCACCGGGCCCTTGGCCAGCCCTCATCGCCCAGGTTGCTCGGAGATCTTTGAAGATTAGCGCCGATGGGGGATGGATGCCAGTCCCATGTTCTTTGAAGAGGTGACCCAACATACCACACACAGCACACCAGTCCGGGAGCTTCTCGTATTTGACCCTATAGATCTGGCGTTTCCCATCTCTGATCATAGAAACTGCGTTCTTCAAAGGTTTATAGACATTGATCCGAATCCACACACGATGAAAATTGCCTGCAAAGTCCGATGATTGGGGCTCTGCGAAGAGGACCTCCCCTACCTTTGCCGCTAGGGATGGCACCAGGTGGGCGTACAAAGGAGGTATGTCATGCAGCTGTATCCAGATCTCAATGGTGTCAAGCTGGACTGTGGATGGTTTGGCTAAACCATCATACGGCTTGAGGATGACAGCATCCCCCCTAAAGTGCCAAGGGCCTTCTTGTGTGACTCGTTCCCAGTCCCCTAGGCAGGAGAATTGTGCAGTGTAGAGATTATCCTCGAGGGGTTTGAACGTGACCTCTTGGGCCAGATCCCATGCTGCCCTCATATTCCTAAAGAACCAGAACTGGCTGTAGGTTTTGGCGCAGTGAACCCTAATCAGGGCGATCCATCGGGCAGATTCCTGTGGAGCGACTTCCTCATCAAAAACCATGTCGTCTAGGTCCTCCTCACGTAGACCTAGTTCCTGCATCAGCCTTTCCATGTCGTCGATCTCCTGCGACCCTGCTCTTGCAGCGCCCGAAGAGTCTTCAGATGCCATCACAAAACCCTAACCTGATGGAGATATCAGGTTTCTTTGGAGGGGCCCTAGAGCCTCGCCTCCACCCCTCTCCAACCCAACGTGGGGATGTCCGGAGTGGATTAACGGTGAGGGAGGGAAGAAAGCTCTCGTCTGCAGCGAGAGAAAAGCAGTTCTCGACGACGGCGACGAGTCGCCCCGGGAGGAAGACGAAACCCTAACTAGAGGGAAGAAGATAGCCAACGCGTTTCTTGTTCACGCGTTTCTTGTTCACCTTGCGGACGCCAAATGGGCCGGCCCAGGTGAGTCGCCCTTGTGAGGAACGTGGTTTCTTTGACGCAAAGAGGGTCACATAGGAGCTCCCGTTGTCAATATCATCTATAGAGGCGGCTCTGCTGCTTAGAGCAACTCCAACGCAGGGACCCAAACGGACACGGATTTTGTCCGTTTGGGTCTCCTGTTCGCCAAACGGACATGGGGCAGACATTGCCAGCATCCAAAGCGAGAACGAAAAAGCGAATATAGCGGATAGTTTTGCTCGGCCTCTTCAACAAACAAATGTTCAGATTTCTACCGGACGGCGGCGCCGTCGCCAGCGCGGGCCGGCATGACGACGCGCGTGGACGCGCTCCACGTCGGGTCCCTCCGTAGCAGCCGCCTGTCCTGCTCCGTCCTCCGCAGCACCACCTCCTCGGCGCGCTCGCGCAGCCGCCGCGCGTCGGCCACGACGGCCTCGTCCAGCCCCGCCCACTTCCACTCCGGCGGCGACGGATGCGAAGGCGGCCAGCTCAGAGACGTTCGGCAGGAGGAGGAGGACCTCGAGCTGGCGCGCGAAGAAGCGGACCCATGGGGCCGTCGTGAAGGAGCGGCCCAGCGGGAACGCGGCGAGCGCGAGCGGCCGCGGTGGGGCGAGCGGCCGTGGCACTCGTGGGTAGTCACTGCTACGTGGGACCAGGCGCAGACACGAGCGGACGACAGCGTTCGACGAGCGCGTCCGCTTCTGTCTGCTTCGTACCCATTTTTTCCCTATATTTGGGCCAAGTTTGGGTCGGGGAGGACAGCAGGCGGACACGCGCGTCCGTTTGGGTCGCCCTGTTGGGCCAAGTTTTATGTCCGGGTGACCCAAACGGACAAAATGGGTCTCTCCATTAGAGTTGTTCTTAGAGCAACTCCGACGGGCCGACCCAAACGGACGGCGCTTTTGTCCGTTTGGGTCGGCCGCCCGCCCGACATCCGCCCTCTTTTCGATTTGGGTCGGCAGCGCGCCCAATGCGCCGACCCATTTCATGTCCGCATTGAACTGGCCGGCCTGCCTGCGGGGACGGCGGCAGCCTGCCTGTCGGCCTCATCCCTCGCGTCCGCGGCGTGCCTCCGGCCCTTCCTCTTGGCCGACTCCCTTGCCCGCTGTTCGGGCGTCTGCGCCTTCTTCGGCTTGGTCTCGACGGTGGTCTTGCGCGCGGCACGAGGCTTGACTTTCCCGGAGGGGGCGACGGCGGCGGACGAGGCGAGGGAGGCGAGGCCGGCAGCGGCGTCGAGGTCGATGGCATCCTCCATGGCTGGTTGGGGGGCGGGGGCGCGCGCGGGCGGGAGCCTTTTTGGGGAAAATGGGGGGAAATGTTGGTGGCTGCCACCGACCGAGGAGAGGAGAAGGCGCGCGCGCGTCCGTCTCGTATCCGCGCCGACGCAAATCCGGCACACAAAATTGGGCCTGGAATGGGTCGCCCGCGGACGAAAAACGGACGCGCGTCCGTTTGGGTCGGCGCGTTGGGCCGTCACTTTCGTTCGTGCCGACCCAAACGGACGCGGGCGGACGAAATGGGTCGCCCCATTGGACTTGCTCTTATGGGCCAGTTCTGAAGGAGATTAGCCATGCAAGAGTGATTTTGACGAAATTTATTTCTGTTTCGAGCATTGGGAGTCGAACTTTGAAGCTCACGCCCTTTTTTTTAAAGGAGGCATATGTTGGGAAACGTAGTATTTAAAAAAATCCTACGATCACGTAAAATCTATCTACTAGATGCATAGCAACGAGAGGGGAGAGTGTGTCCACGTACCCTCGTAGACCGGGAGCGGAAGCGTCTAGTGACGCGGTTGATGTAGTCGAACTTTCTTCGCGATCCAACCGATCAAGCACCGAACGTACGGAGCCTCCGCGTTCAGCACACGTTCAGCTTGATGTAGTCCCACGAGTTCTTGATCCAGTAGAGCTTCGCGGGAGATTTTCGTCAGCACGACGGCGTGGTGACGGAGATGATGAAGCTACCAGCGCAGGGCTTCGCCTAAGCACTGCAACGGTATGACCGAGGTGTGATTTTGTGGAGAGGAGCACCGCACACGGTTGGGAGAGATCAACTGATCAACTTGTGTGTCTATGGGGTGCCCCCCACCCCCGTATATAAAGGAGTGGAGGAGGGGGAGGGCCGGCCCCCTACTATGGCGCGCCCTGGGGAGTCCTACTCCCACCGGGAGTAGGATTCCCCTTTTCCTAGTAGAACTAGGAGCCCTTCCAAGTAGTAGGAGTAGGAGAGAAGGAAAGGGAAAAGAGAAGAGAAGGAAGGAGGGGGCGCTGCCCCTCCCCCTAGTCCAATTCGGACTAAGCCTTGAGGGGGGGGGGCGCAGTCTCCTCTCTCTCTTTCCCCTAAAGCCCAATAAGGCCCATATGCTCCCCGGCGAATTCCGTAACTCTCGGTACTCCGAAAAATATCCGAATCACTCAGAACCTTTCCGATGTCCGAATATAGTCGTCCAATATATCGATCTTTACGTCTCGACCATTTCGAGACTCCTCGTCATGTCCCCGATCTCATCTGGGACTCCGAACTACCTTCGGTACACCAAAACTCATAAACTCATAAACTCATAATACCGATCGTCATCAAACGTTAAGCATGTGGACCCTACGGGTTCGAGAACTATGTAGACATGACCGAGACACATCTCCGGTAAATAACCAATAGCGGAACATGGATGTTCATATTGGCTCCTACATATTCTACGAAGATCTTTATCGGTCAAACCGCATAACAACATACGTTGTTCCCTTTGTCATCGGTATGTTACTTGCCCGAGATTCGATCGTCAGTATCTCAATACCTAGTTCAATCTCGTTACCGGCAAGTCTCTTTAGTCATTCCATAATACATCATCTTGTGACTAACTCATTAGTCATTTGCTTGCAAGGCTTATTATGATGTGTATTACCGAGAGGGCCCAGAGATACCTCTCCGACACTCGGAGTGACAAATCCTATTCTTGATCTATGCCAACACCACAAACACCTTCGAAGACACCTGTAGAGCATCTTTATAATCACCCAGTTACGTTGTGACGTTTGATAGCACACAAGGTGTTCCTCCGGTATTCGGGAGTTGCATAATCTCATAGTCATAGGAACATGTATAAGTCATGAAGAAAGCAATAGTAGTAAAACTAAACGATCATAGTGCTAAGCTAACCGATGGGTCTTGTCCATCACATCATTCTCCTAATGATGTGATCCCGTTGATAAAATTACAACTCATGTCTATGCCTAGGAAACATAACCATCTTTGATCAATGAGCTAGTCTAGTAGAGGCATACTAGGGACACTCTGATTTGTCTATGTATTCACACATGTACTAAGTTTCAGTTAATACAATTCTAGCATGAATAATAAACATTTATCATGAAATAAGGAAATAAATAATAACTTTATTATTGCCTCTAAAGCATATTTCCTTCAGTCTCCCACTTGCTCTAGAGTCAATAATCTAGATCACATCACCATGTGATTAACATCAATAGTTCACATTCTCATGTGATTTAACACTTTATAGTTCACATCGCCATGTGACCAATACCCAAAAGGTTTACTAGAGTCAATAATCTAGTTCACATCGCCATGTGATTAACATCCAAAGAGTACTAAGGTGTGATCATGTTTTGCTTGTGAGAGAGGTTTAGTCAATGGGTCTGCCACATTAAGATCCGTATGTATTATGCAAATTTCTATGTCTACAATGCTCTGCACCGAGCTACTCTAGCTAAATGCTCCCACTTTCAATATGTATCCAGATCGAGACAAATTATCATCCAGATCGCTGTCAAAGCTTGCATCGACGTAACTCTTTATGACAAACTCTTTATTACCTCCATAACCGAGAAATATTTCCTTAGTCCTCTAATGATAATTTTGACCGCTGTCCAGTGATCTACTCCTAGATAAAAAGTGTACTCCCTTGCCAAACTCAGGGCAGGGCATACAATAGGTCTGGTATACAGCATGACATACTTTATAAAACCTATGGCTGAGGCATAGGGAATGACTTTCATTCTCTCTCTATCTTCTGAAGTGGTCGGGCATTGAGTCTTACTCAACTTCACACCTTTCAACACAGGCAAGAACTCTTTCTTTGACTGTTCCATTTTGAACTACTTCAAAAATTTGTCAAGGTATGTACTCATTGAAAAAAACTTATCAAACGTCTTGATCTATCTCTATAGATCTTGATGCTCAATATGTAAGCAGCTTTACCGATGTTTTTCTTTGAAAAAACTCCTTTCAAACACTCCTTTATGCTTTCCAAAAAATTCTACATTATTTTTGATCGACAATATGTCATTCACATATACTTATCAGAAAGGCTGTAGTGCTCCCACTCACTTTCTTGTAAATACAGGCTTCACCGCAAGTTTGTATAAAATTATATGCTTTGATCACCTCATCAAAGTGTATATTCCAACTCCGAGATGCTTGCACCAGTCCATAGATGGATCGCTGGAGCTTGCACACTTTGTTAGCACCTTTAGGATCGACAAAATCTTCTGGTTGCATCATATACAACTCCTCTTTAATAAATCCATTAAAGAATGCAGTTTTGTTATCCATTTGCCAGATTTCATAAAATGCAGTAATTGCTAATATGATTCGGACAGACTTAAGCATCGCTACGGGTGAGAAAGTCTCATCGTAGTCAACTCCTTGAACTTGTCGAAAACCTTTCGCAACAAGTCGAGCTTTGTAGACAATAGCATTACCGTCGGCGTCGGTCTTCCTCTTGAAGATCCATTTATTTTCAATGGCTTGCCGATCATCGGGCAAGTCAACCAAAGTCCACACTTTGTTCTCATACATGGATCCCATCTCAGATTTAATGGCCTCAAGCCATTTTGCAGAATCTGGGCTCATCATCGCTTCCTCATAGTTTGTAGGTTCATCATGGTCTAGTAACATGACTTCCAAAACCGGGTTGCCGTACCACTCTGGCGCGGAACGTACTATGGTTGATCTACGAAGTTTAGCAGTAACTTGATCCGAAGTTTCATGATCATCATCATGAGCTTCCTCACTAATTGGTGTAGGAATCACTAGAACTAGTTTCTGTGATGACCTACTATCCAATTCGGGTGAAGGTACAATTACCTCATCAAGTTCCACTTTCCTCCCACTCACTTCTTTCGAGAGAAACTCCTTCTCTAGAAAGGATCCATTCTTAGTAGCGAATATCTTGCCTTCGGATCTGTGATAGAAGGTGTACCCAACAGTCTCCTTTGGGTATCCTATGAAGACACATTTCTCCGACTTGGGTTCGAGCTTATCAAGTTGAAGCTTTTTCACATAAGCATCCAAGCCCCAAACTTTAAGAAACGACAATTATAGTTTCTTGCCAAACCAAAGTTCATAAGGCGTCGTCTCAATGGATTTAGATGTTGCCCTATTTAACGTGAATGCAGCTGTCTCTGATGCATAACCCAAAACGATAGTGGTAAATCGGTAAGAGACATCATAGACCGCACCATATCTAATAAAGTACGGTTATGAGATTCAGACACACCATTACGCTGTGGTGTTCCGGGTGGCGTGAGTTGTGAAACTATTCCACGTTGTTTCAAATGAAGACTAAACTCGTAACTTAAATATTCACCTCCACGATCAGATCGTAGAAACTTTATTTTCTTGTTACGATGATTCTCTACTTCACTCTGAAATTCTTTGAACTGTTGGGGAACGTAGTATTTTAAAATTTTCCTACGATCACGCAAGATCTACCTACTAAATGCATAGCAACGAGAGGGGAGATTGTGTCTACGTACCCTCGTAGACCGGGAGCGGAAGCGTCAAGAGACGCAGTTGACGTAGTCGAACTTCTTCGCGATCCAACTGATCAAGCACCGAACGTACGGCACCTCCGCGTTCAGCACACGTTCAGCTTGATGACGTCCCACGAGATCTTGATCCAGTTGATCTTCACGGGAGAGTTTCGTCAGCACGACGGCGTGGTGACAGATATGATGTATCTACCGGCACAGGGCTTCGCCTAAGCACTGCAACGGTATGACCGAGGTGTGTTTCTGTGGAGGGGGGCACCGCACACGGCTAAAACAATTAAACTTGTGTGTCCTAGGGTGCCCCCCTGCCCCCGTATATAAAGGAGCAAGGGAGAGGCCGGCCCTAGAGGGGGCGCGCCAAGTGTGGGGAGTCCTACTAGGACTCCCAAGTCCTAGTAGGATTCCCCTTTCCTTTCCGGAGTAGGAGAGAAGGAAAGAGGTGGAGAGGGAGAAGGAAAAGGGGGCTGCACCCCTTGTCCAATTCGGACCAGAGGGGGGGCGCGCGCCTCCTTCCTTTTGGCCTTTCTCCTCTATTCTCGTATGGCCCAATAAGGCCCATATACTCCGAAAAATACCCGAATCACTCGGAACCTTTCCGATGTACGAATATAGTCGTCCAATATATCGATCTTTACGTCTCGACCATTTCGAGACTCCTCGTCATGTCCCCGGTCTCATCCGGGACTCCGAACTCCTTCGGTACATCAAAACTCATAAACTCATAATACCGATCGTCATCAAACGTTAAGCGTGCGGACCCTACGGGTTCGAGAACTATGTAGACATGACCGAGACTCATCTCCGGTCAATAACCAATAGCGGAACCTGGATGCTCATATTGGCTCCTACATATTCTACGAAGATCTTTATCGGTCAAACCGCATAACAACATACGTTGTTCCTTTTGTCATTGGTATGTTACTTGCCCGAGATTCGATCGTCGGTATCTCTATATCTAGTTCAATCTCGTTACCGGCAAGACTCTTTACTCGTTCCGTAATACATCATCTCGTGACTAACTCATTAGTCTTTTGCTTGCAAGGCTTATTATGATGTGCATTACCGAGAGGGCCCAGAGATACCTCTCCGACACTCGGAGTGACAAATCCTAGTCTTGATCTATGCCAACACCACGAACACTTTCGGAGACACCTGTAGAGCATCTTTATGATCACCCAGTTACGTTGTGACGTTTGATAGCACACAAGGTGTTCCTACGGTATTCGGGAGTTGCATAATCTCATAGTCATAGGAACATGTATATGTTGGAAATATGCCCTAGAGGCAATAATAAAAGAGTTATTATTATATTTCCTTGTTCATGATAATCATTTATTATCCATGCTATAATTGTATTGATTGGAAACTCAAATACATGTGTGGATAAATAGACAAACTTCATGTCCCTAGTAAGCCTCTTCAGGACTAGCTCGTTGATCAAAGATGACCGCGGTTTCCAGGTCATAGACATGAGTTGTCATTTGATAACGGGATCACATCATTAGGAGAATGATGTGATGGACGAGACCCAAACGTTAAACATAGCTTTTGATCGTATCAGTTATCGCTATAGTTTTCTGCATGTCAAGTATAAGTTCCTATGACCATGAGATCGTGTAACTCACTGACACCGTAAGAGTGCTTTGTGTGTGCCAAACGTCACAACGTAACTGGGTGACTATAAAGGTACTCTACAGGTATCTCCGAAGGTGTCTGTTGAGTTGACATGGATCGAGACTGGGATTTGTCACTCCGTGTGACGGAGAGGTATCTCCGGGCCCACTCGGTAATACGTCATCTCAATGAGCTCAAAGTGGCTAAGTAGTTAGTCACGGGATTGTGTATTACGGAACGAGTAAAGAGACTTGCCGGTAACGAGATTGAACTAGGTATAGAGATACCGACGATCGAATCTCGGGCAAGTAACATACCGACGAGACAAAGGGAACTGTATACGGGATTGCCTGAATCCTTGACATCGTGGTTCATCCGATGAGATCATCGAGGAACGTGTGGGAACCAATATGGGTATCCAGATCCCGCTATTGGTTATTGACCTGGGAGTGTCTCGGTCATGTCTGCATAGTTTCCGAACCCGCAGGGTCTACACACTTAAGGTTCGGTGACGCTAGGGTTGTTAGTGAGAACAGTGCATGGTTACCGAAGGTTGTTCGGAGTCCCGGATGAGATCCCGGACGTGACGAGGGTCTCCGGAATGGTCCGGGGACGAAGATTGATATATAGGATGAGAGTGATCGGAGTCCGGAAGTGTTCCGGGGAGTATCGGGAAGTCGTCGGATGACCGAAAGGGGTTTCGGGGGTCCCGGCAAGTGTTGCGGGCCTCATGGGCCACAAGTGGGAGACGCAACAGCCCTCATAGGGCTGTGCGCCCCCCTAGGGCCCTCTCCACCTGCGCCAAGGGGCTGGGCCCCCCCTAGGGCTGCCACACCCCCTAGCTTGGGGGGCAAGGCGCCTGGGGGGGGG
>LR738715.1:827353987-827495883 GCA_902687465.1 Secale cereale | reverse complement strand
GGGGGGGGGGGAACCCTAACCCTGGCCGCAGCCCTGGCCGCCGCCCCCCCATCTCCACTTGGCCGCCGCCCCTAGGGATAAACCCTAGGGCGCCCCCTCACCTCTACTCCCCCTATATAAAGAGAGGCAGAGGGAGGGCAGCCACACACGTTCGTGCCTCGGCGCTGCCCTCCCTCTCCCACAACCATCTTCGTCAATTCCGCAGTGCTTGGCGAAGCCCTGCTGGAATCCTCCACCACCATCTCCACCACGCCGTCGTGCTGCCGGTGTCTCCATCAACCTCTCCTTCCCCCTTGCTGGATCAAGAAGGAGGAGACGTCCCCGAGCTGTACGTGTGAAGAACGCGGAGGCACCGTTGCTTCGGTGCTAGGATCTTCGGCGATCTGAATCGCGGCGAGTACGACTCCATCAACCGCGTTCTTGAACGCTTCCGCTTAGCGATCTACAAGGGTATGTGGATCCAACTCTCCCCTCGTAGATGCATCTCCTAGATTGGTCTTGGTGAGCGTAGGAAAATTTTTTGTTTCCCATGCAACGTTCCCCAACAGTATAAGTCATGAAGAAAGCAATAGCAGTAAAACTAAACGATCATAGTGCTAAGCTAACGGTTGGGTCTTGTCCATCACATCATTCTCCTAATGATGTGATCCCGTTGATCAAATGACAACTCATGTCTATGGTTAGGAAACATAACCATCTTTGATCAATGAGCTAGTCTAGTAGAGGCATACTAGGGACACTCTGTTTTTGTCTATGTATTCACACATGTACTAAGTTTCCGGTTAATACAATTCCAGCATGAATAATAAACATTTATCATGATATAAGGAAATATAAATAACAACTTTATTATTGCCTCTAGGGCATATTTCCTTCAGTCTCCCACTTGCACTAGAGTCAATAATCTAGCTCACAACCCCATGTGATTTAATACCGATAGTTCACATCGTTATGTGAATAACACCCATAGTTCACATCGCCATGTGACCAACACCCAAAGGGTTTACTAGAGTCAATAATCTAGTTCACATTGCTATGTGATTAATACCCAAGAGTAATAAGGTGTGATCATGTTTTGCTTGTGAGAGAAGTTTAGTCAACGGGTCTGTCACATTCAGATCCGTATGTATTTCACAAATTTCTATGTCTACAATGCTCTGCATAGAGCTACTCTAGCTAATTTCTCCCACTTTCAATATGCATCCAGATTGATACTTAGAGTCATCTGGATTTAGTGTCAAAGCTTGCATCGGCGTAACCCTTTACGACGAACTCTTTATCACCTCCACAATCGAGAAACATTTCCTTAGTCATCCAGTTACTAAGGATAATTTTGACTACTGTATAGTGATCTACTCCTGGATCACTATTGTACCCCCTTGACAAACTCATGGCAAGGTACACAACATGTTTGGTACACAGCATGGCATACTTTATAGAACCTATGGCTGAGGCTTAGGGAATGACTTTCATTCTCTCTATATTTTTCTGCCGTGGTCTGGCTTTGAGTCTTACTCAACTTCACACCTTACAAGTCAGGCAAGAACTCCTTCTTTGACTGATCCATTTTGAACTACTTCAAAATCTTATCAAGGTATGTACTCATCGAAAGTCTTATCAAGCGTTTTGATCTATCTCTATAGATCTTGATGCCCAATATGTAAGCAGCTTCACCAAGGTCTTTCTTTGAAAAACTCCTTTTAAACACTCCTTTATGCTTTCCAGAAAATTCTACATCATTTCCGATCGACAATATGTCATTCACATATACTTATCAGAAAGGTTGTAGTGCTCCCACTCACTTCTTGTAAATACAGGCTTCACCGCAAGTCTGTATAAATCTATATGCTTTGATCAACTTATCAAAGCGTATATTCCAACTCCGAGATGCTTGCACCAGTCCATAGATGGATCGCTGGAGCTTGCACATTTTGTTAGCACCTTTAGGATTGACAAAACCTTCTGGTTGCATCATATACAAGTCTTCTTTAATAAATCCATTAAAGAATGCAGTTTTGTTATCCATTTGCCAGATTTCATAAAATGCGGCAATTGCTAACATGATTCGGACAGACTTAAGCATCGCTATGGGTGAGAAAGTCTCATCGTAGTCAACTCCTTGAACTTGTTGAAAAACTTTCGCAACAAGTCGAGCTTTGTAAACAGTAACATTACCGTCAGCGTCAGTCTTCCTCTTGAAGATCCATTTATTTTCGATGACTTGCCGATCATCGGGCAAGTCAACCAAAGTCCACACTTTGTTCTCATACATGGATCCCATCTCAGATTTCATGGCCTGAAGCCATTTTGCGGAATCTGGGCTCATCATCGCTTCCTCATAGTTCGTAGGTTCATCATGGTCCAGTAACATGACTTCCAGAACCGGGTTGCCGTACCACTCTGATGCGGAACGAACTCTGGTTGATCTACGAAGTTCAGCAGAAACTTGATCTAAAGTTTCATGATCATCATCATTAGCTTCCTCACTAATTGGTGTAGGAATCACTGGAACTAGTTTCTGTGATGTTCCACTTTCCAATTCGGGAGAAGGTACAATTACCTCATCAAGTTCTACTTTCCTCCCACTCACTTCTTTCAAGAGAAACTCCTTCTCTAGAAAGGATCCACTCTTAGCAACAAAGACCTTGCCTTCGGATATGTGATAGAAGGTGTACCCAACCGTTTCTTTTGGGTATCCTATGAAGATTTACTTCTCCGATTTGGGTTCGAGCTTATCATGTTGAAACTTTTTCACATAAGCATCGCAGTCCCAAACTTAAAGAAATGACAGCTTAGGTTTCTCGTCAAACCACAGTTCATACGGTGTCATCTCCACGGATTTAGATGGTGCCCTATTTAACGTAAATGTAGCTGTCTCTAATGCATAACCCCAAAAGCGATAGTGGTAGATCGGTAAGAGACATCATCGATCGCACCATATCTAATAAAGTACGGTTATGACGTTCGGACACACCATTACACTGTGGTGTTCCAGGTGGCGTGAGTAGTGAAACTATTTCACATTGTTTTTACTGAAGGCCAAACTCGCTAACTCAAATATTTTACCTCTACGATCATATTGTAGAAACTCTTATTTTCTTCTTATGATGATTCTCCACTTAACTCTGAAATTCTTTGAACTTTTCAAATGTTTCAGACTTGTGCTTCATTAAGTAGATATACCCATATCTGCTCAAATCATCAGTGAAGGTCAGAAAATAATGATACCCGCCGCGAGCTTCAACACTCATTGGTCCACATACATCTGTATGTATGATCTCCAACAAATCTGTTGCTCGCTCCATTGTTCCGGAGAACGGAGTATTAGTCATCTTGCCCATGAGGCATGGAGCACCAAGTGATTCATAATCAAGTGATTCCAAAAGTCCATCACTATGGAGTTTCTTCATGCGCTTTACACCATTATGACCTAAACGGCAGTGCCACAAATAAGTTGCACTATCATTATTAACCTTGCATCTTTTGGCTTCAATATTATGAATATGTGTATCACCACGATCGAGATCCAACAAACTATTTTCATTGGGTGTATGACCATCGAAGGTTTTATTCATGTAAATAGAATAACAATTATTCTATGACTTTAAATGAATAACCGTATTGCAACAAATATGATCAAATCATATTCATGCTCAACGCAAATGCCAAATAACATTTATTTAGGTTTTACACTAATCCCGAAAGTATAGGGAGTGTGCGATGATGATCATATCAATCTTGGAACCACTTCCAACACACATCGTCACTTCACCTTTAACTAGTCTCTGTTCATTCTGCAATTCTCGTTTCGAGTTACTAATTTTAGCAACTGAACCGGTATCAAATACCCAGGGGTTGCTATGAACACTAGTAAAGTACACATCAATAATCTGTATATCAAAATATACCTTTGTTCACTTTGCCATCCTTCTTATCCGCCAAGTATCTAGGGCAGTTCCACTTCCAGTGACCATTTACTTTGCAGTAGAAGCACTTAGTTTCAGGCTTGAGTTTTAGCTTTGGGTTTCTTCACGGGAGTGACAACTTGCTTGTCATTCTTCTTGAAGTTCCCCTTCTATCCCTTTGCCCTTTACTTGAAACAAGTGGTCTTGTTAACCATCAACACTTGATGCTTTTTCATGATTTCTACCTTCGTCGACTTCAGCATCGCGAAGAGCTCGGGAATTCCTTTCGTCATCCCTTGCATATTATAGTTCATCACGAAGTTCTACTAACTTGGTGATAGTGACTAGAGAACTTTGTCAATTACTATCTGATGGGCCTCGAACCCCTCGTTGGTTACCCCAAGTGGAAGGTGTAACATGCAGTAAGTAGAAGTGTTTTCCCCTAGCAAAGATGCCAAGGATCGATTCCCCAGAGACTCCTAGGTTCAACAAGTAGGTCTCAATTGCTACGGCGCCAGATTAGTAGCAACCAACGTGGACCTGCACACAAATACAAATAACTTTGCTCCCAACGAGTACAGAGAGGTTGTCAATCTCTCCGGCCTTGTAGTTCACAAAGGATTAAAAGCAATGATAGTAGTGATAGATAGTTTTTGCAATAGTAGGTAAATAACGGAAAGTAAATAGTGGATGTGATCAATGATGGTAATATGGACCGGAGTCTCATGATGTTCACTAGTGATGTCTCTCTCCCAAAAGACGATAAAACAGCTATGTGAGGTAACAAATTACAGCTGGGCAATTGGCAGGACCACGAACGCAAACCAATGCTGACTACATTGCAAGAAAGGTTGAGGTTCAAAGCATGGGCGGTACGCCAAAGTAAGTAGACCGAAATCCATCAATATATACTACTAATCATCCACCTTGAGATATCTATCCAGAACATCTCGCTGGTATTAAGTTGCGAGTCCCACCCATAGTGTAAACTCAATGTAACAGACAACTGCATTAAAAGAACTTTGCGTAAAGTAAACAATCCTTGCACCCGCGGGCACAAGCACCGTTGTTTTCCCCCTTGTGGCAAAAACACATCCCCTAGACTCATGTTTCTGTCACTCAAGCTAGTCATCGAGGGGCATGAACCCACAATCGAGCATAACGTTCCCTCTTGGAGTCACTACCTATTACTCGGCCAAAGCAATAAATAACAACGAAGAACATGCAAGAATTACTTATGAACTAAAATATAAAAGAGGTGAATCAAATATATTACTCAAGATCAATCTGAACATAATCTCATAATCCATCGGATCCCAGCAAACTCAACATAGCAACAACATAAGGATTACATAGGTACCTCGATCATGTAGGGCAGCTCACGAGGACTAATTAGTGAAGCACAAGAACGGGAGGAGAACATCACATAGCTACTGGTCATGGACTCATGGTCCAAGGGAGACTACTCACGAGTCATCCGGGAGGCGTCCATGGTGGTGGAGAAGCTCCCGGTGGTGATCCTCCCCTCCGGCAGGGTGCCGGGAAGAGTTCTCCTGGTGCTCCCGATCTTGGAAGCGGCGGCGGCGGCGGAACAGAGATGGGATCGCGAAAAGTGTTCCTCCTCTGAGGGTTTCAGAGGGTCCTTTAAATATATGCCAAAGTAGGGCATCGGGGGAGCCTCGGGGGGCCCAGGTGCCCCCCCGGCGCGGCCCAGGGGGGCGCGCCCACAAGGCGCCTGGAGCCCCTGTGCCCCCCCAGGCTGCCCTTCGGACGCAGTGTTGTTTCCAGATCGCTGATTTTTTATATAATTTTTCTGGATTTTTCTGGGCAGTTCTCGAAACGTGAAAACCTGAAATACAAAAACAGCCGAAAACAGAAACTGGCACTGGGGTGCACTGGATTAGTAAGTTAGTCCAAATATGATCAAAAGTGTATGGAAGTGTATGAATATCATAGCAATATCACCCAAAAGTGGCATGGAGCAAGCATAAATTATAGATACGTTTTGGACGTATCAACATCCCCAAGCTTAATTCCTGCTCGTCCTCGAGTAGGTAAATGATAACAAGAATAATTTCTGTGGTGACATGCTATTAACCATATAGGACTTTCTCATAGTCATATGACAAAAGCTTACTGTGACAATGATTCTAAAGTAATTAGGTTGCCTCAAGAGAAAATCACAAATGACTGAAAGTTTTACAATATGAAACTGAAACATCAAAAAGATTTGCAATGAAGATGATGTGCAAATATGATAAAGTGATATCTAGCTTGCCCCCTTTAGTGATGCAAAACATAAATGCAGGGGCACCTTCAAGGTTTAAGTGATGACTAGATACAATCATTTCAGAATAAACGATATCACAATCATGCAAAAGACAATGCTACTTTGGGACAATGCACATTACACTCAGAATGACAATCATGCTCTCAGTAGTTGGTGCTTCAACATAAAGGTAAAAGAAAGGTTAAGTGCTAAAGCTTTTTATTTTGAAAACATGGAAGCAATTGTGTCAACGGTAGTAGTACTTCATATGTGTCATGCATAAAACATCCTATAAGTTGCAAGCCTCATGCATCGAATACTAATAGTGCTCGCTCCTTGTCCTAATTAGCTCGGATTCCCATGGGTTATCATTGCATACCTCTATGCCACCTGTACAAAGGTCCAAGGAGATAGATCGCATTTGATTTCTCATTTTTGATAGATCTCAACTTGAGGACATCCATACCGGGACAACATAGAAAATAGATGATGGACTCCTCTTTAATGCATAAGCATATTCTCATGAGAGATTGAGGATTAAGGTCCAAGCTAAAACTTCCATCATGATGCATGGCTTTGGTTGGCGGCCCAATGTTCTTCTCTAAAAATATGCATATTAATTCAACCCACGGTAAATCACCCTTACTTCAGACAAGACGAACATGCATAGCAACTCACATGATATTCAACAAAAGTGTGACAGTTGATGGCGTCCCCAGAAACATGGTTACCGCTCAACAAGCAACTTATAAGAAATAAGATACATAAGCAACATATTCTTTACCACAATAGTTTTTAGGCTACTTTCCCATGAGCTATGTATTGCATGGTTAGTTTGCTTAGTGCAGGTGGAGGTTAGCAAAAGACTGGGAGCGACCAACTAAGAGAGAAATGACGGTCATAATCATGCAGAGCGACAAAGCAATATTGAATCAGGCATGGTAGTTATATCGCTACTTAGAAATAAAAGATCATCAAGGCTTGACAGACTTTCTTTATAGTCTTGAATATGCGTGAGCATACGCCAAGTCAATCAAAATAAATTCTCGAAGGAAGATATTAATAAACCATACCACATCATAGGCAAACAAACCAAGTTGGTACTCCAATAACACATTGGGAACCCCCCAGCTATTTGAGATTAACCAAAAGAAAACCTGAACTACTAAGCACCATCATGAAAGTAGCATCTTTATCATAGACACATTAACCAATCCAACGGAAGCAAACTCTCTTAATAAGGTGAGCATGGTAATTAAAGAGAGTTCAAGCAACCAACTAAATAAAAGCTCTTGAAAAGATAAGCATGAATACTAAGAGCAGAGCACGATAGTAGCTATTAAAAGACAAAGAACACACACAACATAGATAGACATGAAAATTCTATGTAATGTTCTAGGTAGAGGTGGAGCGTGTTTCTCTCCCACATAAAGGATTGCTGGGTTCCGACTCGTTATGAAAAACTAAAAAGAAAACTAAAAGCAAGACGCTCCAAGCATAGCACATAACACATGAAGTGATAAAAATATAGCGAAACGAAAGACGAACTGATAGTGTTGATGGAGAAGGGGATGCACGGGGGCATCCCCAAGCTTAGACGCTTGAGTCTCCTTGAATATTTCTTGGGGGTGCACGGGGGCATCCCCAAGCTTGAGCGCTTGACACTCCTGAATCTTTTTATCATCTTCCCTCGCACACTTGAAAACTCCCTTCATACACAACTCATCATAATCTGATTAGCGAGGTTAGTACCCTTAATAAAATAATTATACCTTGCTGGAAATAAGGATATTCTTGAAGTTCTACTATTTCTCAAGATTGCCAAAAGGTTTTTGCAAAGAAAAAGCAAGTTCTTAATTTGCAAAGTGAAGGTAAGGCAAAACAGGACAGAATCTGTGAAAAACAGAACAGCAGGCAGTAATTGATCTGTTCAGGATACTTCTGCAACTCAAATCAAAAAACTCAGAACTGACGCACGAAAGACAATTATATAGAGAACGCTGCCGAAAAAATTCAGACCAAAAAGATGATCTGGTGATTTTATACGAAGTTTTCTATCCAAGGACAGAATCTGTTTCCTGGACAGCACCTCACAACTTTTGAACTTTCTAGCAATCAGAGGCTATACTTGGCACAAATATGAAAAGCAAATATATAATGATGATGCTACAGCAGTAAACAACATCAAGAAACAACAAAAGCAAAAAATTTATTCATGTGGGCTGCCTCCCAAAAGCGCTTTCTTTTATGCCTTTAAGCTAGGCATAATGCAAAAATGATGCTCTCGTAGGAATAAGAGTTGAAGAACAAAAGAGAGCATCAAGAAGCACATATAAACCATATTTAAGTCTACCCCTCTTCCTATGCATTGGAATCTTGTAAAGAAATAAATTATTGAAGCATAAAGCAATAAGCATAGGAAGACAAAACAAGTGCAGCTTCAAAACCTTCAACATAAAGAGAGGGAACTTGATATTATTAAGATATTTAGAACCACGTCTCCCTCTCTCATTATAAATTTCAGTGGCATCATGGATGAACTCAACAATATAAGCATCACATAAAGCATTGTTACCATGATCCACACGCAAAAAGGTACTCTTACTCTCCACATAAGCATCATGAAGAGGATAAAACTTATTATAAAAGAGAGACATAAGCTCTTGCCAATCAAGCAAGTGCGAGTTATCGAGAAGCTTATACCAATCTGAAGCTTTATCTATAAGTGATACGGCGAACAATTTCCTCATGACAAACTCCCTTGATACACCTGCAAGCTTAAATAATGAACATAGTTGTGACAAATATAGCAAGTGTTCACCGGGATGTCTGTCTCCTGCATAACGATTAGCCAAGATATAATTGATAATACCAGCTGGTATTTTATAGGGCACAATTTCAGTAGGGGGAGGAGCAACCACCACAGGTGTGGGGCGTCTTCCCACAAGCAACAATCCAATAGCAAGGTTGTCCATAAGCATAACTGGTGAAAAGACATAAAGAAAACTGAAAGGTAAACTAACAAGACTAAAAAGCAAAGGTAAAAGATAGCATGCAACTCCCCTATCCTGAAGAGTGGAGTCCCCGGCAACGGCGCCAGAAAATACTCCTTGATGGGCCTCGAACCCCTCGTTGGTTACCCCAAGTGGAAGGTGTAAGATGCAGTAAGTAGAAGTGTTTTCCCCTAGCAAAGATGCCAAGGATCGATTCCCCAGAGACTCCTAGGTTCAACAAGTAGGTGTCAATTGCTACGGCGCCAGATTAGTAGCAACCAACGTCGACCTGCACACAGATACAAATAACTTTGCTCCCAATGAGTACAGAGAGGTTGTCAATCTCTCCGGCCTTGTAGTTCACAAAGGATTAAAAGCAATGATAGTAGTGATAGATAGTTTTTGCAATAGTAGGTAAATAACGGAAAGTAAATAGTGGATGTGATCAATGATGATAATATGGACCGGAGTCTCATGATGTTCACTATTGATGTCTCTCTCCCAAAAGACGATAAAACAGCTATGTGAGGTAACAAATTACAGCTGGGCAATTGACAGGACCACGAACGCAAACCAATGCTGACTACATTGCAAGAAAGGTTGAGGTTCAAAGCATGGGCGGTACGCCAAAGTAAGTAGACCGAAATCCATCAATATCTACTACTAATCATCCACCTTGAGATATCTATCCAGAACATCTCGCTGGTATTAAGTTGTGAGTCCCACCCATAGTGTAAACTCAATGCAACAGACAACTGCATTAAAAGAACTTTGCGTAAAGTAAACAATCCTTGCACCCGCGGGCACAAGCACCGTTGTTTTCCCCCTTGTGGCAACAACACATCCCCTAGACTCATGTTTCTGTCACTCAAGCTAGTCATCGAGGGGCATGAACCCACAATCGAGCATAACGTTCCCTCTTGGAGTCACTACCTATTACTCGGCCAAAGCAACACAACGGAGAACATGCAAGAATTACTTATGAACTAAAATATAAAAGAGGTGAATCAAATATATTACTCAAGATCAATATGAACATAATCTCATAATCCATCGGATCCCAGCGAACTCAACATAGCAACAACATAAGGATTACATAGGTGCCTCGATCATGTAGGGCAGCTCACGAGGACTAATTAGTGAAGCACAAGAACGGGAGGAGAACATCACATAGCTACTGGTCATGGACTCATGGTCCAAGGGAGACTACTCACGAGTCATCCGGGAGGCGTCCATGGTGGTGGAGAAGCTCCTGGTGGTGATCCTCCCCTCCGGCAGGGTGCCGGGAAGAGTTCTCCTGGTGCTCCCGATCTTGGAAGCGGCGGCGGCGGCGGAACAGAGATGGGATCGCGAAAAGAGTTCCTCCTCTGAGGGTTTCGGAGGGTCCTTTAAATATATGCCAAAGTAGGGCATCGGGGGAGCCTCGGGGGGCCCAGGCGCCCCCCCGGCGCGGCCCAGGGGGGCGGGCCCACAGGGCGCCTGGAGCCCCTGTGGCCCCCCCAGGCTGCCCTTCGGACGCAGTGTTGTTTCCGGATCGCTGATTTTTTATATAATTTTTCTGGATTTTTCTGGGCAGTTCTCGAAACGTGAAAACCTGAAATACAAAAACAGCCGAAAACAGAAACTGGCACTGGGTGCACTGGATTAGTAAGTTAGTCCAAATATGATCAAAAGTGTATGGAAGTGTATGAATATCATAGCAATATCACCCAAAAGTGGCATGGAGCAAGCAGAAATTATAGATACGTTTTGGACGTATCACTATCTTATCTGGAAGATTAACTCCCACTTGATTCAAGTAATTGTAGTACCCAGACAATCTGAGCACTTACTCACTGGTTGAGCTATTCTCCTCCATCTTGTAGGCAAAGTACTGTCAGAAGTCTTATACCTCTCGACACGGGCATGAGTATGAAATACTAACTTCAACTCTTGGAACATCTTATATGCTCCGTGGCGTTTAAAACGTTTTTGAAGTCCCGGTTCTAAGCCGTAAAGCATGGTGCACTTAAACTATCAAGTAGTCATCATACCGAGCTTTTGTCAAAACGTTCATAACGTCTACATCTGCTCCTGCAATAGGTCTGTCACCTAGCGGTGCATTAAGGACATAATTCTCTGTGCAGCAATGAGGATAATCCTCAGATCACGGAACAATTCCGCATCATTGCTACTAACACTTTCAACTTAGTTTTCTCTAGGAACATATAAAAAATAAACGGGGAGCAACATCGTGAGCTATTGATCTACAACATAGATATGCTAATACTACGAGGACTAAGTTCATGATAAATTAAAGTTCAATTTAATCATATTACTTAAGAACTCCCACTTAGATAGACATCCCTTTAGTCATCTAAATGATCACGAAATCCAAATCAACTAAACCATGTCCGATCATCATGTGAGATGGAGTAGTTTCAATGGTGAACATCTTATGTTGATCATATCTACTATATGATTCACGCTCGACCTTTCGGTCTCCACTGTTCCGAGGCCATATCTGCATATGCTAGGCTCGTCAAGTTTAACCTGAGTATTCTGCGTGTGCAAAACTGGCTTACACCCGTTGTATTTGAACGTAGAGCTTATCACACCCGATCACCACGTGGTGTCTCGGCACGACGAACTTTCGCAATGGTGCATACTCAGCGAGAACACTTATACCTTGAAATTTAGTAAGGGATCATCTTATAATGCTACCATCGAACTAAGCAAAATAAGAAGCATAATAAGATAAACATCACATGGAATAATAATATGTGACATGATATGGCCATCATCATCTTGTGCTTTTGATCTCCATCTCCAAAGCACCGTCATGATCACCTTCGTCACCGGCGCGACACCTTGGTCTCCATCGTAGCATCGTTGTCGTCTCGCCAACTATTGCTTCTACGACTATCGCTACCGCTTAGTGATAAAGTAAAGCAATTACATGGCGATTGCATTTTATACAATAAAGCGACAACCATATGGCTCCTGCCAGTTGCCGGTAACTTTACAAAACATGATCATCTCATACAAAACCGTATATCTCATCATGTCTTGACCATATCACATCACAACATGCCCTGCAAAAACAAGTTAGTCGTCCTCTACTTTGTTGTTGCAAGTTTTACGTGGCTGCTATGGGCTTAGCAAGAACCGTTCTTACCTACGCATACAAAACCACAACGATGTTTCGTCAAGTATGTGCTGTTTTAACCTTCACAAGGACCGGACGTAGCCACACTCGATTCAGCTAAAGTGAGAGAGACAGACACCCGCCAGTCACCTTTAAGCAACGAGTGCTCATAACGGTGAAACCAGTCTCGCGTAAGCGTACGCGTAATGTCGGTCCGGGCCGCTTCATCTCACAATACCGCCGAAGCAAAGTATGACATGCTGGTAAGCAGTATGACTAGTATCGCCCACAACTCATTGTGTTCTACTCGTGCATATCATCTACGCATAGACCTGGCTCATGATGCCACTGTTGGGGAACGTAGTATTTTAAAATTTTCCTACGATCACGCAAGATCTATCTACTAGATGCATAGCAACGAGAGGGGAGAGTGTGTCTACGTACCCTCGTAGACCGGGAGCGTAAGCGTCAAGTGACGCGGTTGATGTAGTCGAACTTCTTCGCGATCCAACCGATCAAGCACCGAACGTACGACACCTCCGCGTTCAGCACACGTTCAGCTTGATGACGTCCCACGAGCTCTTGATCCAGTTGAGCTTCACGGGAGAGTTTCGTCAGCACGACGGCGTGGTGACAGATATGATGTATCTACCGGCGCAGGGCTTCGCCTAAGCACTGCAACAGTATGACCGAGCTGTGTTTCTGTGGAGGGGGCACCGCACACGACTAAAACAATTCAACTTGTGTGTCCTAGGGTGCCCCCTGCCCCCGTATATAAAGGAGCAAGGGAGAGGCCGACCCTAGAGGGGGCGCGCCAAGTGTGGGGAGTCCTACTAGGACTCCCAAGTCCTAGTAGGATTCCCCTTTCCTTTCTGGAGTAGGAGAGAAGGAGAGAGGTGGAGAGGGAGAAGGAAAAGGGGGCTGCACCCCTTGTCCAATTCGGACCAGGGGGGGGCGCCTCCTTCCTTTTGGCCTTTCTCCTCTATTCCTGTATGGCCCAATAAGGCCCATATACTTCGAAAAATACCCGAATCACTCGGAACCTTTCCGATGTCCGAATATAGTCGTCCAATATATCGATCTTCACGTCTCAACCATTTCGAGACTCCTCGTCATGTCCCTGGTCTCATCCGGGACTCCGAACTCCTTCGGTACATCAAAACTCATAAACCCATAATACCGATCGTCATCAAACGTTAAGCGTGCGGACCCTACGGGTTCGAGAACTATGTAGACATGACCGAGACTCATCTCCGGTCAATAACCAATAGCGGAACCTGGATGCTCATATTGGCTCCTACATATTCTACGAAGATCTTTACCGGTCAAACCGCATAACAACATACGTTGTTCCTTTTGTCATTGGTATGTTAGTTGCCCGAGATTCGATCGTCGGTATCTCTATACCTAGTTCAATATCGTTACCGGCAAGTCTCTTTACTCGTTCCGTAATACATCATCTCGTGACTAACTCATTAGTCTTTTGCTTGCAAGGCTTATTATGATGTGCATTACCGAGAGGGCCCAGAGATACCTCTCCGACACTCGGAGTGACAAATCCTAGTCTTGATCTATGCCAACACCATCAACACTTTCGGAGACACCTGTAGAGCATCTTTATGATCACCCAGTTACGTTGCGACATTTGATAGCACACAAGGTGTTCCTGCGGTATTCGGGAGTTGCATAATCTCATAGTCATAGGAACATGTATAAGTCATGAAGAAAGCAATAGCAATAAAACTAAACGATCATAGTGCTAAGCTAACAGATGGGTCTTGTCCATCACATCATTCTCCTAATGATGTGATCCCGTTGATCAAATGACAACTCATGTCTATGGTTAGGAAACATAACCATCTTTGATCAATGAGCTAGTCTAGTAGAGGCATACTAGGGACACTCTGTTTTTGTCTATGTATTCACACATGTACTAAGTTTCCGGTTAATACAATTCTAGCATGAATAATAAACATTTATCATGATATAAGGAAATATAAATAACAACTTTATTATTGCCTCTAGGGCGTATTTCCTTCATGAACTTCTCAAATGTTTCAGACTTGTGCTTCATCAAGTAGATATACCCATATCTGCTCAAATAATTAATGAAGGTCAGAAAATAACGATACCCGCTGCGAGCTTCAACACTCATCGGTCCACATACACCAGTATGTATGATTTCCAACAAATCTGTTGCTCGCTCCATTGTTCCGGAGAACGGAGTTTTAGTCATCTTGCCCATGAGGCATGGTTCGCAAGCACCAAGTGATTCATAATCAAGTGATTCCAAAAGTCCATCACTATGGAGTTTTATTCACGCGCTTTACACCAATATGACCTAAACGGAAGTGCCACAAATAAGTTGCACTATCATTATTAACCTTGCATCTTTTGGCTTCAATATTATGAATATGTGTATCACTATGATCGAGATCCAACAAACTATTTTCATTGGGTGTATGACCATCGAAGGTTTTATTCATGTAAACAGAATAACAATTATTCTCTGATTTTAAATGAATAAATGTATTGCAATAAACATGATCAAATCATATTTATGCTTAACGCAAACACCAAATAACATTTATTTAGGTTCAACACTAATCTCGAAAGTTTAGGTAGTGTGCGATGATGATCATATCAATCTTGGAACCACTTCCAACACACATCGTCACTTCACCCTTAACTAGTCTCTGTTCATTTTGCAACTCCCGTTTTGAGTTACTACTCTTAGCAACTGAACCAGTATCAAATACCGAGGGGTTGCTATAAACACTAGTAGAGTACACATCAATAACATGTATATCAAATATATCTTGTTCACTTTGTCATCCTTCTTATCCGCCAAATACTTGGGGTAGTTCCGCTTCCAGTGACCAGTCCCTTTGAAGTAGAAGCACTTAGTCTCAGGCTTAGGTCCAAACTTGGGCTTCTTCACTTGAGTAGCAACTTGCTTGATGTTCTTCTTGAAGTTCTCCTTCTTCCCT
This sequence comes from Secale cereale, assembly GCA_902687465.1. NCBI lineage: Eukaryota > Viridiplantae > Streptophyta > Magnoliopsida > Poales > Poaceae > Secale > Secale cereale. The sequence continues at coordinate 827,480,599 of LR738715.1, read as the reverse complement.
TTGCCCTTTTTCTTGAAACTAGTGGTCTTGTCAACCATCAACACTTGATGTTTTTCTTGATTTCTACCTTCGCCAATTTTAGCATCACGAAGAGCTCGGGAATTACTTTCGTCATCCCTTGCATATTATAGTTCATCATGAAGTTCTAGTAACTTGGTGATAGTGACTAGAGAACTTTGTCAATTACTATCTTATTTAGAAGATTAACTCCCACTTGATTCAAGCAATTGTAGTACTCAGACAATCTGAGCACATGCTCACTCATAGAGCTATTCTCCTCCATCTTGTAGGCAAAGTACTCTTGCTACCTCTTGAGCTTGCGTTGTATTCCCTCGAAGAGGAAAGGGAGATGCAACACAGTAGCATAAGTATTCCCCTCAGTTTTTGAGAACCAAGGTATCAATCCAGTAGGAGACCACGCGCCAGTCCCTCGCACCTACACAAACAATTAAGAACTTTGCAGCCAACGCGATAAGGGGTTGTCAATCCCTTTACGGTCACTTACGAGAGTGAGATCTGATAGAGATGATAGTTGATATTTTTGGTATTTTTGGTTTAATAAAACAGCAAATAAAAGCGGTAAAAGTAAAGTAGATGTAGATTGATATGTTGAGAATAGACCCGAGGGCCATAGTTTTCTCTAGTGGCTTCTCTCATGATAGCGATATTCTACGACGGGTAAACAAATTACTGTCGAGCAATTGATAGAAAAGCAAATAATTATGAGACTATCTAGGCATGATCATTGTATATAGGCATCACGTCCGAGACAAGTAGACCGACTCCTGCCTGCATCTACTACTATTACTCCACACATCGACCGCTATCCAGCATGCATCTAGTGTATTGAGTTCATACGAACAGAGTAACGCTTTAAGCAAGATGACATGATGTAGAGGGATAAACTCAAGCAATATGATGTGAACCACATCTTTTTATCCTTGATGGCAACAATACAATACATGCCTTGCTGCCCGTACTATCACTGGGAAAGGACACCGCAAGATTGAACCCAAAGCCAAGCACTTCTCCCATTGCAAGAACTATAGATCTAGTAGGCCAAACCAAACCAATAATTCGAAGAGACTTGCAAGGATATTATGAGCACACATAAAAAGTTCAGAGAAGAACCAAATATATTTCATAGATAACCTTGATCATAAACTCACAATTCATCGGATCTCGACAAACACACCGCAAAAAGAGATTACATCAAATAGATCTCCTCGAAGACTGAGGAGAACTTTGTATTGAGATCCAGAGAGAGAGAAGAAGCCATCTAGATACTAGCTATGGACCGGAAGGTCTGTGGTAAACTACTCACAACTCATGGTGAGGGCGATGATGATGAGGATGAAGGCCTCCGTGATGGATCCCCCTCCGGTGGAGCTCCGGAATAGGATCCAAGATGGGATCTCCACGAGAACAGAAGCTACGACGGTAGAATTAGGGTTTTCTCTCTGCGTATGGAGTTTCTGGGGTACGTGGACTTATATAGGAAGAAGGAGGGCACCGGGAGGCGCACGAGGGGGCCACGAGGCAGGGGGCGCGCCCTGGGAAGGGGGGCACGCCCCCACCCTCGAGGGCCACCTCTCTGTCCCCTGACTTGGTCATCAAGCTTCGCGTGTGTGATTTTCTCCAAAAATATCTCTCGCGAAGGTTTCATTCCGTTTGGACTCCGTTTGATATTCCTTTTCTGCAAAACCCTGAAATAGGCAAAAAACAACAATCTGGACTGGGCCTTTGGGTTAGTAGGTGTCAGGCCCAAGATGCGATTCTATCCCGATCACGTGACTCATACGTAATTGGGGCACAACCGCACCTCAGGCGCTTAGCAAGATGGATATCATTACATCGTACCATTGCATACATACATGGGGGATACAACAATACATACAAGTCACATGAATACAACAACATCAATACAAGACATCCGACTACGGATACAAACATGAAAAGCACAACGACATCCATCTGCTATCCCAGGCTGCCGACTAGGAACCTAACCCAAGACCGAAGAAGAAGAAGAAGAAAGAACTCCAACAAAGGTAACATCGCTCTCACGTCAAGTCATCGGAAACCTGCACCTGCAACTGTTGTTGTAGTATCTGTGAGCCACGAGGACTCAGCAATCCCATAACCATGGATAACAAGACTAGCAAAGCTTAAATGGGTAGGAAGAGGTTAAGTGGTGAGGTTGCAGCAGCGGCTAAGCAATATATGTGGTAGCTAACTTACGAGTACAAGAATAAGATGAGCATCTACGCAAACGGTCGCAAACTAGTAATAATCGCTAAAGATCCTGAACTACCTACGAGTCAAACATAACCCCACCGTGTTCTCTTCTCAAAGTGAAAAGAGACAGTCACGGTTACTGACATGGTTGTGTGTTTTATCTCGGATCCTCTGTCAAGTTTTCTATGACCGGACATTAACAAATTCCAATCTGCCACATAACCGCGGGCACGACTTTCGAAAGATCATAACCCTGCAGGGGTGTCTTAACTTAGCCCATCACAAGCTCTCACGATCAGCAGAAGTAATAATAATATTACCCCTTATCTTAGGGACAATCCGATCAGGCTCGGAATCCCGGTGCACAAGACATTTCGACAATGGTAAAACAAGTCTGGCAAGACCTCCCGGCGTGCCGACACCCTGATAGTAGCCGCGCGTATCTCGTCTCAGGCCACGACCGGATGGGAAAAGCTACGGGAGCTAGACCTCGAGTTTCCCCGTGGGGGCCCCGCAGGCTGCCCGTTTGGGACCAACACCATCGGCACTGCCCCCCTGCTATGTAGAAAGAATCCTCGGGGATGCGACCCCCTATGCAATTTAATTAATTAATTAAGTTGTTATTATGAGGCAAATTAAAACCAATGTTGGGCCTTGTTGGAGGAGTTTTATTCAAAGACGAACTGTCAAGGGGTCCCTGTCGGAGATACACCCCGCGGCGTAACCCGGCCGGAAGTATAACCCGGCCGGACTTGGCGTTTCATTAGTAAACCGCCGGAGGATTGGTGACTTATGACTCTAGCGTTTCACTGGTCTGGCGATTCACGAGCCTGGCGACTCATTGGTGATCTGGTGGGTGTCCTTTCTGTACAAAAAAGAATCACATGGGGGCTTCCGCGGGCAAGGAAGTTTCCCATGGCCTCTTAAATCGGCGGCCATATGAAGACCATCATAAGAGCACTGCTCTGGTTGCTTCGGCAATTTCCACATGATGATGAGGGGAAAAAGAGGGTTTGATGCCTAGCACAATTCAAACATATGCCCCGACGAGCAATGCTCACACGCTACCTGGGGGCTCCTGATGCAAGCTCATCAGCGAGTTGAAGACTCTTGTAGTGAACACGGCTTGGAAGCCCGGTGTATACACCTAAAACCCCGGATTAACCAGCCTGCATCAAGTAAATCGCGCCGTCCAGGTAAACCTGGTATGACCCGTCGAACGTATCACAAGTCAATCCTTCGGGACCCTAAACTTGGTCACGTTAAATTGACGATCATCAAGTGATTACACAAGCCAAAATCTTTATGAGATTTTGAACATTGGTAGCATTTGACATTGATGATTTGGTTAAAGATTGCAGATCATCTTAACAGGCTTTGCTAAAATGGTTAATGACAGTAGCCTGGCAGCTCATAAAAAGCCTCGAATTTGGAGCCTGGCAGCTCGTAAAAAGCCTTGACTACATGGTCTTATTTGCCCAAAAACTTTATTTTTCATTTTTTATGTTTTCTCAAATCTTTATCCTCAAGGTCATTGGTTTTTCAACCAAGTCCATTGATTCAAGAGTGGATGACTACAAAGTTGCCGCTACATCTATATTTATATAGCTCTAATCTGGGTTATAAACACCAGTACTAACTATAGCTAAACCGGAGTTCATCATAACCCGATTCGGTTTTCATGATGAACTGACAAATAATCAAGGGAGTCATTAGCAATTACGCCTTGAAGCATTATTTCTTCCTGCCGGATTAAGGTTCATCGTGACACACTTAATCACAGGTATGATACATACTTTATATTTTATACACAGTTCAAGTTATAAACTAAGACCATGTGTTTTGGGCATTATGACACCTCAAACAATGACCGGTGTTTCTTAAACCGGCCTGGCTTTTGACTATAAGTCACATGTATGAGATAAGATAATGACCGGTGTTTCTTAAATCGGCCTGGCTTTCGACTATAAGTCGCCAGTATGAGATAAAATAATGACCGGTGTTTATTAACCTGGCCTGGTTGTGATCAAAATATCACTGGAACCGGTTTTCAAACCGGGTTATATTATTCAAATCTTTAAATAGCCAACAAGGCTGTATTTTTATGGTTATCAATAACCAATATTATGATTAAGGTTTTCAAAGTCGCTTTAGCGCAATGGCTATCATATTGTCAATGGTATGATTTATTTTACAAAGGAATAGTCCCAAGTCGCTGCAGGCTTACGACCCGGCCCTTGGGGGCTACATTATTCAAGTTAAAGATTACATCAAATATGCAAGTCTCATGTCGCTGCAAGCATGCACCATGACACTTGGGGGCTAATGCAAAGTCATTTTTTGCTCACCTTTATTGAAGACCCGACTCATCACATTGTAATGAGCCGGCCCTTGGGGCTACCAATTGCTCCTGTCAATAATTACCAATTGCTCCTGTCAATAATTCAAGGTACACAATTATTAATCCATTATATTGAAGGGTCCTCTGCTCAGTTGGTAAAGTACAAAGCTCTTAACCTTGTGGACGTGGGTTCAAGCCCCATGATGGGAGTTACATTACATAATGTTATTTTCAATGAAGTATATATAAAGTCCGAGCTCAGTATTATCTTACTAAACCGGCCCTTGGGGGCTACACATTGCTGTTCAAGTTTACATGGTAATATCTGCAAAGTCCGTGCTCATTATTGCATAATGACCCGGCCCTTGGGGGCTACACTGGTTGAAGTTTTTATGAGCATAAGGCAAATTCAAGTCCCAGGTTGCCGCAAGCATGACAACCCGGCACTTGGGGGCTACATATGTTGAATATTCAGTTTTGACTAGTGATTGAGATGAACAATCTGGATTTCTTCAAGATTGCAACTTTTAAATTCAAACAAGTCTTAAGATATCACTATGTTCTCCTCTTAAGACTTGGGGGCTACAGGTAATATGCATATAAAGGAGGAACATCTTCAAATTCAAATTCTGGCAAATCAGGAAGGTTAATTGTGTGACCCGGTGTTGGCAACAATCATAACCCGGCGTCTATACCAGTCATGACCCGGAATTATCAGTTTTTTATAACCCGGCAAAGATGGTAATCATAAACCGACATCTTCAAGCCGGCTGGATATCAGAATATTTCAAAAGACCAATATTTTTGTCAAGTCAGAGCAAATTGATTATGAAGCTGGTCTTTTGACCCGGAGTTTCCAGAAGAAGTGCCTGGATTTTTTGCATTGGTAATGTTTGAATATATCTGCTATGGAGATTTGCTATGACATCATGGATACATATCAAGGAGAAAATGACAAGGATTTAAGCATGATCAGGTGCCGGTTCAGAAAAATATTTTAGCCCGGAGCACAACCTATCAAATTTGTTCTCGCATTTATGTATGCAGGAAGGATTAAGTTTAACCTGAATAAATCCAAATTAAACTGGGGGCTAATGTCGGGGATACACCCCGCGGCGTAATCCGGCCGGAAGTATAACCCGGACGGACTTGGCGTTTCATTAGTAAACCGCCGGAGGATTGGCGACTTATGAGTCTGGCATTTCACTGGTCTGGCGATTCACGAGCCTGGCGACTCATTGGTGATCCGGTGGGTGTTTTAGACGGATCACAAGGCCCAAGGCCCAGAACACCGGTTCATGTTATGGTGGGCCGGTTTATGAGTAAAGCACAAGGAATATTCTCCTACAAAGGAAGCAAGACTAGGACTCCACTTGTAATAGAGTAATCCTAGTCCTACTAGGACTAGTCATGTAACCCGCCCCTTCAACATATATAAGGAGGGGCAGGGCTACTCAAAGGAGGCAAGTTCTGACAAGTTAGAGGCGTCATATTCTTTAGGGCTAGACACAACTAAAGGAGAGCCGGTTTACCAGTGACTCCATGAGGGTCATAATAAGATCTAGCCTCAGACAGCATGTAGGGCTATTACCGGATGATGTTTCCCAAGGCCCGAAGCTGTCTAAATCCTTGTCTTACACTGCGTTTCTCGATTCCGCTCAACCCCTCTCAAGCTACCACATAGATGCGTTGGCCTCGCGACTAAGTCCTTACCCTAGGACATCTGCCGTACTAAATCCCCGACAGTTGGCGCCCATCGTGGGGCCTGCACACGGTGGTGTTGAGTTCTTGGAGGGCTCTATCCCAGGGATCGAGAAGCTCCACCCAGCTTATTGAAAAATGTCCGGACGGTTCGTTGGAGAGTTCCAGCGGGCTCGCCGAAAAAGTTCCGACGGGCTGATCGGAAGGTTCTGGTACGACGGAAAGTGCCGGCCGGATCATTGGAAAGTTCCGACCGCCTCGACGAAAGGTTCCATCTGAATCGGCAAAAAAGTTCCAACCGCCTCGACGAAAGGTTCCGTTCGAATCGCCCCAGAGTTCCAGCCAAATCACCAAAAGGTTCCGTCCGAGTCGCCAAAGGGTTCCGACTTAGGTTACGGAAAAACTTAGGCTCAAGAGGTTCCGGTTCAAAAGTTCCGGCCGGATTATCAAAAAGTTCCGGATCCAGAAGTTCCGGCTCAAAAAAGTTCCGGCCGGGTTATCAAGTGCTTTTGGTTCAAAAGTTCTGGATTATCAAAAAGTTCCGGCCGGACTATCAAAAAGTTTCGGTTCAAATGCTCAGGGTCATCTATTGTTACTGGCAATAGGGATATGCCCATCCACGCCATTGCTGGGCCTCCATATATAAGTTCATTTATGGACCACACAAAGATCATCTGGCATTCAGGTGATATCCATCCAATTTTGTGTTATTAGCATATATTGTTTTTTGTCAAAAAACAGTTTATCTTTGCCTTGGTCTGCAATATTTTTTATGCATGGCAATTGTTCACTGCGAGAACGATGACCATGTCATGATGAATATATGTGCAAATCGTCGCTTTACGGCCCAATTTACAAAAACATGGCACGACTCGCCCGTCCGTGCCGCTCTACAATGCCACGGACGATTCGCCTGTCCACTCTCGCGACCGGTTCATGCGTCCGTGCCGGATTACAATGCGGAGGACAACTTGCTCGTCGGCACCGTTTGCAATGCCGCGGCTAACTGTACCTACCGGCTAATTTTTATGGTCACTTTGTTATCACAGCCGGGTTGACCTCCGACAATACCAGGTGCTATTTACCTTGTTTTTTAAGCACATATTAATTCATTCGAGCAAAACTACTTGCACTGCTGTATTTTATATGCAGGAGAATTATTCATTACAAAGTGATATTATACCACGGAGATGGAGGCACGCCAACATCATTCGGCTCAAGTGGTCGTCGTTACTCAACGGACTTCCGCGCCAGCTTACAGCGCTGTGGCCGTCTCTTGCGACCACGCCGGTTTACAACACCGTAGCCGTCTCTCGCGACCGCGCCGGTTTACAACGCCGTGGCCGTGTTTTGCAACCGCGCCGGCTTACAACGAGGAGGGCAACTAGCCCGTCGACGCCGGTCGACCCATCTGTTGTTCGAGCAAATCAGGTGTTATCCCTCCTATATATTTTTTATCAGGACATTTTAAATCCTTTGAGCACCATTACACTGCCCTATTGGTGTTTTTATGTACAGGTAAAATTATTGTTATACTGCGGGTATAAAGTACGCATTGGCAACGTTCTACAACGGTGTTTTCCTCCGTGTCACATTACCTGATGAACGGACGACCAGTTCACGCGTCCACATCGGTTTACAACGTGGATGACAATTTGCCCGTTCCGCACCAGCTTATAATATTGCGGCCGACTCGTCTGTCTGCTCCTACGGTCGACTCGGCCATGATTGACGTCAGTTTCACCGTGGTGATAATCAACTCCGCGTTGGATAATCTTTGGCCTAAAGATGTCAGGTGAAATCCATCCAGTATATTTTTATATTATATATCGCTTTCTTTAAAAGAGCAATTACTCCGGCTTGCAAAGTTATCTAATGCAGGGCCCTAAACCGTCACGGTGCCGTTTAAAACCGCCGGTCCATCGTCTTCCTTGCGGTGTTGCATCCAAACCGCCGCTGCGAGCTGCCTATGGTCTTGCTCCTGCCACGCTCATCTTGCAGGCTTTAACGCACCTGGTTATCTTTGAGGTCTCCTCGAGAAAATGATTAAAGCACCATTGAAGTCGCTACGGATTTTTCATGGCTGATATATGATATATATAAGAATCGTCTACCATCCAGACAAAGTCACGTGATGTCTATCTAAGTTTATTTTATTAGCAAATATTATCTTTGTCAAAGAACAATTACTTTGGTCTATATATTTTCATGGGCAGGACAAATTGTCTACTACAGAAGTGGCCACCATATCACCAAGTTTATTGAATGATAAGAGGGGACCAAAGAGAGTTTGTTGCACATCACAACTCAAACATAGGTACCTGGTGAGCACAACTCAGAAATATGTCACATGGGGGCTTCTGTTTATAAAGTGCAGTTCTGACTACCCTCCTGATCTGGCGACCAAACCAAGACACTCATAAGAGTTTGTCACATGGGGGCTTCCGTGGGCAAGGGAGTTTTCTATGGCCTCTTAAACTGGCGCCCTTGATAAATCAAGGAATCAGCCGTCCTTTCTGTACAAAAAAGAATCACATGGGGGCTTCCGCGGGCAAGGAAGTTTCCCATGGCCTCTTAAACCGGCGGCCGTATGAAGACCATCATAAGAGCACTGCTCTGGTTGCTCCGGCAATTTCCACATGATGATGAGGGTCAAAAGAGGGTTTGATGCCTAGCACAACTCGAACATATGCCCCAACGAGCAATGCTCACACGCTACATGGGGGCTCCTGATGCAAGCTCATCGGCGAGTTGAAGACTCTTGTAGTGAACACGGCTTGGAAGCCCGGTGTATACACCTAAAACCCCGGATTAACCGCCTGCATCAAGTAAATCGCGCCGTCCAGGTAAACCTGGTATGACCCGTCGAATGTATCACAAGTCAATCCTTCGGGACCCTGAACTTGGTCACGTTGAATTGACGATCATCAAGTGATTACACAAGCCAAAATCTTTATGAGATTTTGAACATTGGTAGCATTTGACATTGATGATTTGGTTAAAGATTGCGGATCATCTTAACAGGCTTTGCTAGAATGGTTAATGAAAATAGCCTGGCAGCTCATAAAAAGCCTCGAATTTGGAGCCTCGCAGCTCGTAAAAAGCCTCGACTACATGGTCTTATTTGCCCAAAAACTTTATTTTTCATTTTTTATGTTTTCTCAAATCTTTATCCTCAAGGTCATTGGTTTTCAACCAAGTCCATTGATTCAAGAATGGATGACTACAAAGTTGCCGCTACATCTGTATTTATATAGCTCTAGTCTGGGTTATAAACACCAGTACTAACTATAGCTAAACCGGAGTTCATCATAACCCGATTCGGTTTTCATGATGAACTGACAAATAATCAAGGGAGTCATCAGAAATTACGCCTAAAGATGTCGGATTATGGTTCATCGTGACACACTTAATCACAGATATGATACATACTTTATATTTTATACACAGTTCAAGTTATAAACTTAGACCATGTGTTTTGGGCATTATGACACCTCAAACAATGACCGATGTTTCTTAAAACCAGCCTGGCTTTTGACTATAAGTCGCCAGTATGAGATAAGGTAATGACCGGTGTTTCTTAAACCGGCCTGGCTTTCGACTATAAGTCGCCAGTATGAGATAAAATAATGACCGGTGTTTATTAACCCGGCCTGGTTGTGATCAAATATCAATGGAACCAGTTTTCAAACCGGGTTATATTATTCAAATCTTTAAATAGCCAACAAGGCTGGATTTTTATGGTTATCAATAACCAATATTATGATTAAGGTTTTCAAAGTCGCTTTAGCGCAATGGCTATCATATTGTCAATGGTATGATTTATTTTACAAAGGAATAGTCCCGAGTCGCTGCAGGCTTACGACCCGGCCCCTGGGGGCTACATTTTACAAGTTAAAGATTACATCAAATATGCAAGTCTCATGTCGCTGCAAGCATGCACCATGACACTTGGGGGCTAATGCAAAGTCATTTTTTGCTCACCTTTATTGAAGACCCGACTCATCACATTGTAATGAGCCGACCCTTGGGGGCTACCAATTGCTCCTGTCAAAAATTACCAATTGCTCCTGTCAATAATTCAAGGTACACAATTATTAATCTATTATATTGAAGGGTCCTCTGCTCAGTTGGTAAAGTACAAAGCTCTTAACCTTGTGGACGTGGGTTCAAGCCCCATGATGGGAGTTACATTACATAATGTTATTTTCAATGAAGTGTATATAAAGTCCGAGCTCAGTATTATCTTACTAAACCGGCCCCTTGGGGGCTACACGTTGTTGTTCAAGTTTACATGATAATATCTGCAAAGTCCCTGCTCATTATTGCATAATGACCCAGCCCTTGGGGGCTACACTGGTTGAAGTTTTTATGATAATAAGGCAAATTCAAGTCCCAGGTTAGTGCAAGCATGACAACCCGGCACTTGGGGGCTACATATGTGGAATATTCAGTTTTGACTAGTGATTGAGATGAACAATCTGGATTTCTTCAAGATTGCAACTTTTATATTCAAACAAGTCTTAAGATATCACTATGTTCTCCTCTTAAGACTTGGGGGCTACAGGTAATATGCATATAAAGGAGGAACATCTTCAAATTCTTAGTTTCTGGCAAATCAGAAAGGTTAATTGTGTGACCCGGTGTTGGCAACAATCATAACCCGACGTCTATAACAGTCATGACCCGGAATTATTAGTTTTTTATAACCCGGCAATGGTGGTAATCATAAACCGGCAGGCTGGATATCAGAATATTTCAAAAGACCAATATTTTTGTCAAGTCAGAGCAAATTGATTATGAAGCTAGTCTGTTGACCCGGAGTTTCCAGAAGAAGTGCCTGGAGTTTTTGCATTGGTAATGTTTGAATATATCTGCCAAGGAGATTTGCTATGAGATCGTGGATACATATCAAGGAGAAAATGACAAGGATTTAAGGATGATCAGGTGCCGGTTCAGGAAAATATTTTAGCCTGGAGCACAACCTATCAAATTTGTTCTCGCATTTATGTATGCAAGAAGGATTAAGTTTAACATGGATAAATCCAAATTAAACTGGGGGCTAATGTCGGGGATACACCCCGTGGCGTAACCCGGCCGGACTTGGCGTTTCATTAGTAAACCGCCGGAGGATTGGCGACTTATGAGTCTGGCGTTTCACTTGTCTCGCGATTCACGAGCCTGGCGACTCATTGGTGATCCGGTGGGTGTTTTAGACGGATGACAAGGCCCAAGGCCCAGAACACCGGTTCATGTTATGGTGGGCCGGTTTATGAGTAAAGCACAAGGAATATTCTCCTACAAAGGAAGCAAGACTAGGACTCCACTTGTAATAGAGTAATCCTAGTCATACTAGGACTAGTCATGTAACCCGCCCCTTCAACATATATAAGGAGGGGCAGGGCTCCCCAAAGGGGGACAAGTTCTCACAAGTTAGAGGCGCCATATTCTTTAGGGCTAGACACAACTAAAGGAGAGCCGGTTTACCGGTGACTCCATGAGGGTCATAATAAGATCTAGCCTCAAACAACATGTAGGGCTATTACCAGATGATGTTTCCCGGGGCCCGGAGCTGTCTAAATCCTTGTCTTGTGCTACGTCTCTCGATTCCGCTCAACCCCTCTCAAGCTACCACATAGATGCGTTGGCCTCGCGACTAAGTCCTTACCCTAGGACATCTGCCGTGCTAAATCCCCAACAGTCCCCATATACCCAACCGTGTAAGGAAGGCAAAATCAAGGAACATAATGCTGGTTTATCGGTTCTTAAGGCGACATGAGTGGAACAAAACACCGAGCAAAATGCCAAGCCTTCCACCCATTGCCAAGTATATATGTGTGTTAACAATAATAATAGATATTGTGATATTCCAACAACAAGTTCCAACATGGAACAATCTTCATCTTCACCTGCAACTAACAACGCTATAAGAGGGGCCGAGCAAGCGGGTAACATAGCCAAACAATGGTTTGCTAGGATGGTGTCAAAGGTTAGAGGTTTCATGGCAACAAGGAGAGGGGCTGACAAAAAGATAGGTAGCGCGACATATAACAATAGCACCGAGACAACTAGCATGGCAATGATAGTAAAGGTATCCAAGGTGATGGTCATCTTTCCTGAGATCCCGCAAGGAAGAAGAACGGATTCATGAAGTAGACGAAGAAGAAGCCTCGAAGACGAACCACGTGTAGACGAACGAATCCTCACGATCGCAACGGAAAAGAACTAGTGAGAAGAAAGCACACAACAAGGTAAACACACAACACAAGAACATGACAAGAAGCTCAACCAAGTATGGTGCAACACAAGTCTATATGATGCAAAACATGGAAAGGGATGAAGCACACAAGAACAACACAAACCAACAAATTTAAATGAGGCCGGAATCAACATATAGCAATTTCGGTAAGTTCTCATATGCACATTTCGAAATTGGTCCAGATCTTAACAAACCTTAAGTTAAAGTTGTTAAACAGCAAGTTAACATGCACCATGATGATCTACTCGAAATTCTAGTCAAGTTTCATATAAAGTTTGTTTAAATCGGAGCTACGGCCTAGAAGATATGAGCAAAACAAGACAAGCATGACAATTATGCAAGATGCATCCAAACAACAAGCAAACACACTCCAAACATGTAAACAACATGATATCACTACAAGGAAATCCCCTATAAAGCAACATATATTCTACAACATTTTGACTGTATGTTGCAAAATTCACAATAGATACGGATAATAAGCATTGTAGCATATGCGTTGTAGATGTGTGCTCCACAACTCCAAGGAAAGAGCCCAACGTACTAACCCGACCACTTGCCTAGCCCGACCCAAGTTGGTTTTCACGACTAATCTAGGTCATTTACCTTTCCCAATTCCCAGCCTCCCTATTCCTCCTCTCGATCCTATAGGCTCCCATGCCGGCCGCCACCCCTCGACCTTACCTGCATCCTGGAGCGCCGCCCCTCACCACTCATCTGTGATCCTTCGTCCAGGAAGGCCGCCCCTCACCATGATATTCCATCCCGGTGCGCCGTCCCTAGTCAACGCTCCCCTGCGACCCTGCTTCCCGGCGCGATGCCCCTCGTCACCGCTTCCCTACGACCAACTACATCAACTACCTCCACACGAGGGCATGCGGCTACGGGCAGAGTTACCGCTACAAGCACCCTCACGATCACCCTGCCATGGTGAGCCGGACCGCTTCTCTTCTCCCAATTTTATTTTCCCCATCTTGCTCTGCTTGAGTTCAGTATAGTTGAGGATTGCTAGTTACGACTTGCCAGTCCCTCATAATGACGGACAAGTTGAATTATAGATGTTTTGTGCGGAGGGGAGCTTCTAGCTGAAGCCTCTTGCTATGATTCAATTGATTTCAGTTATGGCTTATAGGAACCTGTCACGAGCCCATGGAAGTGAAATTTGATTGTGCAATCATTGGTTGCTTGATTATGTGATAGACTGATTGTATAATAAGGCTGCTTGTGTTAGTCGTGTGATTGATGATGACAATTCAAAGTTCCACTTTCTGCTTATGGTGCCACTTGCTTATGTTGTAGGCCTGATCATTCACTCTGTCATATGGTCATACTTATTTTCGAGACTTCAGAGCAAGTTACAATATCAAATTTCTGTACAAGGTAATAATTACCTCCACTCAGTGCAGAGAAATGCACTCGCACTCAAGCACTAAATATGTTGCAATGGATATGACCCCAAAACTTTTCGTCTCTTTTATTTGAGGCACAGTTCAGTAAGTTTTTGTTACATATTTTCATTCTTTTAAAAGACCATTTAGATATGTATGTTCTCTGCTACTACAAACTGAGGAGCAGCTTGACAGCTTTTCGCAGCTCAGTCGAGTAGGCCGCTGCGACACTGGGGGAGAAGGACATCGGTGCAGGGCATGGCCAAGCTGAGTACTTGTTTGATCTGAGAAGGACATTAGCACTCAGAGCAGGCTTTCTCTCTATTACAGTTGGAGTTCAAGAGCGTAAGGAAGGTAATCTGGTGATCAATCACTGTTGCTTGTCACAAAACTCTAGAAATATCATTGAGTACATCTACCATGAGCTATGATTGCCATTTAATAAGATGTTTATGTGAGCTGAATGTCATATTAATTCCTTTTCTACGCAAGCAGATCTTGTGATTTACTTATGATTTATGAATAGAATATCTTTACTGCGTATTCCCTAAATACAGTAGAAGTGAAACGAATCTTATGAAACTACGCTGAGACGAGTAGTAGTTATTTAGTCAGGTGACATGTTAGATAAAACTGTACACCTATTACAACTTATTTGACTTCTGTATTTTTTAAAGATAGCTAAACTAGATTGTGTTCTAGGAATACAAAACCATGGATGTTCTCCATTTATTCACTTGGCTCTTGTAATTTGATTGATGTCCCCTTCTCCTATTATTAACAACATATACCTACAGGGTTCTCTTTGCTGGTTTGCCAAATCTAGACACTTCTTTTGTGGTCCATGCTTCCTCTTTATACTATGCTTGCCTACATGCGTAATATAACTCCCTTATTCTCTTGATGTGCTTTTCCTTTACAAGGAAGAATACACACCATGGGGAAAAAGAAGTAAAATTGTAGCATATGGCAACTTTACAAATACTTCTAGGTTTCTGATACATCATGAGGTCATGTACCGATAGATTGAAAAAATAAAAAGAAAAATATATTAACTAAATGCAAAGAATTTCCATTCCAAAATGTCAACTGTTTCTATATAACTTTAATTATTGGCATGGTACATCTGTAGTGTCCTTCAATTATTATTTATTAGACCACATTCAATATTGCAACTTCCAACTAATTATATCACTACAAACCAGGCATCCTAATTATTTGTTTGAATATGCTACAGTCTTGTTTTCTCTGCTGTGTCTTCTCCTTTTCTTAATAATGTCACTGCCTTTGATTTATCTGCTATGATGTCCTATTTAGAGTTTGATCTGGATATATCGTAGCTATTTTATTATGAGTTGGTGGTAAAGGTGAACTAATGGTTGATTCGCCTGCTGTCCTTGCTGCATTGCTTGCAAAATCATTGGGTCGGTGCTGGGAGTACCTCATTTATAATGGAGCTTATGCTTCAAAGCTTCTTTTTATTGTCTAATATGTTTTAGTTGCACTAATTCAGTAAATTTAATTTATCTTTTGGCTTAATATGTCCCAGGTACTGATATAGTAGTATTTTGTTACTTCATTAATGGTCAAACATACTGATTCAGTATATTCCAGTAGGTGCCTCAGAATTATGCAGTTGACATACTGCTAGTCGAATAAAAATTATCTTTGTGTTCTACACTGAAGCTATCATATGAAGTTTAATTATTTTAAGCGTTCATCACCAAAAAACTTAGTTGTTAGTGAAAGTCTTCATAGAATTTCATAGATGTTGCACTTCATGAGATTAACCTGTAGAAGAATAGATGCAAGCATGACAGGTCTTGGCCCCTCAACCTTTTCTGTTATATGTCATGTTCCTATTAATTATTTTGCTCAAAATGATTCTGCAAATGTACACTTTGATTTTTCTCTAACAGGCAGGAATAAAAATATATTTAATGTGCATAAAAAATCATAGCAGAGATGTAAGTTGTGATCCTAAATTTTAACTTGATGGTGCTGAAATTACTTAATTCTGGGTAGTGCATGTCGATATGGCACTTGTGAAAACTGAAGGTTTTTGGTACGGAGCCGCAAAAACTGCAATACTCTTGGTAATGCAGATTTTTTTTGCATGGCAACCTTTGTAAGTGACTAATATCCTGGGTCTATCACTACTTGCATCATGTCAATGCATTGTGTGTTAACAGCTCATTTGGTTTTTCTTTGTAGATTCAAAAGATAAATGGATGATTATATGGGTGCATGTGGCAAGTGTACTACAATGATGATGATGTTCCTGTTCATGATGATGAAGACGGATGCTTTTAGTTTTAGTTAAATTGTAGGGATGATGTTCCTGTGAACGATGTTCCTCAATTATATTTTAGTTAAGTTGTAGGGATGTTGATGGATGCTCTCAAATTAAGTTTCACCGTCAAGTAAACATTTAGATTATACATCCCATTTGGATTTGGATGATTTTCCTCGTGTAATAATCACCATTGTAATCCAACAATTATATATAATATATGATTTCTTCCTTTCATGAGTATATTCTCTTGTTTATCTAATATATGATTTTCCTCTTGTAATATGCACCATTATGTGAAGCATTAATTTAATTTTTGGCAATATGAAGCGTTGCAAATTCTCTGTTGCAAGCAATGAGATTTTGATTCCTGTACAGTAAGCACCAACGTATAGAAGTGTTGCACAAGTCTGTTTTATGTGTTGTATTCTTGCAACGGTCCCTTTTACCAACGATGGTATAAGCGTTGCATTATGCGCCAGCAACGCTGGATAAGGCTACGCATCCAAAACCGTTGGTAAAGACACTAGCAACGCATATATGGACTTGTAGATATGAAAAAATGCGTTGCTAGAGGGGGGTTCATGTTGTAGTGTATTATGCTTCTACATGCGAAAACACACAAGTTTCATATAGGACACGCTCAAAACGGAGCAACGGTTCAACACATACACATGAAACAAGATTAACAACAAGCTGTCCAAAAACATAAACATAGCAACTTTGGAGCAAGGTATATATATGCTACAACACCCAAACATGATAACAAGAGGCATGGATGTGAAATAGACATGATACTTAACAAGCATGAACTTAGAGCACACCCAAAAACTTGCTGGAACACAATTAAACAAGCTTGGCAAGTTGCAATAAATTTATCCAGACTTGGAAAAAATCTGGGAAGGCAAAAACTTCATCACGATGCTGCCTTCGGAGGCACAAAACAACAAGCATATCAACTCTACCAAGTATATAAAGATCATGGACATGTCATAGACATAGCATACATGAAACAAATCCATTGGAACAACTCCATAGGAGGCATGGATCAATAACAACAAGCTCCACCAAATTGAACATGCTGATAACAAGCTGGCAGGTAAATTTATAGCAACTTGAGAGCAAGAAATAAATAAGATACATCAGGACAACTATGTAATTAAGGGCATGGATGGATAGAGCATAACATGGACAACAAGAGATGGTCATTTAACATACTAGAACATGCATGGATTTGAGTGAGGCATCAAGCAAACGTAGCATGAGGTTTAACAGTTTCAGACTTCACAGTTTTTTTCACTAAGTATAAAACAGCAACAACGACATGGCATGTTTACAAGCTTGTTTAAGTCACCTCAACGCATATCATGGAAAGTGGATTGCACCACAGCAAAGACCATATGATTGTGCTTCTAAAACATTTAGACATGTGGCATGAAGACAAACACATCAATAACTATGAGCAAGACAAAACAACATCTCATAACAAGTTTCAGCACTTAACAGCCACGTGCACTTTTGCAACAGAGATAACATGGCAAGAAGGCACCTAACATGAATGCTACAGCAACCAACATGTAGAGCACTTCACAATGAACATTTTGGCATATCATATGCTTCATTTGGACCAACATGCACAAAGTTATCACATCTCAAACATGCTAATAAAATTACAGTTGACAGCAGTTTTAAACATATAGCACTCGTGCAATGATGATTAGGGCATCAAGATGAAGTCAAACAAGCATGACACAATGGAACAAAATGAAGAGCATATCACAACGAACATTTTGACATATTACATGCATCATTTGGATAATCACACAAAAAGTTACAGCCACTCAAACATGCATATATATTATGACAGAAAAAATGACTTAGCAGTTTTTGACTTAGGGGAAAAAAACAAGTGAGCGCAGAATAGCAATAAAACGCACGGGCGGGGTTTTAGTGGCTCACCACTGGGCCAAGGCCCAGGACGGAAGGGTGGCATGGCTGGCCGGCGGGTGGGTCCGGTGTTGGGCCGCGGGCGGGGCAAGGTAGCTGGGCTGGCTGGTGCGGGAGCTGGGCCGCGGCCCAGCCGACGAGCGAAGGCCCCCGAGCGGGCGCTCGTGCTCCCGATCCCGCCTGGATAGGGGAGGCCGGCGGCTACACCGAGGGACGCCGGCGGCGAGCCTCCCGGCAGCCGAAACAGCGAGGGATGGCTGAGAAAGGGGCAGATTCCGCCCCTGGCCATCGGATCTGGCTGGAGGTGGCAGGCACCATGCCTCACAGGCGGCGGCGACGGCACAAGGCGCGGTGGCGCCGCGGGGGCTCAGGCGAGCGGGCGAGCAGCACGCGGCATGGCAAGGTCCGGCGGGGAAGCGGAAGAAGCGGGGCGGCGGCACGAGGCGCGGTCCGGTCGCGGCGACGGTCGGGCCTGGAGGGCCTGGCACGGGCCCGAGCGGGCTGGCGGCGGTGGGAGTGGCTGCAAGCCACGTGGCGGCGCAGGGTTGGAGGGGAGCGGCGGCGGGGCGACGTGGCTGCACGTGATTGGCCGAGCGACGTGGCCGGCTGGACATGTCCGGCGCAGATGGACATGTCCGGCAGCGCGAGGTGGAAGACGGCTAGGGTTCATCCGTGAATTTCGGGGGAGGGGCTGTTTATATAGGCATAGGGAGCTAGGAGTGTCCAAATGAGGAGCGGTTTTCGGCCACGCGATCCCGATCCGACGACCGAGAGCATGGATGAGGTTAGGATGGGCTAGCGGGCTGTTTTGAAGGGGTGCTGGGCCAAAAGAGAAAAGGCTTCCGGCGGTTAACACGGTTAACCGTTGGGCTATCAAGCGAACTCCGAATGCGATGAAATTTGACAGGCGGTCTACCTATTCTATAATAAGACCACACGCCAAGTTTCAACCCATTCCGAGAACATTTTACGGCCACTCCTAAAATAAATAATCGGAGGTGCCGCGGGCGCGGGCAAGTGTGTCTGGGCTCCGAACAGACAACGGAAAGGATGGGCGGACTGGGCTGGATGCAAGTTTTGAAAACATGCTGATGCAATGCACATGATGACAAGTCAAATATGCAACACGCAAGCAGATGACATGGCAACGACGACAAATAACTGGCTGACACCTGGCGCACCGGTCTCGGGGTGTCACAGTAGGTTAGTCCCAAAAATGATATAAAAGTAAATGATAAAGTCCATTAAACATCCAAGACTTCATAAATAATAGCATGGGACAATAAAAAATTATAGATATGTTGGAGACGTATCAAGCATCCCCAAGCTTAATTCCTGCTTGTCCTCGAGTAGGTAAATGATAAAGAAAGAATTTTTGATGTGGAATGCTAACCAATATAGTTTTTCAATGTAATTCTCTTAATTGTGGCATGAATGTTCAGATCTGAAAGATTCAAGATAAAAGTCTATATTGACATAAGAAATAACAATACTTCAAGTAATACTAACAAAGCAATCATGTCTTCTCAAACTACTGTGGCTAAAGGAAGTTATCCCTACAAAATCATATAGTGTTGGCTATGCTCCCTCGTTATCACACAAAAATATTCATACCATGCACAACCCCGATTTCAGCCAAGCATTTGCTTTCATACTCTATCTTTTCAAAGCTTTCAACTTTCACGCAATACATGAGCGTGAGCCATGGATATAGCACTATGGGTGGAATAGAGGTGGTTGTGGAGAAGACAAAAAGGAGGGAGATAGTCTCACATCGACTAGGCGTATCAACGGGCAATGGAGATGCCCATCAATAGATATCAATGTGAGTGTGTAGGGATTGCCATGCAACGGATGCACTAGAGCTAAGTATGAATGAAAGCTCAACAAAAGAAACTAGTGGGTGTGCATCCACTTGCTTGCTCACGAAGACCTAGGGCATTTGAGGAAGCCCATCGTTGGAATATACAAGCCAAGTTCTATAACGAAAATTCCCACTAGTATATTGAAGTGACTAAACATGAGACTCTCTACAATGAAGAACATGGTGCTACTTTGAAGCACAAGTGTGGAAAAAGATAGTAGCAATTGTCCCTTTTCCTTTTCCTTTTTTTGGGCTTTTTTTTCTTTGGCCTTTTTTTTGCGGAGGGGCTTTATAGATTCAGCCTTTCCTCCCATGGGACAATGCTCTAATAATGATGATCATCACACTATCATTACAACTCGATACTACAACAACAAAGTATGACTCCATATGAATGCCTCCGGCGGTGTACCGGTATGTGCAATGAAACAAGAGTGACATGTATAAAAATTATGCATGGTGGCCTTGCCACAAATACGATGTCAACTACATGATCATGCATGGCAATATGACAATATGATGCGTGTCATATGAACGGAACGATGGAAATTTGCATGGCAATATATCTCGGAATGGCTATGGGAATGCCATGATAGGTAGGTATGGTGGTGATGGCTTCTCGCCCCTCGTTGGTTACCCCAAGTGGAAGGTTGAGATGTAGCGTAGCGGCAAATTTCCCTTGGCAAAGATACCAAGGATCGAATTCCGTGAGACTCCGAGGGTCGACAAGTAGGTGTCAACGGCACCAGAAACTTAGCGGTTGACGGGACCTGCACACAGATACAGATAACTTTGCTCCCAACGAGTACAGAGAGGTTGTCAATCCCTCCGGCCTTGTTGTTTACAAAGGATCAAACACAAGAGATAATAATGATAGCTATGACTGCAACTAGGAAATAAAAACAGGAAGTAAATAGAAGGTGTGATCAGCGGTGGTAATATGGACCGGGGTCCCATGATGTTCACTAGTGATGTCTCTCTCCCAAAAGACGATAAAATAGCAAAGCGAGGTAAACAAATTACAGCTAGGCAATTGACATGATTATGTGCGCAAACCATTGCTAACTATGCTGCAAAGAAAGGTAGAGGCTCAAAAGCATGGGCGGTACGCCAAGGCAAGTAGACCGGAATCCATCTGCATCTACTACTAATCATCCACCTTGAGATATCTATCCAGAACATCTCGCTGGTATTAAGTTGCGAATCCCACCCAAAGTGTAAACTCAAAGCAACAGACAACTGCATTAAAAGAACTTTGCGTAAAGTAAACAATCCTTGCACCCGCAAGTACAAGCACCGTTGTTTTCTCCCTTGTGGCAACAGCACATCCCCTAGACTCATGTTTCTGTCACTCAAGCTAGTCATCAGGGGACACGAACCCACAATCAAGCATAACGCTCCCTCTTGGAGTTACTACCTACTACTTGGCCAAAGCAATAAACAGCAACGGAGAACATGCAAGAATTACTCAAGAACAAAGATATAAAAGAGGTGAATCAAATATATTACTCAAAAACAATCTGAACATAGTCTCATAATCCATCAGATCCCAGCAAACTCAGCAAAGCAACAGCAGAAAGATTACATATGTGCCTCGATCATGTAGGGCATCTCACGAGGTCTAAACCATGAAGAGCAAAGAGGGGAGGAGAACATCACATAGCTACTGATCATGGACCCATGGTCCAAGGTGGACTACTCACGACTCATCCGGGAAGCGTCCATGGTGGTGGAGAAGCTCCCGGTGGTGGTTCTCCCCTCCGGCAGGGTGCCGGGAAGAGTTCTCCTGATGCTCTCGATCTTGGAAGCGCTGCGGCGGCGGAACAGAGGCGAGATCGCGAAAAAGGGTTCTGTCCTCGAGGGTTTCGGGACGAGAGGGATATATAGGCGAAGGGGGGCAGCCAGAGGCGGAGCAGGGGCCCCAGGCGCCCCCCTGGCGCGGCCAGGGGTGGGGCCGCGCCAGGTGGCCGCCTAGGCCTCCCCTGGCTCCCCTCTGGCCCATCTTTGGTTCTTCGCGAAGCTTCCTGTATGCTGATTTTTCCTATATTTTTCCTGGAATTTTTGGAGCACTTTTAATATGGGGGAAACCTGAAATAGAAAAACAGCAGAAAACAAGAACTGGCACTGTGGTGCACTGAGTTAATAGGTTAGTCCAAATATGATCAAAAGTGTATGGAAGTGCATCAATATCATAGCAATATCACACAAATGAAGCATGGAGCAAGCAGAAATTATAGATACGTTTTGGACGTATCAACATCCCCAAGCTTAATTCCTGCTCGTCCTCGAGTAGGTAAATGATAACAAGCATAATTTCTGTGGTGACATGCTACCAACCATATAAGAACTTTTTAAGTAAAGCAATCAAGGCATGTAATTCAATTCAAGTCATAACAAGCAAGAGTCTATATTAGCATTGTAACAAGCAACATAAAAACATAAAGGTGCAAGAGCTCTCGCTGTCCGTGACTCGAATGTCTCCAAATGGTGTTTGCATGCAAGAAAGGGGATATGGATATACGAGAGAGTAAAACATAGTTTTTGTATCGTTGAGAACTTAATCTACTAAAGTTTCACACTTGGTCTTCTTTGGAATCTTATCTTGACTCATCCCCAGACCACTAGCCAGGTACAAGTCAAAATGATCCACTCCCTTTCGATATTTTGAGCACTCATGCAATGGATGAGCGTAAGCAAGAAAGTTGACACGTAGGATGGCAAAGAGAGAAAAATGATGAAGGGGGAAGACAAAAAAGGTGTGAAAGGCTCACATCAATGAGGACAATCATAGGCGAGAGAAAGCCAAATGATAGATATGATGTGAGGAGTAGGGATTGCCATGCAACTGATGCACATATGAGCTAAGGTAAGCTCTCCAATGGAACTAGTGGGGGTGCATCCAACTTGCTCGCTCAAGAAGACCTAGAGCTCTTTTGAGGAGGCTCATCATTGGAATATACAAGCCAAGTTCTATAGTGTGAAGGTCCCCACATAGCTATATGCATGAATGATAATCTCTATGGAGTACAAGGTATAAGATGGAGTACGAGTGTGGATCTCTCAAAAGGAATAGTAGTGTGCCCCCTTCTCTCTTTTTATTTATTTTTCTCTTTTTTATATTTTTTTATTTTTTTGTGGCCTCAATGGCTCTTTCTATTTAACTCTCATTTGTCCTCTTTGGGATCTTTTGATTTTGTTCTCTTTGGGATCTTTTCCTCACTTTAGGGGCAACACTCTATATATTACAAGAAGTATAGAAGATCTTTCACACTTTATAGAAGTACTCAACATAAAGAAGATGAAACTATCATGATGCATGCAAATGTATGCCTCTGCCAGTGTAGCAGGATATGCAATGATACTAGCGTGTCATGTAGCAATGATTACGGCAAGGCCCAACTAGCATGCGGCTCATCGATCAAGCAAAAGGCATGTATGACATGAAGATCAAGTCATGAGAAGATGGATGTTGCATGGCAATGTATCTCGGAAAAGCTATGGAAGTGCCTTGATAGGTAGGTATGGTGGCTGTTTTGAGGAAGGATATAATGAGGCTTATGATGACAGAGCGTATCGTGCCAAGGATTTGGATGCACCGGCGAAGTATGCGCCAACTCTCGAGGTGAGAAAGGGCAATGCACGGTACCGAAGAGGCTAGAAAAATATGGCTAGGTGGAAGTGTCAACTTTCGAATACTCACATCAGTCCGAAGAACTCATGCACTTATTATCGGTAACTCTCAATCTAATTAGGAGGTTCACAAAGAGACAAGTACCCCGAGGAGGAGTGTATGGGGGTTCGGTTATCCTTGCACATCCTCGACTCATGGTACGTGAGTGTACTCTAATATTCGATCCCTCCAAAGATTAGTGATCCATCTAGTAGCTAAAGTTCTCAACTATTTTGTAGGTTTTCAAAAATAAACACGGATTGCCCAAAATACGACATCTATCACTAATAGGCTAAAGCTCTTGACACCAAAAGTTCAGACATTACTCATGGCAATACCTCAAAACTATTGCAAGTTACTACTAAAATTAAATAGCAACCTCAATTACCTACTTTAAGTTAAGACACACAACTCAGTGCAACAGGCAAACTCTCTTAACAAGATAAACATGAAAGCTCAAGAGAGTTCAGCAACCAACTAAACAAAAGCTCTTTAAAAAGAAAAGCATGAAAACTAAGCGCTAAACATGACAGCAGCTATGGAAAGACAAAGAACACACACAGCAAAGATAAGCATGAAAATCCTATATTGTGTTCTAGGTTGAAGTGGAGCGTGTTTCTCTCCCACACAAAGAAAGCTGGGTTCTAACTTGTTATGAACAGCAAGCAAAGCTAAAGAAAACTAAAAAAAGAAACTAAGAGCAAGACGCTCCAAGCATAGCACATAACGCATGAAGTGAAAAAATATAGTGGAACGAAAGACGAACTGATAATTGTTGATGGAGAAGGGGACGCATGGGGGCATCCCCAAGCTTAGACGCTTGAGTCTTCTTGAATATTTCTTGGGGCTGCACGGGGGCATCCCCAAGCTTGAGCGTTTGACCCTCCTGAATCTTCTTTTATCATCTTCCCTCGCACACTTGAAAACTCCCTTCATACATAACTCATCATAATCTGATTAGCGAGGTTAGTACCCACAATAAAATAATTTTTTAACTACTGGAAATAAAGATAATCTTGAAGAGCTACTGTTTCTCAAGATTGCCAAAAGGTTTTTGCAAAGAAAAAGCAAGCTCAAGGTTTGCAAAACAAAGAAAAGGCAAAACATGACAGAATCTGTTAAAAACAGACCAGCAGGTAGTAAATAATTTTTTTGGGGCACTTATGCAACTCAAATAAAAAAACTCAGAACAGACGCTCGAAAGCCAATTGTATAGAGCACGCTGTCAAAAACATTCAGATCAAAAAGATGATCTGGTGATTTTATTCGAATTTTTCTGTCCAAGGACAGAATCTGTTTTCTGGACAACATGTCACAACTTTTGAACTTTCTTGCAATCAGAGGCTAAACTTGGCACATAGCTGAAAAGAAAGATACAATGATGATGCTACTGTAGTAACAAACATCAAGACACAACAAAAGCAAAATAAAACCTAATTCGTTGTGGGCTGCCTCCCAAAAGCGCTTTCTTTTATGCCTTTAAGCTAGGCATGATGCAAAAAGAGAAGATCAAGTTTTATCAAGAGTAAGAGAATAGCTAGCCCGTGTAACGGACTCAAAAGGCAACTTAATCTTCTTTCTAGGGAAGTGTTCCATCCCTTTCTTGAGAGGGAATTGGAATTTTATATTCCCCTCTTTCATGTCAACGATAGCACCAACGGTGCGAAGAAAAGGACGTCCCAAAATAATTGGACATGAAGGTTCACATTCAATATCCATAATAACGGGAACATAATTGTCATTGACAATGATAAGAACATCGTCGATCTTCCCCAAAGGTTTCTTTACGGAAGAATCAACAAGACGAACACCAAAAGAACAAGGATCAAAAGGTTTCTATTCAAACATATCATACATTCCTTTGGGCATAACGGAGGTACTAGCTCCAACATCACATAAAGCATAGCAAGAGAAGTTATTCAACTTAATTTTAATCATAGGATCCCAACTATCTTCTAGCTTTCTAGGTATGGAGGCTTCTACCCTAAGCTTCTCCTCCCTAGCTTTGATAAGAGCATTGGTGATATGCTCTGTGAAGGCAAGGATAAGTGTGCTAGTGTGGGGGTCTTTAGCCATTCTCTGAAGAAAACCAACAACTTCAGAAAGGGTGCAATTATCAAAATCAAGGTCACTACTATCAAGTAAAGTGGTAGTGGTGTCCTTTAGGCTCACTTGTTTGGTAGCTTCTATGGTCATAGGAGTTTCTTCGTCTACGGTTGAGGTCATAGCATCACCATTAATAGGTCCAATGGGACTAGGAGTGCATTGGGTGCTAAGAGTTTGGATATCCTCAACAACTTGAATAGTGGCAACAGTGTGGTGGGTAGGAAGGCTCTTAATTCTATCTTCTTCCTCTTTTTCTCTAGCCCATCTCTTTTTAAGTTTAGCTATCATCCTAATGTTTTCATTAATTTGCACTTGAATAGCATTCATAGGAGTGGTCTTCCTCTCCTCAAGAGGAGAAGTTCTAATTTTAAGCAACTCTACCTCATGGGCTAAATTGTCTACCTTCGAAGAGAGATTATCTAGTTTGTCTATTTTTTCTTCTACACTCTTATTGAAGGCCTTTTGGGTAGTGATGAAGTCTTTAAGCATAATCTCTAGTTCAGAAGTGGAGTTCTTGGTGCTAGGATAAGCATTGTTGTTCCCATAGGAATTAGAGGGGAACGGTCTAGGGTTGCTACCAAAATTACTCCTATAAGCATTGTTATTGAAATTGTTTCTAGAGATAAAGTTCACATCTACTTGATCTTGAGCAATCCAAGAATTTAAAGGAACATCAGGAGGATCAATAGAAGATTGCTTGGAAAGTAGAGACATGATCAAGTCAACCTTTTCATTTAGGGAGGAAATCTCCTCGACAGAGTTTACCTTCCTACCTGTTGGAGCGCGTTCGGTGTGCCATTGGGAATAATTGGTCATCATCTCGTCGAGAAGTTTCGTGGCAGCACCAGGTGTAGTTGACATAAAGGTTCCTCCCGCGGACGAATCTAACAAGTTCCGCGAGGTAAAGTTCAAGCCTGCATAAAAAGTTTGGATAACCATCCAAGTAGTCAAACCATGAGTAGGGCAGTTCTTGACAAGAGATTTCATGCGTTCCCAAGCTTGGGCAACGTGTTCATTATCCAGTTGTTTCAAATTCATTATGTTACTCCTTAATTGGATAATTTTAGCAGGGGGATAGTACTTCCCAATAAAGGCATCCTTGCACTTGTCCCAAGAATCTATACTATTCCTAGGCAAGGATTGAAACCAGATTTTAGCTCCTCCTCTCAAGGAGAAAGGAAAAAGCTTAAGCTTAACAATACCACCATCTACTTCTTTGTACTTTTGCATATCACAGAGCTCAACAAAATTATTTAAGTGCAAAGCAGCATCATCTCCAGCACCGGAGAATTGATCTTTCATAACTAGGTTCAGTAAAGCAGGTTTAATCTCATAAGAAGGTGCTGAAGTGGCAGGTGTAGCAATAGGTGTGCAGATAAAGTCATTGTTGTTATGACTATTGAAGTCACACAACTTGGTGTTCTCGGTGGAACCCATAGCAGCAGCAAGCAAGATAACTATTTTTGTGATTTTTGGTAAGGGACACTAAAGCAAAAACTGAAAGGTAAACTAACAAGACTAAAAAGCAAAGATAAAAGATAGCGTGCAACTCCCCTATGTTGAAGAGTGGAGTCCCCGGCAACGGCGCCAGAAACTTGCTTGATGGCTTCTCGCCCCTCGTTGGTTACCCCAAGTGGAAGGTTGAGATGTAGCGTAGCGGCAAATTTCCATTGGCAAAGATACCAAGGATCGAATCCCGTGAGACTCCGAGGGTCGACAAGTAGGTGTCAACGGCACCAGAAACTTAGCGGTTGACGGGACCTGCACACAGATACAGATAACTTTGCTCCCAACGAGTACAGAGAGGTTGTCAATCCCTCCGGCCTTGTTGTTTACAAAGGATCAAACACAAGAGATAATAATGATAGCTATGACTGCAACTAGGAAATAAAAACAAGAAGTAAATAGAAGGTGTGATCAGCGGTGGCAATATGGACCGGGGTCCCATGATGTTCACTAGTGATGT
This sequence comes from Secale cereale, assembly GCA_902687465.1. Classification (NCBI taxonomy): domain Eukaryota; kingdom Viridiplantae; phylum Streptophyta; class Magnoliopsida; order Poales; family Poaceae; genus Secale; species Secale cereale. The sequence goes on along the minus strand of LR738715.1, from coordinate 827,452,829 downwards.
CTCTCTCCCAAAAGACGATAAAACAGCAAAGCGAGGTAAACAAATTACAGCTGGGCAATTGACAGGATTATGTGCGCAAACCAATGCTAACTATGCTGCAAAGAAAGGTAGAGGCTCAAAAGCATGGGCGGTACGCCAAGGCAAGTAGACCGAAATCCATCTGCATCTACTACTAATCATCCACCTTGAGATATCTATCCAGAACATCTCGCTGGTATTAAGTTGCGAATCCCACCCAAAGAGTAAACTCAAAGCAACAGACAACTGCATTAAAAGAACTTTGCGTAAAGTAAACAATCCTTGCACCCGCAAGTACAAGCACCGTTGTTTTCTCCCTTGTGGCAACAGCACATCCCCTAGACTCATGTTTCTGTCACTCAAGCTAGTCATCAGGGGCATGAACCCACAATCAAGCATAACGCTCCCTCTTGGAGTTACTACCTACTACTTGGCCAAAGCAATAAACAACAACGGAGAAATGCAAGAATTACTCAAGAACAAAGATATAAAAGAGGTGAATCAAATATATTACTCAAACACAATCTGAACATAGTCTCATAATCCATCAGATCCCAGCAAACTCAGCAAAGCAACAGCAGAAAGATTACATATGTGCCTCGATCATGTAGGGCAGCTCACGAGGTCTAAACCATGAAGAGCAAAGAGGGGAGGAGAACATCACATAGCTACTGATCATGGACCCATGGTCCAAGGTGGACTACTCACGACTCATCCGGGAAGCGTCCATGGTGGTGGAGAAGCTCCCGGTGGTGGTTCTCCCCTCCGGCAGTGTGCCGGGAAGAGTTCTCCTGATGCTCCCGATCTTGGAAGCGCTGTGGCGGCGGAACAGAGGCGAGATCGCGAAAAAGGGTTCTGTCCTCGAGGGTTTCGGGACGAGAGGGATATATAGGCGAAGGGGGGCAGCCAGAGGCGGAGCAGGGGCCCCAGGCGCCCCCCTGGCGCGGCAGGGGTGGGGCCGCGCCAGGTGGCCGCCTGGGCCTCCCCTGGCTCCCCTCTGGCCCTTCTTTGGTTCTTCGTGAAGCTTCCTGTACGCTGATTTTTCCTATATTTTTCCTGGAATTTTTGGAGCACTTTTAATATGGGGTAAACCTGAAATAGAAAAACAACAGAAAACAGGAACTGGCACTGTGGTGCACTGAGTTAATAGGTTAGTCCAAATATGATCAAAAGTGTATGGAAGTGCATCAATATCATAGCAATATCACACAAAAGAAGCATGGAGCAAGCAGAAATTATAGATACGTTTTGGACGTATCAGGTGGCTGTTTTGAGGAACAATATGGTGGCTGTTTTGAGGAAGGATATATAGTGGGTTTATGGCACCGGCGAAAGTTGCGCGGCACAAGAGAGGCTAGCAATGGTGGAAGGGTGAGAGTGCGTATAATCCATGGACTCAACATTTGTCATAAGAACTCATATAATTATTGCAAAAATCTATGAGTCATCAAAACAAAGCAATCAACGCATACTCCTAGGGGGGAGGTTGGTAGGAGTTAACCATCGCGCGCCCCGACCTCCACACAAAGGTTGACACTCTACAAATACCTCATGCTTTAACTTAGTCACACAACGATTCACCATACGTGCATGATACGAGAATCACTAACCTTAACACAAGTATTTCTCAATTTCATAATAACTCCACTAGCATGACTCTAATATCGCTATTCTCATATCTCAAAACAATTATCTATTGGAAATATGCCCTAGAGGCAATAATAAAAGTATTATTATTATATTTCCTTGTTCATGATAATTGTCTGTTATTCATGCTTGAATTGTATTATACGGAAACAGCGATACATGTGTGAATATATAGACAACAATGAGTCCCTGGTAAGCCTCTAGTTACCAGCTCGTTAATCAACAGATGGTCACGGTTTCCTGATCATGGACATAGGATGTCAGTGATAACGGGATCACATCATTAGGAGAATGATGTGATGGACAAGACCGAATTCTGAGCCTAGCACGAGATCGTATAGTTCGTAATGCATAAGCTTTTCGGTGTCAAGTATATATTCCTTAGACCATGAGGTTGTGCAACTCCCGGATGCAGTAGGAATACTTTGGGTGTGCCAAACGTCACAACGTAACTGGGTGGCTATAAAGGTACGCATCGGGTATCTCCGAAAGTGTCTGTTGAGTTGGTACGAACCGAGACTGGGATGTTGTCACTCCGTGTGACGGAGAGGTACCTCTGGGCCCTCTCGGTAAGACATCATCATAATTAGCTCAAGGTGACTAAGGAGTTAGTCACGGGATGATGGATTACGGAACGAGTAAAGAGACTTGCCATGACGAGATTGAACAAGGTATCGGGTATACCGACGATCGAATCTCGGGCAAGTACCGTACCGATAGACAAAGGGAATAACATACGGGATTGAGTAAATCCTTGACACAGTGGTTCATCCGATGAAGATCATCGAGGAACACGTGGGAACCAACATGGGTATCCAGGTCCCGCTGTTGGTTATTGACCGGAGAGTCGTCTCGGTCATGTCTACGTGTCTCCCGAACCCGTAGGGTCTACACACTTAAGGTTCGGTAACGCTAGGGTCGTAGAGATACATGCACGTGGAAACCCGAATGTTGTTCGGAGTCCCGGATGAGATCCCGGACGTGACGAGGAGTTCCGGAATGGTCCGGAGGTGAAGAATGATATATAGGAAGTCCAGTTTCAGCCATCGGGTGAACTCCGGGGGTCACCGGGAGTGTCCCGGGACCACCGGAGGGGTCCCGGGGGTCCACCGGGTGGGGCCACCCATCCTGGTGGGGCCCCTAGGCCGCAAAGGGGAAGGGGCCAGCCCCTGGTGGGCTGGCGCACCTCATGGCCCCCCTCCATGCGCCTAGGGTTGAAACCCTAGGGGGAGGGGGCGCCCCCATGCCTTGGGGGGCAAGATCCCCCCCCTGGCCGCCGCCCCACCCTGGAGATTGGATCTCCAGGGCCGGCGCACCCACCTGGCCCCTATATATAGTGGGGGGAGAGGGCAGCCGACCTCCAAGCCTCTGGCGCCTCTCCCCCCTCCCGTCACACCTCCAACTCCTCCGCAGGGCGCCGGCGAAGCCCTGCAGGATTTCCTACTGCATCCACCACCACGCCGTCGTGCTGCTAGATCTCCGACGACCTCTCCTCCCCCCTTACTGGATCAAGAAGGAGGTGACGTTGCTGTACCGGACGTGTGTTGAACGCGGAGGTGCCGTCCGTTCAGCGCTAGGATCATCGGTGACGAAGAACGCGAAGAGTACGACTACTTCATCCATGTTCCTTCGAACGCTTCCGCACGCGATATACAAAAGGGTATGTAGATGCACTCTAATATGCTCGTTGCTAGATGACTCCTTAGATTGATCTTGGTGAAAGCGTAGAATTTTTTTGAATTCTGCTACGTTCCCCAACAGTGGCATCTGAGCTAGGTCTTTTGCGTAGCATCTTGCACGAGTAGAACACAAAGCAGTTGTGGGCGTTGAGTTTGCTCAACTTTCTTGCCGTTACTAGTCTAATCTTGATTCGACGGTATTGTGGGATGAAGCGGCCCGGACCGACCTTACACGTACGCTTACGTGAGACTGGTTCCACCGACAGACATGCACTAGATGCATAAGGTGGCTGGCGGGTGTCTGTCTCTCCCACTTTAGTCGGATCGGATTTGATGAGCAGGGTCCTTATGAAGGGTAAATAGAAATTGACAAATCACGTTGTGGCTTTTGCGTAGGTAAGAAACGTTCTTGCTAGAAAACCTTTAGAAGCCACGTAAAACTTGCAACAACAATTAGAGGCCGTCTAACTTGTTCTTGCAGCATGTGCTATGTGATATGGTATGGACAAGAAGATGTGATGAATGATATATGTGATGTATGAGATTGATCATGTTTTTGTAATAGGGAATCACGACTTGCATGTCGATGAATTTGACAACCGACAGGAGCCATAGGAGTTGTCTTAATTATTGTATGACATGCGTGTCACTGAATAACGCCATGTAATTACTTTACTTTATTGCTAAACATTAGCCATAGTAGTAGTAGTAATAGTTGGCGTGACGACTTCATGAAGACACAATGATGGAGATCATGATGATGGAGATCATGGTGTCGAGCCGCTGACAAAGATGATCATGGTGCCCCGAAGATGGAGATCGAAGGAGCAATATGATATTGGCCATATCATGTCACTTTAATTGATTGCATGTGATGTTTATCATGTTTTTGCATCTTGTTTACTTAGAACGACGGTAGTAAATAAGATGATCTCTCACTAAAAATTTCAAGAATTGTGTTCCCCCTAACTGTGCACCGTTGCTAAGGATCATTGTTCCGAAGCACCACGTGATGATCGGGTGTGATAGGTTCTAACGTTCGCATACAACGGGTGTAAGCCAGATTTACACAAGCAATACACTTACGGTTCACTTGACGAGCCTAGCATGTACATACATGGCCTCGGAACACGGAAGACCAAAAGGTCGAACATGAGTCGTATAGAAGATACGATCAACATGAAGATGTTCACCGTTGATGACTAGTTCGTCTCACGTGATGATCGGACACGGGCTAGTCGATTCGGATCGTGTATCACTTAGATGACTAGAGAGATGTCAATCTGAGTGGGAGTTCATTAAAATTTGATTAAGATGAACTTAATTATCATGAACTTAGTCTAAATACTTTACAATATGTCTTGTAGATCAAATGTCCCACGCTCATGTAACCCTCAACTTCAACGCGTTCCTTGAGAAATCCAAGCTGAAAGACGATGGTAGCAACTATACGGACTGGGTCCGTAACCTGAGGATCATCCTCATAGCTGCCAAGAAAACTTATGTCCTAGAAGCACCGCTAGGTGACGCTCCCGCCCCGGCAAACCAAGATGTTATGAACGCTTGGCAGTCGCGTTGTGATGACTACTCCCTGGTTCAGTGCGGCATGCTTTACATCTTAGAATCGGGGCTCCAAAAGCGTTTTGAGCACCACGGGGCATATAAGATGTTCCAAGAACTGAAAATGGTTTTCCAAGCTCATGCCCGAGTCGAGAGATATGACGTCTCCGACGCATTCTACAGCTGTAAGATGGAGGAAAACAGTTCTGTCAGTGAGCACATCCTCAAGATTTCTGGGTTGCACAACCGCTTGTCTCAGTTAGGAATGAATCTCCCAGACGAAGCGATCGTTGACAGAATCCTCCAGTCGCTCCCTGATGGGCCTCTAACCCCTCGTTGGTTACCCCAAGTGGAAGGTGTAAGATGCAGTGTTGTGGAAGTTTTTCCCTTAGCAAAGATGCCAAGGATCGAATTCCCAGAGACTCCTAGATTCAACAAGTAGGTGTCAACTGCTAATGGCGCGGATTAGCAATCAACGTGGGCCTGCACACAGATACAAATAACTTTGCTCCCAACGAGTACATAGAGGTTGTCAATCCCTCCGGCCTTGTAGTTCACAAAGGATTAAACGCAAATGATAGTAGTGATAGATAATGTTTGCAATAGTAAGTAAAAGCGAAAAGTAAATAGCGGATGTGATCAATGATGGTAATATGGACCGGAGCCTCATGATGTTCACTAGTGATGTCTCTCTCCCAAAAGACGATAAAACAGCTATGTGAGGTAAACGAATTACAGCTGGGCAATTGACAGGACCACGAACGCAAACCAATGCTGACTACATTGCAAGAAAGGTTGAGGTTCAAAGCATGGGCGGTACTCCAAAGTAAGTAGATCGAAATCCATCAATATCTACTACTAATCATCCACCTTGAGATATCTATCCAGAACATCTCGCTGGTATTAAGTTGCGAGTCCCACCCATAGTGTAAACTCAATGCAACAGACAACTGCATTAAAAGAACTTTGCGTAAAGTAAACAATCCTTGCACCCGCGGGCACAAGCACCGTTGTTTTCCCCCTTGTGGCAACAGCACATTGAAGGAAATATGCCCTAGAGGCAATAATAATGTTGTTATTTTATATTTCATTATATCATGATAAATGTCTTTGATTCATGCTAGAATTGTATTAACCGGAAACTTAGTACATGTGTGGATACATAGACAAAACAGTATGTCCCTAGTATGCCTCTACTAGACTAGCTCATTGATAAAAAATGGTTATGTTTCCTAGCCATAGACATGAGTTGTCATTTGATCAACGGGATCACATCATTAGGAGAATGATGTGATGGACAAGACCCATCCGTTAGCATAGCACTATGATCGTTTAGTTTTTACTGCTATTGCTTTCTTCATGACTTATACATGTTCCTATGACTATGAGATTATGCAACTCCCGAATACCGTAGGAACACCTTGTGTGCTATCAAACGTCACAACGTAACTGGGTGATCATAAAGATGCTCTACAGGTGTCTCCGAAAGTATTCGTGGTGTTGGCATAGATCAAGATTAGGATTTGTCCCTCCGAGTGTCGGAGAGGTATCTCTGGGCCCTCTCGGTAATGCACATCATAATAAGCCTTGCAAGCAAAAGACTAATGAGTTAGTCACAGGATGATGTATTACGGAACGAGTAAAGAGACTTGCCGGTAACGAGATTGAACTAGGTATAGAGATACCGACGATCGAATCTCGGGCAAGTAACATACCGATGACAAAAGGAACAACGTATGTTGTTATGCGGTTTGACCGATAAAGATCTTCGTAGAATATGTAGGAGCCAATATGAACATCCAGGTTCCGCTATTGGTTATTGACCGGAGATGAGTCTCGGTCATGTCTACATAGTTCTCGAACCCGTAGGGTCCGCACGCTTAACGTTTGATGACGATCGGTATTATGAGTTTATGAGTTTTGATGTACCGAAGGTAGTTCGGAGTCCCGGATGAGATCACGGACATGACGAGGAGTCTCGGAATGTCCGAGACATAAAGATTAATATATTGGACGACTATATTCGGACACCGGAAGTGTTCTGGAAAAGTTTCGGATTTAACGGGATTGCCGGAGGGGGTTACCGGAACCCCCTACGAGAGGGGATGGTCCATAGTGGGCCTAAAGGGAAAGAGAGAGGCAGCCCATAGGGCTGGCCGGCGCCCCCACCTAGGGTTCCTAGTTGAACTAGGATTGGGGGGGGGGGGGGGCGCCACCTCTCCTATTCCTTTCCCTCTTCTTTCTTTTGGTGAATCCTACTTGGAATAGGATTGCAATCCTATTCCTAGTAGGACTCCTTCCCTAGCCGCACCATGAGAAGTTGGCCGGCCTCCCTCCCTTGCTCCTTTATATACGGGGGCAGGGGGGCACCCAAAGACACATAAGTTGAATTGTTTTAGCCGTGTGCGGTGACCCCCTCCATAGAAACACACCTCGGTCATACCGTCGCGGAGCTTAGGCGAAGCCCTGCGCCGGTGAATACATCATATCCGTCACCACGCCGTCGTGCTGACGAAACTCTCCCGTGAAGCTCAACTGGATCAAGAGCTCGTGGGACGTCATCAAGCTGAATGTGTGCTGAACGCAGAGGTGCCGTACGTTCGGTGCTTGATCGGTTGGATCGCGAAGAAGTTCGACAACATCAACCGCGTCGCTTGACGCTTCCGCTCCCGGTCTACGAGGGTACGTAGACACGCTCTTCCCTCTCGTTGCTATACATCTGGTAGATAGATCTTGCGTGATCGTAGGAAAATTTTAAAATACTACGTTCCCCAACAGTGGCATCATGAGCCAGGTCTATGCGTAGATGATATGCACGAGTAGAACACAATGAGTTGTGGGCGATACTAGTCATACTGCTTACCAGCATGTCATACTTTGATTCGGCGGTATTGTGAGATGAAGCGGCCCGGACCGACATTACGCGTACGCTTACGCGACACTAGTTTCACCGTTACGAGCACTCGTTGCTTAAAGGTGACTGGCGGGTGTCTGTCTCTCTCACTTTAGCTGAATCAAGTGTGGCTACGCCCGGTCCTTGTGAAGGTTAAAACAGCACATACTTGACGAAACATCGTTGTGGTTTTGTATGCGTAGGTAAGAACGGTTCTTGCTAAGCCCGTAGCAGCCACGTAAAACTTGCAACAACAAAGTAGAGGATGTCTAACTTGTTTTTGCAGGGCATGTTGTGATGTGATATGGTCAAGACATGATGAGTTATACGGTTTTGTATGAGATGATCATGTTTTGTAATGTTATCGGCAACTGGCAGGAGCCATATGGTTGTCGCTTTATTGTATGAAATGCAATCGCCATGTAATTGCTTTACTTTATCACTAAGCGGTAGCGATAGTCGTAGAAGCAATAGTTGGCGAGACGACAACGATGCTACGATGGAGATCAAGGTGTCGCGCCGGTGACGAAGGTGATCATGACGGTGCTTTTGAGATGGAGATCAAAAGCACAAGATGATGATGGCCATATCATGTCACATATTTTGATTGCATGTGATGTTTATCTTATTATGCTTCTTATTTTGCTTAGAACGACGGTAGCATTATAAGATGATCCCTTACTAAATTTCAAGGTATAAGTGTTCTCCCTGAGTATGCACCGTTGCGAAAGTTCGTCGTGCCGAGACACCACGTGATGATCGGGTGTGATAAGCTCTACGTTCAAATACAACGGGTGTAAGCCAGTTTTGCACACGCGGAATACTCAGGTTAAACTTGACGAGCCTAGCATATGCAGATATGGCCTCGGAACACTGGAGACCGAAAGGTCGAGCGTGAATCATATAGTAGATATGATCAACATAAGATGTTCACCATTGATACTACTCCATCTCACGTGATGATCGGACATGGTTTAGTTGATTTGGATCACGTGATCATTTAGATGACCGGAGGGATGTCTATCTAAGTGGGAGTTCTTTAAATTAATATGATTAAATTGAACTTTAATTTATCATGAACTTAGTCCTTGTAGTATTAGCATATCTATGTTGTGGATCAATAGCTCACGATGTTGCTCCCTGTTTATTTTTATATATGTTCCTAGAGAAAACTAAGTTGAAAGATATTAGTAGCAATAATGCGGAATTGTTCTGTGATCTAAGGATTATCCTCATTGCTGCACAGAGAAATATGTCCTTGATGAACCGCTAGGTGACAGACCTATTGCAGGAGCAGATGTAGATGTTATGAACGTTTTGACAAAAGCTCGGTATGATGACTACTTGATAGTTTAGTGCACCATGCTTTATGGCTTATAACCGGGACTTCAAAAACGTTTTGAACGCCACGGAGCATATAAGATGTTCCAAGAGTTGAAATTAGTATTTCATACTCATGCCCGTGTCGAGAGGTATAAGACCTCTGACAGTACTTTGCCTACAAGATGGAGGAGAATAGCTCAACCAGTGAGCATGTGCTCAGATTGTCTGGGTAGTACAATTGCTTGAATCAAGTGGGAGTTAATCTTCCAGATAAGATAGTAATTGACAAAGTTCTCTAGACACTATCACCAAGTTAGTAGAACTTCGTGATGAACTATAATATGCAAGGGATGACGAAAGTAATTCCCGAACTCTTCACGATGCTGAAATCGGCGAAGGTAGAAATCAAGAAAGAGCATCAAGTGTTGATGGTTAACCAGACCACTTGTTTCAAGTAAAGGGCAAAGGGATAGAAGGGGAACTTCAAGAAGAATGACAAGCAAGTTGTCACTCCCGTGAAGAAACCCAAAGCTAAACTCAAGCATGAAACAAGTGCTTCTACTGCAAAGGAAATGATCACTAGAAGTGAAACTGCCCTAGATATTTGGCGGATAAGAAGGATGGCAAAGTGAACAAAGGTATATTTGATGTACAGATTATTGATGTGTATTTTACTAGTGTTCATAGCAAACCCTCGGTATTTGATATTGGTTCAGTTGCTAAAGAGTAGTAACTCGAAATGGGAGTTGCATAATGAACAGAAACTAGTTAAAGGATGAAGTGACGATGTGTATTGGAAGTAGTTCCAAGATTGATATGATCATCATCGCACACTCCCTATACTTTCGGGATTAGTGTTGAACCTAAATAAGTGTTATTTGGTGTTGAGCATGAATATGATTTGATCATGTTTATTGCAATACGGTTATTCATGTAAGTTAGAGAATAATTGTTGTTCTGTTTACATGAATAAAACCTTCTATGGTCATACACCCAATGAAAATGGTTTGTTGGATCTCGATCGTGTGATACACATATTCATAATATTGAAGCCAAAAGATGCAAGGTTAATAATGATAGTGCAACTTATTTGTGGCACTGCCGTTTAGGTCATATTGGTGTAAAGCGCATGAAGAAACTCCATAGTGATGGACTTTTGGAATCACTTGATTATGAATCACTTGGTGCTTGCGAACCATGCCTCATGGGCAAGATGACTAAAACTCCGTTCTCCGGAACTATGGAGCGAGCAACAGATTTGTTAGAGATCATACATACAGATGTATGTGGACCAATGAGTGTTGAAGCTCGCGGCGGGTATCGTTATTTTCTGACCTTCACTGATGATTTGAGCAGATATGGGTATATCTACTTAATGAAGCACAAGTCTGAAACATTTGAAAAGTTCAAAGAATTTCAGAGTGAAGTGGAGAATCATCGTAACAAGAAAATAAGAGTTTCTACGATATGATCGTAGAGGTAAAATATTTGAGTTAGCGAGTTTGGCCTTCAGTAAAAACAATGTGAAATAGTTTCACTACTCACGCCATCTGGAACACCATAGTGTAATGGTGTGTCCGAACGTCATAACCATACTTTATTAGATATGGTGCGATTAATGATGTCTCTTACCGATCTACCACTATCGCTTTTGGGGTTATGCATTAGAGACAGCTACATTCACGTTAAATAGGGCACCATCTAAATCCGTGGAGATGACACCGTATGAACTATGGTTTGATGAGAAACCTAAGCTGTCATTTCTTTAAGTTTGGGACTGCGATGCTTATGTGAAAAAGTTTCAACATGATAAGCTCGAACCCAAATCGGAGAAGTAAATCTTCATAGGATACCCAAAAGAAACTGTTGGGTACACCTTCTATCACAGATCCGAAGGCAAGGTCTTTATTGCTAAGAGTGGATCCTTTCTAGAGAAGGAGTTTCTCTCGAAAGAAGTGAGTGGGAGGAAAGTAGAACTTGATGAGGTAATTGTACCTTCTCCCGAATTGGAAAGTGGAACATCACAGAAACTAGTTCCAGTGATTCCTACACCAATTAGTGAGGAAGCTAATGATGATGATCATGAAACTTCAGATCAAGTTTCTGCTGAACTTCGTAGATCAACCAGAGTTCGTTCCGCATCAGAGTGGTACGGCAACCCGGTTCTGGAAGTCATGTTACTGGACCATGATGAACCTACGAACTATGAGGAAGCGATGATGAGCCCAGATTCCGCAAAATGGCTTGAGGCCATGAAATCTGAGATGGGATCCATGTATGAGAACAAAGTGTGGACTTTGGTTGACTTGCCCGATGATCGGCAAGCCATTGAAAATAAATGGATCTTTAAGAGGAAGACTGACGCCGATGGTAATGTTACTGTCTACAAAGCTCGACTTGTTGCGAAAGGTTTTCGACAAGTTCAAGGTGTTGACTACGATGAGATTTTCTCACCCGTAGCGATGCTTAAGTCTGTCTGAATCATGTTAGCAATTGCCACATTTTATGAAATCTGGCAAATGGATAACGAAACTGCGTTCTTTAATGGATTTATTAAAGAAGACTTGTATATGATGCAACCAGAAGGTTTTGTCAATCCTAAAGGTGCTAACAAAATGTGCACGCTCCAGCGATCCATGTATGGACTGGTGCAAGCATCTCGGAGTTAGAATATACGCTTTGATAAGTTGATCAAAGCATATAGATTTATACAGACTTGCGGTGAAGCCTGTATTTACAAGAAGTGAGTGGGAGCACTACAACCTTTCTGATAAGTATATGTGAATGACATATTGTCGATCAGAAATGATGTAGAATTTTCTGGAAAGCATGAAGGAGTGTTTGAAAGGAGTTTTTCAAAGAAAGACCTTGGTGAAGCTGCTTACATATTGGGCATCAAGATCTATAGAGATAGATCAAGACGCTTGATAAGACTTTTGATAAGTACATACCTTGATAAGATTTTGAAGTAGTTCAAAATGGATCAGTCAAAGAAGGAGTTCTTGCCTGACTTGTAAGGTGTGAAGTTGAGTAAGACTCAAAGCCAGACCACGGCAGAAAATATAGAGAGAATGAAAGTCATTCCCTATGCCTCAGCCATAGGTTCTATAAAGTATGCCATGCTGTGTACCAAACATGTTGTGTACCTTGCCATGAGTTTGTCAAGGGGGTACAATAGTGATCCAGGAGTAGATCACTGTACAGCGGTCAAAATTATCCTTAGTAACTGGATGACTAAGGAAATGTTTCTCGATTATGGAGGTGATAAAGAGTTCGTCGTAAAGGGTTACGCCGATGCAAGCTTTGACACTAAATCCAGATGACTCTAAGTATCAATCTGGATGCGTATTGAAAGTGGGAGCAATTAGCTAGAGTAGCTCTATGCAGAGCATTGTAGACATAGAAATTTGCAAAATACATACGGATCAGAATGTGACAGACCCGTTGACTAAACTTCTCTCACGAAGCAAAACATGATCACACCTTAGTACTCTTTGGGTGTTAATCACATAGAGATGTGAACTAGATTATTTACTCTAGTAAACCCTTTAGGTGTTAATCACATGGCGATGTGAACTAGATTATTGACTCTAGTGCAAGTGGGAGACTGAAGGAAATATGCCCTAGAGGCAATAATAAAGTTGTTATTTTATATTTCCTTATATCATGATAAATGTCTTTGATTCATGCTAGAATTGTATTAACCGGAAACTTAGTACATGTGTGGATACATAGACAAAACAGTATGTCCCTAGTATGCCTCTACTAGACTAGCTCATTGATCAAAAATGGTTATGTTTCCTAGCCATAGACATGAGTTGTCATTTGATCAACGGGATCATATCATTAGGAGAATGATGTGATGGACAAGACCCATCCGTTAGCATAGCACTATGATCATTTAGTTTTACTGCTATTGCTTTCTTCATGACTTATACATGTTCCTATGACTATGAGATTATGCAACTCCCGAATACCGTAGGAACACCTTGTGTGCTATCAAACGTCACAACGTAACTGGGTGATCATAAAGATGCTCTACAGGTGTCTCCGAAAGTATTCGTGGTGTTGGCATAGATCAAGATTAAGATTTGTCACTCCGAGTGTCGGAGAGGTATCTCTGGGCCCTCTCGGTAATGCACATCATAATAAGCCTTGCAAGCAAAAGACTAATGAGTTAGTCATGAGATGATGTATTACGGAACGAGTAAAGAGACTTGCCGGTAACGAGATTGAACTAGGTATAGAGATACCGACGATCGAATTTCGGGCAAGTAACATACCGATGACAAAAGGAACAACGTATGTTGTTATGCGGTTTGACCGATAAAGATCTTCGTAGAATATGTAGGAGCCAATATGAACATCCAGGTTCCGCTATTGGTTATTGACCGGAGATGAGTCTCGGTCATGTCTACATAGTTCTCGAACCCGTAGGGTCCGCACGCTTAACGTTTGATGACGATCGGTATTATGAGTTTATGAGTTTTGATGTACCGAAGGTAGTTCGGAGTCCCGTATGAGATCACGGACATGACGAGGAGTCTCGGAATGTCCGAGACATAAAGATTAATATATTGGACGACTATATTCGGACACCGGAAGTGTTCCGGAAAAGTTTCGGATTTAACGGGATTGCCGGAGGGGGTTACCGGAACCCCCTACGAGAGGGGATGGTCCATAGTAGGCCTAAAGGGAAAGAGAGAGGCAGCCCATAGGGCTGGCCGGCGCCCCCACCTAGGGTTCCTAGTTGGACTAGGATTGGGGGGGGGCACCTCTCCTATTCTTTTCCCTCTTCTTTCTTTTGGTGAATCCTACTAGGAATAGGATTGCAATCCTATTCCTAGTAGGACTCCTTCCCTAGCCGCACCATGAGAAGTTGGCCGGCCTCCCTCCCTTGCTCCTTTATATACGGGGGCAGGGGGGCACCCAAAGACACACAAGTTGAATTGTTTTAGCCGTGTGCGGTGCCCCCCTCCACAGAAACACACCTCGGTCATACCGTCGTGGAGCTTAGGCGAAGCCCTGCGCCGGTGAATACATCATATCCGTCACCACGCCGTCGTGCTGACGAAACTCTGCCATGAAGCTCAACTGGATCAAGAGCTCGTGGGACGTCATCAAGCTGAACGTGTGCTGAACGCGGAGGTGCCGTACGTTCGGTGCTTGATCGGTTGGATCACGAAGAAGTTCGACAACATCAACCGCGTCGCTTGACGCTTCCGCTCCCGGTCTACGAGGGTACGTAGACACGCTCTTCCCTCTCGTTGCTATACATCTGGTAGATAGATCTTGCGTGATCGTAGGAAAATTTTAAAATACTACGTTCCCCAACACACATCCCCTAGACTCATGTTTCTGTCACTCAAGCTAGTCATCGAGGGGCATGAACCCACAATCGAGCATAACGTTCCCTCTTGGAGTCACTACGTATTACTTGGCCAAAGCAATAAATAACAACGGAGAACATGCAAGAATTACTTATGAACATAAATATAAAAGAGGTAGATCAAATATACTACTCAAGATCAATCTGAACATAATCTCATAATCCATCGGATCCCAGCAAACTCATCATAGCAACAACATAAGGATTACATATGTGCCTCGATCATGTAGGGCAGCTCACGAGGACTAATTAGTGAAGCACAAGAACGGGAGGAGAACATCACATAGCTACTGGTCATGGACTCATGGTCCAAGGGAGACTACTCACAACTCATCCGGGAGGCATCCATGGTGGTGGAGAGGCTCCCGATGGTGATCCTCCCCTCCGGCAGGGTGCCGGGAAGAGTTCTCCTGGTGCTCCCGATCTTGGAAGCGGCGGCGGCGGCAGAACAGAGATGAGATCGCAAAAAAGAGTTCCCGTCCCGAGGGTTTCGAAGGACGCTCTAAATATATGCCGAAGGGGGGCACCAGACGGGGCTCGGGGGGCCCAGGCGCCCCCCGGCGCGGCCCAGGGGGGGGGGGCGTGCCGCCAGGGCGCCTGGAGACCTGGTGGCCCCCCCGGCTGTACTTCGGGCGCAAGGTAGGTTCTGGAACGCTGATTTTTTATATAATTTATCTGGATTTTTCCTGGTAGTTCTCGTAACTTGAAAACCTGAAATACAAAAACAGCCGAAAACAGAAACTGGCACCGGGGTGCACTGGATTAGTAGGTTAGTCCAAATATGATCAGAAGTGTATGGAAGTGTATGAATATCATAGCAATATCACCCAAAAGTGGCATGGAGCAAGCAGAAATTATAGATACGTTTTGGACATATCAACATCCCCAAGCTTAATTCCTGCTCGTCCTCGAGTAGGTAAATGATAACAAGAATAATTTCTGTGGTGACATGCTATTAACCATATAGGACTTTCTCATAGTCATATGACAAAAGCTTACTGAGACAATGATTCTATAGTAATTAAGTTGCCTCATGAGAAAATCACAAATGACTGAAAGTTTTACAATATGAAACTGAAACATCAAAAAGATTTGCAATGAACATGATGTGCAAATATGATAAAGTGATATCTAGCTTGCCCCCTTTAGTGAAGCAAAACATAAATGCAGGGGCACCTTCAAGGTTTAAGTGATGACTAGATACAATGATTTCAAAATAAACGATATCACAATCATGCACAAGACAATGCTACTTTGGGACAATGCACATTACACTCAGAATGACAATCATGCTCTCAGTAGTTGGTGCTTTTTAAAAGAAGGTGGAGACTCAACATAAAAGTAAAAGAATGGTTATGTGCTAGAGCTTTTTATTTTGAAAACATAGAAGCAATTTTGTCAACGGTAGTAGTACTTCATATGTGTCATGCATAAGACATCCTATAAGTTGCAAGCCTCATGCATCGAATGCCAATAGTGCTCGCACCTTGTCCTAATTAGCTCAGATTTCCATGGGTTATCATTGCATTACATATGTTTCAACCAAGTGTCACAAAGGGGTACCTCTATGCCACCTGTACAAAGGTCCAAGGAGATAAATCGCATTTGATTTCTCATTTTTGATAGATGTCAACTTGAGGACATCCATACCGGGACAACATAGAAAATAGATGATGGACTCCTCTTTAATGCATAAGCATATTCTCATAAGAGATTGAGGATTAATGTCCAAGCTAAAACTTCCACCATGATACATGGCTTTGGTTGGCGGCCCAATGTTCTTCTCTAACAATATGCATACTCATTCAACCCATGGCAAATCACCCTTACTTCAGACAAGACGAACATGCATAGCAACTCACATGATATTCAACAAAAGTGTGACAGTTGATGGCGTCCCCAGAAACATGGTTACCGCTCAGCAAGCAACTTATAAGAAATAAGATACATAGGCAACATATTCTTTACCACAATAGTTTTTAAGCTACTTTCCCATGAGCTATGTATTGCAAAGTTAGTATGCTTAGTACAGGTGGAGGTTAGCAAAAGACTGGGAGCGACCAACTAAGAGAGCAATGACGGTCATAATCATGCAGAGCGACAAAGCAATATTGAATCAGGCATGGAAGTTATATCGCTACTCAGAAATAAAAGATCATCAAGGCTTGACAGACTTTCTTTACAGTCTTAAATATGCGTGAGCATACGCCAAGTCAATCAAAATAAATTCTCGAAGGAAGATATTACTAAACCATACCACATCATCGGCAAACAAATCAAGTTGGTACTCCAATAACACATTGGGAATCCCCCAGCTATTTGAGACTAACCATAAGAAACCTGAACTACTAAGCACCATTATGCACGTAGCATCTTTATCATAGACATATTAACCAATGCAACGGAAGAAAACTCTCTTAATAAGATAAGCATGATAATTAAAGAGAGTTCAAGAAACCAACTAAACAAAAGCTCTTTGAAAAGATAAGCATGAATACTAAGAGCAGAGCATGATAGTAGCTATTAAAAGACAAAGAACACACACAGCAAAGATATACATGAAAATTCTATGTTATGTTCTAGGTAGAAGTGGAGCGTGTTTCTCTCCCACATAAAGAAAGCTGAGTTCCGACTCGTTATGAAAAACTAAAAAGAAAACTAAAAGCAAGACGCTCCAAGCATAGCACATAACACATGAAGTGATAAAAATATAGCGGAAGGAAAGACGAACTGATAAGGGGATGCACGGGGGCATCATCAAGCTTGAGCACTTGACACTCCTGAATCTTTTTATCATCTTCCCTCGCACACTTGAAAACTCCCTTCATACATAACTCATCATAATCTGATTAGCGAGGTTAGCACCCTTAATAAAATAATTATACCTTGCTGGAAATAAAGATATTCTTGAAGTTCTACTGTTTCTCAAGATTGCCAAAAGGTTTTTGCAAAGAAAAAGCAAGCTCTTGATTTGCAAAATGAAGGAAAGGCAAAACAGGACAGAATCTGTGAAAAACAGAACAGCAGGTAGTAATTGATTTGTTCGGGGCACTTCTGCAACTCAAATAAAAAAACTCAGAACAGAAGCACGAAAGACAATTATATAGAGAACGCTGTCGAAAAAATTCAGACCAAAAAGATGATCTGGTGATTTTATACGAATTTTTCTATCCAAGGACAGAATCTGTTTCCTGGACAACACCTCACAACTTTTGAACTTTCTAGCAATCAGAGGCTATACTTGGCACAAATATGAAAAGCAAAGATACAATGATGATGCTACAGCAGTAAACAACATCAAGAAACAACAAAAGCAAAAAATTTATTCATGTGGGCTGCCTCCCAAAAGCGCTTTCTTTTATGCCTTTAAGCTAGGCATAATGCATAGAGGAATCAATAACCATCATAATAATCGGAGTTATAAATTGATTCATATGGTTCCTCAACAAGTTCACTCTTGTTCCTTCTAGGAAAGGGGTACACACCTTTTGACTTCCCGTGTAAGCGGATTTGTCCCTTACCTATATCGATGAAGCCTTTTACCGCTCGGAGGAAGTCCCTTCCAAGCACTATATTTCCTTGGTTTGGCTCCATGATGAAGAAATCAATCATTGCAATCCCTTTAAGGAATTTAACTGGTACATCTTTTATTCTTCCCTGGATTTCGGAAATATCTCCATTATTGTGTTCATGATGAGATGATAATCTATCCTTAAATTTTAAAGAATCATGAACAATTTTTGGCATAATAGAAACCATAGATCCAATATCACAATAAGCAAGGAAGTCTTGATTAGAGATGCTAATCCTAACAAGAGGCTCCCAGTCATTTTCTATTTCCAAAATATCTCTCTTATTGGGTTTCTCTACCTTCATTAAGTCTAGAGCATCCATTCTCTTTTCAATAGTAGCAAGTCTATCTATGACAGTATCAAAATTATGATCATAAACAAAGTAACTAGATAGACCATGTATAATTTCAAGAGCTCTAGCTTCATCACATTCTAGGAAATCTCCCTCGGCTATAATGTCAAGAGAGTGTTTACACTATTTAAAAAGACCTTGGTAAAAATTCCTAAGCACAATTTTTATAGGTATCCAAGGCATAATTCTCCTATGTGCATCAGAAATTCTGTCCCATGCCTTCTTCATATTTTCTCCATCCCTTTGATGGAAATCTAGAACTTCTGATTCCCTCAAAGCACCATATCCTAACATGTTTAGCTAAACAGGTAGGACTACTAACAGGAAGGCAAAATAAAAAAATTTGTAATTTTTTTGATAAAGGATACTAAAGCAAAAACTGAAAGGTAAACTAACAAGACTAAAAAGCAAAGGTAAAAGATAGCATGCAACTCCCGTATCCTGAAGAGTGGAGTCCCCGGCAATGGCGCCAGAAAAACTCCTTGATGGGCCTCTAACCCCTCGTTGGTTACCCCAAGTGGAAGGTGTAAGATGGAGTGTTGTGGAAGTTTTTCCCTTATCAAAGATGCCAAGGATCGAATCCCCAAAGACTCCTAGGTTCAACAAGTAGGTGTCAACTGCTAACGGCGCAGATTAGCAATCAACGTGGGCCTGCACACAGATACAAATAACTTTGCTCCCAACGAGTACAGAGAGGTTGTCAATCCCCCCGGCCGTGTAGTTCACAAAGGATTAAACGCAAATGATAGTAGTGATAGATAATGTTTACAATAATAAGTAAAAGCGAAAAGTAAATAGCAGATGTGATCAATGATGGTAATATGGACCGGAGCCTCATGATGTTCACTAGTGATGTCTCTCTCCCAAAAGACGATAAAACAGCTATGTGAGGTAAACGAATTACAGCTGGGCAATTGACAGGACCACGAACGCAAACCAATGCTGACTACATTGCAAGAAAGGTTGAGGTTCAAAGCATGAGCGGTACGCCAAAGTAAGTAGACCGAAATCCACCAATATCTACTACTAATCATCCACCTTGAGATATCTATCCAGAACATCTCGCTAGTATTAAGTTGCGAGTCCCACCCATAGTGTAAACTCAATGCAACAGACAACTGCATTAAAAGAACTTTGCGTAAAGTAAACAATCCTTGCACCCGCGGGCACAAGCACCGTTGTTTTCCCCCTTGAGGCAACAGCACATCCCCTAGACTCATGTTTCTGTCACTCAAGCTAGTCATCGAGGGGCATGAACCCACAATCGATCATAACGTTCCCTCTTGGAGTCACTACGTATTACTTGGCCAAAGCAATAAATAACAACGGAGAACATGCAAGAATTACTTATGAACATAAATATAAAAGAGGTAGATCAAATATATTACTCAAGATCAATCTGAACATAATCTCATAATCCATCGGATCCCAGCAAACTCATCATTGTAACAGCATAAGGATTACATATGTGCCTCGATCATGTAGGGCAGCTCACGAGGACTAATTAGTGAAGCACAAGAACGGGAGGAGAACATCACATAGCTACTGGTCATGGACTCATGGTCCAAGGGAGACTACTCACAACTCATCCGGGAGGCGTCCATGGTGGTGGAGAGGCTCCCGATGGTGATCCTCCCCTCCGGCAGGGTGCCGGGAAGAGTTCTCCTGGTGCTCCCGATCTTGGAAGCGGCGGCGGCGGCGGAACAGAGATGAGATCGCGAAAAAGAGTTCCCGTCCCGAGGGTTTCGAAGGACGCTCTAAATATATGCCGAAGGGGGGCACCAGACGGGGCTCGGGGGGCCCAGGCGCCCCCCCGGCGCGGCCTAGGGGGGGCGCGCCGCCAGGGCGCCTGGAGCCCTGGTGCCCCCCCCCCCGGCTGTACTTCGGGCGCAAGGTAGGTTCTGGAATGCTGATTTTTTATATAATTTTTCTGGATTTTTCCTGGTAGTTCTCGTAACGTGAAAACCTGAAATAGAAAAACAGCCGAAAACAGAAACTGGCACCGGGGTGCACTGGATTAGTAGGTTAGTCCAAATATGATCAAAAGTGTATGGAAGTGTATGAATATCATAGCAATATCACCCAAAAGTGGCATGGAGCAAGCAGAAATTATAGATACGTTTTGGATGTATCACTCCCACCAAGCTACAAGAGCTTCGTGTTGAACTTCAATATGCAGGGGATGGAGAAGTCCATTCCCGAGGTGTATTCAATGCTGAAATCAGCGGAGGTGGATATCAAGAAAAAACATCAAGTGTTGATGGTCAATAAAACCACTAAGTTCAAGAAGGGCAAGGGTAAGAAGAACTTCAAGAAGGACGGCAAGGGAGTTGCCGCGCCCGGTAAGCCAGTTGCCGGGAAGAAGCCAAAGTATGGACCCAAGCCTGAGACTGAGTGATTTTATTGCAAGGGAACGTGTCACTGGAAGCGGAACTGCCCCAAATACTTAGCGGACAAGAAGGCCGGCAACGTCAAAGGTATATGTGATATACATATTATTGATGTGTACCTTACCAGCGCTCGTAGTAGCTCCTGGGTATTTGATACCGGTGCAGTTGCTTATATTTGTAACTCTAAGCAAGAGTTGCGGAATATGCGGAGACTGGCGAAGGACGAGGTGACGATGCGTGTCGGGAATGGTTCCAAGGTCGATGTGATCGCCGTCGGCACGCTGCCTCTACATCTACCCTCGGGATTAGTTTTAAACCTTAATAATTGTTATTTAGTACCAGCTTTGAGCATGAACATTGTATCTGGATCTCGTCTTATGCGAGATGGCTACTCATTTAAATCCGAGAATAATGGTTGTTCTATTTATTTGAGAGATATGTTTTATGGTCATGCCCCGCTGGTCAATGGTTTATTTTTGATGAATCTCGATCGTGATGATACACATATTCATAGTGTGAATGCCAAAAGATGTAAAGTTGATGATGATAGTCCCACATACTTGTGGCATTGCCGCCTTGGTCATATTGGTGTCAAACGTATGAAGAAGCTTCATGCTGATGGACATCTGGAGTCTCTTGATTATGAATCATTTGACACGTGCGAACCATGCCTCTTGGGCAAGATGACCAAGACTCCGTTCTCCGGAACAATGGAGCGAGCAACCAACTTGTTGGAGATCATACATACCGATGTGTGCGGTCCAATGAGTGTTGAGGCTCGCGGAGGCTATCGTTATGTTCTCACCCTCACAGATGACTTGAGTAGATATGGGTATATCTATTTGATGAAGCACAAGTCTGAGACCTTTGAAAAGTTCAAGGAATTTCAGAATGAGGTTGAGAATCAACGTGACAGAAAAATAAAATTCTTACGATCGGATCGTGGGGGTGAATATTTAAGTCATGAATTTGGCACGCACCTTAGGAACTGTGGAATTGTTTCACAATTGACAACGCCCGGAACACCTCAACGTAACGGTGTGTCCGAACGTCGAAATCGTACTCTGTTGGACATGGTGCGATCTATGATGTCCCTCACCGATTTACCGCTATCTTTTTGGGGTTATGCTTTAGAGACTGCCGCATTCACTTTTAATAGGGCTCCGTCGAAATCCGTTGAGACGACACCGTATGAACTTTGGTTTGGCAAGAAACCGAAGCTGTCGTTTCTGAAAGTTTGGGGTTGCGATGCTTATGTCAAGAAACTTCAACCTGAAAAGCTCGAACCCAAATCGGAAAAATGCGTCTTCATAGGATACCCAAAGGAAATGATTGGGTACACCTTCTACCACAGATCCGAAGGCAAAGTATTTGTTGCCAAGAATGGATCCTTTCTGGAGAAAGAGTTTCTCTCGAAAGAAGTGAGTGGGAGGAAAGTAGAACTTGATGAGGTGACAGTCACCCCTCCTGAACCGGAAAGTAGCGCAGCGCAGGAAATTGTTCCTGAGGTGCCTGCACCAACAAGGGAGGAAGTTAATGATGATGGTAATGAAGAAACAGATCAAGTTACTACCGAACTTCGAAGGTCCACAAGGGCACGTTCCGCACCAGAGTGGTACGGCAACCCTGACATGGAAATTATGTTGTTAGACAACGGTGAACCTTCGAACTATGAAGAAGCGATGGCGGGCCCGAATTCCAATAAATGGCTTGGAGCCATGAAATCCGAGATAGAATCCATGTATGAAAAAAAAGTATGGACTTTGGTGGACTTGCCTGATGATAGGCACGCCATAGAAAATAAATGGATATTTAAGAAGAAGACAGACGCGGATGGTAATGTGACCATCTATAAGGCTCGGCTTGTTGCTAAGGGTTATCGACAAGTTCAAGGGATTGACTACGACGAGACTTTCTCTCCCGTAGCGATGCTGAAGTCGGTCAGAATCATGTTAGCTATTGCCGCATTCTATGATTATGAGATATGGCAAATGGACGTCAAAACGGCATTCCTTAATGGCTTCCTCAAGGAAGAGTTGTATATGATGCAACCGGAAGGTTTTGTCGATCCAGAGAATGCTAACAAGGTGTTCAAGCTCCAGCGCTCGATTTACGGGCTGGTGCAAGCATCTCGGAGTTGGAATATTCGCTTTAATGATGTGACCAAAGCGTTTGGCTTTATACAAACTTATGGAGAAGCCTGTATCTACAAGAAAGTGAGTGGGAGCTCTGTAGCATTTCCATATTATATGTGGATGACATATTGCTGATGGGAAATGATATAGAATTCTTGGAAAGTGTAAAGGCCTACTTGAATAAGAGTTTTTCAATGAAGGACCTTGGAGAAGCAGCCTACATATTAGGCATCAAAATCTATAGAGATAGATCAAGACGCCTCATCGGTCTTTCACAAAGTACATACCTTGACAAGATATTGAAGAAGTTCAATATGGATCAGTCCAAGAAGGGGTTCTTGCCTATTTTGCAAGGTATGAGATTGAGCAAGGCTCAGTCGTCGACCACGGCAGAAGATAGAGAAAAGATGAGTGTCATTCCCTATGCCTCAGCCATAGGTTCTATCATGTATGCCATGCTGTGTACCAGACCTGATGTGAACCTTGCCATAAGTTTGGTAGGGAGGTACCAAAGTGATCCCGGTATGGAACACTGGACAACGGTCAAGAACATCCTAAAGTACCTGAAGAGGACTAAGGATATGTTTCTCGTTTATGGAGGTGATGAAGAGCTCGTCGTAAAGGGTTACGTCGATGCTAGCTTCGACACAGATCTGGATGACTCGAAGTCACAAACCGGATACATGTATATTTTGAATGGTGGAGCAGTCAGCTGGTGCAGTTGCAAGCAGAGCGTCGTGGCGCATTCTACATGTGAAGCGGAGTACATAGCTGCTTGCGAAGCAGCACAAGAAGGAGTCTGGATGAAGGAGTTCATCACCGACCTAGGAGTCATTCCAAGCACGTCAAGCCCGATGACTCTCTTCTATGACAACACTGGTGCTATTGCCATTACCAAGGAGCCCAGGTTTCACAAGAAGACCAAACACATCAAGCGCCGTTTCAACTCCATCCGGAATTATGTTCAAGATGGAGACATAGATATTTGTAAAGTGCATACGGATCTGAATGTCGCAGACCCGTTGACTAAACCTCTTCCACGGGCAAAACATGATCAACACCACAACTCTATGGGTGTTCGATTCATCACAATGTAACAAGATTATTGACTCTAGTGCAAGTGGGAGACTGTTGGAAATATGCCCTAGAGGCAATAATAAAAGTATTATTATTATATTTCCTTGTTCATGATAATTGTCTGTTATTCATGCTTGAATTGTATTGTACGAAAACAGCGATACATGTGTGAATATATAGACAACAATGAGTCCCTGGTAAGCCTCTAGTTACCAGCTCGTTGATCAACAGATGGTCACGGTTTCCTGATCATGGACAAAGGATGTCAGTGATAACGGGATCACATCATTAGGAGAATGATGTGATGGACAAGACCCAATTCTGAGCCTAGCACGAGATCGTATAGTTCGTAATGCATAAGCTTTTCGGTGTCAAGTATTTATTCCTTAGACCATGAGGTTGTGCAACTCCCGGATGCCGTAGGAATACTTTGGGTGTGCCAAACGTCACAACGTAACTGGGTGGCTATAAAGGTACGCATCGGGTATCTCCGAAAGTGTCTGTTGAGTTGGTACGAACCGAGACTGGGATGTTGTCACTCCGTGTGACGGAGAGGTAGCTCTGGGCCCTCTCGGTAAGACATCATCATAATGAGCTCAAGGTGACTAAGGAGTTAGTCACGGGATGATGGATTACGGAACGAGTAAAGAGACTTGCCATGACGAGATTGAACAAGGTATCAGGTATACCGACGATCGAATCTCGGGCAAGTACCGTACCGATAGACAAAGGGAATAACATATGGGATTGAGTGAATCCTTGACACAGTGGTTCATTCGATGAAGATCATCGAGGAACACGTGGGAACCAACATGGGTATCCAGATCCTGCTATTGGTTATTGACCGGAGAGTCGTCTCGGTCATGTCTACGTGTCTCCCGAACCCGTAGGGTCTACACACTTAAGGTTCGGTAATGCTAGGGTCATAGAGATACATGCACGTGGAAACCCGAATGTTGTTCGGAGTCCCGGATGAGATCCCGGACGTGACGAGGAGTTCTGGAATGGTCCGGATGTAAAGAATGATATATAGGAAGTCCAGTTTCGGCCATCGGGTGAACTCCGGGGGTCACCGGGAGTGTCCCGGGACCACCGGAGGGGTCCCGGGGGTCCACCGGGTGGGGCCACCCATCCCGGTGGGGCCCCTAGGCCGCAAAGGGGAAGGGGCCAGCCCCTGGTGGGCTGGCGCACCACATGGGCCTCCCCCTCCATGCGCCTAGGGTTGAAACCCTAGGGGGAGGGGGCGCCCCCATGCCTTGGGGGGCAAGATTCACCCCTGGCCGGCGCACCCCCCCTGGCCCCTATATATAGTGGGTGGGAGAGGGCAGCCAACCTCCAAGCCTCTAGCGCCTCTCCCCCCTCCCGTCACACCTCCAACTCCTCCGCAGGGCGCCGGCGAAGCCCTGCAGGATTTCCTACTACATCCACCACCACGCCGTCGTGCTGCTGGATCTCCGACGACCTCTCCTCCCCCCTTGATGGATCAAGAAGGAGGTGACGTTGCTGTACCGGACGTGTGTTGAACGCGGAGGTGTCGTCCATTCGGCGCTAGGATCATCGGTGACGAAGAACGCAAAGAGTACGACTACTTCATCCACGTTCCTTCGAACGCTTCTGCACGCGATCTACAAAAGGGTATGTAGATGCACTCTAATATGCTCGTTGCTAGATGACTCCTTAGATTGATCTTGGTGAAAGCGTAGAAATTTTTTGAATTCTGCTACGTTCCCCAACATTATCAAGCATCCAACATCTCATTCTATTCAATGCACTTGGTGTGAATTTTTTTACTACATTGACATTGGATGTCTATCATGTGAAGACTAGTTTCTTTAGCCTAAACACATTACCATGCTGTTTTAATAGACTATCAAATAGATATAAGTGAGGCATGAGAGTTTACCAATTTCTACAAAATATTACCACCACCATGCTCTAAAAGATATAAGTGAAGTGCTAGAGCAAAAACTATTCAACTCAAAAGATATAAGTGAAGCACACAGAGTGTTCTAATAATTTCTAGGCCGTATTTAACTCTCTCAAATAGGTGTGTCCAGCAAGGATGATTGTGGCAAACTAACAAGCAAAGACTCAAATTGTACAAGACGCTCCAAGCAAAACACATAACATGCTGCGAATAATAACGGAAAGTAAATAGCGGATGTGATCAATGATGGTAATATGGACCGGAGTCTCATGATGTTCACTAGTGATGTCTCTCTCCCAAAAGACGATAAAACAGCTATGTGAGGTAAACAAATTACAGCCGGGAAATTGACAGGACCACGAACGCAAACCAATGCTGACTACATTGCAAGAAAGGTTGAGGTTCAAAGCATGGGCGGTACGCCAAAGTAAGTAGACCGAAATCCATCAATATCTACTACTAATCATCCACCTTGAGATATCTATCCAGAACATCTCGCTGGTATTAAGTTGCGAGTCCCACCCATAGTGTAAACTCAATGCAACAGACAACTGCATTAAAAGAACTTTGCGTAAAGTAAACAATCCTTGCACCTGCGGGCACAAGCACCGTTGTTTTCCCCCTTGTGGCAATAGCACATCCCCTAGACTCATGTTTCTGTCACTCAAGCTAGTCATCGAGGGGCATGAACCCACAATCAAGCATAACGTTCCCTCTTGGAGTCACTACCTATTACTCGGCCAAAACAATAAATAACAACGGAGAACATGCAAGAATTACTTATGAACAAAAATATAAAAGAAGTAGATCAAATATATTACTCAAGATCAATCTGAACATAATCTCATAATCCATCGGATCCCAGCAAACTCAACATAGCAACAGCATAAGGATTACATAGGTGCCTCGATCATGTAGGGCAGCTCACGAGGACTAATTAGTGAAGCACAAGAACGGGAGGAGAACATCACATAGCTACTGGTCATGGACTCATGGTCCAAGGGAGACTACTCACGAGTCATCCGGGAGGCGTCCATGGTGGTGGAGAAGCTCCCGGTGGTGATCCTCCCCTCCGGCAGGGTGCCGGGAAGAGTTCTCCTGGTGCTCCCGATCTTGGAAGCGGCGGCGGCGGAACAGAGATGGGATCGCAAAAAGAGTTCCTGTTCTGAGGGTTTCGGAGGGCCCTTTAAATATATGCCAAAGTAGGGCATCGGGGGAGCTTCGGGGGGCCCAGGCGCCCCCCCGGCGCGGCCCAGGGGGGGGGTGCGCCACCAGGGCGCATGGAGCCCTGGTGGCCCCCCCAGGCTGCCCTTCGGACGCAGAGTTGTTTCCGGAACGCTGATTTTTTATATAATTTTTCTGGATTTTTCTGGGCAGTTCTCGAAACGTGAAAACCTGAAATACAAAAATAGCCGAAAACAGAAACTGGCACTGGGGTGCACTGGATTAGTAAGTTAGTCCAAATATGTTCAAAAGTGTATGGAAGTGTATGAATATCATAGCAATATCACCCAAAAGTGGCATGGAGCAAGCAGAAATTATAGATACGTTTTGGACGTATCAACAACCTTCCGGTTGAACCTTTGGGAATTTTGTCAAAACCAAAAGAAGACCCGGTGTTCGATCTTAAACCTCTTCCCGATACGCTCAAGTATGCTTATTTAGATGAAAAGAAAGTATATCCTGTTATTATCAACTCTAACCTTTCAGGATATGAAGAAGAGCGACTACTGGAAGTACTTCGTAAACACCGAGGTGCAATTGGCTATACCCTTGATGACCTTAAGGGGATTAGTCCATCTATCTGTCAACATACTATCAACCTTGAGCCCGATGCTAAACCAGTCGTTGATCATCAACGACGGTTGAACCCTAAGATGATGGATGTTGTAAGAACTGAGATTCTCAAGCTTCTAGCCGCAGGTATTATCTACCCTATAGCTGATAGTAAGTGGGTAAGCCCGGTACATTGTTTTCCTAGGAAAGGAGGTACAACTGTGGTTCCTAATGATAAGAATGAACTAATACCTCAGAGAATTATTATTGGATATGGAATGTGTATTGATTACAGGAAGCTGAACAAGGCAACCAGGAAGGATCACTACCCGTTGTCGTTCATCGACCAAATGCTTGAAAGGTTATCCAAAAATACCCACTTTTGTTACCTCGATGGTTATTCTGGCTTCTCTCAAATTCATGTTAACACTGCTGATCAAGAGAAGACCACTTTTACTTGTCCCTATGGTACTTATGCTTACAGGCGTATGCCTTTTGGTTTATGTAATGCCCCTGCTACTTTTCAAAGGTGTATGTCTGCTATCTTTCATGGTTTTTGTGAGGAGATTGTGGAAGTCTTCATGGACGATTTCTCCGTCTATGGAACTTCCTTTGACCATTGTCTCCACAACCTTAATAAAGTTTTGCAGAGATGTGAGGAGACAAATCTGGTACTCAACTGGGAGAAGTGCCACTTCGTGGTTAATGAAGGAATTGTTCTTGGTCACAAGATTTCCGAAAGGGGAATTGAGGTGGACAAGGCCAAGATCGAAGCAATTGAGAGGATGCCCTATCCAAGGGACATCAAAGGTATTCGCAGTTTTCTCGGTCATGCTGGTTTCTATAGAAGATTTATTAAAGACTTTTCTAAGACTTTGAGACCCCTCACTAATCTTCTCCAGAAGGACGTTCCTTTTGTATTTGATGAAGATTGTAAGGAGGCTTTTGAAGTTCTTAAGGAAGCTTTAATAACCGCTCCTATAGTACAACCACCTGACTGGAATTTACCTTTTGAGATTATGTGTGATGCTAGTGATTTTGCTGTTGGAGCTGTTTTAGGGCAAAGGGTTGATAAGAAATTGAATGTTATACATTATGCTAGTAAAACCCTTGATAGTGCTCAAAAGAATTATGCTACTACTGAGAAGGAATTCTTAGCTGTAGTGTTTGCTTGTGATAAGTTTAGGCAGTATATTGTTGATTCCAAAGTTATTATTCATACTGACCATGCTGCCATTAAGTACCTTATGACAAAGAAGGATGCCAAGCCAAGACTTATCAGATGGGTACTCCTTCTTCAAGAATTTGATTTGCAGATTGTTGATAGGAAAGGAGAAGACAATCCGGTGGCGGACAATCTTTCAAGGATTGAAGATATACCGCATGATCCCATCCCAGTCAACGACAATTTTCCAGACGAGCAACTTGCCGTTGTAAAAGTACAATCTCTTTCCGATCCTTGGTTTGCAGATTATGCTAATTTTATCGTTGCGAAGTATTTGCCTCCAGGTTTAACATTTTAGCAAAGGAAGAAGTTCTTTCACGATTTGAGGCACTACTTTTGGGATGACCCACATCTTTTCAAAGAAGGTCCAGACGGGATCGTGAGAAGATGCATACCGGAACATGAGCAGAAGGACATTCTCAGACAATGTCATGATAGTCCCTATGGAGGACATCATGCCGGTGAGAGGACCGCACATAAGGTTCTTCAATCAGGTTTTTATTGGCCTACTCTCTTTAAGGATGCTAGAAATTATGTTTTAGCCTGTGATAAATGTCAGAGAGTTGGTAACATTAGTAGAAGGAATGAGATGCCTATGAATTACTCACTAGTGATTGAACCTTTTGATTGCTGGGGTTTTGATTTTATGGGTCCTTTTCCTTCTTCGCACAAGTACACTCACATTTTAGTAGCTGTTGATTATGTGACCAAGTGGGTTGAAGCAATCCCCACTGAAAGTGCTGATCACAAGACATCTTTGAAAATGCTCAAAGATGTGATTTTCCCTAGGTTTGGTGTACCTAGGTATCTCATGACTGATGGAGGATCACACTTCACGCATGGAGCTTTTAGAAAAGCTTTAGCCAAGTACGATGTCAATCATAGAATTGCTTCACCGTACCATCCTCAAACTAGTGGGCAAGTTGAGCTCACCAATAGAGAGATCAAGTTGATCTCACAGAAGACAGTAAACAGAAATAGAAAGGACTGGTCAAATAAGTTAGGAGATGCTTTGTGGGCGTATAGAACTGCTTACAAAAACCCCATGGGCATGTCCCCCTATAAGATGGTTTATGGCAAGGCTTGCCATTTGCCATTAGAATTAGAGCACAAAGCTTTCTGGGCTGTTAGAGAGCTTAATGCTGACCCAAAGTTAGCTGGTGAGAAGCGTCTCATGAACTTGACTTCTCTAGATGAGTGGAGAAGTGAACCTTACGAGAGCGCTAAAATGTTCAAGGAAAAAGGTAAAGAAGTGGCATGATAGGAGGATTCTGAAACGTGAATTTAATGTTGGTGATAAAGTTTTGTTGTTTAGATCCCGTTTCAGGTTTTCTCCAGGCAAACTACTTTCCAGGTGGGAAGGGCCATTTCATATTGAAGAAGTCTATCGGTCTGGTGCAATCAAGATTAACAATTTTGAAGGCACCAAACCTCAAGTTGTGAATGGGCAAAGACTTAAGCATTACATAGCAGGAGACCCTGTCAATGTTGATGTGAATATGATATACACAACAACTCACGAAGAACATGTTGCAGCCCTATTTCAGACACCAGCAGAAGCAGAATAAGAAAAGGTATGTATTACGGTAAGGAAACATCGCGAACCGCCATAAAAGTTCCATATTATGAATTTTTGCAAAATTAGGAAAATTCTGAGCCTAAGTGGAGCCGGAGACAAGCTCCAGGGGGCCCAGGCGCCCCCCTGGCGCGGCCTACCTCCTGGCCGCGCCGGGAGGTCGCCTGGGCACCCAGGAGTCCGTCTCCGACCCCACTTTAGCTTGTTACCTTCCTTTATGTGCAGAAATTTTTGCTATATATTTGCCCGGATTGTTCCGGCAACGTATCTCGCGATTTCGTGTGTTTTCTTTTCGATCTGTTTCTGCCAGGAAATCTTTTAGCTAGACCTAGGTGCCATGGCTTCCCCAAGTTCCCCCAAGGACAAGTTTGTCGTCAACGTCATCAACCCTTACCTCGCTGAGGTGAAGAAGCACCCTTAGGTTGTTCGGATGGAGGACGGTGTCCTCCATCAAGAAGATCTGAAGGGACCTATCAAGGAGGGGAGCATCTAGGCCAGGCTAGAAGAAGTGGAGCAAGAAGTCTTCAAGTACGAGAAGATGATCGAGCGTGGTGTTGAAGCTAACTTTGACATCATCAACGAGCTGAAGACCTACTTCCTGAAGGAGATGAAGGAGATGTGGAAAAGCATCACCACATCTGAAGAAAGAATTGAAGAGCTCCAAGGGCAAATTTATGATCTACATCACCAGAACTGTGAGTATGAACTAAGGTTTATGCGCATGGGTATGGGTGCTGCATGCAGGATTCAGGAGACAAACTTCTCATATGAGACTGGAGAACCCCTTCCATGGAAGCGCTTCGCCGAGGACTACGTGATCAACGTCAACAAGAATGAGGAGTGAAATCTCCTTGGGTAATGGCATCCCCTTGGCTTGTTCCAAGCTTGGGGGAGTGCCCGGTATCTTTATCTTTATCTTTTGTCTTTTAGAGTCAAGTAGAGTCGTATCATGTCTAGGGAGGTTATTATATGAAATAGGTGTGTGCATTGAGGTCTATCACTCCTTCTGTGGAGAGATTGTATCCGTGAGTGTGGAGTCGTCTATGATGGAATATTAATGAGAAGTCTATTGGTTCCTTTGCTGCACTCGGTATTCTCTTCACGCAATCGACCTTATATGATGATTCTTATGGGGAGTATTGACCTTATATCAGGTATGGCTTTGAAAACTTTATTTAATCTTGGCAAACATAGCTTGGGTCATAACAACAAGCATGATTTTCTTAAAGTAGCAACATAGCCAAAACCTTTATGTTACTATGCTTGAAGTGTTATGCTGACAAGGAAGACAACTTGATGTGTTATGCTTATTTTAATGTTTATGCTTTACATTGCTTTGCATCTTAGTCATCATCAATTGTCTGTTCTCTCAAAGCCTTTTCTAGCCTAAACTCTGTACTAAGCGGAATTCTGCTTGTGCATCCATACCCTTAAACCAATACCTTCCATATGAGTCCACCATACCTTCCTATTCGTGGTATTCCACTACCACCTCCTAAAGTATAGAATTTATGTGTTATCCTTAAATGTTCAAAATCTTCTATTTTGTGCCCCTGTTTTAGCTCATGAGGAAGTAGTAGTTAATTCATGATCTTTTTAAGTTGGACAAGTTTTACCCCGGGATTGGATGTCTAATCTGCAAACCCCTAATAAGAGGAGGAACTGGCATGAGTGCGCCCGGCTCATAAAAGATAATACAACAAACAAACCCTCCTTCATGCTTTGTTCATGAGAAATCAGAAAACTTTTGGCAGTGATAAACAAAGGAGATTAAGGGGATGTGATCGTCCCCGTGCGGGAGCCATTCCTCGAAACTTGTCCAGTTTGAGAAGTAATTGAGTTATCTATTAGCATTCGTTGACAAATCATGCACCTCTCAAAACTTGTTTTCATTCTGTTTGATTTAAGGATAGCACATGAGTTTTCCCTACTTCCCTAGAGCAGGACCTATCTCTTAGTTTTAGGTTGAGTCAGTTATTCCTACTTCCTTCTATTCTTAAAGAGAGCAGACATTTGATGTCGACGAGGATTCATTCATATAAAGTTGCATTAAAATTTGTCATATCATATCCTTGTTGACATTATCATTTGATAAGTAAGTTGTTTGTCAAGCCCAGCTAAAGCAAACATCTTCCTTTGTGTTAACACTTTCACTTCTTGCCTAATAACATGTTCTTTCAAAAGCTTCAATTAATCTCATCAAAACATAAAGAGAAAGAGCAAAAGTAAAAGCTATTAGTTGTTCTTTGACCAAAGGACATGTTTGCCATGATTTGATGAGTTTCCTTAGCCCTACTTTCGATTATAAGTGTTACCACTCTTTTATAAGGGCCTTATGAGTTGAAGATTGCTGTTGAGGATATTTGAGTTTGGTGAAGAAACTGTGATGCTTCTTGTCCGTATTCTATTTATCGACACTTCACTCTCTAAACTTGTGGACAGGTTTACCGAGCTCAGTATTCGCTTGGGGACAAGTGAGGTCTAAGCTTGGGGGTGTTGATACGTCTAAAATGCATCACTATTTTATATCGTAATTCATCCTTATTCATTGATATATTTCACATTACGATGATGTTCTTATGTTGTTTTGGCCTATTTTACACAGTTTGCAACTTTCCGGTGCCGAAGCAGCAGACGCAGGATTCAGCGATAAAAAGTGGATGCTGAGTTGCTGAAGAAGAATACCTCCAAATTACCTAAAAATCGACGGAGGGTATTTTCCAGAATGATCACGAAGATACGCAAAAGAGCAACCAGAGGGGGGCCACAGGGTGCCCAGGCGGCCACCTGGCGCGGCCCCCACCCTGGTCGCGCCGGGAGGGCGCCTGGAGCCCCTGGCCCACTCCAGGCTCTCCCCTCTGGCCTATATACTCCTCGTCATTCAGAAACCCTAAAAAGAGGGGAGTTTACGGAGTTCCGCCGCCGCTTCGTGGCGGAAACCTATAGAGAAGAAAAGCCATCTCCGGCGGGCAGATTCCGCCGGGGAGATCACCTCCCGGAAGAGGAGATCATCGCCATCGTCATCACCATCGTCATGGGCATCATCGAGATCATCATCAACATCATCCCCAACATCAGCACCATCTCCATCTTCATCCAATCTCATCTCACAATTGCAACTTGTGTTGTAATCCGTACTATCTATCCTCTCTACCCTATCGGTGTTGATTACTACTTTGTGGTGAATGCTATTGAGTTTTGTTGGAGAAATATCATTCTGTCCAGATTGTTTATCATCCATCTATCTCCACTGATCATGATCTCTTTTATGTCTTGTGAGTAGTTACTTTAGTTCTTGAGGACATGGGAGAAGTCTTGTTGTTAGTAGTCATATGATGTTGAAGTAATATGTGTTGTTTGATACTTAAGTTGTGTTGTTATTTTCCTAGTGGTGTTGTGTGAGTCGAACACTCAACACTTCGCCTTATTAAGGACCTAGGGGAATACATTGTGTACAAAGAATGCTTACAGTGGTTTGCCGGAGTGACAGAAACCTGAACGCCAGTTCGCACGCTTTTGCACAAGGGAACAATGGATCATCGATCGTATTGCTATGGTTAGGCTTTTGCCTTAAATACTATCTTGTATTTGCGGATGCTTGCAAGGTGTTTAATCATAAGAGTGCACTCATCTTAGTCTAGAGGGTGTACTAGCATAGATCCACCCACTCAACACTTATAAACACATCACATAGTACCGATACGGAATATGGCGAAAGCACATGACTACCTCTCCCGTGTGTCCTCAAGAACACTTTAGCCTTTATAAGTTCAGTTGCTAGGCCTCTCCTTTGCTCACAAAGGATTGGGCCACTTGTTACTCTCCGGTGCCTTTTACTTTGCTCGCTTTTACTTTCCTGTTGCTTATATCAAGAAAACCCCTAAAAAGTTATCTTTCAGTGCTTGCAGTTATTCCTTGCTCAGAATCACTTATCAATACCTTCTGCTCCTCGTTGGGTTCGACACTCTTACTTATCGAAAATGCTGCAATAGATCCCTTACGGTTGTGGGTCATCACCCTACTGTCACTGGGAAAGGACACCGCAAGATTGAACCCAAAGCCAAGCACTTCTCCCATTGCAAGAACTATAGATCTAGTAGGCCAATCCAAACCAATAATTCGAAGAGACTTGCAAGGATATTATGAGCACACATAAAAAGTTCAGAGAAGAACCAAATATATTTCATAGATAACCTTGATCATAAACTCACAATTCATCAGATCTCGACAAACACACCGCAAAAAGAGATTACATCGAATAGATCTCCTCGAAGACTAAGTAGAACTTTGTATTGAGATCCAGAGAGAGAGAAGAAGCCATCTAGATACTAGCTATGGACCCGAAGGTCTGTGTTAAACTACTCACAACTCATGGTGAGGGCGATGATGATGATGATGAAGGCCTCCGTGATGGATCCCCCTCTGGTGGAGCTCTGAAACAGGCTCCAAGATGGGATCTCCACGGGAACAGAAGCTACGGCGGTGGAATTAGGGTTTTCTCTCTGCGTATGGAGTTTCTGGGGTACGTGGACTTATATAGGAAGAAGGAGGGCACCGGGGGCCACACGAGGGGGCCTCGAGGCAAGGGGGCGCGCCCCCACCCCTGAGGGCCACCTCTCTGTCCCCTGACTTGGTCCTCAAGCTCTGTGTGCGTGATTTTCTCGAAAAATATCTCTCGCGAAGGTTTCATTCCGTTTGGACTCCGTTTGATATTCCTTTTCTGCAAAACCCTGAAATAGGCAAAAAAATAGCAATCTGGACTGGGCCTTTGGGTTAGTAGTTTAGTCCCAAAAATGATATAAAAGTGAATGATAAATCCCATTAAACATCCAAGACTTCATAAATAATAGCATGGAACAATAAAAAATTATAGATACGTTGGAGACGTATCAAGTACTGTCAGAGGTCTCATACCTCTCGACAGAGGCATGAGTATGAAATACCAATTTCAACTCTTGGAACATCTTATATGCTCTGTGGCGTTCAAAACATTTTTGAAGTCCCGGTTCTAAGCCGTAAAGCATGGTGCACTAAACTATCAAGTAGTCATCATACCGAGCTTTTGTCAAAACATTCATAACGTCTGTATCTGCTCCTGCAATAGTTCTGTCACCTAGTGGTGCATTAAGGACATAATTCTTCTTTGCAGCAATGAGGATAATCCTCAGATCACGGAGCTAGTCCGCATCTTTGCTACTAACATCTTTTAACTTATTTTTCTCTAGGAACATATCAAAACATAAACGATGAGTAACAACGCGAGCTATTGATCTACAACATAGATATGCAAATACTACCAGGACTAAGTTCATGATAAATTAAAGTTCAATTAATCATATTACTTAAGACCTCCCACTTAGATTGACATCCCTCTAGTCATCTAAATGACCACATGATCCAAATCAACTAAACCATGTCCGATCATCACGTGAGATGGAGTAGTTTTCAATGGTGAACATCACTATGTTGATCATATCTACTATATGATTCACGCTCGACCTTTCGGTCTCCAGTGTTCCGAGGCCATATCTGCATATGATAGGCTCGTCAAGTTTAACCCGAGTATTCTGCGTGTGCAAAACTAGCTTACACCCGTTGTATGTGAACGTAGAGCTTATCACACCCAATCATCACGTGGTGTCTCGGCACGACGAACTTTCGCAACGGTGCATACTCAGGGAGAACACTTATACCTTGAAATTTAGTGAGAGATCATCTTATAATGCTGCCGTCGATCTAAGCAAAATAAGATGCATAAAAGATAAACATCACATGCAATCAATATAAGTGATATGATATGGCCATCATCATCTTGTGCCTTTGATCTCCTTCTCCAAGGCACTGTCATGATCACCATCGTCACTGGCGCAACACCTTGATCTCCATCGTAGCATCGTTGTCGTCTCGCCAACTATTGCTTCCACGACTATCGCTACCGCTTAGTGATAAAGTAAAGCAATTACATGGCGATTGCATTTCATACAATAAAGCGACAACCATATGGCTCCTGCCAGTTGCTGATAACTTTACAAAACATGATCATCTCATACAATAACGTATAACTCATCACGTCTTGACCATATCACATCACAGCATGCCCTGCAAAAACAAGTTAGACGTCCTCTACTTTGTTGTTGTAAGTTTTACGTGGCTGCTACAGGCTTAGCAAGAACCGTTCTTACCTACGCATACAAAAACCACAACGATTTTTTGTCAAGTATGTGTTGTTTTAACCTTCACAAGGACCGGGCGTAGCCAAACTTGATTCAACTAAAGTTGGAGAAACCGACACCCACCAGCCACCTGTGTGCGAAGCACGTCGGTAGAACCAATCTCGCATAAGCGTACGCGTAATGTCGGTCCGGGCCGCTTCATCCAACAATACCGCCGAATCAAAGTATGACATGCTGGTAAGCAGTATGACTAGTATCGTCCACAACTCACTTGTGTTCTACTCGTGCATATCATCTACGCATAGACCTGGCTCATGATGCCACTGTTGGCGAACGTAGTTCCTACGATCACGCAAGATCTATCTACTAGATGCATAGCAACGAGAGGGGAGAACATGTCCACGTACCCTCGTAGACCGGGAGCGGAAGCGTCTAGTGACGCGGTTGATGTAGTCGAACTTTCTTCGTGATCCAACCGATCAAGCACCGAACGTACGGAGCCTCCGCGTTCAGCACACGTTCAGCGTGATGACGTCCCACGAGCTCTTGATCCAGTAGAGCTTCGCAGGAGAGTTTTGTCAGCACGACGGCGTGGTGACGGAGATGATGAAGCTACCGGCACAGGGCTTCGCCTAAGCACTGCAACGGTATGACCGAGGTGTGATTCTGTGGAGAGGGGCACCGCACACGGTTGGGAGAGATCAATTAATCAACTTATGTGTCTATGGGGTGCCCCCCACCCCCGTATATAAAGGAGTGGAGGAGGGGGAGGGCCGGCCCTCTACTATGGCGTGCCCTGGGGAGTCATACTCCCACCGGGAGTAGGATTCCCCTTTTCCTAGTAGAACTAGGATCCCTTCCAAGTAGTAGGAGTAGGAGAGAAGGAAAGGGAAAAGAGAAGAGAAGGAAGGAGGGGGCGCTGCCCCTCCCCCTAGTCCAATTCGGACTAAGCCTTGGGGGGGCGCAGCCTCCTCTCTCTCTTTCCCCTAAAGCCCAATAAGGCCCATATGCTCCCTGACAAATTTCGTAACTCTCTGGTACTCCAAAAAATACCCGAATCACTCGGAACCTTTCCGATGTCCGAATATAGTCGTCCAATATATCGATCTTTACGTCTCGACCATTTCGAGACTCCTCGTCATGTCCCCGATCTCATCCGGGACTCCGAACTACCTTCGGTACATCAAAACTTATAAACTCATAATACCGATCATCATCAAACGTTAAGCGTGCGGACCCTACGGATTCGAGAACTATGTAGACATGACCGAGACACATCTCCGGTCAATAACCAATAGCGGAACCTGGATGCTCATATTGACTCCTACATATTCTACGAAGATCTTTATCGGTCAAACCGCATAACAACATACATTGTTCCCTTTGTCATCGGTATGTTACTTGCCCGGGATTCGATCGTCGGTATCTCAATACCTAGTCAATCTCATTACCGGCAAGTCTCTTTACTCATTCCATAATACATCATCTCGTGACTAACTCATTAGTCATTTGCTTGCAAGGCTTATTATGATGTGTATTACCGAGAGGGCCCAGAGATACCTCTCCGACACTCGGAGTGACAAATCCTATTCTTGATCTATGCCAACACCACGAACACCTTCGGAGACACCTATAGGGCATATTTATAATCACCCAGTTACGTTGTGACGTTTGATAGCACACAAGGTGTTCCTCCGGTAGTCGGGAGTTGCATAATCTCATAGTCCTAGGAACATGTATAAGTCATGAAGAAAGCAATAACAGTAAAACTAAACGATCATAGTGCTAAGCTAATCGATGGGTCTTGTCCATCACATCATTCTCATAATGATGTGATTCCGTTGATCAAATTACAACTCATGTCTATGGCTAGGAAACATAACCATCTTTGATCAATGAGCTAGTCTAGTAGAGACATATCACGGACACTCTGTTTTGTCTATGTATTCACACATGTACTAAGTTTCCAGTTAATAGAATTCTAGCATGAATAATAAACATTTATCATGAAATAAGGAAATAAATAATAACTTTATTATTGCCTCTAGAGCATATTTCCTTCAGCATACCCTCGGCCTCTGCATCTCTTGATGCACACAGCCATTTAATTATTAAAAAAATGAGTTCCAAACAAGGTTCCAGCAAGCTGACTCAAAGCTAGTCTAAAAGTCTAGTAAAAAGATCATAAAATAAATGCCACAACCGGAAAAAATAGGACTAGGAGACTAAACGTCTATCCTATTATTGGACCGCCATCCAAACCGGTTATAAGTATTCCGTGCGACCATCTCCCATTGGCTGCACCCAATATCCATATGCGCCATGTGGTCCGCATGGCTGAGTAAGGACCACATACGGATCCAAGTAGACGCTTTGAAGATGACCTGCAAAAGTTTGTGATAGTGTGCCTGTTAAAGGTAACATCATTCCGACAATTCCAAAAAGCCCAAAGTAATGCACATGCTCCCACACGAATATGTGCCGCGGTATGAGGCGCCACCCCATCCAACCAGTTATCAAAAATATGAGCTATTGTGGTAGGCGGAGTGACATTAAACGTTACGTGGATAGTTCGCCAAAGTAACTTAGCAAGCGGACAATTGATAAATAGATGCTCGATCGTTTCAACCTGGTCGCAAAAACCGCATCGTGTACTTCCTTCCCACTTACGCTTAGCTAGGTTATCTTTAGTTAGAATCACTCCCTTGTGTATGAACCACATAAACACTTTAATTTTTAGAGGTACTTTAATCTTCCAAATATGCACCGACCTCGGGATAGTCTCGGAATTAATCAAATCTGTATACATTGATTTAACCGAGATGACTCCGGACCTGGATAGCTTCTAGTGTAAAGAGTCTGGAACATCTGAAAGGTTAACCCCCATTAACCGACGCATGAGATGTAACCATCTATCCCACCGCTCACCAACAACTAACCACCGGAACTGCATATTAAGTGGAATGGATCCCAACACTGAAGCAACAATTACCTCCTTCCGTTGGGCAATGTTGTAAAGAGATGGATACAGCAAGGCCAATGGGGTTTCACCTAGCCATGTGTCCTCCCAAAACCTAGTATCTCTTCCATTCCCTACAACGAATCTGGATCTATTGAAGAAGACGACTTTTGTCCTCATAATACCCTTCCAAAACGGAGAGTCCGACGGTCGCGCGGTCACTTGAGCTAGTGTTTTGGAGTGCAGGTATTTGTTACGCAAAAGCTCAATCCAAACCCCTTCTCTTTCAACTGAAAGACGATACAACCATTTGCTGAGCAAACATCTATTTTTCACCTCCAGATTTTCAATACCTAAGCCACCCTAGTCCTTCAGTCTACATATAACGTCCCATTTTGCTAGTCTATATTTAACCTTGTTTTCATCAATTTGCCAGAAAAATCGAGATATATAGAAATCCAATCTTTTCCGTACCCCAACCGGTACTTCAAAGAAGGAGAGAAGAAACATCGGCATACTTGTTAGGACCGAGTTTATAAGAATCAATCTTCCTCCATAAGACATTAGTTTGCCCTTCCAACAGCTCAGTTTCTTCTCAAACCTATCCTCGGTACACTTCCATTCTTTATTCGTTAGCTTCTGGTGGTGGATTGGGATCCCTAAGTACGTAAAGGGCAGCGACCCGAGTTCACACCCAAAAAGTTGCTTGTATGTTTCTTGTTCTTCTTTGGCGCGTCCAAAGCAGAACAACTCACTCTTATTAAAATTGATTTTCAAACCTGAATTGTTCAAACAAGCACAACACTAGCTTCATGTTTCTAGCTTTAGCAAGATCATGTTCCATGAAAATAATGGTATCATCGGCATACTGAAGAATGGACACCCCACCATCAACTATGTGTGGGATAAGACCACCTACTTGGCCGTCCTGCTTTGCTCTATTAATAAGAACAGCCAACATGTCAACGACGACATTAAAAAGAATAGGCGACATCGGACCGCCCTGTCTCAATCCTTTAAGCGTCTGAAAATAATGATCAATGTCATCATTAACCTTGATTCCGGTGCTACCTCCCTGAACAAAAGACTCGACTTGTTTCCTCCAATCCTGATCAAACCCTTTCATGTGCAAGGCCTGCTGTAAAAATGACCATTTTACTTTATCATAAGCCTTTTTGAAGTCTACTTTAAACACCGCACCATCGAGCTTCTTGGAGTGTATTTTGTGTAGTGTTTCGCGTAAGACGACCACTCCCTCGAGAATGTGACGTCCAGGCATAAAAGCTGTCTAAGTTGGTTGCACCACCGAATGTGCAATCCGAGTCAACCGGTTAGTGCCAACCTTAGTGAAAATTTTGAAGCTCACATTGAGCAAACAGATCGGTCTGAATTGCTCTATGCGGATTGCTTCGGACTTCTTCGGCAACAACGTGACAGTGCCAAAGTTTAGCTTATAAAGTTGGAGGTTGCCATTAAACAAATCATGGAACATGGGCATAAGGTCACCTTTAATGATACCCCAACAATTCTTATAGAACTCGGCAGGGAAACCATCCGGACCAGGTGCTTTATTATTCTTCATTTGAGCTATTGCTTCGAACACCTCCTTCTCAGAAAAAGGAGCAGTAAGAATGTCATTCTCATCAACCTGCAGTTGAGGAATGTCGTCCACCATGCTCTCATCGAGGGCAACATGATTCTCTACCGGGTCCCCAAACAATGACTTATAATAATTTGTGATATACATCTTAAGGCTTTCGTGACCAACAATGGTGCCCTCGTCCTGCTCAAGTTGGATGATTCTCTTTTTCGTATGCTTCCCATTCGCAATGAGGTGAAAAAATTGCGTGTCACTATCACCTTCTACAACCCGGCGCACTTTCGCTCTAAGTGCCCATTTTAATTCCTCTTCTCTAAGTAACTTAGCCAAAGCCACCTCTGCTTCCCTTTTACTTACTCGTTCATCCATGCCCAGCGAAAAGCTAAAGCTGCTTCTTCTTTACAAATTGGGCGCCATGTGTGTGTGTGTGTGTTTTGAGGGAAGGGCGCCATGTGTGGTTAGGGATAGTGCCTAACATCATATGTTTTCCAGACACTTTGAATTTTTAATAAAATCCCTAGTTACCCCTAAAAAAAGCTAAAATTGCATGCTTCATAGTTTAAACTTCTAAATTCATGATTTTTTTAAAGGGGTACAAGATGATGTCTGGGAATTGATCTCTCTGATAATAGTTTCATGTATTCCTCCTCTTTTGTCTCAATACCATTGACAACACTTAGTCAATCTGACACAACATGCAATCAACCTACGCTTGATTTTTTGGCGGGCGCTAGGCGTCGGTCGTCCGGCGCAACTGCCTGGCCGGCCTATGCACAACCGTTAGATTGAGCCATCTCACACCGTACGATGCCTCTCTCTGAATAGTCTCCTTTTTTTCAAGAAAACTTTCATTCTATTCATCATCAGTCATGGTAGTAAAAAGAACACCAGAAGTAAAAATTATATCCAGGTTCGTAAAACACCTAGTGACGACTACAAGCATTGGAGCGAGCCGAAGGCGCGCCGCCGTCATCGCCCTCCCTCACAGAAGCCGAGCAAACCTTCTTGTAGTAGATCATAACCCACAAGTGTAGGGGATCGCAACAGTTTTTGACGGTAAAGTATTAAACCCAAATTTGTTGATTCGACACAAGGGGAGCCAAAGAATACTCTTAAGTATTAGCAACTGAGTTGTCAATTCATCCACACCTGGAAACTTAGTATCTGCAGCAAGATAGTTTAGTAGCACAGTAATATGATAGCAGCAATAAAAGTAAAGATAGTGTTTTTGTAGTTTTTGTGATGATAGCAACGAAAAAGTAAATAGCAGCTAGCAATATAGGTAAAGCTCGTAGGCATTGGATCGGTGATGGGAAATTACGTCGGATGCAATTCATCATGTAGAAGTTATAACCTAGGGTGACACAGAACTAGCTCCAGTTCATCAATGCAATGTAGGCATGTATTCCGAATATAGTCATACGTGCTTATGGAAAAGAACTTGCATGACATATTTTGTCCTACCCTCCTGTGGCAGCGGGGTCCTATTGGAAACTAAGGGATATTAAGGCCTCCTTTTAATAGAGTACCGGACCAAAGCATTAACACATAGTGAATGCGTGAACTCCTCAAACTATGGTCAT
This sequence comes from Secale cereale, assembly GCA_902687465.1. Classification (NCBI taxonomy): domain Eukaryota; kingdom Viridiplantae; phylum Streptophyta; class Magnoliopsida; order Poales; family Poaceae; genus Secale; species Secale cereale. The sequence continues at coordinate 827,409,975 of LR738715.1, read as the reverse complement.
CACCGGGAGTGGTCCCGATTATTGTGACTTCGGGGTTGCCGGATCATAACACATAGTAGGTGACTATAGACTTGCAAGATAGGATCAAGAACACACATATATTCATGAAAACATAATAGGTTCAGATATGAAATCATGGCACTCGGGCCCTAGTGACAAGCATTAAGCATAGCAAAGTCATAGCAACATCAATCTCAGAACATAGTGGATACTAGGGATCAGACCCTAACAAAACTAACTCGATTACATGATAGATCCCATCCAACCCATCACTGTCCAGCAAGCCTACGATGGAATTACTCACACACGGCGGTGAGCATCATGGAATTGGTGATGGAGGAAGGTTGATGATGACGATGGCGACGATCTCCACTCTCTGGAGCCCCGAACGGACTCTAGATCAGCCCTCTCGAGAGAGATTAGGGCTTGGCGGCGGCTCCGTCTCGTAAAACGCGATAATTCTTTTTTTTTGATTTTTTTTCTCCGTGAAACGGAATATATAGGACATGTGCATATGTTGGCGGGGCACCGGGCTGCCCTCGAGGCAGGGGGGGGGGGCGCCCCCCACCCTCGAGGACGGCCCATGGGCCCCCAGGTGTGGATCTTCTTGCCAGTATTTTTTATATTTTCTGAAATAAATCTCCGTTGATTTTCAGGCGATTGCGAGAACTTTTTATTTCTGCACAAAAACAACACCATAGCAGTTCTGCTGAAAACAGCGTCAGTCAGAGTTAGTTCCATTCAAATCATGCAAGTTAGAGTCCAAAACAAGGGCAAAAGTGTTTGGAAAAGTAGATACGTTGGAGACGTATCAACTCCCCAAAGCTTAAACCTTTGCTTGTCCTCAAGCAATTCAGTGTATAAACTGAAAGTGATAAAGAAAAACTTTGACAAACTCTGTTTGCTCTTGTTGTTGTAAATATGTAAGCTAGCATTCAGGTTTTCAACAAGATCATGAACTAACAACATTCACAATAACTTTCGGGTCTCAAGACTACTCACATCAATGGCATAATCAACTAGCGAGCAATAATAATAAACCTCGGATGACAACACTTCTCAAAACAATCATGATATGATATAATAGGATGGTATCTCGCTAGCCCTTTCTGAGACCGCAAAACATAAATGTAGAGCACCTTTAAAGATCAAGGACTGGCTAGACATTGTAATTCATGGTAAAAGAGATCCAGTCATGATCATACTTAGTGCAAATTAATAGTAATACATGCAATGACAGAGGTGCTCTCCTACTGGTGCTTTTTGATAAGAGGATGATGACTCTGCATATAAGTAAATAGATAGGCCCTTCGCAGAGGGAAGCAGGGATTTGTAGAGGTGCCGGAGCTCGATTTTTAAATAAAGATTGAATAACATTTTGAGCGGTATACTTTCCTTGTCAACATAACAACCAAGAATCTCGATATCTTCCATGCTACGCACATTATAGGTGGTTCCCAAACAGGGTGGTAAAAGTTTATACTCCCCCAACCACCAACAAGCACACTCCATGGCCAGCCGAATCCACGGGTTACCGTCCAAACAAGCAACAGTCCTGGGGGAGTTTTGTTTAATTATTATGATTTAGAGCATGGGACCGGGCATCCCGATTACCAGCCATTTTCTCGTGAATGATGAGCGGAGTCCACTCATCGTGAGAATAACCCACCTAGCATGGAAGATATAGACAGCCCTAGTTGATACATGAGCTATTCGAGCATACAAAACAGAATTTCATTTGAAGGTTTAGAGTTTGGCACATACAAATTTACTTGGAACGGTAGGTAAATACCGCATATAGGAAGGTATAGTGGACTCATGTGGAATAACTTTGGGGTTTATGGAAATGGATGCACAAGCAGTATTCCCGCTTAGTACAGGTGAACGCTAGAAAGAGACTGGGAAGCGACCAGCTACAGAGCAACAACGGTCATGAACATGCATTAAAATTAATCAACAATGAATGCAAGCATGAGTAGGATATAAATCACCATGAACATAAATATCGTGAAGGCTATGTTGATTTGTTTCAACTACGTGCGTGAACATGTGCTAAGTCAAGTCACTTAAATCGTTCAAAGGAGGATACCACCCATCATACCACATCACAACCATTTTAATATCATGTTGGCATGCAAGATAGACCATTATAAACTCTCAGCTAATTAAGTATGGCATAAGCAGCTATGATCTCTAATTGTCATTGCAAACATGTTTCATTCATAACAAGCTGAATCAAGAACAACGAGCTATCATATTTACAAAAACAAGAGAGGTCGAGTTCATACAAGCTTTTCTCATCTCAATTAGTTCATCATATGTCATCCTTATTGCCTTTCACTCGCACGACCGAGCGGTGTGGAAAATAATAATAGTGCACGTGCATTGGACTAAGCTGGAATCTGCAGACATTTAATACAAGAGAGAAGACAAGGTAATATGGCTCAAGGTTAAATTAACAACAAAGCATATGAGAGCCACTAAGCATTTTAATCATGGTCATCTACTCTTAACCCCTAAAGAAAGGAAAACAAACTATTTACACGGGAAAGCTCCCAACAAGCAAAAGAAGAACGGGAAATCTTTTTGGGTTTTCATTTTTAGTAACTACTACAAGCAAAGAAAGTAAACTAGCTAGAAGCTACAACTAATATTTTTTTGTTTTTCTGGGTTTTTCTAGCACACAAGAAAAAGACTAAGAAAAACAAATTTAAACTAAGCATGGATGGTACAGTGAAAGAGTGTGAGCACCGACAACTAGAATAAGTGTGTGAACATGAATGTAAGTCGGTGAGAAACATGTAATCCCCCAAGCTTAGGCTTTTGGCCTAAGTTGGTCTATGGCCACGGATCGAAGCCACTCCCTCCAGTGTACTGAGATGTGTCCTCTGGATGCCACTGGTTGGCGAGCTCGTCCAGATCCCACCCATAAACAGATTGACGAGAAGGATCAAATGGTGGTTCTGGCTCAGGCTCTGAAGCTCGTGCCTGGCCTTGGTACTGGTAGAAGGCATCTGATGTAATGAGGTACTTTCCTGTGGACAGATCAAACAGAGATGGTGCATGCAAGGTAACAATTTCATAGTATATTTCATCAAACCTCAATTTGTAAAGTAGCTGCATATTTTTGTCTTTAACAAGAAAGTCATGAGCTACCATGCTCTTGTAGTCTAGATAAACAGGGGCAAGCAATTTTTCTTCCTTCTCATGATGCCTAATAGGTATACTAAAATGTTCAGCAAGGCGAGAAGCAAAGATACCTCCAAAGACGGGCCCCTTTGAGCGGTTCAGACTCAATCATTTGGCAACAACGGCGCCCAAGCTAAAAGTTGTGTCACGAAACAAAGCATGGCGTAAAATGATAATATCAGGGGCACTGAGATTCCCACTGTTCCCGCGACCAATTAAACACCTACTAGAAAATAAAGCAAAGTAGCGCAGAACAGGGAAGTGTATGCTGGTGATTCTTGCCCCTGAAACTTGTCTAGTTTCACCTACGGCTATCATATCAATAAACCCTTTGACGTCTTCATGACGTGGTTCATCTAGTCTACCTTCAAAGGATACCTTGCATATTTCACAAAAATCTAACAATGATATCTCCTTAACCACATCATATAAGCGAAACTCCGCCGTAGGTGGTGTTTTTCTAGAATGAAAATGAAAGCTTTGCGTGAAAATATTGGTGAGTAAGAGATACTATTCTTTTTGGTCGTTGATGAAGTCGGTGGGGCCTGCATTATTTGCCAACCAATAAAAGTCTTCGTAAATACCGGCGGACATCATGAAATTATTACACGGCCATTCGCACGGTCGAACTTCCGCCATGCGAGGAAGACGATACTTGGGCTTCTTGTTTTCTTCTTTCTTCTTCTCCTCTGAGCTCTTGCTGGAAGAGCCCCTCAATATTCTTTTTAACATTATCCTTTTCTGAAAATTTCTGAAAATTTTAGTAACTCACAATAGAAGTCAACCAAACTCAACAAGAATGATAGCAACAACTCCTATAAGTGCCTAGAAGCTATATCATGCATTAGAACTACTTGGGACCAAGAAAATTTGACATGCAAGCTCAAGAACAAGGTCACCACAGCAGCACAAATCTGCAACATATAAAGCACTAGAATAAAAACTAATTGGACCAATGGAGGAGTGACATACCAAGGAACAATCTTCCCAAACAGTTTGGTGAATGGTGCTTTGAGCAAGGAGATCGAAAATGGCAGCAAAACCAGCTAAACTCGGGTTTGAGCTGGCTGGGGATTTTTTTGGAAGGAAGAAGAAGGGTGTGGGTGAAAGGATATAAGTGGAGGGGGCCACGTGGGGCCCTCGAGGCAGGGGGCGCCCTGTGAAGGGGGGCACGCCTTGTGCCCTCGAGGCCAGGCGCTGGCTCCCCTCGCTGTGTGTTTAGTGCCATATTTTCTTAAATATTCCAGAAAAAATCATATTTCATTTTCATGGCATTTGGGGAACTTTTATTTTCATGATATTTTTTATTGCACGAATAAGTCTAGAAACAGACAGATAATGCTATTTTTGTTTTATACAACCTAATTAACAAAAAGTAAAAGGAGGGTACAGAAGGTTTGTGCCATCTAGATTCACCTATCCCATGTTCATCAAAAGGAATCCATTAACAAGGTTGATCAGGTCTTGCTAATAAACTCTTTCCGAGTAACATGAAACCGGAGAATTTTCGAATAACACTATGTTACCTCAATGGGGATATGTATGTCCCGAACAATAAGTATGCCATATGCCTTCTTGATAGTAGGAATAGGAAACTCAAAACCTCCAATAGTGATAGTTGAAGTTTTTCCAATATAATTGATACTGAAGACCTGAGGTTGTTTCCTCAGAAAGTGTACCATATGCTCATTACCATTGACATGAAAAGTGACATTGACTTTGTTGCAATCAATAACAGCGCCTGCAGTATTCAAGAAAGGTCTTCCAAGAATAATAGACATACTATCATCCTCGGGAATATCAAGTATAACAAAGTCCGTTAGAATAGTAACATTTGCAACTACAACAGGCACATCCTCACAAATTCCGACAGGTATAGCAGTTGATTTATCAGCCATTTGCAAAGATATTTCAGTAGGTGTCAACTTACTCAAGCCAAGTCTACGATATAAAGAGAGAGGCATAACACTAACACCGGCTCCAAGATCACATAAAGCAGTTTTGACATAGTTTCTCTTAATGGAGCAAGGTATAGTAGGTACTCCTGGATCTCCTAGTTTCTTAGGTATTCCACCTTTAAAAGTGTAATTGGCAAGCATGGTGGAAATTTCTACTTCAGGTATCTTTCTTTTGTTGGTAATAATATATTTCATATACTTGGCATAAGGATTTGTTTTAAGCACATCAGTCAAACGCATACGCAAAAAGATAGGTCTAATCATTTTAGCGAAGCGCTCAAAATCCTCATCATCCTTTTTCTTGGATGGTTTTGGAGGAAAGGGCATGGGTTTCTGAACCCATGGTTCTTTTTCTCTACCGTGCTTCCTAGCAACAAAGTCTCTCTTATCATAACGTTGATTCTTTGATTGTGGGTTATCAAGATCAACAGCAGGCTCAATCTCTACATCATTATCATTGCTAGGTTGAGCATCATCATGAACATCATTATTAATATTATCACTAGGTTCATGCTCATTACCAGATTGTGTCTCAGCATCGGAAACAGATATATCATTGGGATTCTCAGGTGGGTGAGCTACAGTTCACTAGGAGCATGCAAAGTCCTATCATTTTTCTTTTTCTTCTTTTTAGAATAACTAGGTGCATCTATATTAGCTCTTTGAGAATCTTGCTCAATTCTCTTAGGGTGGACCTCAGGATACAGAGGTTCCTCAGTCATTCTACCACCTCTAGTCACAACTCTAATGGCATTATCATTATTCTTCCTATTTAATTCATTGAGCAAATCATTTTGAGCCTTAAGTACTTGTTCTACTTGAGTGGTAACCATAGAAGCATGTATACTAATAAGTTTCAGTTCATCTTTAGCATTAGACAGATAATCACTCAAGCGTTCAATCATATGAGCATTGTGTTGTAATGGTCTACCAACATAAGCATTGGAGTTTTCTTGTTTCACAATAAAATTGTCGAACTCATCTAAGCATTGACTAGCAGACTTATAATGAGGAATATCACCTTCATCAAATCTATAAAGAGAATTTACCTTTACTACCTGTGTCGGGTTATCAAGACCATGTATTTCTTCAATAGGCGGTAAATTCTTAACATCTTCAGCTTTAATACCTTTTTCTTTCATAGATTTATTTGCCTCTTGCATGTCTTCAGGACTGAGAAATAGAACACCTCTTTTCTTCGGAGTTGTCTTAGGGGCTGGTTCAGGAAGTGTCTAATTATTTTCATTGGACAGCATATTATTCAATAGTAATTCAGCTTGTTCAACTGTTCTTTCCGTGAAAACACAACCAGCACAACTATCCAGGTGGTCTCTGGAAGCATCGGTTAGTCCATTATCAAGAGATCAAGTATATCATGCATCTCAAGAGGATGATCAGGCAAAGCATTAAGTAACTGGAGAATCCTCCCCCAAGCTTGTGGGAGACTCTCTTCTTCCGTTTGAGAAAAGTTATATATTTCCCGTAAGGCAGCTTGTTTCTTATGAGCGGGAAAATATTTAGCAGAAAAGTCATACATCATATCCTGGGGACTACGCACACAACCAGGATCAAGAGAATTAAACCAAGTCTTAGCATCACCCTTTAAAGAGAACGGAAATAGCTTAAGGATATAGTAATAGCGAATCTTTTCATCATTGGTAAACAGGGTGGCTATATCATTCAACTTGGTAAGATGTGCCGCAACCGTTTCAGACTCATAGCCATGGAGAGGATCAGATTCAACCAAAGTAATTAACTCAGGATCAACAGAGAACTCATAGTCCTTATCAGTGACACAAATAGGTGAAGTAGCGACAGCAGGGTCATGTTTCATTCTAGCATTCAAGGACTTTTCTTTTAGCTTAGCTAATAACTTCTTAAGATCATATCTATCATTGCAAGCAAGAAAGTCTCTAGCAGTTTCTTCATCCATAACATAACCCTCAGGCACAACAGGCAATTCATATCTATTGGGAGTAGTTTCATCATCACTTTCATAAATATCATCAACATTTGCACTCTCCCTAACCTTAGCAATTTGTTCATCTAGAAATTCACCTAGTGGCACAGTATCAGGCATAGAGATAGTTTCATCATACATAGCAGAAGTAGCATCATCAAGAACATACGACATATCAGATTCAATAGCATGAGTAGTTGTCGCAAGTTTACTCATAACGGAAGGAGAATAAAGCGCAGAGCTAGATGGAAGTTCCTTACCCACCCTCATAGTTGAGGGTAAGATCTTGGTTTTTGAGTCCTTCAGATTCTTCATAGTGACAAGCAGATATAAATCCCAACTGACTTATAGAATAGAGCTATGCTCCTCGGCAACGGCGCCAGAAAATAGTCTTGATAACCCACAAGTGTAGGGGATCGCAACAGTTTTCGAGGGTAAAGTGTTAAACCCAAATTTGTTGATTCGACACAAGGGGAGCCAAAGAATACTCTTAAGTATTAGCAACTGAGTTGTCAATTCAGCCACACCTGGAAACTTAGTATCTGCAGCAAGATAGTTTAGTAGCACAGTAATATGATAGCCGCAATAAAAGTAAAGATAGTGTTTTTTGTAGTTTTTGTGATGATAGCAACGGAAAATTAAATAGCACCTAGCAAGATAGGTAAAGCTCGTAGGCATTGGATCGGTGATGGGAAATTACGTCGGATGCAATTCATCATGTAGAAATTATAACCTAGGGTGACACAGAACTAGCTCCAGTTCATCAATGCAATGTAGGCATGTATTCCCAATATAGTCATACGTGCTTACGGAAAAGAACTTGCATGACATCTTTTGTCCTACCCTCCCATGGCAACTGGGTCCTATTGGAAACTAAGAGATATTAAGGCCTCCTTTTAATAGAGTACCAGACCAAAGCATTAACACATAGTGAATGCATGAACTCCTCAAACTATGGTCATCACCGGGAGTGGTCCCAATTATTGTCACTTCGGGGTTGCCGGATCCTAACACATAGTAGGTGACTATAGACTTGCAAGATAGGATCAAGAACACACATATATTCATGAAAACATAATAGGTTCAGATCTGAAATCATGGCACTCGGGCCCTAGTGACAAGCATTAAGCATAGCAAAGTCATAGCAACATCAATCTCAGAACATAATGGATACTAGGGATCAAACCCTAACAAAACTAACTCGATTACATGATAGATCCCATCCAACCCATCACCGTCCAGCAAGCCTACGATCGAATTACTCACACACGGCGGTGAGCATCATGGAATTGGTGATGAAGGAAGGTTGATGATGACGATAGCGACGATCTCCACTCTCCGGAGCCCCGAACGGACTCCAGATCAGCCCTCCCGAGAGAGATTAGGGCTTGGCGGCGGCTCCGTCTCGTAAAACGTGATAATTTTTTTTTCTCCAAGAAACATAATATATAGGACCTGGGCATACGTCGGTGGGGCACCGGGCTACCCTCAAGGCAGGGGGGCGCCCCCCACCCTCGAGGACGGCCCGTGGGCCCCCAGGTGTGGATCTTCTTGCCAGTATTTTTTATATTTTCTGAAATAAATCTTCGTTGATTTTCAAGTGATTTCGAGAACTTTTTATTTCTGCACAAAAACAACACCATGGCAGTTCTGCTGAAAACAGCGTCAGTCAGGGTTAGTTCCATTCAAATCATGCAAGTTAGAGTCCAAAACAAGGGCAAACGTGTTTGGAAAAGTAGATACATTGGAGACGTATCAGTAGACAGTCGGGAATTCGTCGTCCTAAGGTCCCATAGGACTAGCGTACCAGAACAACAACCGCCGCCGATGAAAAGAAGTGTAGATTAGAAGAATCCAAATTGTAGAGACACGGGTGCAGACGAACAAAAATTAGATCCAAACGGATCCATCGAAGACAAACACCGACTGGATCCCATGATCGTCTCCTTCCTCTTGGTCAACACAAAATGTAAACGTGATCCCCTTTCTGTGTGCTAAACCTCACCCCGTCACAGTCATCTCTACCCTCGGCAATTGCATGGTACGCTATGGTGAGGGCTACAACTGTCCTCTTGCAAAGAAGCAACTCACATTGCCGCTCGTCGTCTTCATTCTCCCCTTCGTCTGCGAGCACACCTCGTTCTCTTGTTGTCATGGATTCCAGATCCAGAACAATAGCTCTGCCAGCAACCTCTCCCGCCCATCGCCTGAGCTCGTTGGCCCGCCACAACACATGGGTGCAAAACCGCCGTCTGCGTCATTGATTTGCCCCGCAACTTTTTTTGTCGCCGGTTTAAGCTTTTTCCAACTATGGTCAAAGCATTCTTTGTAAACGGTTGCACCATTTCCGGTTGTGTATTGAAGCCTTCTCTATCGTCAGTTGAAGCGTTTTTTCATTTATGGGGAAGTTTTTCTGTCAATGGTTGTAACCTTTTCTTTTGCGTGGTGCCTCGGTTGAAGCGGTTTCTATTGCTGATTAATAAAAATAATAATTCATATATGGTTGAAGCTTTTCATATCAACTGTTGCAGCAACCCGCGTGCAACCATGGTTCCAGCTCGCCGTGGTTGATGGTTCCAGCAAGCAGAGGTCACGATTGTAGCAACCTCCACAACCACGGTTCCAACTCACGAGGCATGACTGCCGCAGCTCGCCACCGTGCGAGATGCAGCTGTGTCGGGCACCATTCACATCTTGCAGACGTGTTGGATGCAGCTCGGCGCTGTCGTGTGGCCCTTGCAACACTCTGCCCAAAGGAGGATGGCGGCGCTGTCGTGTGGCCCTTGCAACACTCTGCCCAAAGGAGAACGCGGTCAACGCGTGGGGAACAAAAAACCGACGAAGGGATGTGCGAGATTAGGCCAGTCGCCCGGCCCGCAACATTTACCTATTTTTTTTCTTCCCTGTTTTGTGAACAAGCCGGGGCTCCATGGGACGTCTTCCGAACACGTTTCCGACACAACTAGAGCTTGGCCGCTTGGGGCGACTATGGCTGTGTTCGGAAATCCACCGCTCCGTCACCAGGGAGCGAAGCGCGCGGAGCACCGTGTTTGCCGCTCTCCGTATTTCTACTGTATGCCTCTCCGCAGTGGAGTTACGAAGCGGAGTGACTCTGAACAGAGCCTATATGTACGGCACCCGCGGACCCCGGAGCATGATGTAGGGTGGAACCCTAATCAGCAGATCTTTCACGATTGGAGAGTATCCCACGACGAACACGGAGAACACAAGGAGGAAACGGGGGAAACCACGAGAGGAAACACTCAAATCAACACAAAGATGATCACACAAGTGCTAGATCCACGATACATATCGAGATACACGGTCCATAGTCAACGACGGTGGTACAAAGATAGTCTTCTCCCGGAGGAGGTCTTGGTTATCCCGTAGGATCTTCCCCGATGTGGAGGTCTTGAATCCGTGGTGGATCTTCTCCGAAGAGGCGCGCGGTCTCGTGGGAGAGAATCCACACAAATGTCTGAAATGAGCTATCCAAAAGCTGACCCAAAAGGAGGGAAGTCAGCGAGTATATATTACACGAGTGGTCGCAGTCGGGGCGGACGTCCACTGGTTACCGGATGTCCGGAGGTTCCGGAGGGACCAGACGTCCGGTAATCCTCGGATTTCCGCTATTTAGCTTCTGTGGTCGTTGTCACGGACGTCCGGTGGCTTCCGGTCGTCCGGTCGTCTGGGAGAGGCCGGACGTCCGCTGGCTTCCGGTCGTCCGGTGCCTGGAATTCGCCGGTCGTCCGGTGTAGGCCGGACGTCCGGTGCCTGTAGCATCTTCAGCCTTCCTTCTTCTTGATCCCGGCACTTGTCGAACTCGCCGTCTTGACCATTGTGTAGAGCTGTCCCGTGGCCTTCACCCAAGTACCTGAGTATGCACAGAGTTCCGGATGAGGGTAGAAGCCATGTCTCATGTATATCGGAAGGACTTAGAGCAAGGAGTGAAGTCACCTCAGTCTTGAGAGCTCTTGCACGGGCTCGAGTCATTGGTCCTTTGGGCACTTGATGGGGCGATGAAGGGTCCATGGGGATGACCTTGGGATGCTCCGCATCATCTCCCCTCCCTTGGGAAAGATCCGACCTCGGGTCGAAATCTTCATCACCATGGAAAGGAGATAGGTCCTTGATGTTGAAAGTATCGCTCACGGAGTACTTGTCTCGTGGGATGTCAATCTTGTAGGCGTTGTCGTTGTAGCGTGCTAGCACCTTGAAGGGTCCGTCGGCGCGAGGTAGAAGTTTGGACTTGCGCTCGTGTGGGAAACGGTCCTTGCGAAGGTGAAGCCAAACAAGATCTCCCGGTTGGAACACCATTGGTGCCTTGTTGACGTTGAGCTTGGTGGCGAGACGGTGAACTTGTCGCTCGATCATTGCCCTTGTATCTTCGTGCACCTTCTTGAGATAGCTTGCTCGTGCACTTGCGTCCATGTTGATGCGCTCTTGTAGAGGTAGAGGTAGAATGCCCAATGGGGACAACGGGTTGAAGCCATAGACGACCTCGAAGGGAGACTTGCCGGTGGTCGAATGTCTTGCACGGTTGTAGGCATACTCGGCGATGGGCAAGCATTGCTCCCATTCCCTGATGTTCCTCTTGATCAACACACGAAGCAGCGTCGAAAGCGTTCCGTTCGTCACCTCCGTCTGGCCGTCCGTTTGTGGATGGTACGCCGAAGAAAATAGGAGCTTGATTCCGAGCTTAGCGCAGAGGGTTTTCCAAAAGTAACTCAAGAACTTGACGTCCCGGTCCGACACGATCGTTTTCGGCACGCCATGTAGACGAATGACCTCCCTACAAAAGAGAGTTGCAACATGTGAAGCATCGTCTATCTTGTTACAAGGAATGAAATGAGCCATTTTAGAGAATCGATCCACGACAACTAGCACGGAATCTTTGCCATTTTGAGTTCTAGGCAATCCAAGTACGAAATCCATGCTTATGTCTTCCCATGGATGGTATGGAATAGGAAGAGGCATGTAAAGACCATGAGATTGAGCTTTGGACTTAGCTTTGCGGCATGTAGAACATCGGTTGGTGAGGCGTGAGACGTCACGGAGCATCTTGGGCCAAAAATAATTCTTAGAGAGGGTAGCAAACGTCTTGTCGCGTCCAAAGTGTCCCATGAGTCCTCCTCCATGAGATTCCTGCAAAAGGAGCAAACGAAGCGAAGACTCGGGAATGCAAAGTTTGTTAGCTCTCATAAGATATCCATCTTTGATGTAGTAATGTTCCCAAGAAGTGTGAGTCAAGCACTTAGCATAAGCATTTGCAAAGAAAGGATCATGTTCATATAAATCTTTTATGTGCTCAAAGCCAATCACATTCAACTCAAGTTGTGTTACAAGCATGCATTTGCGGGAAAGCGCGTCCGCCACAACATTTTCTTTGCCCTTGATGTATTTGATGACATAGGGAAAAGACTCAATGAACTCACTCCATTTAGCATGACGCTTGTTCAACTTAGTTTGACCTTTGAGATACTTGAGTGTCTCATGGTCCGTATGAAGAATGAATTCATGAGGTCTAAGATAGTGTTCCCAAACACGTAAAACTCTCACCAATGCATAAAGCTCTTTATCATAGATGGGATAGTTAAGTTGCGCTCCCGATAGCTTCTCGCTAAAGTACGCAATTGGGCGCTTTTCTTGCATTAGCACGCCACCTATGCCGGTACCACTAGCATCACAATGAATCTCAAACGGTTTGTCAAAGTTTGGTAGGGCTAGAAGTGGTGCGTGTGTAAGCAAGCTCTTAAGCTCATTGAACGCGGTGTCTTGCGAAGGACCCCAAATGAAGGGTGCGTTCTTCTTACTCAAGGCGTGTAGAGGCATAGCAATGGTGCTAAAGTCCTTCACAAAACATCGATAGAAACCGGCTAGACCAAGGAAACTACGCACTTGCATGAGATTCGTTGGTTGAGGCCAAGTTTTAATTGCTTCAATTTTAGTTTCATCAACGTGAACACCTTGTGAAGAAACGACAAATCCTAGGAAGACAACCTTGTCAATGCCAAAGGTGCATTTTTCCATATTAGCATATAATTGTTGTTTGCGAAGGGCTTGCAAAACCATACGGACATGGTCAACATGTTCCTCAAGCGACTTGCTAAAGACCAGAATGTCATCAATGTAAACCACTACAAAGACGCCTATATAAGGTCGGAGAACAAAGTGCATAAGGCGCACGAATGTGCCTGGCGCTTCCGATAAGCCCATCGGCATGACCAACCACTCATATAGTCCAAACTTGGTTTTGAAAGCTGTTTTCCATTCATCACCCTCTTGAATGCGAATTTGGTAATAGCCACTTTTAAGATCAATTTTGGAAAAAATTGTGGCACCACATAATTCGTCAAGCATGTCATCTAGTCGTGGAATAGGGTGACGGTATCTAACGGTGATAGCATTTATCGGACGACAATCGGAACACATGCGAAAACTTCCGTCTTTCTTAGGCACGAGAAGAACCGGAACGGCACAAGGGCTTAAGCTTTCACGTACATGGCCTTTGTCGATGAGTTTTTGCACTTTCCGTTGTATCTCCTTTGTTTCCTCGGGGTTTATGCCGTATGGAGCCTTGTTTGGAAGTGGTGCACCGGGTATGAGGTCGATGCGGTGTTCGATTCCGCGAAGTGGAGGTAGACCTGGAGGTAGTTCATCGGGGAAGACGTCCGAGAATTCCTGTAACAATTGAGACAACACAAAAGGTGGAGGTGGTGAAGTGTTAGTAGGTTTGGCTTCCCCTTTGCATAAAAGCACAAGGTGGAAGACGCTCGATGGGTTCTCACACACTTCTCTCATCTCACGTTTGGTGGCAAATATGACTAGTTGCTTCTTGTCGCTCATCGTGGAGTCGCTCATATTTGGCTTGTGGCTCTCACTCTCTTTTTGGTGGATCACTCTCTCACCATTCTCTCCACAATGGTTGGTAGGTAAAAGCTTGTCGGCGGCTACTTGACATGGAGACATTGGTCGAAGCACGAATTCCTTGCCCTTCATCTTGAAATGATAGTGATTTGTCCGTCCATTGTGTGTGACTCCACGATCATATTGCCATGGACGTCCAAGAATAAGGTGGCACACGGACATGGGTATCACATCACATTCAAGAGTGTCCTCGTAGGCGCCAATCTTGAAAGAGACTTGCACGGTGTGCTCGACTCGAAGAATTCCGGCGTCGTTGAGCCACTGGACCTTGTAGGGGTGAGGATGCTTTGTCTTGACCAAATGAAGCTTGTCGCATAGCTCTTCGCTTGCCAAGTTGTGACAACTTCCTCCATCGATGATAACCTTGACGGAGCGTCCATTGATGCTGGCCTTCGTATGGAAAATGTGACATCGTTGGTCGTGATCTTGTTGGTGTTGGAGTGTCAAGACTTTGGAGACAACAAGATTGGGGCTTGAGTCATTGTCGCAAAACACTTGACGGTCTTCTTCTTCATTCACTTGGCGATGCATAGCGACATGCTCAAGTGCTTCCATCTCATCATCGCTCATGGAGTCATAAGATCCGTCATCGTTGATGATCATGGTGCGAACGGTCTTGCACTCAAATGACTTGTGGCCTCGTCCTTGGCACTTGAAGCATTTGATGGAGCTCGTCTTGTTGTTGTCTTTGGTTGGAGTTGTAGTTGAGGAAGCTCTTGGCTTGAAGTTGTTGGTAGAAGGTGGACGACTCGATGTAGTCGCATTCTTGTAGCTTGACTTGTCGCCGAAGGTTGTAGATGGCTTGGAAGAGGTAGGAGGAGTAGCCGAAGTCGTTGAAGCTTGGTTGTAGGAGCCGAAGTTCTTGGAGTTGAACTTGGAGTACTTGTAGTCCTCTTGAACTTGTCGCTCCGCTTTGGTTGCTTGATGTACTAGCTCGAGGAGATTGTTGTATGGTTGGAAGTTCGCAATCTTCTTGATGGGATAGTTGAGTCCATTCAAGAATCTCGCCATTGTTTGCTCGTCGTCTTCCGTGATGTTTGCTCTTATCGTGGCAATCTCCATCTCCTTGTAGTACTCTTCAACGGACTTGGTACCTTGCTTGAGGAGTTGTAGCTTCTTGAACAAGTCATGATTGTAGTGGGTAGGCACAAAGCGTGCCCTCATGACTTCCTTCATTTGAGCCCAAGTGGTGATAGGAGGTTCGCCTTTTGCTTCTCTTCTCTCTAGAATTTTCTCCCACCAAATGAGAACATAGTCTTGGAACTCAAGGGATGCCATTGCGATCTTCTTCTCTTCATCGAAGTTGTGAAGGCGAAAGATCTTGTCAACTTTCAATGCCCATGAGAGATAGTCTTCGGGATCAATGCTTCCGGAGAACTTTGGCATGGTGAATTTGAGCTTGCCATAGCGATGCTCGTCATTGTTTCCTTGCCTATTGGGAGGGCGTTCTCGATTTTGGCGGTTTGCCATATCTAGTTGCTCTTGTTGATGTAGATGTTCTTGTTGGGGTTGTTGCTCTTGTCGCGCTTGAGGAGGAGCTTCTCGTTGCATTCTTGCTTGATGGCATCCCTCTTGCACCTCATCCCGAAGGAAATCCTCTTCTTGACGAGTGTGTCGAGTGCGGGCAGCCACATTGCGATGTGCATCTTGTAAAGCTCATTGCGCCTCCATAGCTTGAGCTTCTCGACGTTGTTGTGCTTGGCGATTAGCCTCGGCATCAAGGTCTTCTTGGTGTTGACATGCTCGCTCTTGTTGTTGTTGGCGTAGTCGTTGCCGTTCTTGTGCTTGCTCAAGTGTAGCTTGGTTTTTGCGGCGTCGGCTTTCTTGGTCGTCGAATAGCTCTTGTGAACTCTTGTCATGAAGAGGCTGTCGGTTGTCATGTCAAAGTTGACGTGCAGCTTGACGAAGAGTGTTAGACATAGGTGTACTTGAGGCTTGTGTGGAGTCGGAATGTCGACTTGAGCGGCTTCGTCTTTGAGATGATGTTGAAGAAGGACGTCGGTTGATTATCAATGTCCGGAGCTCGTTGTATTGAGTAGTCATGTTGGTGTTGATGATGTCAAATTGTTCTTTTGTCCTTGCTTCAAATTGGTGCGCGTCCTCGGCGACTTGACCAATGTACTCGCGCATAGCTTCACTCTCTTGATGTAGAGCTCGTTGGACACCGAAGAGATGTAGTTTGGTGACGTAGTTGTTCGCTTCTTGAGGATCGTCGAAGATCGGGTTGGAAGATGTACTTGGCCTATCCATCATCACAAGCAAGTATGTGAGTGGGAAAAAGGAGAAGACAATACCAAAAGTACCTTAACCGAAGTTGAAAATGGATCAATGATCACTCGATAATGTAACCCGGAAATAGCACTATTGGTACCACTTCGTGTCGATTCTCACACCTACACAAGTAAAGCTTTGAGAGGAGCTTGGTTAGGATGTGGCACAAATTCAATGCAATCGTCAAAGTGACTCAATGATGTTGAAAATGGTTCACAATTTGCTCATGCAACAAGTAGATCACTAGCAAAGTAGCACATGGAACACACGCACGGATAGATAAATGTGGTTGTGCAACCAAAGGTGAGCGAAAATGTGGAATCCACGGAAAATGCTCCTGTTGCACAACACTAGAGAGACGCTAACCGATTGCTTAATAGGCGGATACGCACTTGTGCACGACCTATAAGAGGCAAAACGTAACGACTATCTATCACAAGTATGCTATGAGTGTATGATGTGCCGATGCTTGAGCACAAGATGATGTTGCTATGATGTATTATCTCCTTTGATGCAAAGCGTATGATACTATTGTCTTTTTGCTTTGGTTGGCTCTTTTGCTTAAAAGCTTGTGAGCTCTTTCTTTGGGCACTTATGCATGCTTCTCGGATCAAGGTAGCTATTGTGTATGCGGGACACTCTTGTGTCACAAGGAGATATGATGATATGGTATGAGGTATCTATGACTATCACTAATGTGCACAAGTGTCGTGGCCCGGCAATACTCAAATGGCTAGTCTCAATGGGAAAGCTACGCAAAGATGGTTCATAGGGTGACAATGCAATTGCAAGGTAGAAAGAACAAAGTGTCGTCGATGTTACCGTCCTTGCCGAAGTTGAGCGATGGTGTTGTCGAAGTCTTGCCGTTCCAAGGTAGCCCAAACATCCAAGGAAACAGTGAAACCACAACTCAAGTATCCTGGGCAAAGGGAGACAAGATGTTCCAAATCGTAGCAGAGAAACGATGGTGGTTGCGGAAGGTGAGATGAAAGGTGGGTTGTAGCGGAAAGTGGTACGGAACTGAACAAATTCAGCTACGTCAGGGTCTATCGGACGTCCGGAAGTTACCGGTCGTCCGGTCGGTCGGAGGGTGTCGGACGTCCGGAAGTTCCGGAAATCCGGTAAATGTTTCTGTAGGCTGGGTGCTGGTCGTCCGGTGTTTAGCGGACATCCGGTATCTCGAGGCGTGCCGGACGTCCGGTAAACGTCGGTCGTCCGGTGGGTCTGGTGCTAGGTTTCTCGGATCCGTAGAGAAATTGGTCCAACGTGGTCGAATTTGCGGAGGAAAATCGGTGAAAAGGTGAGGAAAAGCTAGATCCACTCGTGGCACAGCAAATCCATGGAACAAAGTCAACAAAATCTTGCCAAATCAACAGATCACAAATTTTTTTTGGGGCTCTTTTTGTGGGGAATTTTCGAAATTGGGAAGAACACAACAAAAACAAGCTAGAAAACAGGGTGTGGGGCTCCAAAATCGTGATCAACCTATGCTCTGGATACCAAGATGATGTAGGGTGGAACCCTAATCAGCAGATCTTTCACGATTGGAGAGTATCCCACGACGAACACGGAGAACACAAGGAGGAAACGGGGGAAAACACGAGAGGAAACACTCAAATCAACACAAAGATGATCACACAAGTGCTAGATCCACGATACATATCGAGATACACGGTCCATAGTCAATGACGGTGGTACAAAGATAGTCTTCTCCCGGAGGAGGTCTTGGTTATCCCGTAGGATCTTCCCCGATGTGGAGGTCTTGAATCCGTGGTGGATCTTCTCCGAAGAGGCGCGCGGTCTCGTGGGAGAGAATCCACACAAAGGTCTGAAATGAGCTATCCAAACACTGACCCGAAAGGAGAGAAGTCAACGAGTATATATTACACGAGTGGTCGCCGTCGGGGCGGACGTTCGCTGGTTACCGGACGTCCGGAGGTTCCGGAGGGACCGGACGTCCGGTAATCCTCGGATTTCCGCTATTTAGCTTCTGTGGTCGTTGTCACGGACGTCCGGTGGCTTCCGGTCGTCCGGTCGTCTGGGAGAGGCCGGACGTCCGGTGGCTTCCGGTCGTCCGGTGCCTGGAAGTCGCCGGTCGTCCGGTGTAGGCCGGACGTCCGGTGCCTATAGCATCTTCAGCCTTCCTTCTTCTTGATCCCGGCACTTGTCGAACTCGCCGTCTTGACCATTGTGCAGAGCTGTCCCGTGGCCTTCACCCAAGTACCTGAGTATGCACAGAGTTCCGGATGAGGGTAGAAGCCATGTCTTGAAGTCACCTCGGTCTCGAGAGCTCTTGCACGGGCTCTAGTCATTGGTCCTTTGGGCACTTGATGGGGCGATGAAGGGTCCATGGGGATGACCTTGGGATGCTTCGCATCAGAGCACCTGGCCAACACAGTATCCACCCAACCAGATGGAGAAGGGGATCGCACGACCGAATCGACCTCGATGGCGGCGCCTGCATCCCACGAGTGGTTGAGGTTCTACCGGGATGACGAGGCGTATGGGATCAAGAAGCAGGTGATGGTGAAGATAGACCATCGGAAAAGCTACATCAAGTGGCTGCTGGAGTGGGACAAGAAGCCTCGCGATTCCCTGCCCAACCTCCCGGAGGAGTGCCGCGAGGCCATGGACGCCATCAAGGCCGAGCATGACGAGAACAAGAGGGTCCCTCGCCGACTTCAAGCGCGATGGGTACGCCTACTGAAAGTGCAACTAATCCCCGGGTGGTTTTGGCAATTAATAACAACATATATATCATTGAACTAATAGTTACTTGAGAATCATTTCAGAGAAGTTCAGTGATATGGGTATGGCAATGACTGAAGAAGTGGACCCCTCAAAATGCTAAGGCAAGCATTGGCAAAAGCTCAAGACTCCATTTTTGGTTTAGTGATCCATGATCACATTGAGTCCATAGGAAAAGCCAATACTATTAAAAGGGGATGAGGTTGTGTTGATGATCTGGTTGCTCAAGTGCTAAGTGATATATCTCCTTCAACTATCAGCAACTTTCACTACAATACACACTCATAAGTAATCTCGGACCAACCGATTTTCCAAACTCAGTCACACCGAGATGAACCACCTCAGCCATAAGCCAAACCCTAGAAAAATCGGTCATTCCGAGTTTGAGATCGGTCTCACCGAAACATGGGCTGCCAAGCTTCTGTAACCGTTTGTCATCATATCGGAATAACCGAGATGACATTTTCGGTCCCACCGAAACTAGCAAGTTCCTGTCTTGACTCAAATCGGACTAACCGAGATGGTATTTTCGGTCCCACCGAAAACCCCAACGTTCACTATATTTGAACTTTTGGTCTGACCGAGTTGTCGACTTCGGTCTCACCGAGATTGCTCAATTATGTGTGTAACGGTTGGATTTTGTGTGGAGGCTATATATACCCCTCCACCCCCTCTTCATTCGTGGAGAGAGCCATCAGAAAGAACTACCACTCCTACCTTACACTTTCTGAGAAGAGAACTACCTACCCTTGTGTTGAGATCAAGTTGCTCCACTCCCACCATATGAAACTTGATTTCTAACCTTCCCAAGTTGCTTTCCACTCAATCCTTTCTTCCACCACAGCCAAATCAGTGAGGAGAGTTGAGCGTTGGGGAGATTATCATTTGAAGCACAAGAGCAAGGAGTTCATCATCATCTACAACATCTATTACCTTTTGGAGGGTGGTGCCTCCTAGATTGGTTAGGTGTCGCTTGGGAGCCTCCGTCATCGAGATGTGGAGTTGAACCAAGAAGTTTGTAAGGGCAAGGAGATCGCCTACTTCGTGAAGATCTACCCCGAGTAAGGCTAGCCCTCCGTGGGCGTAGGCCATGATGGAATAGACAAGGTTGCTTCTTCGTGGACCCTTCGTGGGTGGAGCCCTCCGTGGACTCGCGCAGCCGTTACCCTCCGTGGGTTGAAGTCTCCATCAACGTGGATGTATGATAGCACCACCTATCGAAACCACGGGAAAAATCACCGCGTCTCCAAATTGCGTTTGCTCTTCTCCACCTCCCTTTACTACATGTGCAATTTACTTTCCGCTGCTTATACTCTAGAATTGCATGTGTAGGGTGATGCTTGAATTGATCATAATTGTGAATCTGCCAAAAACTGTTCATGATCAAAAGGCAGAATTTTTTTAATTACAAGTAGTCTAATCACCCCCCCCCCCCTCTAGACATACTTTCGATCCTACAAGTGGTATCAGAGCTTTGGTCTCCATTGTATTGATTTCCATTGCATTGGACTCCATAAGCTTGGTTTCACAACCTAGGAGAGTATGGCGTCTAGTGAGGGTAATTATCGTAGAGGTCCTTACTTTGATGGTACAAATTTTGCTAGTTGGAAGCATAAAATGAAAATGCATATTCTTGGTCATAACCCAGCCGCATGGGGCATTATTTGTGTTGGCATGCAAGGTGAATTCTTCGAGGAATGAAAAGTTCCAGATCGCGAAGCTACACCGGAAGAGTTGCGGATGTTGCAAAACAATGCTCAAGCTTGTGACATTCTCTTCAATGCTTTGTGTCCCGAGGAGTTCAACAAAATCAGCCGTCTTGAGAATGCTAAAGAGATTTGGGATACTTTGATTGAAATGCACGAAGGTACCGAGTCTGTGAAGGAATCAAAGCTAGATATTCTTCAAGGTCAACTTGACAAGTTCAAGATGAAGGATGGTGAAGGAGTCGCTGAAATGTACTCTAGGCTTGCTCTCATCACAAATGAGATTGCCGGCTTAGGAAGTGAAGAAATGACCGACCGATTCATCATCAAGAAGATTCTAAGAGCTTTGGATGGAAAGTATGACACCATGTGCACTTTGATCCAAATGATGCCATACTACAAGACTCTCAAGCCAACTGAAGTCATTGGAAGAATTGTTGCTCATGAGATGACACTTAAGGATAAGGAAGAGCTTCACAACAAGTCAAGTGGTGCTTACAAAGCTACAAGTGATGCTCCCACAACCTCAAGTGACAAGTTAATTTCCAATGAAGAGATAAGCCTAATGGTTAAGAACTTCAACAAATTCTACAAGAATAGAGGCAAAGAGAGAAGCTCAAAGTCTAGTTCATATGATGAAAAGAGATCTTCTAGTCGTGATCGAAACTGCTACAATTGTGGAAGACCCGGACACTTCTCAAATGAGTGTATGGCTCCCCACAAGAGAAGAGAAGAATCTCCAAGAAGAAGATCAAGAGATGAGTCACCTCGGAAAGAGAGAAGGAGTAGAGATGATCGTTATGAACGAAGACCCTCTCGGAGAAGCAAGGATTCGGAGAGGAAAGACAAGTCATCAAGGAGCTACACAAGAAGAAGACATCAAGCTCATGTAGGCGAATGGGTCTCCAGCTCCGACTCCGACAATCAATCCGATGGAAGCTATCACTCCGACTCCGACTACAGTCAAGATGAAGGTGTTGTCGGTCTTGCTCTCGTATCCTCCAACTCCAACTCCTACGACTTATTTGATTCACCAAATGAGGGAATTGGAAGATGCTTCATGGCTAAAGGCCCCAAGGTATCACACCCTGAATTCATTGACTTCAATAGTGATGAGGATGACTTGCTTGGTGAAGATGAGCTCTTGCATGATAAATCTAGTGAGCTTAGTAACGATGAAAATGCTAGTAGTCTTTATAGTCGAGAAGAGTCGAATGACAATGCTATGAAGGAGATTGAGCGTCTAACTAAAGAACTAAACACTCTTAAGTTAGCTCATGAAACAACTCAAGAAGATCATAGAGAGCTCCTAAGATCTCATGAGAAGCTACGCTTCGAGAAGCTCACTCTAGAGCAAGAACATGAGTTTCTAAAAGCGATCAATGACGATCTTCGAAAGAAGAGTTCTTCATATCTTGCCAAACGACTTCTCTTGTCTAATTTCTTGCGACCTATTAAGACTAAGCATGACAAGCATAAGAAAAATTCTTCCTCTAGTAGTAACAATAACCATGTTAAATCTAATGTTGTTGCTTCTAGTAGTTCTCTTGATTCCACTAACAATGTTTCAAGCCAAGTTACACTTGAGCAAGAGAATAGCTTATTGAAGGAAATCATAGAGAAAGGTGTCTACAAGAGTCTTGCCGGAAGCAAGAACTTTGAGGAAATTATTCGCAAGCAAGGAAGGCACCGGAAGAATCAAGGAATTGGTTTTGAGCGAAAGTTCAACGCCGAAGGTGTTGAGTGGGAAGAAGGTCAATACCCTACTCCACAGTTTGTTTCTCAAAAGGAGAAGTATGATCCTACTTCTTCCAATGTGGAACAAGCTCAAGATGACCTTCCACCACAAGACCACAAGCTAAAAGCCAAGGACAAGCTTCAAGAGGAGATTGATGCATTCATTGAAGCACCTCAAGCCATGGTCAAGTGGGTTCCTAAGGACACGTCAAGTTCTACTTCGTCAAGCTCAACTACAACCCCAAGGATTCCCATCAAGATGATGTGGATCCCGAAGAAGAAGAACTAGAAGGTTCTTGAGGGTGACTCCGCCAACATACTTCACTCACATTCATTTTGGCAACTTGTGCAATCAACTTCC
Source organism: Secale cereale (assembly GCA_902687465.1). NCBI lineage: Eukaryota > Viridiplantae > Streptophyta > Magnoliopsida > Poales > Poaceae > Secale > Secale cereale. The sequence continues at coordinate 827,387,118 of LR738715.1, read as the reverse complement.
ACATCATGCACTAGTTCATGGAGTCACAAACCCTCTTGTTGGTAAGTCAAGGGACAAGGTAATCATTGCTTTCATGGACATCATCTATTGTGAACTTCAATCTATGTCTATGGATATCCTTGTTTGTTCCTTGTGGGACTAACCCATGTAGGTATTGAAAGTGCCCTAATCCAAAGGATAGCTCCCAACTCTTGATGATCTACATCAACATTGAGCATCCACATCTTCAACATCTACATGAAGTCTTCTACGACAACCCAAGGTTAGTTTGACCCTTTAAAAGGGGTTCTCACATCTAGGGGGAGCTTTACTCTAAAAATTGAGTTAAAGCATCTCCAAATGATGTGAACACATCAATGCTTTATGTAAAAGTGGTAACCCCACTTGTGCTTAAACGATGAGTATGACCTATGATCAAATGTTCTCATTTGGCTCCTAAGTGAAATACTCATATAAAGATGACCTAGTCATCGACAAATTATGTGCTAGTAGCTAGAGTTTTGGTTGTGCATGTTTGACACATATTTCATTTGCTATCTTATTGTGTGAGCATGTTGAATGCATGATTTTATCCATTCGAGGACATCCATTTGTTGTTTTGGTTGTGTTGACTTTTCTGGCCAAATGGATGGACAAGAATGCCTAAGTACCTCCCCTAGCTATCTATGCTTTCTTGTCTCAAATTCTATTCATGCTTATATCACAAACTTTGAACAAGTCATTTTCGGACCCTCCGAGTGAGGAGCACTCGGAGCCACCGATCCGTCTAGGGCTAACTTCCAAAACCTTCTAAGTGATTTTCGGACAGACCAACTTTCTCCCACTCGGTCAAACCGAAAAGCACTTAGACTGATCTAGGTTTCATCTCGTGAAACCGAGTTCTAAATCTCGGCGTGACCAAAATGCGTAACTGCATAGCAGTTATCCATCTCGGTGTCACCGAGTTTTTCAACTCGGTCCCGCCGACAGCAAAGGGATATAAATACTGAGGGCAGCGCGCGTTGATTATTCCTTCAAACGTTTTCGCTCCCACGTCCCTTGCTGCCGTCGCCCTGATCTCCGGATCGTCGCTGTCGTCGCCTGTGCGCCCTCGCCGCAGGTCTCCGCCGCCGTCAACGGTCTTCTCCTCCGCGCCGTTGCCACCGTAGAGGGACTCCACCAAGTTAGGGTGAGTCTCGATCCCTCTCGTGCTCCCCATCCGATTCAATGCACGTTTGGTTTGCCCTATATCTGGCCACGTTTGAAATCTTCCTTAACATCAGATCGGTTCTAGTTTCGAGTAAAATTCTTAGGGTTAGGTTTCCACGGAATACATCTCGGTGAAACCGATTTTAAATTTTCGGTGTGACCGATTTGGCCTCTGGCCATTGCACTGCACTTTCGGTCCAACCGAGTTGTGCAAATCGGTGTGACCGAAGTAGAGTCTTAGTGAAATCCTAGTGTTTCGGCAGGACCGAAACCCACTTCGGTCTGACCGAAAGTGGTGTGTAAAGTTTCTGTTATACACTTCGGATTCACCGAAACTGAAAATTGGTTTGACCGAAATGCATTCTGTGAAAACTTAAAACTAAGATTTGAACTCATTTTGTTTGCAAAAACTGCTGCAGTTTGTGATAACTCTTCTACTCTGCCTATACCTTATCTATTCACAGGTTGTCAGCCATGTCAGATGCCAGTGACAGCCAGAACAGGTCAGAGTCACCTTTTGCGGACATTCCGGAAGCAGACACTAGTCCTGAGGCAAGCAGTCCAGTTGATGATGGTGAGAGGAGTACACCTAGTGGCTTGCCTCCTGCAGCCACCAGAGCCAGAAAGGAGAGGAATTCTGATGATGAGGATTCTGATTTTGTTGCTGAAGAAGAAGTGTCCTCCAAGCCTAAGAGAAAGGTTGTTGCCAAAGAGCAACAAGGGCAGTAGTCAAAGAAAGGCACCAGCAAGGTCAAGCAGTCAGCTGTTGCCAAGAAGCTGAACTTGGGAGAGCCAGCCCCAAGCAAAGTGAAGAAAACTTCCAAGAGGAAGAGGGTAGTGTATACTGATCCTCATGAAGATGCAGCAGTGGATGAAGAAGAAGAAGCACCCCAGCCTCCTCCTCAGAAGGCTAAGCTCATGGGTGATGCTATTAGGGCTGGAGCCACTTCAAAGCCCAAGAAATCTGCTCAAGCCAAGGCAGCTCCAGCAAAGCCTACTGCCAAGCCCAAGAGGACTACCAGGAACATTCCAGCATCTGAGAAGAACAAGGGTGATGTGCCACCAGCTGATTCTGATGAAGAAGAACAAGTGTTGCTGAAACTCCGTCCAAAACTGCCATTTCACAATGATGCTCATCCTCAAGCCGAGGATATGAAGGCAAGGAAAGATAGAGGTCTCAGGCTATGGAGACAATCTGATCCATATGCCGTGAGGAGAAGGACTGCTGTAGACCCCAGATTTCATACTAGAGAGCAGCAGGACTTCTATGAGACTGTGCTGATGGACAAGAAGCCAATAGTTGCAGATACCAGATACGTTGACTGGAAGTACATTGACAGTGAAGAGCACAGAGACTTCTTTCCCCATGTGCATGAGAGCTTCACTGCATGTGGAGTTGCTGAGTTTGTGGGTCAGAAACTGACAGACTGGAACGACGAGATGATTATGCAGTTCTATGTCACAGCTCATTTCTATCCTGATGGGAAGATCACCTGGATGACTGAAGGTCAAAGGTTTTCTTCTTCTGTTGAAGAATGGGCAGAACTTCTGAATGCTCCAGTGCAACGAGAGGACGACATTGATGTCTATGGGATTCCTAAGAAGAACCATGATTCCATGAAGAACATGTACAAGGAGATCCCCGCAGCAGATTTGGAAGTGTGGAAGCTCGGCTCAGTATACTATCTCCAGGCAGGTCTACCAACCACTAACACTATTCTGAGGCATACCTTGATGCCCAAGTCTGGAGATCATCGCATGATCAAAGGCTATTCTATCAACATGCTGCATATACTTGATGAGAAGGCACCTTTCAAGGTGATGGACTTAATTGTAGAGACCATTAAGAGGACTGCAGCTGACCAGAAGAGGTCATGTGGATTTGCCCCACAGATTCAGATGCTTATCAATGCCAAGTTTGGCACGGGCAAATTCTTGTTGGATAGGAAGCACTTACCCCTGCAGCCAGAGCATGAAGACAATGTTGTTGTGATGGACGAGGAGGATCCAACATCTGTTGAAGGTCAAGCCAAGATTGAAGCTGCTAGGAAAGCCAAAGCTGATAAAGAGGCAGCAGCAGCAGCAGCTAAACCAAAGAGCTTCGGAGAACAGATTCTTGAAGCTACCCAAAGGATTGAACAACGCCTGGCCAGCATTGAACAATCTCAGGAGAGCCTAGAGAGGATTGTTGACGAGAAGATCCACGCTCTGGACGTGAAGCTGACTGAGATTCAGGTGACCGTCAACAAGCTTGAGGCAGACATGGAGGAAGCTAAGCAGGACAGGGCAGAGCTCATGCAGGATGACCTAGTCCAGGATTCTCAACGACAGACTGCTCCGATTCCCAGAGGATCCTGATCAGCAGCTATCCCAGTGACTGACACCAGGACTACCACTTCAGCACCTCCTACAGCTCCAGCAGTCACTCCAGCCACAGCTCCAGTGTCCACTCCTCCAGCGCAGACATCAGCTGAAGTCTTCGCCGATGCCGTCATATCTACTCCGACATCTACCCAGACGGGAGCCGCCAGCAGAGCCCACAGTGACGTTTAGCTCTATGCTTTTTCGAACTTTTTGGTAACTTGTTGCCAAAGGGGGAGAAATTGTATAGATCATAGGGCTTCGAGAGAGAGAGAGAGTGCTCTTTCGTTCTTTTGCAGTTTCTTTGAGATACTTTTGGTCTTCGCTTTTGGTCTTCGACACTTTCAGTGTGCTTGATACTACGTTTGATGCTACCTTAATGAGTGCTTGGTCGTACTATGCCTTAATGTGTGCTTAATGCTTATCATATGCTATTCCTATCTTGTATGATCATTTACTCATGTCTTGGTGATTGGGTGCATGTTATTCATTCTTATCATTTTGTGCGCTCCACCAAGATGTATGTGACATGGAAGAGTGACCCATGATCCTAATCGATTGTGCATTTGCATTCAAACGCAAATTTTAAATAATGCACAAATTTAGGGGGAGCTCTTGCTTATCACATACTTCTCAAAGCGACGATATTATTCACTGATTATATCCTTTGTCGAAGCTTTGATCTATATGTTGTCATCAATTACCAAAAAGGGGGAGATTGAAAGTGCAACTAATCCCCAGGTGGTTTTGGCAATTAATAACAACATATATATCATTGAACTAATAGTTACTTGAGAATCATTTCAGAGAAGTTCAGTGATATGGGTATGGCAATGACTGAAGAAGTGGACCCCTCAAAATGCTAAGGCAAGCATTGGCAAAAGCTCAAGACTCCATTTTTGGTTTAGTGATCCATGATCACATTGAGTCCATAGGAAAAGCCAATACTATTAAAAGGGGATGAGGTTGTGTTGATGATCTGGTTGCTCAAGTGCTTAGTGATATATCTCCTTCAACTATCAGCAACTTTCACTACAATACACACTCATAAGTAATCTCGGACCAACCGATTTTCCAAACTCAGTCACACCAAGATGAACCACCTCAGCCATAAGCCAAACCCTAGAAAAATCGGTCATTCCGAGTTTGAGATCGGTCTCACCGAAACATGGGCTGCCAAGCTTCTGTAACCGTTTGTCATCATATCGAAATAACCGAGATGACATTTTCGGTCCCACCGAAACTGGCAAGTTCATGTCTTGACTCAAATCGGACTAACCGAGATGGTATTTTCGGTCCCACCGAAAACCCCAATGTTCACTATATTTGAACTTTCGGTCTGACCGAGTTGTCCACTTCAGTCTCACCGAGATTGCTCAATTATGTGTGTAACGGTTGGATTTTGTGTGGAGGCTATATATACCCCTCCACCCCCTCTTCATTCGTGGAGAGAGCCATCAGAAAGAACTACCACTCCTACCTTACACTTTCTGAGAAGAGAACTACCTACCCTTGTGTTGAGATCAAGTTGCTCCACTCCCACCATATGAAACTTGATTTCTAACCTTCCCAAGTTGCTTTCCACTCAATCCTTTCTTCCACCACAGCCAAATCAGTGAGGAGAGTTGAGTGTTGGGGAGATTATCATTTGAAGCACAAGAGCAAGGAGTTCATCATCATCTACAACATCTATTACCTTTTGGAGGGTGGTGCCTCCTAGATTGGTTAGGTGTCGCTTGGGAGCCTCCGTCATCGAGATGTGGAGTTGAACCAAGAAGTTTGTAAGGGCAAGGAGATCGCCTACTTCGTGAAGATCTACCCCGAGTAAGGCTAGCCCTCCGTGGGCGTAGGCCATGATGGAATAGACAAGGTTGCTTCTTCGTGGACCCTTCGTGGGTGGAGCCCTCCGTGGACTCGCGCAGCCGTTACCCTCCGTGGGTTGAAGTCTCCATCAACGTGGATGTACGATAGCACCACCTATCGGAACCACGGGAAAAATCACCGCATCTCCAAATTGCGTTTGCTCTTCTCCACCTCCCTTTACTACATGTGCAATTTACTTTCCGCTGCTTATACTCTAGAATTGCATGTGTAGGGTGATGCTTGAATTGATCATAATTGTGAATCTGCCGAAAACTGTTCATGATCAAAAGGCAGAATTTTTATAATTACAAGTAGTCTAATCACCCCCCTCCCTCTAGACATACTTTCGATCCTACACCTACGTCCAGGTCGACGTCTTCAACGACGACGACCTAAGGGCCAACCTCTCCGCCGACCAGTACGAGGTCATCCCCCACGACAGCGATGAAGAAGCTTGATCTACTAAGCAGCATATATCTGTCTGTCTTATGTGTGCCATGGATTAGAGTAGGTTTCCTCCTGGCGATCGATCTACTGTGTCTTAAGTTTTTTTATCAACTATTGGCTGCTAGGTAGACCTGGCCATGGGCAGCCCGGCCCGAAAAAGCCTGACCCGGCCCGGCCCGACGCTGCACCCGGGCCGGGCTCGGGCCTAGATATTCAACCCATTGGCCGGGCCGGGCCCGGGCCCGTCAAATTTGTGTTTTTCTGAAGGGGCCCGGCCCGAGGCCCGTGGCCCGTCGGGCTTTTGCATGTTCGGGCCGGGCTCGGGCCCAAAAAACAGGCCCAACGGCCGGGCCGGGCCGGGCTCGGGCCTGAGTTTTTTGCACCGGACTTTGGTAGGCCCGGCCCGAGGTTTGGCCAGGTCTACTGCTAGGCGTCAACCGACTGATTTTTAGGAAAATCAGTCGGCTCGACAGCTATCCGATCTGATACAGCTAGCATGAATTGCAACACAGCTTGTGTTGACTCATCATTCTCTGTAGCACTGCAGCCTCGGTCACTTATCGCCAGCACACCTCATCCTCCGTCTCATGTAGCCACACCGGCCAGGAACCATCACCGCGTCCAGCAACCCCCACAAAGCAACTGCTCGTCCCCCGTCTCGTGTAGTCGCACGTTGTAGCACCACATGCACGTTGTATTTCAGCATCCGCCTCAAACGACATGCATAGCTTTGCAACTTCGCCAGCGATGACACCTGGGTCGCAGCACCATGCGTGCTGCTTTGCAGCTTCGCCAGCGACGAGACCCAGGTCGCTGCACAACGGGCGTTGCATTGCAGCTCCGCCACCGGAGAGATCCGGGTCACAACAACAATGGTGTTACATTGCAGCTCCGCCGGTGGCGAGACCCGGGTCGCTGCACGACGGGCATTGCATTGTAGCTCCGCCACCGGAGAGATCTGGGTCACAGCAGCAGTGGTGTTACATTGCAGCTCCGCCGGAGACGAGACCCGGGTCGCTGCATGACGGGCGTTGCATTGCAGCTCCGCTACCGGAGAGATCGGGGTCACGGCAGCAGTGGTGTTACATTGCAGCTCCGCCGGCCACGAGATCACAGCTCGTCTGCGTTGCATGGAAGGAACCCGCCGCCGACGAGATCCGGGTCGAAGCAACAAAGCCCGTTGCATTGCAGCTGCGCCGACCACGAGATCCACGGGAAGTAGCATCACGTGCGTTGCATAGAAGCAACCTACCGCCGGCGAGATCCGTGGTTGCAGCTGTTGGCACCTGTTGGATGTTGCGTTGGTGGTGTTCTTGCATCTAGAGAAAGAGAGAAGCGGGGTGGAAGAGAGGCGAATGTGGTTGCAGCAGTAGTGGTGGCGGCCGTGGCATGCTTGAAGCAGCTGTCGGTGGCCTGCAGCCGAGCGTGGTGAGTCACAGCTTTACGGCGGTGGCGCCTGTGAAAGAGATAAGATGGAGGAACGAGGAAGGAAAAGAAATCAGGAGAGATTGGAAGGCCCGTGACGGTTCTGGAGAAGGAGACGTGGGCCACAGGCCACGTGGAGAGCGATGGACGCGGCTTAAAAGTCTGTGGACTCAGTCGGTTTAAAAAGAACGTTTCCCTAAGTTTATGTCCGCAAGTGATGATGTTGTGTCGATCAGAACTACTAGTATTCACCTAGGCCCGTTTGGATGTACATATTCGGAGCGACTATTCGGAATTGGCCTAGACATTCGTCTGTGGAATTCAGTCCCAATTTTGAGAGGCCAGCCCGAGCACTAGCTAACCCCCTCGCAAATTCAGAGCCCCGACCCTCCGTATTTGGTTGCAGTGGAAGAATTGATAAATTTGACCTCAAAGCAAAATTATTTCACAAACTAAAATGTTCTTGAAAATATTTCACATCACTGACCCTTTTGTGCGGCTCCCAACAGTAAGGTGATGCACTCTACTGTGCAACTCCTTACACCTAGGTGCTGCACAGTGTAGTGCAACTCCTTACTGTTAGGCGCTGCACAGTGTGGCGCCTATGTGTTAGGCGCTACACAATAGAGTGTGGCGCCTTGCTATTAGGCGCTGCACATTAGGGGTCAGCTGGGTGAAATTCTTTCAAACATAGTTTAGTTTGTGAATTAGTTTCACCCTGAGGTTAAATTTATGTCTTTTGCCTTGGTTGCATTGGTTGCCTTATCTCTTCGTTGTTCTCGCACGCGAAAAATAAAATGGAGCACCAGGAGATCGAGGTTGATCCGCCCTGCCTTCGCCTCAGCGTACACAAGCTTCTGCGGCATCTCAAGCTGCACCTGCACTGCACGTACCATGCATCTTCTCTGTTAAATTGTGATCCAAATTCTAGTACCGTGTTGGACTAGACGTAGTACAACCGGTGTGGGTGCTGCGTTGATGTCGACGCGTATGAGTACAACTCGTTTACTTGTCCTCCAAGGACTCTTATGTATTGCCCTCATATATACCCCATGTAGTCGCACCTAAGATGGTCTGTGGTCTCGTGCTTGTAATACTCTTCCTCGTAGTGATTGCGCCTTCATGCGTCCGTGGTTTTCTCCCGCAAGCGTTTCCACATTAAATCTGTATCTCTCGTGTCTCGTTTATTTCTCGTTATTATCTAACAACTGGTATACATAGCTGAGGTTCGTATACGAGATTGAGACAAGAGATTAGGGTTCTGTCTGTGTGCGTTGCCGCACGCCGACCAGGCGATCCGTCGGATCGATTTCTACTGCGCCGCCTTAGCAGAAGCCGAGTTCGACAGGAGTTCAAACGAATTCGCTGGCGATCCGTCTGACTACAAGTTACGCCAAGGCGCCGCTGCATCAGCTCTTTCTCCGTTGTACCCGGTGGAAGTCCCGAGGAGCTGCTGCTGCTCACGCGTCAAGGATTCAAGAGGCAGGGACACTGCCAACAATTCGAGTGGCCGTGACGTACTAGTACTAGCACGAGTTGCAGCATGTCTTCTGAGATCTGATTGATTTAAGTACTACTTCAATTAGTACTTGTCCCACATGAAGTCATCTACTATCAGATTTTTTTGTTCTTCAACTGCTACGTTCACCCGAAGCTACAGGTGCTATATCTCTGGTTCTTTGTCTCGCAAATTTATTCTGTCAAGAATATTTTCTTTCGACTTGTACTGCTCTGTGTACACAATTTTATCTACTCATGGCTTCCATGAAGTACGATCTTCTGCTGCTGGACCGTGACACAAGGTTTACCCTATGGCAAGTCAAGATGCGGGCGTTGTTGGCATAGGCTGACTATGATGATGCACTGGATAGTTTCGGGAAGAACCGAATCTAGGACTGGACTGGTGATGAGAAAAGAAGGGATCGTAAGGCTTTGTCACAAATTCAACTCCATTTGCATAATAATATTTTGCAGAAAGTTTTGAGCGAGAAAACTGCCGCCGCTCTATGGTTAAAGCTGGAAGGGATTTGCATGACTAAAGATCTCACCAGCAAGATGCATCTGAAGTAAAAATTATTCCTGCACAGATTACCCGAAGGAGGTAATGTTTTGAATCATATTTCAGAATTTAAGGAGATTATATCCAATCTAGCTGCAATGGAGGTTAAGTATGAAGAGGAAGATACTGCTTTAATGTTACTTTGTTCACTCCAAGTTCTTATACCAATTTTAGAGACACCATAATATATAGTCGTGATACTCTCACACTTAATGAAGTTTATGAAGCTTTGAACTCTAAGGAGAAGATGAAATTAATGGTGCCTCATGATGGTTCAAGTTCATCCCAAGCCGAGGGATTATCTGTGCGTGGCAAGGTAAATGAGAAGAACTCCAATAATGAAAACAGAGGCAAAAGTAAGAACGGCTTCAAGGGCCGGTCACAATCCAGAGACAAGAAGAAGTATTGCAGATATTGCAAGAGAGACGGGCATGACATCTTCGAGTGTTTCAAGTTGCAGAACAAACAAAAGAGGAAAGGTGTAACACCCGGATAATTAAGCTACAGTAAAACTTCGCTAATGATGCCATGTCATCCCGTTCAGTGTTGGTATTCGCGTGTTAGATCAAAACACTCTAAATTCAAATTTAAATTTAGCAAATAGTCAAAGTTTTCAAAACATTAAAACAAAAATGTTCGGGGTGTGACAAATATTGCTATGGTAATTATAGTGAAGAAAACATAATTTTACAAAGTGCCTAAGTGCTTTAAACTAAATAAAACAGAAAAGAGAAATAAATAAAAGAAAAGAAAAACAAACAAAACAAAAACAAAAGAAAGAAGAAAAGGCCCCTGGCCAACTGGGCCAAATGGCCCAGCTGGCCACCAGGCCGGCCCAACCACTTGGCCTATAACCCCCCTGGGGGCCCCGAACCCCCACCGACACCACACTCCCCCCGGATATATCTTCCCTCTCTCTCCCCCGATTGGATCGGGATCGGAGGAGGAGGCCGCCGCCCGGAGCCCCGTCACCTCGTCGCCGCTCGGACCTCGTCGCCGCTCGGACCCCGCCGGAGCTTCCTCGTCGTCGCCTCCTCGTCCTCTTCCTCGAGCACGCCTCGCTCAACTACAGGGCTATGTGAGCCCCCTTCCCTTCCCATCTTCCACATGCCCGATCCGTCGACGTGGTCGTCCGAGCCTAGCTCTCACCATGCTCACCGCACACACTGCACGCCCGTCGCGCCGGATCTCCTCGTTCTGCGCCGGCCCCATCTCCCCTCTGTCCCCGCGTGAGCACCACCGCACCGGCTCGCCCGTCGCCTTGCCGCTGCGCGCGCCAACCGCGTCGTCCCGCATCTCCGCGCACGCGCCGGCTGCCCCCCTGCTCGTCGGCCACGCCATGCCTGAGCCCCACGCCTGTGCACACCCGCGGCCTGTTGCCGCCCGCTGATCGCCATATGTCGTCGCCGGGAGCCGCAGCCACCGCCTGCACCTGCCCCGTGCCGGGCGCCCATCCCCGCGGCGCTCGGACGCGTATCCGGCCTCCGGCCCACCGCCTGCTCGCCGCACCCACTGCCGCAGCACCGCGCTGCTCGCGCCCCACTTTCCCCGTGCCGCACTACGCGCTGCTGCTTCTGCCCCTCCGCCACCGCTGCTTCGGGTCATCGCCGCCGCCTCCCCTGCCGCTGGCCGACCATGGCACATCTGCGCTACCCCCCCCCCACCCCCCGCTTCGCCCCTCGCCGCGACGCCTGCTGCGTCCGGCCGGCGGCCATCCGCGCCACTAACTGCGCTCGAGGCCAGCGCCGGGTTCGCCCCGGCGGGCGCTCATGGCCACGCCCGCGAACCCGCAAAGCCGTGCGCCCATTAGGCCCCGCCGGGCCTATGACATATGGGCCCGAGGGCCGAAAAGAAAATAAAAAAGGAAATAATAATAATATATAAACATAATAGTAGTTGATTAACTTAATTAATTGTGATTAATTAACCTAATCAATTAACTGAACTAATTAAGTCTGTTTAATTACTCTTAGTCAATGACGAACGGGACCCACACGTCAGTTTGACCCAGTCAACCCCTGTTGACTCCTGACGTCAGCATGCACTATTCTGGATAATGTTGGTTTAATTAATAATTAATAAATTAGAAAATGTTTTAAAACTTTAAAAATTAATATAAAATAAGTTGTAACTCGGATGAAAATACTTTATATATGAAAGTTGCTCAGAATTTTGAGACGAATCCGAATACGCACGCCATTCGTCAACCACACGTCCCTAGCATACCGAACCTGCAACTTTCCCCCTCCGTTTCATCCGCCCAAAAACGCGAAACACCGGGAATACTTTCCCTGATGTTTCCCCCCTTCGCTAGTATCACCCGGTACTGCGTTAGGGCACACCTAGCATCATTACATGTCATATCATGCATCGTCATGCATCTGTTTGCATTGTATTCATTGTTTCTTCCTCCTCTTCTCTCTGGTAGACTACGAGACCGACGCTGCTGTTGCCCCGATTGACTACGGTGTTGACGACCCCACCTTTGCTGCCGAGCTTCCAGGCAAGCCCCCCCCCCTTGATCAACCTGATATCGCCTATTCTTCTCTCTACTGCTTGCATTAGATTAGTGTAGCATGTTACTACTTTCGAGAATCCTATTCTGCTGCATAGCCTGTCATTGTTGCTACAACTGTTGACACCTTAACCTGCAATCCTAAATGCTTAGTATAGGATGCTAGTATTCCATCAGTGGCCCTACACCCTTGTCCGTCTACCTTGCTATTCTATCGGGCCGTGATCACTTGGGTGTGATTACGGGTATATACTACATACACTTATACGTGATACATGTTGTGACTAAAGTCGGGTCGGCTCGTTGAGTACCTGCGGTTGATTCACGGATTGGGGGCTGAAAGGACATACTTTCCCGACGGCCCTCTGTGTGGATCTTTGTGGCGGAGCGACATGGCAGGTTGAGACACCCAGTCGAGAGGTGGCCTAGCCCTGGTCATTCTCCGCGGTTATTTCATAATAACACGCTTAACTAGTTTGGATATTTGATCTGCGTCTGGCCGTTAGCCTATACGCACTAACCAGCTACGTGGGAATAGTTATGGGCTCTCGACGTCGTGGTATCAACCAAAGCCTTCTTGACGCTAGCGACTTAGCGGCACGCGCCGGGTTGGACCGCGTAACGTAACTTCCTTAGTAATGGAGGTTGCTAGGTCTTCTCACCGGCCACATACGCAACGTGCAGGTGTGCAATGGGCGATGCGCCTGGACCCCTGCGTGCTTAGGACTTAGACCGGCGTGCTGACCTCTCTACTGTGCTTAGGTAGGGATGCGACGTGTTGATCTTCCGAGGCCGGGCATGACCCTGGAAAGTGTGTCCGGCCAAATGGGATCAAGTGTGCTGGGTTATGTGGTGCACCCTTACAGGGAAGTTAATCTATTCGAATAGCCGTGTCACTCGGTAAAAGGACGACCCAGAGTTGTATTCCGACCTCATGACAACTAGAACCAGATACTTGATAAAACACACCTAGATGAGTTCCAGATATAACTCGGTGGTTGCTCTCTCACGGGGTGATGTGCGGGAGGATCCCCAAGTAGGATTATGCTATTCGAGGTTACTTGGTGAACTTACCATCTATTCTCTTCTACTGCTGCAAGATGGAGGCTGCCAGAAGCGTAGTCTTCGATAAGATTAGCTATCCCCCTCTTATTCTGGCTTTCTATAGTTCAGTCCATAGATACTACCCATATCATTGTTAGTTTGTTACCATTGCATATTTAGTATAGATCCTTGCTTGCGAGTACTTTGGATGAGTACTCACGGTTGCTTTGCTCCCCCTTTTCCCCCTTATGTTCCTTCTTCTCGAATGATGCAACCAGATGGTGGAGCCCAGGAGCCAGATGCCACCTACGACGACTCCTACTACACCTGAGGCGCCTACTACTACGTGCAGTCTGTCAACGACGACCAGGAGTACTTTAGGAGGATCCCAGGCAGGAGGCCTGCTCCTCTTTCGATCTGTATCCCAGTTTGTGCTAGCCATCTTATGGCAACTTGTTTAACTTCATGTCTGTACTCAGATATTTGTTGTTTTCGCTGACTCGTCTATGATCGAGCACTTGTATTCGAGCCCTCGAGGCCCCTGGCTTGTAATCTGAAGCTTGTATGACTTATTTTACTTTTAGAGTTGTGTTGTGATATCTATCAGTGAGTACCTGATCTTGGCCGTACACATTTGCATGCATGTTTAGTGTACGGACAAATCGGGGGCATCACAAGTTAGTATCAGAGCCGACTACCTGTAGGAATCCCCTTTCCAACTCCTTGGCCGAAGTCGAGTCTAGTCATTGCAAAACTTTTACTAACATGGTTGTGTGCCTTACGGGCCCACGTCGCCATTGGGTGGTATTATGATATTTTATTCCTCGTCCTTACTCTGGGATTTTGATCTCTCTTCTATTCGGGTTAAATGATTTTGCAAAAATCTAACTTTAGGTTCTCGAAAATACTTCTCCCGAAGAGCCCCACATTACAGATGACCGTTGGGTGCACCAGAAGATTTTGAAGATACTCTACGATGTTCTGTAGAGACACTTGTTCCATCGCCTTTGCAAATTCCCTACCACTATTATATCAGTATGGATAACTGTATACACTTGACTACATTCAATCCCTTTGATCTTGTTAATACAAGAAGCCCCGAACTGCTCTCTGTTGTTCCGACAATCCTTTGAGCTTACTACCCTGCAGTTCTTGCCTCATGAATACCCCCCTACGGATAATTCCTTGCACTTACCGAGTACCCGTTCTTCCCCCGTTGTTCATAGGTTTCACAAAATTCTTTGAAATACTATTCGGTCTTTCGAAAATCCTCAGCAACCTATTGCTCTTGAAATGCTTGTCTGCTTGCATTATAGTTAATTACATATGTCTAGTAGTTTTCGTTAGCATCCCTTGTCTTAGCCATTTTGATCCTATTGATTCAGTGTGTGCGTATGCACGCAGTCATCTGGTTATCCTTTTTAAAATTATCTTTCCGGCTCAGACGTCATTCCGGACATGAGTCGGTTCTCGGCAATTCAAACCTTTATTGATTGTCCAACTAAGTGTTTTCAACTTATCCATCTTTGATCAGAGCGTCTGCTTCTGATCCTTCGTTTTGGAAACCATAATTTCTTTCTATTTAAGCATCAGACTAATCAGGTGATTCTTGAATCTGATGCCTCTGCATTCTTTCTTCCTCCGAGTGAGTACCGATACTCACATCAGCTACGTAGTGGATAGCTCGATCCATTGTTGGATTGTTATCCGACCGTATCCTTCATATACAATCACCTTGTAAATTCTTCCCCTGATACATAATGTCTTTGGTAAATGGTATCCTCTGCTTGGCCAACCATGCTCTGCTTTTGAGCTTGCTTTTACTTTGAAACTTGTGGTATATGTTACTAAGATGCCCGATGGGTTGAACCTATGCCTTCCCCTAATCCGTGAGAACCCGAAAGTTTTCACAAGTCATACTCTTACGGTGTTCTACCAAATAAAATTCCAACACTACAGTTTTATCAAAGTGAGAGGTGAATGAAATGATATGCATTAAAGAAGTGGAAGTCGACCTTGAACTTTGTGTTCATGCCCATGAAAATGATGTAGACCATCTCGGAAGCTTCTTGCAAAATGATTATCCAGCTGTATGATTCTTTAGGTATTCTTGAATTGAACCCTTACAGTTATGGTTCCGACCATGTTGTCCTGATCTGATATATCTGATCAGAATTCATTCTCGTCTATCGTCTATTTTAGCAAGGTTGAAGTATCTACTGTCATAGGTCAATGACCCGGTTCTACATCTATCATGTTCTACCTTCGAGTATTACCCCCTGTTATCTCGAAGATGTCTTGCCATTGCACCACATCTTACTAACTTTGTTGAAGTAATGTCTTTCCTTGTCATAACCACTCTACGGGTTCTGGGTTATTGTCAACCGAGGACAACGACTAGTGGAATTATCCTGCACTACAAATCAAATACCCCTAGTATTTTACTAGGAAATTTTGAACTCGATCTGGCCATTCCTAGACTATCGGTTGCATCCTGGTCTCGCTATCTTTAACTGTGCTACCTCATCCTTCTCTGGTGCACGAATTCTTCGGTGTGTGAGCACGACTTACGTCGAGCTTTCAACACCATGTTGCTTCTTTCGAAAGGCAACGTTGGTTCCGAGCTTGCATCTTATATATTGATCCTATAACTTACCACTTCGTCATTCCCTGGCTTGCTGCCGTTGTGGTTTGATTGCATCCTCTTGAAACCTCCCGGCAAATGTGTCGGATCACCTTCAACACTTTGACTTCTTCCAAGATGTCAATTGTCTTCATGATGAGAAATACCATCCTTGGCCTCGATGATTTTTATTATCATCGACAACACCCTTGACTTCCCTTCATCGCGAACTTGTCCACATTGTGATTACAACTTGCTCTCCAGCTAGTGTTGTGTTCTGCCTCGAAGTATTACTGTCTTTTATGTCAAGAATGTTGTGGGGATTGCTCCACCTCTTAGAAATTCTCGGTATGATGTTACTTCTCACCATCACCATTCTTCCTTGGTCCCCGTGTTGTTTTTAACCGGGATACCAATATGCTAACGATGCTGCTTGAGTTCTATACTTCTAGCAACCCTATTGTTATGAAGTTAACGATCGACGGTTCGTTCTTAGACTGTTGGTTATTGAATTGTCATTCTAACATTGATCTTGCTGCCTAAGGTCATATTTTGGGCACACCTTTCAACTAATGATTAATGGTGTATGTTTTCCTCGAGCATACAACGTTATATCATTTGAATTGACAAGTGTCTTCTTCTTGTTCACATTATTGTGGAAATCCATCCATCTGGAATTCTTGATGAATTGTCGCTAAGCCCATCAGCCACCTCCTCATCCTCTCCTTGGTTTAATGATGAACTATTGTTTCGGGAACCCGCTCCCATAGTTCATTTCCCGAGAATCTTGAAATGTCATTTCATCGATTTGTGTCGCACCTTTTCTTCTCGAACATCCTAAGTCTAAGGTATCATGATACCAATCGGATCTGAATCTCGGTCAGATATGATGGTTGGGACAACTTTCCAGGAGTTATAATGTTTGTCCTTTGATGTCCCGTAATATGGTGTCATGCCTAGCACCCCTGGTTGGAGGACCTATCATTATAATTTCTTTTGCAAGGATAACCATTCTTCCAGGAGGAAATTGTAAGACTTATTTTATAAGTTGCTCCTGATGGATCATTTGTGTACCCAAAGTCTGGCCCTTGATTGAAACACCATATCATTGCTACCTCGAAGCATGACTATGATACCCCGCTCATCAACAAGAACATTGGAGGCGTGATGCTAAATGTTTCTTGGTCAGTTATCCAAACACCGTTGTATGGGTAACATGTTGATTTATCCTTGCCTCTTTATCTAAATGGTTGGGTACTTACTCTCCTACCCTGTATGCCGTGTTCTTCTTGTCCATGGGAAGGATATACTCCTAATAATTGTGTGTAATCACAATTTTCCATTCCATTTGTTTGTTTAACCTTTCCTTGATCTACATATAATCTAAGTAGTAATAACACTCTGCTTATGTAAACACCTTGTTATACAACTCTGTCGGTAAGACCCTGTTACTATGGTTGGTAACATTCCGGTAACCACCGATGGAAGAAAACTTGCCTACCGGTCCACCTCGTTTCAACGAGCAAGAAAATGGTTCTCTTCGTCCCCCGTCCTTGGTACCGACATTGTTGCCAACTTAGCTGACAGACTATCCTCTCACATGCCTTGATTTATGTGCAAGATGTCACCGCCCTTCCTATTTTCAACCCACATGGTGGGCCCATAACCCACAGGTCCACTGGATTGAAACCTGACCCTTCTTTACAACCTGGATTCTAATGTATCCTTTGCACCTGGCTTCGTATGTGATTCATGAGCTAAATTCTATACCATTATTCATCATGGAATCAAACGCCATGTTATTCCCGTTATTCAAGCCCCCATTCCAGCTTCTGTCTAGGCATCGAATGATTGCGTACCCATTTGAAACTTTGGTACCATCGTATATTGCACTCAACGAATTCAATGAAATACAAATCGTGGGGTACCTCGTGTATTTTCCATTGCGTTCACCGTAAGGTGCCCAACTTTGTGGAGATGCATTCTTCCGGAGTTTTTCCCCCTAGTCGCTTTCGTAGGATGATGGAGATCCCGAAGAAAGGTCGATGACTTGATCACGATGACTTGAAGCAGGGAAATGAAGACATCAACGAAAGGGATAAACCTCTTCGAAAGGGCAGCCAAGACCGAGAAGACTCGTTAGGTTTTCGCAACCAACACTTTTCCCCCATGCTCCACCGCTTACATCTCGAGACGAGATTTCTTGTAGTGGAGGAGAATTGTAACACCCGAATAATTAAGCTACAGTAAAACTTTGCTAATGATGCCACGTCATCCCGTTCACTGTTGGTATTCGCGTGTTAGATCAAAACACTCTAAATTCAAATTTAAATTTAGCAAACTGTCGCCACCGGTCCTTCGGTAAAATAATTACCAGAAGACCGGTCGCTTTATTAAACTAGCAAGGAATAATATTCCTGCTGGCAGACAATTCCTTGATACAGAATTTCCAGTACACTGAATATTATACAAGGTTGAGCTAGGGATGGCTCAACAGATTTTATTACAAGCGCGCCAATATATTACATAGAGGCGGATATGGCACCAGGCAGGGTGGCATACTACTGACTCGTAATAAAAGGCGGTGGGATATGTCACAGCGAGGTGGGTGGTGTGACTCCAATATTTAACAGTTCATCGAGTGTCGGAGTGAGACCCGATGAATTTATTTGGTGGTAGGCGGAAGCGGTATAAAACAGTGATCAACTCCAGGATCGCAAGGGACTGACTGGGACTCCTCTAAGCGTCGGACTCGCTATCGAACTCTTCATCCATGAGATCGCCTTCGTCCACATCTGGCCAAATCAACAAGCCAGGTGAGTACTTTGAATGTACTCGCAAGATAGTTCGAACTTAAGATATAACAAATGTCAACATGAGTGCATATGAGTATTCCAACATAAATGCAACCGGAACAAAATATGAATGCACTGAAAGTAAAGACTGGAAGTCGGGCGGTAATCCTCCCGAAATCCAAAAGATAAAAATAACGGGACCAAACGAGGGTCTGGGTGACGCCTCGTAGGAAAATAATAAATGATAACAGGCCACAGTCGGGCGTCTGAGCGACACCACATAAAGGGTTTATAACCAAAAGTAAGTAACAAGAATGCCTCCGTCGGACGTCTGAGCGACATCACATACAGGGCTTATAGCAAAAATGAATAACAAGAATGCCACAGTCGGACATCTGAGCGACATCACATAAAGGGCTTATAAATAAAAAGAATGCCACAGTCGGACGTCTGAGCGACATCACATAAAGGGCTTATAAATAAAAAGAATGCCACAGTCGGACGTCTGAGCGACATCACATAAAGGGCTTATAAAAGGAAATAATGCCACAGTCAGACGTCTGAGCGACATCACATAAAGGGCTTATAAATAACCGTAGTATGATGATGAAATACTTCTGAAAATAAATACTGAGATGGTTAGTGTGTTCATCTACCAAATGAACTTAACAGAAATATTACTCTGGTTACTTCCGAGAATATACTAGAGACGATCACGGGGTTGATACGAAGATTGACCCTAGGCCATAAACATGGCTACTGAAAGAATTTAACTCTGCAGAGCTTGTATCGTTAACTCATAGCCAACGGGTTCTACTAGCCACGTGGGCTAGTCCCGTCTACGGTGTTTTAGCAGAAACTCAACTAACCAGTACACACCCATTTAACATCCTGTCGTCCGGAATCACCCGCGACGACATCCACGGAAAACTTTAAGACGGGGAGGCTACAACCTCGAATAGCATGGGATCAAACTTATATATGCGCGCTCTAAGGGGTGCCCCCCTCTCGGTCCCAACCGGAAACACCCATGCTCCTGACCGGATGATGGGCTTTAATCCAGCGCCATGGAACCCTCATCCCGGCCCCTCTACTTGGTGTGTACTCGGAAAGTGGTTTACAACCGACTAGACCGTAATCCCCAACGGACGGCCTATGATAGTACTGAAAAGGAGACGAACGGAATCGTGACATGATCTCCGTTGGTACTGAGTTGACCAACTACTGGCATGCTCCAACAATACCAGTATTCCACCCCATCATATCACCATATGATCGAGGTGGTTCAACATTCTCCTTCGGGACTCACCCGAAGCATCACTTGCATGAAATATGCCATACACATATGCTCATATAATCATGCCTATGAACGAGCTACTCGTGCAAACATGAAATACACTCATCATATCAAGAGTTCAAACATGCTTGCCTGGTTCTGAAAAGTTGGAGCCTAACTCGGCGTGATTCGCGTCTCCATCACGGCCTCCGGTATCTATGTATTCAAACAAATATATACTAACATAAATACCGCGTGTGCAAATAAAGTTGCTCAAAATATTTCCACATAAATATGACAAAAAACTAGACAGAAAACCAAGATGGACAGAAAAAGAATCAACTCAAAATCACTTTTAGTTTAAAAGATAACAAGGTTTCTGTCTAGGGACCTATCTGTAATGAAACAGAAAAGATCCAGGGGCTAGAACAGAAAAGGACAAAACGAACCGGTACGCAGTACGTCACCCGCAGAGGGAAAACGCACTTTGCGTAAATACGTCAGCAGAACATGGTTCGAGGGGAGATGTGAGAGACTGACAGAGGGACCCCACCTGTCAGGTTTGAAAAACTAAACAGAGCCGCGCCGGCGACAATGCTGCGGTGGTCGCCGGCGTCGATCCACGGCGAGATAAGGGAGGGGAGTGGTACCTATAGCTTCACGGTGATCTTCTGCGTCGAACGGTGGTGGAGTTGGGTGCCGGCGAGTCCCACGTCGATGGCGAGCTTAACTCCGGCGGACGGCGGCTCGGGTGTTTGTGGACCTCGTCGGAGAAGGTTTCTGGAGAGAAATTCGGCTGGGGGTTAGGACTAGGTGGATGCCAGGGTACTACGTTCAAGCTCACGGCGGCGGAGGAGCCCTCACCGGAGTGAACGGAGCTGGAGCCCGAGGCGGAGGCAGCTGGCCGGAGCCGGGGAAGAAAAGCCTCTCGGGGCCCTTCCAGAGGTTGGGCGTGGTCTAGGGAAGTAGTGGAGGTGTGTGTGCTCGAGCACGAGCTCGGGGGTGCCTTTTATAGGCGGCTCGAGGTGGCTGCCGTGGATGGATAAGTCCGGCGAGCCAATTATGGCGATGCAGTGGTCGGACGGCGGGTTTAGGAGCTTGAGCATCTTCCAGGAGTTGTTATGGTTCCATTCCCGCGCCTAACCTAGCAGGAGAGGTAGAGTTACGACCTGTCACCGACGGAACGGCCGTGCGGCACGTCGGCGGCAGAAACGGCGCTCTACGCGTGCCAGGCCACGTCAACGGCGTGCCAGGTGTGTGCTGGCTGTGGAGAAGGACACGCGGGGCACTTGGGTGGTCTGGGCGGCGCGAAACGGCGTGGAGCTGCGGCGTTGCGTCTGTCAGCCGCCACGGGCGGCGCTGTGGCCGTGGCAGCCGCCGGCACGGTCGGGCCAGGGCGCCACCGACGCCCAAAAGCTGCCAAGCGACAGTGTGGCGCGCGGATAAGAAGAAGCTGCAGTGCAGCATCGAGCCAAGGGAGATACAGACGGAGTTTTGTCGCCGCGCCCGAAGACTGTCGAAACTGACGAAACTGAGGAAGTGTTCGACTGTCGACAGTTTCAGTTAACAGCTAACAGTTTAGTGTAGACTAGGTGTTTGATGAAATGATTCTGGTATTTGTGCAATGCTTCTGGAGCTAATTTTTGGTGGAGTGGCCTCTTGATGTATCTAGAGGCTGCATGATTTTTCACAGAATTTTTGGATAAAGGTAAATATGAATTTCACCAAATTTTGTAAATCTGGTCCAAACTTGCAGCAGATGAAATTTGAAAATTTTGAACTGTGGACCAGTGAAACAAGATGAATCTATGTTGTGGGTACTAAGGACTATCTAAGAGAGTTGGTTTGGAGTCAAATAGGTAGATGAAAAAGGTGGTTCCTTTGTAAATCACCAAGGTCCACTATAAAAGATAGAATTTGTTTTTGAAGTGAAATAAATAGGAGAAAAATCCCAATAAGGTTCAAACTTGCTGGAATTGATGAAATGCTTGTCCCATGGTGTGAAGAGAGTCTTGGAGAGGATTGTTCCTGTTGGGAACATGGCAAGAGGAAGTTTGGGGGGGGGGGATAGGTCAAGACTAAACTTGAGAATTTTAAAACAAGAAGAGGTGAACTCAAACAACTCCATTTGAATCTCAACTTGTGCTTGAGCCAAACACAAGAGGAGAACTTCAAGGCTAAAAACCAAGCTTGAGAAGATACCCAAACTTTGGCAAAAAGGGATTTTAGAAGGGCAAAAGAAAAGATCAAACAATCCCCTTTCAAAAAGGCCAAAATTTTGCAAGAAAAACCAAATCAAAAATTTGGGTTGTTACAACACCTACCCCCTTAGGAAAAATCTCGTCTCCGAGATTTCAGCTGATCCTCAAATAGGTGCGGATGTTATGTCCGAAGGAAATCTTCCCTTTCCCATGTTGCCTCATCCTCTGTGTGGTTACCCCACTGAACCTTGAGAAATTTAATAGTTTTCTGACGGGTCCTCCTTTCAGACTCCTCCAAAATCTTCACTGGGTGTTCTCGGTATGTAAGATCTGGTTGCACGTCAAGATTTTCATGTGACACATGTTTCTCTGGGTTGCTTACACATTTCCGTAGTTGCGAGATGTGGAACACGTCGTGTACGTCGGACAATTCCTTGGGGAGGTTGATACGTCCAAAACGTATCTATAATTTCTGCTTGCTCCATGCCACTTTTGGGTGATATTGCTATGATATTCATACACTTCCATACACTTTTGATCATATTTGGACTAACTTACTAATCCAGTGCACCCCAGTGCCAGTTTCTGTTTTCGGCTGTTTTTGTATTTCAGGTTTTCACGTTTCGAGAACTGCCCAGAAAAATCCAGAAAAATTATATAAAAAATCAGCGATCCAGAAACAACACTATGTCCGAAGGGCAGCCTGGGGGGCCACAGGGGCTCCAGGCGCCCTGTGGGCGCGCCCCCCCTGGGCCGCGCCGGGGGGGCGCCTGGGCCCCCCGAGGCTCCCCCAGTGCCCTACTTTGGCATATATTTAAAGGGTCCTCCGTAACCCTCAGAAGAGGACTTATTTTCGCGATCCCATCTCTGTTCCGTCGCCGCCGCCGCTTCCAAGATCGGGAGCACCAGGAGAACTCTTCCCGGCACCCTGCCGGAGGGGAGGATCACCACCGGGAGCTTCTCCACCACCATGGACGCCTCCCGGATGACTCATGAATAGTCTCCCTTGGACCATGAGTCCATGACCAGTAGCTATGTCATGTTCTCCTCCTGTTCTTGTGCTTCACTAATTAGTCCTCGTGAGCTGCCCTACATGATCGAGGCACCTATGTAAGCCTTATGCTGTTGCTATGTTGAGTTTGCTGGGATCCGATGGATTGTGAGATTATGTTCAGATTGATCTTGAGTAATATATTTGATTCACCTCTTTTATATTTTAGTTCATAAGTAATTCTTGCATGTTCTCCGTTGTTATTTATTGCTTTGGCCGAGTAATAGGTAGTGACTCCAAGAGGGAACGTTATGCTCGATTGTGGGTTCATGCCCCTCGATGACTAGCTTGAGTGACAGAAACAAGAGTCTAGGGGATGTGATGTTGCCACAAGGGGGAAAACAACGGTGCTTGTGCCCGCGGGTGCAAGGATTGTTTACTTTACGCAAAGTTCTTTTAATGCAGTTGTCTGTTGCATTGAGTTTACACTATGGATGGGAGTCGCAACTTAATACCAGCGAGATGTTCTGGATAGATATCTCAAGGTGGATGATTAGTAGTAGATATTGATGGATTTCGGTCTACTTAATTTGGCGTACCGCCCATGCTTTGAACCTCAACCTTTCTTGCAATGTAGTCAGCATTGGTTTGCGTTCGTGGTCCTGTCAATTGCCCAGCTGTAATTTGTTTACCTCACATAGCTGTTTTATCGTCTTTTGGGAGAGAGACATCACTAGTGAACATCATGAGACTCCGGTCCATGTTACCATCATTGATCACATCCACTATTTACTTTTTGCTATTTACTTACTATTGCAAAACACTATCTATCACTACTATCATATTGCTTTTAACCCTTTGTGAACTACAAGGCCGGAGAGATTGACAAGCTCTCTGTACTCGTTGGGAGCAAAGTTATTTGTATATGTGTGCAGGTCCACGTTGATTGCTAATTACGCCGTTAGCAGTTGACACCTACTTGTTGAACCTAGGAGTCTCTGGGGATTCGATCCTTGGCATCTTTGCTAGGGGAAAACACTTCTACTTACTGCATCTTACACCTTCCACTTGGGGTAACCAACGAGGGGTTCGAGGCCCATCAGAGGTCCAGTTGGTAAGCTACTGTGCCTCTTCGTGCAATTATACGGAAGGGTCTGATGAATCGTGGTGCCAGTTTCCCTTTGATTTTAAATCGTTGTAGTCCTCTCATTGGTGACACACGCAGGTATACGTCGTCACCGGGCTCAAAACTTATTTCCCGATGCTTTTGATCGTAATAGCTCTTTTGTCGGCTTTGGGCAGTCTTGAGTCGATCCCGTATCATTTTTACTCTCTCCTCGGCTTCCTTTAACATATCGGGGCCGAATATGCGGTTGTCCCCTGTTTCCGACCAATTTAATGGAGTACGGCATCTTCGTACGTACAATGCTTCGAAAGGTTCCATCTGGAGGCTAGCTTGGTAACTATTGTTGTATGCAAACTCGGCATATGGTAAGCTTTCCTCCCAACTGGCCCCATAGGTGAGGACACATGCCCTTAGCATGTCTTCGAGTATTTGATTTACTCGTTCCGTTTGTCCTCCAGTCTAGGGGTGGTAAGCCGTACTGAATGTTAGTTGCGTTCCGAGGGCTTGCTGCAACTGGTCCCAAAATTTTGAGACGAACTGAGTACCCCTATCGGATATTATAGTCTTGGGAACACCATGTAGGCATACTATCCGGGCGAGGTAAAGCTTGGCGAGCTTTTGGGTGGTGTGTGTTGTCTTGACGGGTATGAAATGTGCCACCTTGGTCAGTCTATCTGTGATGACCCATATGGCATCGTTACCGTGTTGTGATCGTGGTAGTCCAATAATAAAATCCATCCCGATATCATCCCATTTCCATTCTGGTATCTTGTTTGGCTGTAATAGCCCTGCGGGTTTTTGGTGCTCGGCTTTAATGCGTTGACAGGAATCGCAACATGCAATAAATGTGGCTATATCCCTCTTCATGCCGTGCCACCAAAATCTTTCCTGAATGTCCTTGTACATTTTCGTACCTCCAGGGTGGATTGAGTATGGAGTGGTGTGGCTTTCTGCTAGAATTTGTTGTTTAAGGTCGTTGTTATTTGGTACGCAAAGTCTATCTCCGAACCATAATATTCCTTCACGGTCCATGGTGAATTCTGAAGCCTTGCCTTGACTTACTTTTCTCTTTATTCCTTCGATGTTGGAGTGTCCAAGTTGAGCCCTTTTTATCTGCTCTATCAGTGTAGGTTGTATTTCTAACTTGGATACTTCGCCCTCCGTGACCATTATTAGGTTGAGTCTGGCAAATTCTCGCTGAAATTCGGGTCTCAGGTTCTGTATGCTGCCGCTGTTCGGGTAACGGCTGAGAGCATCGGCTACCACGTTTGCTTTCCCGGGGTGATAGTGGATACCAACGTCGTAATCTTTTACCAGTTCCAACCAGCGTCGTTGTCGTAAATTTAGATCTGGCTGTGTGAAGATATAGCTGAGGCTCTTATGGTCCGTATATATTTCACAGCGGTTTCCAAGTAAGAAGTGCCTCCATTCCTTGAGTGCATGAATGACTGCTGCCAACTCCAAATCGTGAGTAGGATAATTTTCTTCATGTTTTCGCAGTTGCCGGGATGCGTAGGCGATTACTTTGCCTTCTTGCATCAGTACGCATCCGAGACCTTTCCGAGATGCGTCGCAATATACTTCAAAGCTCTTGTGTATGTCTGGCACAATTAATACTGGGGCTGTCGTTAACCTCTTTTTGAGCTCTTGGAAGCTTTTCTCACATGCTTCGGTCCACTCGAATTTCTTATCCTTCTTGAGTAGCTGGGTCATTGGTTTGGCTATGGTGGAAAATCCTTCAATAAACCTTCTGTAATATCCGGCCATACCGAGGAAACTGCGTATATCCATCACACTGGCTGGCGACTTCCAGCCAAGTACAGCCTTGACTTTATCTGGGTCCACAGCAACTCCTTCTTGCGTTAATACGTGTCCTAGGAAACCCACTTGTCTCAGCCAAAATTCACATTTGCTGAATTTGGCGTAAAGTTGGTGTTTCCTTAATTCTCCCAGTACCATGCGGAGGTGTTCAGCATGTTCTTCCGGTGTTTTGGAATATACCAAAATATCATCAATAAATACCACCACAAATTTGTCCATGAATTTCATAAATACCTTATTCATGAGGTGGACGAAATATGCGGGGGCGTTGGTCAGTCCGAACGGCATTACTGTAAATTCATAAAGTCCGTATCTTGAGGTGAATGCTGTTTTCGGAATATCTTCTGTGCGTACTTTCAGCTGATGATAACCTGACCTTAAGTCAACTTTTGAGAAAACCTTGGCTTGTGCGAGATGGTCAAATAAATCATTTATCCGTGGCATCGGATATTTATTTTTGATTGTGACCATGTTGAGTGCTCGGTAGTCTATACACAGCCTCATGGTCCCGTCTTTCTTTTTGGCAAATAATACCGGCGAGCCCCAAGGTGATGAGCTGGCCCGTATAAATCCTTTGTCCAGCAATTCCTTTATTTGCTTCTTTAATTCAACCAACTCGGATGGCGCCATTCTGTATGGTTTCTTATATATGGGTGTGGTTCCTGGTGCTAGCTCAATAATGAACTCTATTTCCCTGTCTGGCGGCATGCCTGGTAATTCCTCGGGAAATACGTCTGGAAATACACATACAACTGGAACCTTGCTTAACTCAGATGTATCAACTTTGTTCAACTTTGGTTGCCGAGATACTGGTCTCTCCTGAGCTGCGACTCTTATTGTTCTTCCATGATGATGAGTAAGAATCATTGTTCTGTTGAAGCAGTCGATAAATCCTTTATTGGTGGTTAGCCAGTCCATACCCAGGATAACATCTAGTCCTTTGTTTTCCAACACAATGAGGTTTGCGTGAAATTTTAATCCCTCAATCTCAATGGTCAAACCTCGGCAGTAATTTTGAGTGATTTGCTTACTTCCGGGGGACTTGATGGTCATTGATTTTCCCAAGGGAAGCATTGAAAAACCATGTTGCAAAGCAAAACTCTTCGAAATGAACGAATGAGAAGCTCTAGAATCAAACAAAACCGTGGCAGGTATTGTGTTGACAGGGAACGTACCGAGTACGATATCCGGTGCATCCTGTGCCTGCTCCTTGGTCACATGGTTCAGGTGGCCTTTCCTGTGATTGTTATTGGGGTTGAAGTTGTTATGCTTGGGTGCGGAATTGTTCCCGTTGTTGTTCGGCTTTGGTGCTGAGTTTCTTGGCTTAGGGCACTGTTTAGCATAGTGTCCTTCTTCTCCACATGCATAGCAGGTAACACCCGGGCGATAGGTGAAATCCTTGTCTCTTGCATGAAAATTCTTATTTGGACGTGTGTCGTTGGTCGTGGGTCTGTTCACAACGTTCCTCTGGAAATTCATTTTATTCTTGTTGTTGCGGGGGTGGTTGGTCTGATCCTTTTTCCTCTTGCGAATATCCTCCAGACTGCGACGTTCATTTTCCAGTGTAATGGCTTTGTCAACCAGTGTCTTGAAATCTGGAAAAGTGTGTACGACTAACTGGCACTTTAGTGCTGGTGCCAGTCCGTCCAGGAATTTCTCCATCTTTTTATTTTCTGTCATTCGCTCTTCGTTGGCATATCGTGATAATTGCGCAAACTAACTGTTGTACTCCTGTACTGTCATGCCTCTTTGCTTGAGATCATCAAATTCTCTTTTCTTGATTTTCATGATACTCTTAGGGATGTGTGCTCCACGGAAGCCTTCCTTGAAATCTTCCCAGGTGATATTATTTATGTCGGGATGCATAAGCAGAAAGTTTTCCCACCATGACGCGGTTGCTCCTGTGAGGTAATGTGGTGCGTACAACACTTTTTCGTGGTATGAGCATTGTGCCACAATTAACTTCCTCTCAATGTCTCGAAGCCAGTCATTGGCCTCAAGAGGCTTGTCTGTGTGTGAAAATGTTGTCGGACGCGTCTTCTGAAATTCAGACAACTTTGAGTGCCGCGGGTATGGTTCGCGGTGATTTCCCATGTTAATGACATGGTTCATCATTTCTTGGTGCTGTTGCTGACTTTGCTCGTAAAGGCGGCATACTTGAGAAAATGTTGTCTCACTGCCCTGCTGACTTGACTGCCCCTGTGAGAAATTGTTGTTTGTCTGCGTGCCATAATTTTCCTCCGGCGAACTTGGCATGGAACGTGTCCAGGGACGAGTCATTTCTTATGCTGGGATAACAAAGCAGAAAACCTGAGAAGAACCGAGCAGCAAAATAAACCAAGATTTTGCAAAAGCGATCAAACACGAGCTCAAAAAAGATTTTTGAGATAAACTGGTCAATTGCGCACGGAGAAGGCTGCTAGTACATATGTTACACGCAGATCCTAATTATACATACGTCACTCAGGGTGTGCGTACACATCCTGACATGTTATTTGAAACTAGTGCACTCCTCCAAGGTCCTACATGATGTGCAAACAGACTACTCCCAACAACCTATTTTACATATCGCACAAATATTACAAGCGAGCGCGACGCATCGCGAAAACACGCGCTTAATCGGAGATGTTGAAGACTTCCCTCGGCCTGTCGAGGGTAAGGCCCAGTGGCGCTGGAGACTCAACTTCCTCCTCATTGATGGGCTCCAGGCGTGGAGTATGAGTACGAGGTGTCGAAGCAGGTGTAGCAGGCGGTGCAGCTCTGACTGGAGTTGGAGCAATGACTTGGTCAAACTCCTCAGTGGTAGGCAGACGGCGAGCGGTGGCCATGATGGAAGGTGTATAGGAGGCGGCGGACGAGACAAATGTCATTGGTGGTGCGGTATGGAGCAGCTCCCTCCTGTTGGCGGAGCCACTCTGGACCATCTCCATACGGGCGGCCACCAGGTCGTCCAGCAGATTATCAAAGGCTTCCTCAAGTGTCGTGAGGTATTCAACTATTGATTCAATGGCTTCGTCACGCTCCCCATTTGCACATGCAAATGCATAGTGGCACGTATAAGGCACGTGGCATGGGAGGTAACGGAAGCGACGAGTCTTCATCGAAGGCAGAATGTCCCGGAGACGAGCTATCGCCTCACGGGCAGCCATCTGCAGAGCATGCCTCTCCGAAGGCATGGCTCTGCCCACAAATCGAAGGCGGCACGCTTCAGAACGCCCACCTTTGAAGTGTACCACAGCCTGATGCATAGACACGTTGTCGTTGAGCTTGTGACGGTAGAGTGTAAATTCGGGACGTGTGGATGGCCCGATTGCGACTTTGGTGATGGCGATGAGGAGCTTTACAAACCCCTCAGGAATGTTGGCGAACACCTGTACATCACAGTCGTTGCTGGCCATCTACAAAAGTAGACAAAAATTCCGAATAGTCAGGCCATAAATTTATGCTGACCAACAGAAAATTGCTACAGATGTAAAAATGCTAAAAAGCAGATTTTTCGCTAATAACCGATTAGCGAGCGCACCTAGTGGCTTCCTACAGTCAGCCTGGCTCTGATACCAAGGTTTGTCGCCACCGGTCCTTCGGTAAAATAATTACCAGAAGACCGGTCGCTTTATTAAACCAGCGAGGAATAATATTCCTACTGGCAGACAATTCCTTGATACAGAATTTCCAGTACACTGAATAGTATACAAGGTTGAGCTAGGGATGGCTCAACGGATTTTATTACAAGCGCGCCAATATATTACATAGAGGCGGATATGGCACCAGGCGGGGTGGCATACTACTGACTCGTCATAAAAGGCGGTGGGATATGTCACAGCGAGGTGGGTGGTGTGACTCCAATATTTTACAGTTCATCGAGTGTCGGAGTGAGACCCGATGAATTTATTTGGTGGTAGGCGGAAGCGGTATAAAACAGTGATCAACTCCAGGATCGCAAGGGACTGACTGGGACTCCTCTAAGCGTCGGACTCGCTATCGAACTCTTCATCCATTAGATCGCCTTCGTCCACATCTGGCCAAATCAACAAGCCAGGTGAGTACTTTGAATGTACTTGCAAGACAGTTCGGACTTAAGATATAACAAATGTCAACATGAGTGCATATGTGTATTCCAGCATAAATGCAACCGGAACAAAATATGAATGCACTGAAAGTAAAGACTGGAAGTTGGGCGGTAATCCTCCCGAAATCCAAAAGATAAAAATAACGGGACCAAACGAGGGTCTGGGTGACGCCTCGTAGGAAAATAATAAATGATAACAGGCCACAGTCGGGCGTCTGAGCGACACCACAAAAAGGGCTTATAACCAAAAGTAAGTAACAAGAATGCCTCCGTCGGACGTCTGAGCGACATCACATACAGGGCTTATAGCAAAAATGAATAACAAGAATGCCACAGTCGGACGTCTAAGCGACATCACATAAAGGGCTTATAAATAAAAAGAATGCCACAGTCGGACGTCTGAGCGACATCACATAAAGGGCTTATAAATAAAAAGAATGCCACAGTCGGACGTCTGAGTGACATCACATAAAGGGCTTAAAAATAAAAAGAATGCCACAGTCAGACGTCTGAGCGACATCACATAAAGGGCTTATAAAAGGAAATAATGCCACAGTCGGACGTCTGAGCGACATCACATAAAGGGCTTATAAATAACCGTAGTATGATGATGAAATACTTCTGAAAATAAATACTGAGATGGTTAGTGTGTTCATCTACCAAATGAACTTAACAGAAATATTACTCTGGTTACTTCCGAGAATATACTAGAGACGGTCACCGGGTTGATACGAAGATTGACCCTAGGCCATAAACATGGCTACTGAAAGAATTTAACTCTGCAGAGCTTGTACCGTTAACTCATAGCCAACGGGTTCTACTAGCCACGTGGGCTAGTCCCGTCTACGGTGTTTTAGCATAAACTCAACTAACCAGTACACACCCATTTAACATCCTGTCGTCCGAAATCACCCGCGACGACATTCACGGAAAACTTTAAGACGGGGAGGCTACAACCTCGAATAGCATGGGATCAAACTTATATATGCGCGCTCTAAGGGGTGCCCCCCTCCCGGTCCCAACCGGAAACACCCATGCTCCCAGACCGGATGACGGGCTTTAATCGAGGGCCATGGAACCCTCATCCCGGCCCCTCTACTTGGTGTGTACTCGGAAAGTGGTTTACAACCGACTAGACCGTAATCCCAACGGACGGCCTATGATAGTACTGAAAAGGAGACGAACGGAATCGTGACATGATCTCCGTTGGTACTGAGTTGACCAACTACTGGCATGCTCCAACAATACCAGTATTCCACCCCATCATATCACCATATGATCGAGGTGGTTCAACATTCTCCTTCGGGACTCACCCGAAGCATCACTTGCATGAAATATGCCATACACATATGCTCATATAATCATGCCTATGAACGAGCTACTCGTGCAAACATGAAATACACTCATCATATCAAGAGTTCAAACATGCTTGCCTGGTTCTGAAAAGTTGGAGCCTAACTCGGCGTGATTCGCGTCTCCGTCACGGCCTCTGGTATCTATGTATTCAAACAAATATATACTAACATAAATACCGCGCGTGCAAATAAAGTTGCTCAAAATATTTCCACATAAATATGACAAAAAACTAGACAGAAAACCAAGATGGACAGAAAAAGAATCAACTCAAAATCACTTTTAGTTTAAAAGATATTAAGGTTTCTGTCTAGGGACCTATCTGTAATGAAACAGAAAAGATCCAGGGGCTAGAACAGAAAAGGACAAAACGAACGGTACGCAGTACATCACCCGCAGAGGGAAAATGCACTTTGCGTAAATACGCCAGCAGAAAACGGTTTGAGGGGAGATGTGAGAGACTGACAGAGGGACCCCACCTGTCAGGTTTGAAAAACAAAACAGAGCCGCGCCGGCGACGATGCTGCGGTGGTCGCCGGCGTCGATCCACGGCGAGATAGGGGAGGGGAGTGGTACCTATAGCTTCACGGTGATCTTCCGCGTCGAACGGTGGTGGAGTTGGGTGCCGGCGAGTCCCACGTCGATGGCGAGCTTAACTCCGGCGGACGGCGGCTCGGGTGTTCGTGGACCTCGTCGGAGAAGGTTTCTGGAGAGAAATTGGGCTGGGGGTTAGGACTAGGTGGATGCCAGGGTACTACGTTCAAGCTCACGGCAGCGGAGGAGCCCTCACCAGAGTGAATGGAGCTGGAGCCCGAGGCGGAGGCAGCTGGCCGGAGCCGGGGAAGAAAAGCCTCTCGGGGCCCTTCCAGAGGTTGGGCGTGGTCTAGGGAACTAGTGGAGGTGTGTGTGCTCGAGCACGAGCTCGGGGGTGCCTTTTATAGGCGGCTCGAGGTGGCTGTCGTGGATGCATAAGTCCGGCGAGCCAATTATGGCGATGCAGTGGTCGGACGGCGGGTTTAGGAGCTTGAGCATCTTCCAGGAGTTGTTATGGTTCCATTCCCGCGCCTAACCTAGCAGGAGAGGTAGAGTTACGACCTGTCACCGCCAGAACGGCCGTGCGGCACGTCGGCGGCAGAAACGGTGCTCTGCGCATGGCAGGCCATGGCAACGGCGTGGTAGGCGTGCGCTGGCTGTGGAGAAGGACACGCGGGGCACTGGGGTGGTCTGGGCGGTGCGAAACGGCGTGGAGCTGCGGCGTTGCGTCTGTCAGCCGCCACGCGCGGCGCTGTGGCCGTGGCAGCCACCGGCACGGTCGGGCCAGGGCGCCACCGACGCCCAGAAGCTGCCAAGCGACCGTGTGGCGCGCGGATAAGAAGAAGCTACAGTGCAGCGTCGAGCCAAGGGAGATACAGACGGAGTTTTGTCGCCGCGCCCGAAGACTGTCGAAACTGACGAAACTGACGAAGTGTTCGACTGTCGACAGTTTCAGTTAACAGCTAACAGTTCAGTGTAGACTAGGTGTTTGATGAAATGATTCTGGTATTTGTGCAATGCTTCTGGAGCTGATTTTTGGTGGAGTGGCCTCTTGATGTATCTAGAGGCTGCATGATTTTTCACAGAATTTTTGGATGAAGGACCAAATTTTGCAAATCTGGTCCAAACTTGCAGCAGGTGAAATTTGAAAATTTTGAACTGTGGACCAGTGAAACAAGATGGATCTGTGTTGTGGGTACTAAGGACTATCTAAGAGAGTTGGTTTGGAGTCAAATAGGGAGATGAAAAAGGTGGTTCCTTTGTAAATCACCAAGGCCCACTATAAAAGATGGAATTTGTTTTTGAAGTGAAATAAATAGGAGAAAAATCCCAATAAGGTTGAAACTTGCTGGAATTGATGAAATGCTTGTCCCATGGTGTGAAGAGAGTCTTGGAGAGGATTGTTCCTGTTGGGAACATGGCAAGAGGAAGTTTGGGGGG
>LR738715.1:827303490-827352191 GCA_902687465.1 Secale cereale | reverse complement strand
CCGCTTCGCCCCTTGCCGCGACGGCCGCTGCGTCCGACCGGCGGCCATCCGCGCCACTGACTGCACAAGAGGCCAGCGCTGGGTTCGCCCCGGCGGGCGCTCGTGGCCACGCCCGCGAACCCGCAAAGCCGTGCGACCGTTAGGCCCCGCCGGGCCTATGACATATGGGCCCCAACACCAAAAAGAAAAGAAAAAAAGGAATTAATAATAAAAAATAAATATAATAGTAGCTAATTAACTTAATTAATTGTGATTAATTAACCTAATCAATTAACTGAACTAATTAAGTCTGTTTAATTACTCTTAGTCAATGACGAACGGGACCCACACGTCAGTTTGACTCAGTCAACCCCTGTTGACTGCTGACGTCATGAACTCATGATGACGTCAACATGCACTATTCTGGATAATGTTAGTTTAATTAATAATTAATAAATTAGAAAATGTTTTAAAACTTTAAAAAT
Source organism: Secale cereale (assembly GCA_902687465.1). Classification (NCBI taxonomy): domain Eukaryota; kingdom Viridiplantae; phylum Streptophyta; class Magnoliopsida; order Poales; family Poaceae; genus Secale; species Secale cereale. The sequence goes on along the minus strand of LR738715.1, from coordinate 827,351,727 downwards.
TAATATAAAATTATCCGTAACTCGGATGAAAATACTTTATGGGGCCTGCTACGTGTCGGCCGGTGGATCTTTTAAAAAGATCCGTCGGCTTGGCGGTCATTAGATCTGGCGCAATCCAACGTCCCAGCCCTGTCCTCAGCTTGGCAACGAAGGTAGTGTTGCAGAAGCCTTTGCAACAGAGCCCCTGTTGCGGAAACATTTGTAGGTGAGATTGTGTTGCGGATTTTTGCAACAGAGCTCGTGTTGCGAAAATATTTGTATCAAATATTGTGTTGTGGATTTTTTTTTCATAGTCTCATGGACTTCTGCAACATAGGCCATGTTTCAAAAACATCCTACCATAGCGGTTGCCTTGTCTTGCAGCTCCGCCATTCTTGTTGAAGCACAAGGGATGTTTTTGAAGCATCTATGTTTCTGCAACACTGACTATGTTTCCGCAACACCGGTTATGTTGCAATAATCATAGTGAATGGCTCGCCTGTTCTATTTGAGGATTTACCGATGAAGAACGCGGGCCTTGGCAGCGACACACACGGTGCTTGCCCCGTCCCCAGTGCCTCCATAGCAGCAACACGGGGTGTCCCTGAAGCATCTAGGTATCCCTCATATCCCCTCCAGCAGTGCCAATCGAGGTACGCCATGAGTGGCAGCAAAGAGCTTGACGATTGGAGGAAGATGTAGGTGAAGGAGAAAGATAGGAGGCAGAATGGAAAGATAAAGTTGGAGACGAGCGGCTCTCAGGCGGTGTGTGGTCCACACCAGGACGTGTGGCACCGGGCCGAGGCGGTGGATTTCTTTCAAGAAATCAGCCAGCTGAAGCCAAGCATTTTCCATACTTTATATATGAAAGTTGCTCAGAATTTCGAGACGAATCCGAATACGCAGACCGTTCGTCAACCACACGTCCCTAGCATACCGAACCTGCAACTTCCCCCTCCGTTTCATCCGCACGAAAACGCGAAACACCGGGAATACTTTCCCGGATGTTTCCCCCCTTCGCCAGTATCACCCGGTACTGCGTTAGGGCACACCTACCATCGTTACATGTCATGTCATGCATCGTCATCCATCTGTTTGCATTGTATTCATTGTTTCTTCCCCCTCTTCTCTCCGGTAGACTACGAGACCGACGCTGTTGCTGCCCCGATCGACTACGATGTTGATGATCCCACCTTTTCTGCCGAGCTTCCAGGCAAGCCCCTCCCCCTTGATCAACCTGATATCGCCTATTCTTCTCTCTACTGCTTGCATTAGAGTAGTGTAGCATGTTACTGCTTTTGATAATCCTATTCTGCTGCATAGCCTGTCATTGTTGCTACAACTGTTGACACCTTTAACTGCAATCATAAATGCTTAGTATAGGATGCTAGTATTCCATTAGTGGCCCTACACCCTTGTCCGTCTGCCCTGCTATTCTATCGGGCCGTGATCACTTGGGTGTTATCACGGGTATATACTACATACACTTATACATGATACATGTTGTGACTAAAGTCGGGTTGGCTCGTTGAGTACCCGCGGTTGATTCACGGATTGGGGGCTGAAAGGACATACTTTCCCAACGGCCCTCTATGTGGATCTTTGTGGCGGAGTGACAGGGCAGGTTGAGACACCCAGTCGAGAGGTGGCCTGGCCCTAGTCGTTGTACGCGGTTATTGTTGGGGAACATAGTATTTTAAAATTTTCCTACGATCACGCAAGATCTATCTACCAGATGTATAGCAACGAGAGGGAAGAGTGTGTCTACGTACCCTCGTAGACCAGAAGCGGAAGCGTTAAGTGACGCGGTTGATGTAGTCGAACTTCTTCGCGATTCAACCGATCAAGCACCGAACGTACGGCACCTCCGCGTTCAGCACACGTTCAGCTTGATGACGTCCCACGAGCTCTTGATCCAGTTGAGCTTCACAGGAGAGTTTCATCAGCACGACGGCGTGGTGACAGATATGATGTATTCACCGGCGCAGGGCTTTGCCTAAGCACTGCGACGGTATGACCGAGGTGTGTTTCTGTGGAGGGGGGCACCGCACACGGCTGGAACAATTCAACTTGTGTGTATTTGGGTGCCCCCCTGCCCCCGTATATAAAGGAGCAAGGGGGAGGCCGGCCGGCCCTTGTTTGGTGCGGCTAGGGGTGCAATCCTACTAGGAATAGGATTGCAATCCTATTCCTAGTAGGAACCACCAAAGAAGGAAGAGAGGGAATAGGAAAAGAAGAAGAGGTGGTGCCCCCCAACTCTTAGTCCAACTAGGAACCCTAGGTGGGGCGCCGGCCAGCCCTATGGGCTGCCTCTCTCTTTTCCATAAGGCCCACTATGGACCATCCCCCTTCGTAGGGGGTTCCGGTAACCCCCTCCGGCAATCCCGTTAAATCCGAAACTTTTCCGGTATACTTCCGGTGTCCGAATATAGTCGTCCAACATATCAATCTTTATGTCTCGGACATTCCGAGACTCCCCGTCATGTCCGTGATCTCATCCGGGACTCCGAACTACCTTCGGTACATCAATACTCATAAACTCATAATACCGATCGTCATCAAACGTTAAGCGTGCGGACCCTACGGGTTCGAGAACTATGTAGACATGACCGAGACTCATCTCCGATCAATAACCAATAGCGGAACCTGGATGTTCATATTGGCTCCTACATATTCTACGAAGATCTTTTATCGGTCAGAACCGCATAACAACATACGTTGTTCCTTTTGTCAATGGTATGTTACTTGCTCGAGATTCGATCGTCGGTATCTCTATACCTAGTTCAATCTCGTTACCGGCAAGTCTCTTTACTCGTTCCGTAACACATCATCTCGTGACTAACTCATTAGTCTTTTGCTTGCAAGGCTTATTGTGATGTGTGTTACCGAGAGGGCCCAGAGATACCTCTCCGACACTCGGAGTGACAAATCCTAATCTTGATTTATGCCAACACCACGAATACTTTCGGAGACACCTGTAGAGCATCTTTATGATCACCCAGTTACATTGTGACATTTGATAGCACACAAGGTGTTCCTACGGTATTCGGGAGTTGCATAATCTCATAGTCATAGGAACATGTATAAGTCATGAAGAAAGCAATAGCATAAAAACTAAACGATCATAGTGCTATATTAACGGATGGGTCTTGTCCATCACATCATTCTCCTAATGATGTGATCCCGTTGATCAAATGACAAGTCATGTCTATGGTTAGGAAACATAACCATCTTTGATCAATGAGCTAGTCTAGTAGAGGCATACTAGGGACATACTGTTTTGTCTATGTATCCACACATGTACTAAGTTTCCGGTTAATACAATTCTAGCATGAATAAAAGACATTTATCATGATATAAGGAAATACAAATAACATCTTTATTATTGCCTCTAGGGCATATTTCCTTCAGTTATTTCATAATAACACGCTTAACGAGTTTGGATATTTGATCTGAGTCTGGCCGTTGGCCTATACGCACTAACCAGCTACGTGGGAATAGTTATGGGCTCTTAACGTCGTGGTATCAGCCGAAGCCTTCTTGACGTCAACGACTTAGCGGCGCGCGCCGGGTTGGACCGCGTAACGTAACTTCCTTAGTAATGGAGGTTGCTAGGTCTGCTCACCGGCCGCGTACGCAACGTGCAGGTGTGCAATGCGTGATGGGCCCGGACCCCTGCGCGCTTAGGACTTAGACCGGCGTGTTGACCTCTCTACTGTGCTTAGGTAGGGCTGTGACGTGTTGATCTTCTGAGGCCGGGCATGACCGTGGAAAGTGTGTCCGGCCAAATGGGATTGAGCGTGCTGGGTTATGTGGTGCACCCCTGCAGGGAAGTTAATCTATTCGAATAGTCGTGTACCTCGGTAAAAGGATGAACCGGAGTTGTATTCCAACCTCATGACAACTAGAACCAGATACTTGATAAAACACACCCAGATGAGTTCCATATATAACTCGGTGGTTGCTCTCTCACAGGGTGATGTGCGGGAGGATCGCCGAGTAGGATTATGCTATTCGAGGTTACTTGGTGAACTTACCATCTATTCTGTTCTACTGCTGCAAGATGGAGGCTGCCAGAAGCGTAGTCTTCGATAAGATTAGCTATCCCCCTCTTATTCTGGCTTTCTGCAGTTCAGTCCACAGATACTACCCATATCATTGTTAGTTTGTTACCATTGCATATGTAGTATAGATCCTTGCTTGCGAGTACTTTGGATGAGTACTCACGGTTGCTTTGCTCCCCCTTTTCCCCCTTCTATTCCTTCTTCTCGGATGATGCAACCAGATGGTGGAGCCCAGGAGCTAGACACCACCTACGATGACTCCTACTACACCGGAGGCGCCTACTACTACGTGCAGTCTGCCGACGACGAGCAGGAGTAGTTTAGGAGGATCCCAGGCAGGAGGCCTGCTCCTCTTTCGATCTGTATCCCAGTTTGTGCTAGCCATCTTATGGCAACTTGTTTAACTTTATGTCTGTACTCAGATATTTGTTGTTTCCGTTGACTCATCTATGATCGAGCACTTGTATTCGAGCCCTCGAGGCCCTTGGCTTGTAATATGAAGCTTGTATGACTTATTTTACTTTTAGAGTTGTGTTGTGATATCTATCTGTGAGTCCCTGATCTTGGTCGTACACATTTGCATGCATGTTTAGTGTACGGACAAATCAGGGGCGTCACAAAAGGTAACAAACAAGGTGAAAATTCGTCTAACGTTGCTCGTGATGATAGTTCCGATGATGCTCTTGTCGTTATTGCTGGATGTGCTGAGACCAATGATGAGTGGGTACTTAACACTGCTTGTACTTTGCATATGTGCCCGCATAGAGATTGGTTTACTACTTTTGATTCCACCACTCCTGCTGGTTCCGTTTTGGGTTTTGATAATTCACCATGCAAGATTGAAGGCATATGTTCCGTTCGAATCAAGATGTTTGATGGCACAATCAGAGCTTTGACAGATGTTCGGTATATTCCGAAGATGAAGAGAAATCTTATCTCTGTGAGTGACCTTGATGCAAAGGGGTACAAGTATTCAGGTGGAGATAGTGTTTTGAAGGTCACCAGAGGTTCCCTTATTGTGATGAAAGGTGACTTAAGTTCGACCAATGGTCTTATTACCTTTGAGTTCTACCATTTTAGGTAATGCTACTCTAGTTATTTCAAAGAATTCTGATTGTGATGCTGCTAACCTTTGGCATATGTGTCTTGAACATATGAGTGAACTTGGTTTTGGCAGAGTTAAATAAGAGAGGTCTTCTAAAATGATACGAAACTGGTAAATTGAAATTTTGTAAACATTGTATCTTCGGCAAGCACAAGAGGGTGAAGTTCAATACTTCGACTCATACAACTGAAGGTATTCTTGATTATGTTCATTCTGATTTATGGGGACCATCTCGCAAGAAGTCATTAGGTGGTGCTAGTTACATGCTGACTATTATTGATAATTATTCGAGAAAAGTTTGGCCTTATTTCTTGAAGCATAAATGGCAAGCATTCTCAGCATTTAAGGAGTGGAAGATTATGATTGAGAGACAAACTGAAAAGAAGGATAAAATACTTCGCACTGATAATGGTATGGAATTCTGTTCTAAGCAATTTGCAAATTATTGCAAGTCTGAAGGCATTGTCAGACATCACACCGTTCCTTATACTCCTCAACATAACGGTGTTGCTGAGCGTATGAACATGATTATTATTTCCAGAGAGCGTTGCATGTTATCCAATGCAGGTTTGCATAAGCGTTTTTGGGCTGAGGCCGCTTCCAGTGCTTGTTATCTCATTAACCGTTCACCATTTGTTGCTCTTAATAAGAAAACTCCAATTGAGGTATGGTCTTGTTCACCTGCTGATTATTCACAGTTGAGAGTTTTTGGTTGCACTGCTTATGCTCATGTTGATAATGGAAAATTGGAGCCTAGAACCGTTAAGTGCATCTTTCTTGGTTATAAGTCTGGTGTTAAAGGTTTTAAATTGTGGAATCCTGAAACCCAGAAGTTGTTATTAGCAAAATCATTATCTTTAATAAATCTGCTATGTTACATGATGTTTCATCTACTAATGTTCCTATTGAGAGTGAACAACAAGCTACTATTTAGCATCCTACTGTTCAGGTGGAGCATGTTATTGATTCAGGTCATACATCTGGTAATGAAATTGTTGATGCACATGATGAACCCGTCGTTGATGATGAACATGTCACTCCCACTCCAAATCAGCCTATTGTTCCACCCGGTTGGAATCTTGCACGTGACAGAGTTAGGCGGGGTATTGATAAACCTAAAAGATTAATTGAACAGTGCAATATTGTTTCTTTTGCTTTATCTGTTGCAGAAGAAATTGAAGGTAATGCTGAGCCTTCTTCATATTCCGAGGCTATTATTTCTGGTGATAGTAATAAGTGGATGACCACTATGCATGATGAGATGTAATCACTTGAAAATAATGACACTTGGGATTTAGTAAAATTACCTAGAGAGAAGAAACCTGTTCGTTGCAAGTGGGTTTTCAAGAGGAAAGAAGGTGTTTCTCCTAATGATGAGACAAGATATAAAGCAAGGTTAGTTGCTAAAGGTTATAGCAAGATTCCAGGTATTGACTATAACGAAGTCTTTTCTCCTGTTGTGAAGCATAACTCTATTCGCACTTTACTTAGTATTGTTGCCATGCATGATTTTGAACATGAACAATTGGATGTTAAAACTGCATTTGATACGTCCAAAACGTATCTATAATTTCTGCTTGCTTCATGCCACTTTTGGGCGATATTGCTATGATATTCATACACTTCCATACACTTTTGATCATATTTGGACTAACTTACTAATCCAGTGCACCCCAGTGCCAGTTTCTGTTTTTGGCTGTTTTTGTATTTCAGGTTTTCACGTTTCGAGAACTGCCCAGAAAAATCCAGAAAAATTATATAAAAAATCAGCGATCCGGAAACAACACTGCGTCCGAAGGGCAGCCTGGGAGGGCACAGGGGCTCCAGGCGCCCTGTGGGCGCGCCCCTCCTGGGCCGCGCCGGGGGGGCGCCTGGGCCCCCCGAGGCTCCCCCGGTGCCCTACTTTGGCATATATTTAAAGGGTCCTCCGTAACCCTCAGAACAGGACTTCTTTTCATGATCCCATCTCTGTTCCGCCGCCGCCGCCGCTTCCAAGATCGGGAGCACCAGGAGAACTCTTCCCGGCACCCTACCGGAGGGGAGGATCACCACCGGGAGCTTCTCCACCACCATGGACGCCTCCCGGATGACTCGTGAGTAGTCTCCCTTGGACCATGAGTCCATGACCAGTAGCTATGTGATGTTCTCCTCCCGTTCTTGTGCTTCACTAATTAGTCCTCGTGAGCTGCCCTACATGATCGAGGCACCTATGTAATCCTTATGCTGTTGCTATGTTGAGTTTGCTGGGATCCGATAGATTATGAGATTATGTTCAGATTGATCTTGAGTAATATATTTGATTCACCTCTTTTATATTTTAGTTCATAAGTAATTCTTGCATGTTCTCCGTTGTTATTTATTGCTTTGGCCGAGTAATAGGTAGTGACTCCAAGAGGGAACGTTATGCTCGATTGTGGGTTCATGCCCCTCGATGACTAGCTTGAGTGACAAAAACATGAGTCTAGGGGATGTGCTGTTGCCACAAGGGGGAAAACAACGGTGCTTGTGCCCGCAGGTGCAAGGATTGTTTACTTTACGCAAAGTTCTTTTAATGCAGTTGTCTGTTGCATTGAGTTTACACTATGGGTGGGACTCGCAACTTAATACCAGCGAGATGTTCTGGATAGATATCTCAAGGTGGATGATTAGTAGTAGATATTGATGGATTTCGGTCTACTTACTTTGGCGTACCGCCCATGCTTTGAACCTCAACCTTTCTTGCAATGTAGTCAGCATTGGTTTGCGTTCGTGGTCCTGTCAATTGCCCAGCTGTAATTTGTTTACCTCACATAGTTGTTTTATTGTCTTTTGGGAGAGAGACATCACTAGTGAACATCATGAGACTCCGGTCCATATTACCATCATTGATCACATCCACTATTTACTTTTCGCTATTTACTTACTATTGCAAAACACTATCTATCACTACTATCATATTGCTTTTAACCCTTTGTGAACTACAAGGCCGAAGAGATTGACAACCTCTCTTTACTCGTTGGGAGCAAAGTTATTTGTATCTGTGTGCAGGTCCACGTTGATTGCTAATTGCGCCGTTAGCAGTTGACACCTACTTGTTGAACCTAGGAGTCTCTGGGGATTCGATCCTTGGCATCTTTGCTAGGGGGAAACACTTCTACTTACTGCATCTTACACCTTCCACTTGGGGTAACCAACGAGGGGTTCGAGGCCCATCAAGGAGTATTTTCTGGCGCCGTTGCCGGGGACTCCACTCTTCAGGATAGGGGAGTTGCATGCTATCTTTTACCTTTGCTTTTTAGTCTTGTTAGTTTACCTTTCATTTTTGCTTTAGTTCCTTTTTTATCGAAAACCACGAAAATAGTTATCTTGCTTGCTTGCTACTATGGGTTCCACCGAGAACACCAAGTTGTGTGACTTTACTAGTCACAACAACGATGACTTTATCAGCACACCTATCACTACACCTGCCACTTCAGCACCTTCATATGAAATTAAACCTGCTTTACTTAACTTAGTCATGAGAGAACAATTCTCCGGTGCTGGAGATGATGCTGCTTTGCACTTGAACAACTTTGTAGAACTTTGTGATATGCAAAAGTACCAAGAAATAGATGGAAATATTGTTAAGCTTAAGCCTTTTCCTTTCTCCTTGAGAGGAGGAGCTAAAATTTGGTTTCAGTCTTTGCCTAGAAATAGCATAGATTCATGGGACAAGTGCAAAGATGCTTTTATCGGAAAATACTATCCACCTGCTAAAATTATCCAACTTAGAAGTAACATCATGAATTTTAAACAATTGGATAATGAACACGTTGCCCAAGCTTGGGAACGTATGAAATCTCTTATCAAGAACTGCCCTACTCACGGTTTGACTACTTGGATGGTTATCCAAACTTTTTATGCAGGCTTGAACTTTACCTCGCGGAACTTGTTAGATTCGGCCGCGGGAGGAACTTTTATGTCAACTACACTTGGTGCTGCCACAAAGCTTCTCGATGAGATGATGACCAACTATTCCCAATGGCACACCGAACGCGCTCCAACAGGTAGGAAGGTAAACTCTGTCGAGGAGATTTCCTCCCTTAATGAAAAAGTTGACTTGATCATGTCTCTACTTTCGAAGCAATCTACTATTGATCCTCGTGATGTTCCTTTAAATTATTTGATTGCTCAAGAACAAGTAGATGTTAACTTTATCTCTAGAAATAATTTCAACAACAATGCTTATAGGAGTAACTTTGGTAACAATTCTAGACCGTTCCCCTCTAACTCTTATGGGAACAACAATGCTTATCCTAGTACCAAGAACTCCAATACTGAACTAGAGACCATGCTTAGAGATTTCATCACTACCCAAAAAGCCTTTAATAAGAATGTAGAAGAGAAACTACATAAACTAGATGATCTTTCTTTTAAGGTAGACCACTTAGCCAATGAGGTAAAATTGCTAAAAATTGAAACTTCTCCTCTTAAGGAGAGGGAAGTCATCCCTATTAATGCTACTCAAGTACAAATTAATGAAAATATTAGGATGATGGCTAAGCTAAAAGAAAGATGGGCTGGAGAAAGGGAGGAAGAAGAGAGAATTAAGAGCCTTCCTACCCACCACACTGTTGCTACTATCCAAGTTGTTGAGGATGTTCACACTCTTAGCACCCAATGTACTCCTGGTCCCAATGGACCTATTAATGGTGATGCTATAGAAACTACCAACCAAGTGAACCTTAAGGACACCACTACTACTTTACTTGATGCTCGTGACCTTGATTTTGATAATTGCACTCTTACCGAAGTTATTGATTTCCTTCACAAGATGTCTAGAGATCCCCGCACTAGCACGCTTAACCTTGCCTTCATAGAGCATATCACTAATGCTCTCATCAAAGCTAGGGAGGAGAAACTTAGAGTAGAAGCCTCCATACCTAGAAAGCTAGAAGATGGTTGGGATCCTATGATAAAAAATTTATTTGAATGACTTCTCTTGTTATGCATTATGTGATGTTGGTGCTAGTACCTCTGTTATGCCCAAAAGGATATATGATATGCTTAAATTGAAACCTTATGATTCTTTTTCTTTTGGTGTTCGTCTCGTTGATTCTTCCATAAAGAAACCTTTGGGGAGGATCGATGATGTTCTTATTGTTGTCAATGATAATTATGTGCCCATTGATTTCACTATTATGGATATTGAATGTGATCCTTCATGTCCAATTATTTTGGGACATCCCTTTTTGCGCACCGTTGGTGCTGTCATTGACATGAAAGAGGGTAATATAAAATTTCAGTTTCCTCTCAAGAAAGGGATGGAACACTTCCCTCGTAAGAAGGTCAAGTTACCTTTTGAGTCCGTTGTACGGGCTAGTTATTCTTTTACTCTTGATAAAACTTAATCTATGCATTATGCCTAGCTTAAAGGCATAAAAGAAAGCGCTTTTAGGAGGCAGCCCACATGAATAAATTTTTTGCTTTTGTTGTGTCTTGATGTTGTTTACTGCTATAGCATCATCATTGTATCTTTGCTTTTCATATTTGTGCCAAGTATAGCCTCTGATTGCTAGAAAGTTCAAAAGTTGTGAGGTGCTGTCCAGGAAACAGATTATGTCTTTGGATAGAAAAATTCGTATAAAATCACCAGATCATCTTTTTGGTCTGAATTTTTACGACAACGTTCTCTATATAATTGTCTTTCGTGCGTGAGTTCTGAGTTTTTTGAATTGAGTTGCAGAAGTATCCCGAACAGGTCAATTACTGCCTGTTGTTCTGTTTTTCACAGATTTTGTCCTGTTTTGCCTTACCTTTACTTTGCAAATTAAGAACTTGCGTTTTCTTTGCAAAAACCTTTTGGCAATCTTGAGAAACAGTAGAACTTCAAGAATATCCTTATTTCCAGCAAGGTATAATTATTTTATTAAGGGTACTAACCTCGCTAATCAGATTATGATGAGTTATGTATGAAGGGAGTTTTCAAGTGTGCGAGGGAAGATGATAAAAAGATTTAGGAGTGTCAAGCGCTCAAGCTTGGGGATGCCCCCGTGCACCGCCAAGAAATATTCAAGGAGACTCAAGAGTCTAAGTTTGGGGATGCCCCCGTGCATCCCCTTCTCCATCAACATTATCAGTTCGTCTTTCGTTTCGCTATATTTTTATCACTTCATGTGTTATGTGCTATGCTTGGAGCGTCTTGCTTTTAGTTTTATTTTTAGTTTTTCATAACGAGTCGGAACCCAGCATTGCTTTATGTGGGAGAGAAACACGCTCCACCTCTACCTAGAACATAACATAGAATTTTCATGTCTATCTATGCTGTGTGTGTTCTTTGTCTTTTAATAGCTACTATCATACTCTGCTCTTAGTATTCATGCTTATCTTTTCAAGAGCTTTTATTTAGTTGGTTGCTTGAACTCTCTTTAATTACCATGCTCACCTTATTAAGAGAGTTTTCTTCCGTTGCATGGGTTAATGTGTCTATGATAAAGATGCTACTTTCATGATGGTGCTTAGTGAAGGAAATATGCCCTAGAGGCAATAATAAAGTTGTTATTTATATTTCCTTATATCATGATAAATGTTTATTATTCATGCTAGAATTGTATTAACCGGAAACTTAGTACATGTGTGAATACATAGACAAAACAGAGTGTCCCTAGTATGCCTCTACTAGACTAGCTCATTGATCAAAGATGGTTATGTTTCCTAACCATAGACATGAGTTGTCATTTGATCAACGGGATCACATCATTAGGAGAATGATGTGATGGACAAGACCCATCCGATAGCATAGCACTATGATCGTTTAGTTTAACTGCTATTGCTTTCTTCATGACTTATACATGTTCCTATGACTATGAGATTATGCAACTCCCGAATACCGTAGGAACACCTTGTGTGCTATCAAACGTCACAACGTAACTGGGTGATCATAAAGATGCTCTACAGGTGTCTCCGAAAGTATTTGTGGTGTTGGCATAGATCAAGATTAGGATTTGTCACTCCGAGTGTCGGAGAGGTATCTCTGGGCCCTCTCGGTAACACACATCACAATAAGCCTTGCAAGCAAAAGACTAATGAGTTAGTCACGAGATGATGTGTTACGGAACTAGTAAAGAGACTTGCCGGTAACGAGATTGAACTAGGTATAGAGATACCGACGATCGAATCTCGGGCAAGTAACATACCGTTTGACAAAAGGAACAACGTATGTTGTTATGCGGTTTTGACCGATAAAAGATCTTCGTAGAATATGTAGGAGCCAATATGAACATCCAGGTTCCGCTATTGGTTATTGACCGGAGATGAGTCTCGGTCATGTCTACATAGTTCTCGAACCCGTAGGGTCCGCACGCTTAACGTTTGATGACGATCGGTATTATGAGTTTATGAGTATTGATGTACCGAAGGTAGTTCGGAGTCCCGGATGAGATCACGGACATGACGAGGAGTCTCGGAATGTCCGAGACATAAAGATTGATATATTGGACGACTATATTCGGTCACCGGAAGTGTTCCGGAAAAGTTTCGGATTTATCAGGATTGCCGGAGGGGGTTACCGGAACCCCCTACGAGAGGGGATGGTCCATAGTGGGCCTAAAGGGAAAGAGAGAGGCAGCCCATAGGGCTGGCCGGCGCCCCCACCTAGGGTTCCTAGTTGGACTAGGATTGGGGGGGCGCCACCTCTCCTATTCCTTTCCCTCTTCCTTCTTTTGGTGAATCCTACTAGGAATAGGATTGCAATCCTATTCCTAGTAGGAGTCCACTCCCTAGCCGCACCAGGAAGGGCCGGCCGGCCTCCCTCCCTTGCTCCTTTATATACGGGGGCAGGGGGGCACCCAAAGACACACAAGTTGAATTGTTTTAGCCGTGTGCGGTGCCCCCCTCCACAGAATCACACCTCGGTCATACCGTCGCGGAGCTTAGGCGAAGCCCTGCGCCGGTGAACACATCATATCCGTCACCACGCCGTCGTGCTGACAAAACTCTCCCGTGAAGCTCAACTGGATCAAGAGCTCATGGGACGTCATCAAGCTGAACGTGTGCTGAATGCGGAGGTGCCGTACGTTCGGTGCTTGATCGGTTGGATCGCGAAGAAGTTCGACAACATCAACCGCGTCACTTGACGCTTCCGCTCCCGGTCTACGAGGGTACGTAGACACACTCTTCCCTCTCGTTGCTATGCATCTGGTAGATAGATCTTGCGTGATCGTAGGAAAATTTTAAAATACTACGTTCCCCAACAGTGGCATCATGAGCCAGGTCTATGCGTAGATGATATGCACGAGTAGAACACAATGAGTTGTGGGCGATACTAGTCATACTGCTTACCAGCATGTCATACTTTGCTTCGGCGGTATTGTGAGATGAAGCGGCCCGGACCGACTTTACGCGTACGCTTACGCGAGACTGGTTTCACCGTTACGAGCACTTGTTGCTTAAAGGTGACTGGCGGGTGTCTGTCTCTCTCACCTTAGCTGAATCAAGTGTGGCTACGCCCGGTCCTTGTGAAGGTTAAAACAGCACATACTTGACGAAACATCGTTGTGGTTTGGTATGCGTAGGTAAGAACGGTTCTTGCTAAAGCCCGTAGCAGCCACGTAAAACTTGCAACAACAAAGTAGAGGACGTCTAACTTGTTTTTGCAGGGCATGTTGTAATGTGATATGGTCAAGACATGATGAGTTATACGGTTTTGTATGAGATGATCATGTTTTGTAATGTTATCGGCAACTGGCAGGAGCCATATGGTTGTCGCCTTATTGTATGAAATGCAATCGCCATGTAATTGCTTTACTTTATCACTAAGCGGTAGCGATAGTCGTAGAAGCAATAGTTGGCGAGACGACAACGATGCTACGATGGAGATCAAGGTGTCGCGCCGGTGACAAAGGTGATCATGAAGGTGCTTTGGAGATGGAGATCAAAAGCACAAGATGATGATGGCCATATCATGTCACATATTTTGATTGCATGTGATGTTTATCTTATTATGCTTCTTATTTTGCTTAGAACGACGGTAGCATTATAAGATGATCCCTTACTAAATTTCAAGGTATAAGTGTTCTCCCTGAGTATGCACCGTTGCGAAAGTTCGTCGTGCCGAGACACCACGTGATGATCGGGTGTGATAAGCTCTACGTTCAAATACAACGGGTGTAAGCCAGTTTTGCACACGCAAAATACTCGGGTTAAACTTGACGAGCCTAGCATATGCAGATATGGCCTCGGAACACTGGAGACCGAAAGGTCGAGCGTGAATCATATAGTAGATATGATCAACATAAGATGTTCACCATTGAAACTACTCCATCTCACGTGATGATCAGACATGGTTTAGTTGATTTGGATCACGTGATCATTTAGATGACCGGAGGGATGTCTATCTAAGTGGGAGTTCTTAAGTAATATGATTAAATTGAACTTTAATTTATCATGAAGTTAGTCCTGGTAGTATTAGCATATCTATGTTGTAGATCAATAGCTCGCGATGTTGCTCCCCGTTTATTTTTCATATGTTCCTAGAGAAAACCAATTTGAAAGATGTTAGTAGCAATGATGCGGAATTGTTCCGTGATCTGAGGATTATCCTCATTGCTGCACAGAAGAATTATGTCCTTGATGCACCGCTAGGTGACAGACCTATTGGAGGAGCAGATGTAGACGTTATGAACGTTTTGACAAAAGCTCGATATGATGACTACTTGATAGTTTAGTGCACCATGCTTTACGGCTTATAACCGGGACTTCAAAAACGTTTTGAAACGCCACGGGGCATATGAGATGTTACAAGAGTTGAAATTAGTATTTCATACTCATGCCCGTGTCGAGAGGTATAAGACCTCTGACAGTACTATGCCTACAAGATGGAGGAGAATAGCTCAACCAGTGAGCATGTGCTCAGATTGCCTGGGTAGTACAATTGCTTGAATCAAGTGGGAGTTAATCTTCCAGATAAGATAGTAATTGACAAAGTTCTCTAGACACTATCACCAAGTTAGTAGAACTTCGTGATGAACTATAATATGCAAGGGATGACAAAAGTAATTCCCGAGCTCTTCACGATGCTGAAATCGGCGAAGGTAGAAATCAAGAAAGAGCATCAAGTGTTGATGGTTAACCAGACCACTTGTTTCAAGTAAAGGGCAAAGGGATAGAAGGGGAACTTCAAGAAGAATGACAAGCAAGTTGTCACTCCCGTGAAGAAACCCAAAGCTAAACTCAAGCCTGAAACAAGTGCTTCTACTGCAAAGGAAATGGTCACTAGAAGTGGAACTGCCCTAGATATTTGGCGGATAAGAAGGATGGCAAAGTGAACAAAGGTATATTTGATATACAGATTAATTATGTGTATTTTACTAGTGTTCATAGCAACCCCTCGGTATTTGATATTGGTTCAGTTGCTAAAGAGTAGTAACTCGAAATGGGAGTTGCATAATGAACAGAAACTAGTTAAAGGATGAAGTGACGATGTGTATTGGAAGTAGTTCCAAGATTGATATGATCATCATCGCACACTCCCTATACTTTCGGGATTAGTGTTGAACCTAAATAAGTGTTATTTGGTGTTGAGCATGAATATGATTTGATCATGTTTATTGCAATACGGTTATTCATGTAAGTTAGAGAATAATTGTTGTTCTGTTTACATGAATAAAACCTTCTATGGTCATACACCCAATAAAAATGGTTTGTTGGATCTCGATCGTGGTGATACACATATTCATAATATTAAAGCCAAAAGATGCAAGGTTAATAATGATAGTGCAACTTATTTGTGGCACTGCCGTTTAGGTCATATTGGTGTAAAGCGCATGAAGAAACTCCATAGTGATGGACTTTTGGAATCACTTGATTATGAATCACTTGGTGCTTGCGAACCATGCCTCATGGGCAAGATGACTAAAACTCCGTTCTCCGGAACTGTGGAGCGAGCAACAGATTTGTTGGAGATCATACATACAGATGTATGTGGACCAATGAGTGTTGAAGCTCGCGGCGGGTATCGTTATTTTCTGACCTTCACTGATGATTTGAGCAGATATGGGTATATAATGAAGCACAAGTCTGAAACATTTGAAAAGTTCAAAGAATTTCAGAGTGAAGTGGAGAATCATCGTAACAAGAAAATACGAGTTTCTACGATATGATCGTAGAGGTAAAATATTTGAGTTAGCGAGTTTGGCCTTAAGTAAAAACAATGTGAAATAGTTTCACTACTCACGCCATCTGGAACACCATAGTGTAATGGTGTGTCCGAACATCATAACCGTACTTTATTAGATATGGTGCGATCGATGATGTCTCTTACCGATCTACTACTATCGCTTTTGGGGTTATGCATTAGAGACAGTTACATTCACGTTAAATAGGGCACCATCTAAATCCGTGGAGATGACACCGTATGAACTGTGGTTTGACGAGAAACCTAAGCTGTCATTTCTTTAAGTTTGGCACTGCGATGCTTATGTGAAAAAGTTTCAACATGATAAGCTCGAACCCAAATCGGAGAAGTAAATCTTCATAGGATACCCAAAAAGAAACTGTTGGGTACACCTTCTATCACAGATCCTAAGGCAAGGTCTTTGTTGCTAAGAGTGGATCCTTTCTAGAGAAGGAGTTTCTCTCGAAAGAAGTGAGTGGGAGGAAAGTAGAACTTGATGAGGTAATTGTACCTTCTCCCGAATTGGAAAGGTAGTACATCACAGAAACTTGTTCCAGTGATTCCTACACCAATTAGTGAGGAAGCTAATGATGATGATCATGAAACTTCAGATCAAGTTTCTGCAGAACGTCGTAGATCAACTAGAGTACGTTCCGCACCAGAGTGGTACGGCAACCCAGTTCTGGAAATCATGTTACTAGACCATGATGAACCTACGAACTATGAGGAAGCGATGATGAGCCCAGATTCCGCAAATTGGCTTGAAGCCATGAAATCTGAGATGGGATCCATGTATGAGAACAAAGTGTGGACTTTGGTTGACTTGCCCGATGATCGGCAAGCCATCGAAAACAAATGGATCTTCAAGAGGAAGACCGACGCAGACGGTAATATTACTGTTTACAAAGCTCGACTTGTTGCGAAAGGTTTTCGACAAGTTCAAGGAGTTGACTACGATGAGACTTTCTCACCTGTAGCGATGCTTAAGTCTGTCCGAATCATGTTAGCAATTGCCGCATTTTATGATTATGAAATCTGGCAAATGGATGTCAAAACTGCATTCCTGAATGGATATCTCAAAGAAGAGTTGTATATGATGCAACCAGAAGGTTTTGTCGATCCAAAAGGTTCTAACAAAGTATGCAAACTCCAGCGATCCATCTATGGACTGGTACAAGCATCTCGGAGTTGGAATATACGCTTTGATGAGGTGCTCAAAGCATATGGTTTTATACAGACTTTTGGAGAAGCCTGTATTTACAAGAAAGTGAGTGGGAGCTCTGTAGCATTTCTAATATTATATGTAGATGACATATTGTTGATTGGAAATGATATAGAATTTCTGGATAGCATAAAAGGATACTTGAATAAAAGTTTTTCGATGAAAGACCTCGGAGAAGCTGCTTACATATTAGGCATCAAAATCTATATAGATAGATCAAGACGCTTAATTGGACTTTCACAAAGCACATACCTTGATAAGATTTTGAAGAAGTTCAAAATGGATCAGTCAAAGAAAGGGTTCTTGCCTGTTTTACAAGGTATGAAGTTGAGTAAGACTCAATGCCCGACCACTGCAGAAGATAGAGAGAAAATGAAAGTCATTCCCTATGCCTCAGCCATAGGATCTATCATGTATGCAATGCTGTGTACAAAACACGTTGTGTACCTTGCCATGAGTTTGACAGGGAGGTACAATAGTGATCCAGGAGTAGATCACTGTACAGCGGTCAAAATTATCCTTAGTAATTGGATGACTAAGGAAATGTTTCTCGATTATGGAGGTGATAAAGAGTTCATCGTAAAGGGTTACGCCGATGCAAGCTTTGACACTAAATCCAGATGACTCTAAGTATCAATCTGGATGCATATTGAAAGTGGGAGCAATTAGCTAGAGTAGCTCCATGCAGAGCATTGTAGACATAGAAATTTGCGAAATACATACGGATCTGAATGTGACAGACCCGTTGACTAAACTTCTCTCACAAGCAAAACATGATCACACCTTATTACTCTTGGGTATTAATCACATAGAGATGTGAACTAGATTATTGACTCTAGTAAACCCTTTGGGTGTTGGTCACATGGTGATGTGAACTATGGGTGTTATTCACATAACGATGTGAACTATCGGTATTAAATCACATGGCGATGTGAGCTAGATTATTGACTCTAGTGCAAGTGGGAGACTGAAGGAAATATGCCCTAGAGGCAATAATAAAGTTGTTGTTTATATTTCCTTATATCATGATAAATGTTTATTATTCATGCTAGAATTGTATTAACCGGAAACTTAGTACATGTGTGAATACATAGACAAAACAAAGTGTCCTTAGTATGCCTCTACTAGACTAGCTCATTGATCAAAGATGGTTATGTTTCCTAACCATAGACATGAGTTGTCATTTGATCAACGGGATCACATCATTAGGAGAATGATGTGATGGACAAGACCCATCCGTTAGCATAGCACTATGATCGTTTAGTTTAACTGCTATTGCTTTCTTCATGACTTATACATGTTCCTATGACTATGAGATTATGCAACTCCCGAATACCGTAGGAACACCTTGTGTGCTATCAAACGTCACAACGTAACTGGGTGATCATAAAGATGCTCTACAGGTGTCTCCGAAAGTATTTGTGGTGTTGGCATAGATCAAGATTAGGATTTGTCACTCCGAGTGTCGGAGAGGTATCTCTGGGCCCTCTCGGTAACACACATCACAATAAGCCTTGCAAGCAAAAGACTAATGAGTTAGTCACGAGATGATGTGTTACGGAACGAGTAAAGAGACTTGCCGGTAACGAGATTGAACTAGGTATAGAGATACCGACGATCGAATCTCGGGCAAGTAACATACCGTTTGACAAAAGGAACAATGTATGTTGTTATGCGGTTTTGACCGATAAAAGATCTTCGTAGAATATGTAGGAGCCAATATGAACATCCAGGTTCCGCTATTGGTTATTGACCGGAGATGAGTCTCGGTCATGTCTACATAGTTCTCGAACCCGTAGGGTCCGCACGCTTAACGTTCGATGACGATCGGTATTATGAGTTTATGAGTATTGATGTACCGAAGGTAGTTCGGAGTCCCGGATGAGATCACGAACATGACGAGGAGTCTCGGAATGTCCGAGACATAAAGATTGATATATTGGACGACTATATTCGGACACCGGAAGTGTTCCGGAAAAGTTTCGGATTTATCGGGATTGCCGGAGGGGGTTACCGGAACCCCCTACGAGAGGGGATGGTCCATAGTGGGCCTAAAGGGAAAGAGAGAGGCAGCCCATAGGGCTGGTCGGCGCCCCCACCTAGGGTTCCTAGTTGGACTAGGATTGGGGGGGCGCCACCTCTCCTATTCCTTTCCCTCTTCCTTCTTTTGGTGAATCCTATTAGGAATAGGATTGCAATCCTATTCCTAGTAGGAGTCCACTCCCTAGCCCACCAGGAAGGGCCGGCCGGCCTCCTTCCCTTGCTCCTTTATATACGGGGGCAGGGGGGCACCCAAAGACACACAAGTTGAATTGTTTTAGCCGTGTGCGGTGCCCCCCTCCACAGAATCACACCTCGGTCATACCGTCGCGGAGCTTAGGCGAAGCCCTGCGCCGGTGAACACATCATATCCGTCACCACGCCGTCGTGCTGACGAAACTCTCCCGTGAAGCTCAACTGGATCAAGAGCTCGTGGGACGTCATCAAGCTGAACGTGTGCTGAACGCGGAGGTGTCGTACGTTCGGTGCTTGATCGGTTGGATCGCGAAGAAGTTCGACAACATCAACCGCGTCACTTGACGCTTCCGCTCCCGGTCTACGAGGGTACGTAGACACACTCTTCCCTCTCGTTGCTATGCATCTGGTAGATAGATCTTGCGTGATCGTAGGAAAATTTTAAAATACTACGTTCCCCAACACTTAGTAGTTCAGGTTTTCTTATGGTTAATCCCAAATAGCTGGGGGGTTCCCAATGTGTTATTGGAGTACCAACTTGGTTTGTTTGCCTATGATATGGTATGGTTTAGTAATATCTTCCTTCGAGAATTTATTTTGATTGACTTGGCGTATGCTCACGCATATTCAAGACTGTAAAGAAAGTCTGTCAAGCCTTGATGATCTTTTGTTTCTAAGTAGCGATATAACTACCATGCCTGATTCAATATTGCTTTGTCGCTCTGCATGATTATGACCGTCATTGCTCTCTTAGTTGGTCGCTCCCAGTCTTTTGCTAACCTCCACCTGCACTAAGCAAACTAACCATGCAATACATAGCTCATGGGAAAGTAGCCTAAAAACAATTGTGGTAAAGAATATGTTGCTTATGTATCTTATTTCTTATAAGTTGCTTGCTGAGCGGTAACCATGTTTCTGGGGATGCCATCAACTGTCACACTTTTGTTGAATATCATGTGAGTTGCTATGCATGTTCGTCTTGTCTGAAGTAAGGGTGATTTACCGTGGGTTGAATAATTATGCATATTGTTAGAGAAGAACATTGGGCCGCCAACCAAAGCCATGCATCATGGTGGAAGTTTTAGCTTGGACCTTAATCCTCAATCTCTTATGAGAATATGCTTATGCATTAAAGAGGAGTCCATCATCTATTTTCTATGTTGTCCCGGTATGGATGTCCTCAAGTTGAGATCTATCAAAAACGAGAAATCAAATGCGATCTATCTCGTTGGACCTTTGTACAGGTGGCATAGAGGTACCCCTTTGTGACACTTGGTTAAAACATATGCAAAGCAATGATAACCCATGGGGATCCGAGCTAATTAGGACAAGGAGCGAGCACTATTGGTATTCGATGCATGAGGCTTGCAACTTATAAGATGTTTTATGCATGACACATATGAAGTACTACTACCGTTGACACAATTGCTTCCATGTTTTCAAAATAAAAAGCTTTAGCACTTAACCTTTCTTTTACCTTTATGTTGAAGCACCAACTATTGAGAGCATGATTGTCAATCTGAGTGTAATGTGCATTGTCCCAAAGTAGCATTGTCTTTTGCATGATTGTGATATCGTTTATTCTGAAATGATTGTATCTAGTCATCACTTAAACCTTGAAGGTGCCCTTGCATTTATGTTTTACATCACTAAAGGGGGCAAGCTAGATATCACTTTATCATATTTTCACATCATGTTCATTGCAAATCTTTTTGATGTTTCAGTTTCATGTTGTAAAACTTTCAGTCATTTGTGATTTTCTCTTGAGGCAACTTAATTACTTTAGAATCATTGTCTCAGTAAGCTTTTGTCATATGACTATGAGAAAGTCCTATATGGTTAATAGCATGTCACCACAGAAATTATTCTTGTTATCATTTACCTACTCGAGGACGAGCAGGAATTAAGCTTGGGGATGTTGATACGTCCAAAACGTATCTATAATTTCTGCTTGCTCCATGCCACTTTTGGGCGATATTGCTATGATATTCATACACTTCCATACACTTTTGATCATATTTGGACTAACTTACTAATCCAGTGCACCCCAGTGCCAGTTTCTGTTTTCGGCTGTTTTTGTATTTCAGGTTTTCACGTTTCGAGAACTGCCCAGAAAAATTATATAAAAAATCAGCGATCCGGAAACAACACTGCGTCCGAAGGGCAGCCTGGGGGGCCATAGGGGCTCCAGGCGCCCTGTGGGCGCCCCCCCCCCCTGGGCCGCGCCGGGGGGGCGCCTGGGCCCCCCGAGGCTCCCCCGGTGCCCTACTTTGGCATATATTTAAAGGGTCCTCCGTAACCCTCAGAACAGGACTTCTTTTCGCGATCCCATCTCTGTTCCGCCGCCGCCGCCGCTTCCAAGATCGGGAGCACCAGGAGAACTCTTCCCGGCACCCTGCCGGAGGGGAGGATCACCACCGGGAGCTTCTCCACCACCATGGACGCCTCCCGGATGACTCGTGAGTAGTCTCCCTTGGACCATGAGTCCTTGACCAGTAGCTATGTGATGTTCTCCTCCCTTTCTTGTGCTTCACTAATTAGTCCTCGTGAGCTGCCCTACATGATCGAGGCACCTATGTAATCGTTATGTTGTTGCTATGTTGAGTTAGCTGGGATCGGATGGATTATGAGATTATGTTCAGATTGATCTTGAGTAATATATTTGATTCACCTCTTTTATATTTTAGTTCATAAGTAATTCTTGCATGTTCTCTGTTGTTATTTATTGCTTTTGCCGAGTAATAGGTAGTGACTCCAAGAGGGAACGTTATGCTCGATTGTGGGTTCATGCCCCTCGATGACTAGCTTGAGTGACAGAAACATGAGTCTAGGGGATGTGCTGTTGCCACAAGGGGGAAAACAACGGCGCTTGTGCCCGCGGGTGCAAGGATTGTTTACTTTATGCAAAGTTCTTTTAATGCAGTTGTCTGTTGCATTGAGTTTACACAATGGGTGGGACTCGCAACTTAATACCAGCGAGATGTTCTGGATAGATATCTCAAGGTGGATGATTAGTAGTAGATATTGATGGATTTCGGTCTACTTACTTTGGCGTACCGCCCATGCTTTGAACCTCAACTTTTCTTGCAATGTAGTCAGCATTGGTTTGCGTTCGTGGTCCTGTCAATTGCCCAGTTGTAATTTGTTTACCTCACATAGCTATTTTATCGTCTTTTGGGAGAGAGACATCACTAGTGAACATCATGAGACTCCGGTCCATATTACCATCATTGATCACATCCACTATTTACTTTTCGCTATTTACTTACTATTGCAAAACACTATCTATCACTACTATCATATTGCTTTTAACCCTTTGTGAACTACAAGGCCGGAGAGATTGACAACCTCTCTGTACTCGTTGGGAGCAAAGTTATTTGTATCTGTGTGTAGGTCCACGTTGATTGCTAATTGCGCCGTTAGCAGTTGACACCTACTTGTTGAACCTAGGAGTCTCTGGGGATTCGATCCTTGGCATCTTTGCTAGGGGAAAACACTTCTACTTACTGCATCTTACACCTTCCACTTGGGGTAACCAACGAGGGGTTCGAGGCCCATCAGCATTCTTACATGGAGAATTAGAAGAGGATATTTATATGGAACAACCTGAAGATTTTGTTATTCCTGGAAAGGAAAAGCTTGTCTGCAAGTTAAAGAAATCTCTTTATGGATTGAAGCAATCCCCTAGACAGTGCTACAAGAGATTTGACACCTTTATGCTCTCTCGAGGTTTCAAAAGGTCTAATTATGATAGTTGTGTTTATTTGAAAATTGTCAGAGGTTAAACTATTTATTTGCTCATTTATGTTGATGATATGCTAATTGTTGCAAAGAGTATGTCAGATATTAATGAACTAAAGAAGCAATTGAGTAATGAATTTGAGATGAAGGATTTGGGTGTGATATGTTTCCAACGTATCTATAATTTTGATTGTTCCATGCTATTATATTACCCTTCTAAGATGTTTTATGGGCTTTTATATACACTTTTATATGATTTTTGGGACTAACCTATTAACCCAGAGCCCAGTGCTAGTTTCTGTTTTTCTCCTGTTTTAGGGTTCGCGGAAAAGGAATATCAAACGAAGCCCAATTGACCTGAAACTCAACGGAGGCTATTTTTGGACCAGAAGAAGCCCATGAAGTGCAGGAGGGGGACGAGAAGATCCACGGGCTGCCCACGAGGGTGGGGGCGCCCCCCCCCCTACTGGGCGCGCCCCCTGCCTCGTGGACAGCCCGGAGACCCCCTTTAGTTGCCCCCGACTCCAACACCTCCTATATACTAGTTAGGTGCCCGTGCGTTGCAACGGACCCCCCAAAAAGTTTAGAGGTACCACTATTCTCGAGAGATGAAGCACAAGTGGATTCGAATATGGCATTTATGTTCGAAGTCGTTTTCTTTGATGGTTCAGATTATTTGAGTGAACGTGAGCAAATGTGTAATCACGTTGTGCTAATTCTTGTGTTCTACATTGACAATGCATGCAATATGTATGTTACCAGTGTAGCAAATTTTTGTTTATATTGCCCTATTTCAAATATTTAAGTGTAGAAAATTATGTACTTGTGAAATACAAGAAAAGGACATGTCCTTCGCTGAAATATTGTTAGGATGACATAAATTGGAATATAACATAATAAGGAAATGACGAGCATCGATAAATTGTAATCATCAGGACCATGGAATTCAAAATCTTTAGAAGCATTCATACTTTGTCATGACCGCAAGGTAGCTAAGTAGATCATTAGTTTATGAGCATTCAAGAGTTTAAAATGCCAAACTTTGTGTGAAGTAAATAGACCAAAAAGACAAAATAAAAATACCAAGACATTCACAAGTAGAGTGGTACACAATCTAGTAGTCTTTATTGTTCACTGCATTATAAATGAAAGATGCCACATGACTATTTTAATGCTTAATAAAGCTGATCATCAAATTAAGCGTCACCATTTGTCCTTAACTTCTAGGATTTTTCTTCTTTGGGGGCCATGAAGACAGCCATCCGCTAAGGCCATGCTGACATGAGCTAAACCTCGTAACAGCAAGTGACACCGAAACAAATCTACAAGATGTTAATATTTCTATAATAGAGAACTATTCCAAAGTTCAGTAGTTCCTATTTCCCGCAACAGGATAAAAAACAATTATTCATAATTCAGACATGCTCAAATGGAGGAACACTTTCTTAAGGGAGGAACACTCCAAAGTGTCTAATAGAAGTGCACGGGTAAACTTCTTGGATTAAATGATTGATGCCCTCACAAATTCTGTATAGAGTTAAAACTGTATCTCACATGGTTACTAAAACTCATGGCCTAATCCTTTATTTCAAGTCATTGCCATCATCAAAGGATTATCAAATGTAAGTATGTAACCTGACCCCATAATATGTAGGGTATGACTCTGGTTTGATTCAACACTGACTAAATAAATTCTTCTTCATTTTAAAATGATTATCAAATTACAATATGATAAAGTATTTTACTTGGCATCTAAAAAGACACTCAACTTCAGAAGAACATGAGGTAACGGTGCAGCTTGAGGTCTGCAGAGCTGGTACCTCTAGGATATCTACACACACGACATCACCAGTTTACCAATCAACAATCAGCAGCGAGACCTCTTTGAGCTCTATGGGGGGCACACTCCCGTCGTCCTCCGGTGGAAAATATCACAAACACTAAAGCAAGTATCAAAGCTGGACAACCATGTACATTGTAATACTAAGGTGTAACAAAACTTTACAATGTTTTTGTGCTCTGGTCCAAGTTACATGCCTCCTACTTCCTACCCCAGCCAAAGAAACAATGCCCATTACTTCTACCTCGATATTCCCAACAGAAGTGTGAAACTTAGTATTTGATTGACTTACGTTCTAGCTTTTCAGAAGAAGTTTTATTGTCACTTGTGTAGAAAGTAGAAACATCACATGTTACTCAAAATGCCTTGTATCAATGCAGAATAATTTTTGGTACAACTATGCTAATACTTACTACCTCATAGTCGAAAAAAGAAACATTTTTTTCTTCTGAAAAGTAGGCCAATCCCCCTGCCTCTGCACCATTGTGATGCATACAGCAAAAAAATAGTTGATGCCATGAACCATGGTTTAACTATTTATGTACCACCTTGCAAGTAGGGAATCAAATGGTATATTGTTTGATTAATCTTACACCAGGAATAAATAATGTTGTGATTTTCATTGCCATGTGATGTCAACATATTCAGAGACAACTCTAGGTCATATGCAATAGAGATCCTAAGTAACATACAACAATGCAATTTGGCACTGTTGTAGCAGGGGATAGCTTGTCTTCTATTGGCAGTTTGGCACCACGCAAATAGACAAGAAATCTGTAGAAAAATAGTAGTGGTACAATGACATGATTTTTGGCTAAATTTCATAAACGATCAGTTTAGTCAGATCATTGAAAATTGGCACAAGGATTATAGATGTACTGCCACTTCAGATCAGTGAAGACCGTTCCATGACTAAATTCTCTGCAAATTGATAAATTTTTGAGAGGAATTCATGTGAGTTCTCTGAAAAAACTACATAAAAATAGACATATTATCCACCTTGCTCGTCATGACCCTGCTGCGAAGTACCCTTCTATCTGAAATACTCAAGAATAATCAAAATCAGAATCAGAGACAAGGACATGATTATACCATGAAATATGCTGCTAATCGAACATGAAGAAAACTGGAAAAATATCTAGTGCACATACACTAATCGTCTTGTATTGGTAGTTTGGCATCGGCACCTTCATGAACGAGTAGCTCTCCTCCGGCAGAAAACTTTGCACTTGAAACACCCAACCATACTAATGGCGTTCCTGCCACTGGTTGCCTCCATTGTTGGGACATCAGATAGGGCACATGTTGGAAGTTGATAACCAGAGCTAGCACAAAAGGATATCAATCCCAACAACCACAAAGGGAAAACGAAGCAATTTACTATATGGACAAACTTGCACATGGTAGAAACCCCACCACTATCGTCTCCATCTCCGAGGACCTACACTGCGAGATCTAAAAGGAGAGATGCCGGCAGAAGCTCCAAGTCAAATCTGATTTATTCAGACCCAAATTCAACTACGGTTAGAAAGGGGAGGGGACCTTGCCAACGCTGGCGGTCGCCGGGGAAGAGTAGGGAGGGCTGTCGAAAAGGAATCTGGGAGGGTTGTGGAACACTCGGTCATGTTCGTGAGAGAAGGAGAAACGAGAACCTAGCATGACGTGATGTGGAGTTCGGATGTCTGCACGGGGTGTCTTTGCAGAAGTGCGAGTGGCTCAAGGACAACCCATCTCAGCCTTACGTTCCAGATCGGACGGTGCAGATGGTGTGAAGGCAGACACACCATCATCACCAACTCACATTTTTATAGGAGTAGAGATACTGAAACCTCCGGAAAGTAACCTAGATCGGGAGTTCCGCCGCCGAAAGCCTCTGTTGTCACAGAAAACCAATCTAGACCCGTTCTGGCACCCTGCCGGAGGGGGGAATCCCTCTCTAGTGGCTATCTTCATCATCCCGACGCTCTCCATGACGAGGAGGGAGTAGTCCACCCTCGGGGCTAAGGGTATGTACCAGTAGCTATGTGTTTGATCTCTCTATCTCTCTCGTGTTCTTGAGATGGCACGGTCTTGATGTATCGCGAGCTTTGCTATTATAGTTGGATCTTATGATGTTTCTCCCCCTCTACTCTCTTGTAATGGATTGAGTTTTCCCTTTGAAGTTATCTTATCGGATTGAGTCTTTAAGGATTTGAGAACACTTGATGTATATCTTGTGTGGGATACTCGTGGTGACAATGGGGTATTCTATTGATTCACTTGATGTATGTTTTGGTGATCAACTTGCGGGTTCTGTGACCTTGGGAATCTATGCATAGGGGTTGGCACACGTTTTCGTCTTGACTCTCCGATAGAAACTTTGGGGCACTCTTTGAAGTACTTTGTGTTGATTGAATAGATGAATCTGAGATTGTGTGATGCATATTGTATAATCATGCCCACGGATACTTGAGGTGACAATGGAGTATCTAGGTGACATTAGGGTTTTGGTTGATTTGTGTCTTAAGGTGTTATTCTAGTACGAACTCTAGGATAGATCGAATGGAAAGAATAGCTTAGTGTTATTTTACTACGGACTCTTGAATAGATCGATCAGAAAGGATAACTTTGAGGTGCTTTCGTACCCTACCATAATATCTTTGTTTGTTCTCCGCTATTAGTTACTTTGGAGTGATTCTTTGTTGCATGTTGAGGGATAGTTATATGATCCAGTTATGTTATTATTGTTGAGAGAACTTCCACTAGTGAAAGTATGAACCCTAGGCCTTGTTTCCTATCATTGCAACACCGTTTATGCTCACTTTTACCTTTAGTTACCTTGCTATTTTTATATTTTCAGATTACAAAAACCTATATCTACCATCCATATTGCACTTGTATCACCATCTCTTCGCCGAACTAGTGCACCTATACAATTTACCATTGTATTGGGTGTGTTGGGGACACAAGAGACTCTTTGTTATTTGGTTGCAGGGTTGCTTGAGAGAGACCATCTTCATCCTACGCCTCCCATGGATTGATAAACATTAGGTCATCCACTTGAGGGAAATTTGCTACTGTCCTACAAACCTCTGCACTTTGAGGCCCAACAACGTCTACAAGAAGAAGGTTGTGTAGTAGACATCAGGGTGCAGCAAAGAAAATTCTTGGCATGGAAATATCCAGAGATAGGCCATCTGGAAAAGTATATCTAAGTCAGAAGGGATATATTGATAAGGTTCTTCGTCGTTTTAATATGCATAAGCCAGTAAGTACTCCGTTAGCTGCACACTTCAAATTATCATCAGCTTTATGTCCCAAGTCAGATGCATATATTGAGTACATGTCTAGAGTTCCCTATTCGAGTGTCGTTGGTTCACTTATGTATGCCATGTTTTGTTCCCGTCCGAATTTATCATATGCATTGAGTGTTGTCAGTAGATACATGGCTAATCCTAAAAAAGAGAATTGGAAAGCAGTTCAGTGGATTTTTAGATACCTGCGAGGTACTTCAAATGCTTATTTACAGTTTGGGAAAACTATAGATGGACTTGTTGGTTTTGTTGATTCTGATTTTGCTGGTGATTTGGATAAGAGAAGATCGCTCACATGTTATGTTTTCACCATTGGTGGTTGTGCCGTGAGTTGGAGAGCAACTTTGCAGTCTATTGTGGCTTGTTCCACTACTGATGCCGAGTATATGGCTATTTATGAGGCATGCAAAGAAGCTATCTGGTTGAGAGGTTTGTACACTGAGCTTTGTGGATATTCATCTTGCCCTACCGTATTTAGTGGCAATCAAAGTGCTATATATCTTACAAAGAATCCAATGTATCATGAGAGAACGAAGCACATTGATATCAGATATCACTATATTCGAGATGTTGTTGCTGAAGGTGATTTGAAGGTATGCAAGATAAGTACTCATGATAATTGATACGTCCAAAACGCATCTATAATTTCTGCTTGCTCCATGCCTCTTTTGGGTGATATTGCTATGATATTTATACACTTCCATACACTTTTGATCATATTTGGACTAACCTATTAACTCAGTGCACCCTAGTGCCAGTTTTTGTTTTCTGCTGTTTTTGTATTTCAGGTTTTCCCATTACGTAAACTGCCAGAAAAATCCCGGAAAAATTATATAAAAAATCAGCGTTCCAGAAGCTTCCCGGCAGCCGAAGTAGGGCCGGAGGGGGGCCACCAGGGCTCCAGGCGCCCTGGTGGCGCGGCCCCCCTCCTGGCCGCGCCGGGGGGGTGCCTGGGCCCCCCAGGCCTCCGCTGATGCCCCCCTTTGGCATATATTTATATTGTGTCCCGAAACCCTCGAGACGGGAACCCTTTTTCGTGATCTCATCTCTGTTCCGCCGCCGCCGCGCTTCCAAGATCGGGAGCACCAGGAGAACTCTTCTCGGCACCCTGCCGGAGGGGAGGATCACCACCGGGAGCCTCTCCACCACCATGGACGCCTCCCGGATGAGTTGTGAGTAGTCTCCCTTGGACCATGGGTCCATGTCCAGTAGCTATGTGATGTTCTCCTCCCCTTCTTGTCCTTCACTAATTAGTTCTCGTGAGCTGCCCTACATGATCGAGGCACATATGTAATCCTTATGCTGTTGCTATGATGAGTTTGCTGGGATCCGATGGGTTGTGAGATTATGTTCAGATTGTGTTTGAGTAATATATTTGATTTACCTCTTTTATATTTATGTTCGTAAGTAATTCTTGCATGTTCTCCGTTGCTATTTATTGCTTTGGCCGAGTAGTAGGTAGTGACTCCAAGAGGGAACGTTATGCTTGATTGTGGGTTCATGCCCCTCGATGACTAGCTTGAGTGACAGAAACATGAGTCTAGGGGATGTGCTGTTGCCACAAGGGGGAAAACAACGGTGCTTGTGCCCGCGGGTGCAAGGATTGTTTACTTTACGCAAAGTTCTTTTAATGCAGTTGTCTGTTGCTTTGAGTTTACACTATGGGTGGGACTCGCAACTTAATACCAGCGAGATGTTCTGGATAGATATCTCAAGGTGGATGATTAGTAGTAGATGCAGATGGATTTCGGTCTACTTGCCTTGGCGTACCGCCCATGCTTTGAACCTCTACCTTTCTTGCAACATAGTTAGCATTGGTTTGCGCACATAATTCTGTCAATTGCCCAGCTGTAATTCGTTTACCTCACATAGCTGTTTTATCGTCTTTTGGGAGAGAGACATCACTAGTGAACATCATGGGACCCCGGTCCATATTACCATCACTGATCACATCCGCTATTTACTTTCCGCTTTTACTTACTATTTGCAGCAATACCTATCACTATTATCACTTGCGTTTGATCCTTTGTAAACGACAAAGCCGGAGGGATTGACAACCTCTCTGTACTCGTTGGGAGCAAAGTTATGTGTATCTGTGTGCAGGTCCATGTTGATTGCTAATATCTGGCGCCGTTAGCAGTTGACACCTTCTTGTTGAAACTGGGAGTCTCAGGGGAAATCGATCCTTGGTATCTTTGCCAAGGGAAAACTTCCGCTACACTGCATCTCAAACCTTCCACTTGGGGTAACCAACGAGGGGCGAGAAGCCATCAAGCAAAGTTTTCTGGCACCGTTGCCGGGGACTCCACTCTTCAGGATAGGGGAGTTGCACGCTATCTTTTACCTTTGCTTTTTAGTTTTGTTAGTTTACCTTTCAGTTTTCTTTATGTCTTTTCACTAGTTTTGCTTAATGGAAAACAACAAAAATATGAGAGAGCTTTATAAGCTCTACCTTGCTTTGGGACATGATGTGTTTGAAGAGAAAATTAAAAAACCTATGGAACTTTATTATTTGCATAACAATCATGATGGTGGTGATGTTATTAGTATGCTTTCTTTGAATATCAATATTGCTAATGACATGGAAAGCTCTAAGCTTGGGGATGACACGTTTGATGAACATGATATTTTTAGTCCCCCAACTTTTGAAGAGAAAAATTTCTTTGATAATACTTTGCTTCTTATATATGATGATTACAATGATGAATATGATGTTTTCAGTCCACCTACTATTGAGGATAAAATTTATTATGATTATGATATGCCTCCTAAATACAATGATTACCATGATGGTTATGATAGTCTTACTCTCACTATTCCTAATAAGAAAGATTTTGCTTATATGAAGAGTAATGACACTTTTATGCTTTTGGTGTTGGGGAGTGTAGTATTTTAAAATTTTCCTACGATCACGCAAGATCTATCTACCAGATGCATAGCAACGAGAGGGAAGAGTGTGTCTACGTACCCTCGTAGACCAGAAGCGGAAGCGTCAAGTGACGCGGTTGATGTAGTCGAACTTCTTCGCGATTCAACCGATCAAGCACCGAACGTACGGCACCTCCGCGTTCAGCACACGTTCAGCTTGATGACGTCCCACGAGCTCTTGATCCAGTTGAGCTTCACGGGAGAGTTTCGTCAGCATGACGGCGTGGTGACGGATATGATGTATTTACCGGCGCAGGGCTTCGCGTAAGCACTGCAACGGTATGACCGAGGTGTGTTTCTGTGGAGGGGGCACCGCACACGGCTGGAATAATTCAACTTGTGTGTCTTTGGATGCCCCCCTGCCCCCGTATATAAAGGAGCAAGAGGGGAGGTCCAACCGGCCTCCTATGGTGCGGCTAGGGCAATCCTACTAGGAATAGGATTGCAATCCTATTCCTAGTAGGAGTCCACCAAGAAGGAAGAGAGGGAAAGGAAAAGAGGGAGAGGTAGCGCCCCCCAATCCTAGTCCAACTAGGATCCCTAGGTGGGGCGTCGGCCAGCCTCTATGGGCTGCCTCTCTCCTTTCCTCAAGGCCCACTATGGACCATCCCCCCTCGTAGGGGGTTCCGGTAACCCCCTCCGGCAATCCAGTTAAATCCGAAACTTTTCCGGAACACTTCCGGTGTCCGAATATAGTCGTCCAATATATCAATCTTTATGTCTCGGACATTCCGAGACTCCTCGTCATGTCCGTGATCTCATCCGGGACTCCGAACTACCTTCGGTACATCAAAACTCATAAACTCATAATACCGATCGTCATCAAACGTTAAGCGTGCAGACCCTACGGGTTCGAGAACTATGTAGACATGAACAAGACTCATCTCCGGTCAATAACCAATAGCGGAACCTGGATGTTCATATTGGCTCCTACATATTCTACGAAGATCTTTTATCGGTCAAAACCGCATAACAACATACGTTGTTCCTTTTGTCATCGGTATGTTACTTGCCCGAGATTCGATCGTTGGTATCTCTATACCTAGTTCAATCTCATTACCGGCAAGTCTCTTTACTCGTTCCGTAACACATCATCTCGTGTCTAACTCATTTGTCTTTTGCTTGCAAGGCTTATTATGATGTGTGTTACCGAGAGGGCCCAGAGATACCTCTCCGACACTCGGAGTGACAAATCCTAATCTTGATCTATGCCAACACCACGAATACTTTCGGAGACACCTGTAGAGCATCTTTATGATCACCCAGTTATGTTGTGACGTTTGATAGCACACAAGGTGTTCCTACGGTATTCGGGAGTTGCATAATCTCATAGTCATAGGAACATGTATAAGTCATGAAGAAAGCAATAGCAGTAAAACTAAACGAT
The DNA here is from genome assembly GCA_902687465.1 of Secale cereale. Classification (NCBI taxonomy): domain Eukaryota; kingdom Viridiplantae; phylum Streptophyta; class Magnoliopsida; order Poales; family Poaceae; genus Secale; species Secale cereale. Next base: position 827,318,802 of record LR738715.1, on the reverse strand, counting down.
CATAATGCTATGCTAACGGATGGGTCTAGTCCATCACATCATTCTCCTAATGATGTGATCACGTTGATCAAATGACAACTCATGTCTATGGCTAGGAAACATAACCATCTTTGATCAATGAGCTAGTCTAGTAGAGGCATACTAGGGACATACTGTTTTGTCTATGTATCCACACATGTACTAAGTTTCCGGTTAATACAATTCTAGCATGAATAAAAGACATTTATAATGATATAAGGAAATACAAATAACATCTTTATTATTGCCTCTAGGGCATATTTCCTTCAGTCTCCCACTTGCACTAGAGTCAATAATCTAGCTCACATCGCCATGTGATTTAATACCGATAGTTCACATCGTTATGTGAATAACACTCATAGTTCACATCGCCATGTGACCAACACCCAAAGGGTTTACTAGAGTCAATAATCTAGTTCACATCGCTATGTGATTAATACCCAAGAGTAATAAGGTGTGATCATGTTTTGCTTGTGAGAGAAGTTTAGTCAATGGGTCTGTCACATTCAGATCCGTATGTATTTCGCAAATTTCTATGTGTCTACAATGCTCTGCATTGAGCTACTCTAGCTAATTGCTCCCACTTTTAATACGCATCCAGATTGATACTTAGAGTCATCTGGATTTAGTGTCAAAGCTTGCATCGGCGTAACGCTTTACGACGAACTCTTTATCACCTCCATAATCGAGAAACATTTCCTTAGTCATCCAGTTACTAAGGATAATTTTGACCGCTGTACAGTGATCTACTCCTGGATCACTATTGTACCCCCTTGAAAAACTCATGGAAAGGTACACAACATGTTTGGTACACAGCATGGCATACTTTATAGAACCTATGGCTGAGGCATAGGGAATGACTTTCATTCTCTCTATATTTTTCTGCCGTGGTCTGGCTTTGAGTCTTACTCAACTTCACACCTTACAAGTCAGGCAAGAACTCCTTCTTTGACTGATCCATTTTGAACTACTTCAAAATCTTATCAAGGTATGTACTCATCGAAAGTCTTATCAAGCGTCTTGATCTATCTCTATAGATCTTGATGCCCAATATGTAAGCAGCTTCACTGAGGTCTTTCTTTGAAAAACTCCTTTCAAACACTCCTTTATGCTTTCCAGAATATTCTACATTATTTCTGATCAACAATATGTCATTCACATATACTTATCAGAAATGTTGTAGTGCTCCCACTCACTTTCTTGTAAATACAGGCTTCACCGCAAGTCTGTATAAATCTATATGCTTTGATCAACTTATCAAAGCGTATATTCCAACTCCGAGATCCTTGCACCAGTCCATAGATGGATCGCTGGATCTTGCACATTTTGTTAGCACCTTTAGGATTGACAAAACCTTCTGGTTGCATCATATACAATTCTTCTTTAATAAATCCATTAAAGAATGCAGTTTTATTATCCATTTGCCAGATTTCATAAAATGCGGCAATTGCTAACATGATTCGGACAGACTTAAGCATCGCTACGGGTGAGAAAGTCTCATCGTAGTCAACTCCTTGAACTTGTCGAAAACCTTTCACAACAAGTCGAGCTTTGTAAACAGTAACATTACTGTCAGCGTCAGTCTTCCTCTTGAAGATCCATTTATTTTCGAAGGCTTCCCGACTATCGGGCAAGTCAACCAAAGTCCACACTTTGCTCTCATACATGGATCCCATCTCAGATTTCATGGTCTCAAGCCATTTTGCGGAATTTGGGCTCATCATCGCTTCCTCATAGTTCGTAGGTTCATCATGGTCCAGTAACATGACTTCCAGAACCGGGTTACCGTACCACTCTGATGCGGAACGAACTCTGGTTGATCTACGAAGTTCAGCAGAAACTTGATCTAAAGTTTCATGATCATCATCATTAGCTTCCTCACTAATTGGTGTAGGAATCACTGGAACAATTTTCTGTGATGTACTACTTTCCAATTCAGGAGAAGGTACAATTACCTCATCAAGTTCTACTTTCCTCCCACTCACTTCTTTCGAGCGAAACTCCTTCTCTAGAAAGGATCCACTCTTAGCAACACAGACCTTGCCTTCGGATCTGTGATAGAAGGTGTACCCAACAGTTTCTTTTGGGTATCCTATGAAGATTTACTTCTCCGATTTGGGTTCGAGCTTATCATGTTGAAACTTTTTCACATAAGCATCGCAGTCCCAAACTTAAAGAAATGACAGCTTAGGTTTCTCGTCAAACCACAGTTCATACGGTGTCATCTCCACGGATTTAGATGGTGCCCTATTTAACGTGAATGTAGCTGTCTCTAATGCATAACCCCAAAAGCGATAGTGGTAGATCGGTAAGAGACATCATCGATCGCACCATATCTAATAAAGTACGGTTATGACGTTCGGACACACCATTACACTGTGGTGTTCCAGGTGGCGTGAGTAGTGAAACTAGTTCACATTGTTTTTACTGAAGGCCAAACTCGCTAACTCAAATATTTTACCTCTACGATCATATCGTAGAAACTCTTATTTTCTTGTTACGACGATTCTCCACTTCACTCTGAAATTCTTTGAACTTTTCAAATGATTCAGACTTGTGCTTCATTAAGTAGATATACCCATATCTGCTCAAATCATCAGTGAAGGTCAGAAAATAACGATACCCGCTGCGAGCTTCAACACTCATTGGTCCACATACATCTGTATGTATGATCTCCAACAAATCTGTTGCTCGCTCCATTGTTCCGGAGAACGGAGTTTTAGTCATCTTGCCCATGAGGCATGGTTCGCAAGCACCAAGTGATTCATAATCCAGTGATTCCAGAAGTCCATCACTATGGAGTTTCTTCATGCGCTTTACACCAATATGACCTAAGCGGCAGTGCCACAAATAAGTTGCACTATCATTACTAACCTTGCATCTTTTGGCTTCAATATTATGAATATGTGTATCACACGATCGAGATCCAACAAACCATTTTCATTGGGTGTATGACCATAGAAGGTTTTATTCATGTAAACAGAACAACAATTATTCTCTAACTTACATGAATAATCGTATTGCAATAAACATGATCAAATCACATTCATGCTCAACACAAACACCAAATAACACTTATTTAGTTTCAACACTAATCCCGAAAGTATAGGGAGTGTGCGATGATGATCATATCAATCTTGGAACTACTTCCAATACACAACGTCACTTCATCCTTTTAACTAGTTTCTGTTCATTATGCAACTCCCATTTCGAGTTACTACTCTTTAGCAACTGAACAAGTATCAAATACCGAGGGGTTGCTATGAACAGTAGTAAAATACACATCAATAATCTATATATCAAATATACCTTTGTTCACTTTGCCATCCTTCTTATCCGCCAAATATCTAGGGCAGTTCCACTTCTAGTGACCATTTCCTTTGCAGTAGAAGCACTTAGTTTCAGGCTTGAGTTTAGATTTGGGTTTCTTCACGCGAGTGACAACTTTCTTGTCATTCTTCTTGAAGTTCCCCTTCTATCCCTTTGCCCTTTACTTGAAACAAGTGGTCTTGTTAACCATCAACACTTGATGCTCTTTCTTGATTTCTACCTTCTACGATTTCAGCATCGTGAAGAGCTCGGGAATTACTTTCGTCATCCCTTGCATATTATAGTTCATCACGAAGTTCTACTAACTTGGTGATAGTGACTAGAGAACTTTGTCAATTACTATCTCATCTGGAAGATTAACTCCCACATGATTCAAGCAATTGCAGTACCCAGACAATCTGAGCACATGCTCACTGGTTGAGGTATTCTCCTCCATCTTGTAGGCAAAGTACTGTCAGAAGTCTTATACCTCTCGACACGGGCATGAGTATGAAATACTAATTTCAACTCTTGGAACATCTTACATGCTCCGTGGTGTTCAAAAAGTTTTTGAAGTCCCGGTTCTAAGCCGTAAAGCATGGTGCACTTAAACTATCAAGTATTCATCATACCGAGCTTTTGTCAAAACGTTCATAACGTCTACATCTGCTCCTGCAATAGGTCTGTCACCTAGCGGTGCATTAAGGACATAATTCTTCTGTGAAGCAATGAGGATAATCCTCACATCACGGAACAATTCCGCATCATTGCTACTAACATCTTTCAACTTAGTTTTTCTCTAGGAACATATAAAAGATAAACATGGGGCAACATCGCGAGCTATTGATCTATAACATAGATATGCTAATACTACCAGGACTAAGTTCATGATAAATTAAAGTTCAATTTAATCATATTAATTAAAGAACTCCCACTTAGATAGACATCCCTCTGGTCATCTAAATGATCACGTGATCCAAATCAACTAAACCATGTCCGATCATCACGTGAGATGGAGTAGTTTCAATGGTGAACATCTTATGTTGATCATATCTACTATATGATTCACGCTCGACCTTTCGGTCTCCAGTGTTCCGAGGCCATTCTGCATATGCTAGGCTCGTCAAGTTTAACCCGAGTATTCCGCGTGTGTAAAACTGGCTTACACCCGTTGTATTTGAACGTAGAGCTTATCACACCCGATCATCACGTGGTGTCTCGGCACGACGAACTTTCGCAACGGTGCATACTCAGGGAGAACACTTATACCTTGAAATTTAGTGAGGGATCATCCTATAATGCTACCGTCGTTCTAAGAAAAATAAGAAGCATAATAAGATAAACATCACATGCAATCAAAATATGTGACATGATATGGCCATCATCATCTTGTGCTTTTGATCTCCATCTCCAAAGCACCGTCATGATCACCTTCGTCACCGGCGCGACACCTTGATCTCCATCGTAGCATCGTTGTCGTCTCGCCAACTATTGCTTCTACGACTATCGCTACCGCTTAGTGATAAAGTAAAGCAATTACATGCGATTGCATTTCATACAATAAAACGACAACCATATGGCTCCTGCCAGTTGCCGATAACAATACAAAACATGATCATCTCATACAAAACCGTATAACTCATCATTTCTTGACCATATCACATCACAACATGCACTGCAAAAATAAGTTAGACGTCCTCTACTTTGTTGTTGCAAGTTTTACGTGGCTGCTACGGGCTTAGCAAGAACCGTTCTTACCTACGCATACAAAACCACAACGATGTTTCGTCAAGTATGTGCTATTTTAACCTTCACAAGGACCGGGCGTAGCCACACTTAATTCAGCTAAAGTGAGAGAGACAGACACCCGCTAGTCACCTTTAAGCAACGAGTGCTCGTAACGGTGAAACCAGTCTCGCGTAAGCGTACGCGTAATGTCGGTCTGGGCCGCTTCATCTCACAATACCGCCGAAGCAAAGTATGACATGCTGGTAAGCAGTATGACTAGTATCGCCCACAACTCATTGTGTTCTACTCGTGCATATCATCTACGCATAGACCCGGCTCATGATGCCACTGTTGGGGAACGTAGTATTTTAAAATTTTCCTACGATCACGCAAGATCTATCTACCAGATGCATAGCAACGAGAGGGAAGAGTGTGTCTACGTACCCTCGTAGACCAGAAGCGGAAGCGTCAAGTGACGCGGTTGATGTAGTCGAACTTCTTCGCGATTCAACCGATCAAGCACCGAACGTACGGCACCTCTGCGTTCAGCACACGTTCAGCTTGATGACGTCCCACGAGCTCTTGATCCAGTTGAGCTTCACGGGAGAGTTTCGTCAGCACGACGGCGTGGTGACGGATATGATGTATTTACCGGCGCAGGGCTTCGCGTAAGCACTACAACGGTATGACCGAGGTGTGTTTCTGTGGAGGGGGGCACCGCACACGGCTGGAACAATTCAACTTGTGTGTCTTTGGGTGCCCCCCTGCCCCCGTATATAAAGGAGCAAGAGGGGAGGGCCGACCGGCCTCCTATGGTGCGGCTAGGGCAATCCTACTAGGAATAGGATTGCAATCCTATTCCTAGTAGGAGTCCACCAAGAAGGAAGAGAGGGAAAGGAAAAGAGGGAGAGGTGGCGCCCCCCAATCCTAGTACAACTAGGATCCCTAGGTGGGGCGCCGGCCAGCCTCTATGGGCTGCCACTCTCCTTTCCTCAAGGCCCACTATGGACCATCCCCCCTCGTAGGGGGTTCCGGTAACCCCCTCCGGCAATCCAGTTAAATCCGAAACTTTTCCGGAACACTTCCGGTGTCCGAATATAGTCGTCCTATATATCAATCTTTATGTCTCGGACATTCCGAGACTCCTCTTCATGTCCGTGATCTCATCCGGGACTCCGAACTACCTTCGGTACATCAAAACTCATAAACTCATAATACCGATCGTCATCAAACGTTAAGCGTGCGGACCCTACGGGTTCGAGAACTATGTAGACATGACCGAGACTCATCTCCGGTCAATAACCAATAGCGGAACCTGGATGTTCATATTGGCTCCTACATATTCTACGAAGATCTTTTATCGGTCAAAACCGCATAACAACATACGTTGTTCCTTTTGTCATCGGTATGTTACTTGCCCGAGATTCGATCGTTGGTATCTCTATACCTAGTTCAATCTCGTTACCGGCAAGTCTCTTTACTCGTTCCGTAACACATCATCTCGTGACTAACTCATTAGTCTTTTGCTTGCAAGGCTTATTATGATGTGTGTTACCGAGAGGGCCCAGAGATACCTCTCCGACACTCGGAGTGACAAATCCTAATCTTGATCTATGCCAACACCATGAATACTTTTGGAGACACCTGTAGAGCATCTTTATGATCACCCAGTTATGTTGTGACGTTTGATAGCACACAAGGTGTTCCTACGGTATTCGGGAGTTGCATAATCTCATAGTCATAGGAACATGTATAAGTCATGAAGAAAGCCATAGCAGTAAAACTAAACGATCATAATGCTATGCTAACGGATGGGTCTAGTCCATCACATCATTCTCCTAATGATGTGATCACGTTGATCAAATGACAACTCATGTCTATGGCTAGGAAACATAACCATCTTTGATCAATGAGCTAGTCTAGTAGAGGCATACTAGGGACATACTGTTTTGTCTATGTATCCACACATGTACTAAGTTTCCGGTTAATACAATTCTAGCATGAATAAAAGACATTTATCATGATATAAGGAAATACAAATAACATCTTTATTATTGCCTCTAGGGCATATTTCCTTCATTTGGATCATGGAAATAATGCCTTATGTGATAGTTATATTGTTGAGTTCATCCATGATCCCACTGAAAATTATTATGAGAAGGGAAGATATGCTTATAGATATTTCAATAATATCAAAGTCCCTCTCTTTATGTTGAAGATTTTGAAGCTGCACTTGTTTTGTCTTCCTATGCTTATTGCTTTGTGCTTCAATGAATTATTCTATTGCAATATTCCTATGCATAGGAAGAATGTTAGGCTTAAATGTGTTTGGTATTTGCTTCTTGATGCTCTCTTTTGTTCTTCAACTCTTATTCCTATGAGAGCATCATTAAAGTCTTAAGCCTATCTTTATGGCTATAAAGAAAGAGCTCCAGGGAGACAACCCTTGTTATCTTTGCTTTCAGTTTGTTCTTTCAGTTTTTAGGTGTCTTGATGTTGTTACTACAGTAGCATCATCATTGTATCTTTACTTTTCAACTTTGTGCCAAGTGTAGCCTCTGATTGCAAGAAAGTTCAAAAGTTGTGACGTGCTGTCCAGGAAACAGATTTTGTTCTTGGATAGAAAAAATCGTATAAAATCACCAGATCATCTTTTTGGTCTGAATTTTTTCGACAGCGTGCTCTATACAATTTTATTTCGTGCGTCTGTTCTGAGTTTTTTTATTAGAGTTGCAGAAGTGCCCCGAAAAAATCATTTACTACCTGCTGTTCTGTTTTTCACAGATTCTGTCCTGTTTTGCCTTTCCTTCATTTTGCAAACCTAGAGCTTGCTTTTTCTTTGCAAAAACCTTTTGGCAATCTTGAGAAACAGTAGACCTTCAAGAATATCCTTATTTCCAGCAAGGAACAATTATTTTATTAAGGGTACTAACCTCGCTAATCAGATTATGATGAGTTATGTATGAAGGGAGTTTTCAAGTGTGCGAGGGAAGTTGATAAAAAGATTCAGGAGTGTCAAACGCTCAAGCTTGGGGATGCCCCCATGCACCCCCAAGAAATATTCAAGGAGACTCAAGCGTCTAAGCTTGGGGATGCCCCCGTGCATCCCCTTCTCCATCAACATTATCAGTTCGTTTTTCGTTCCACTATATTTTTATCACTTCATGTGTTATGTGCTATGCTTGGAGCGTCTTGCTTTTAGTTTCCTTTTTAGTTTTCTTTAGCTTTTCATAACGAGTCGGAACTGAGCTTTCTTTGTGTGGGAGAGAAACACGCTCCACTTCTACCTAGAACACAACATAGAATTTTCATGTTTATCTTTGTTGTGTATGTTCTTGGTCTTTTAATAGCTACTATCATGCTTAGCTCTTAGTTTTCATGCTTAACTTTTTAAAGAGCTTTTGTTTAGTTGGTTGCTTGAACTCTCTTTAGTTATCATGCTTATCTTAATTAAGAGAGTTTGCTTCTGTTGCATGGTTGATATGTCTATGATAAAAATGCTACGTGCATAATGGCACTTAATAGTTCATGTTTTCTTATGGTTAGTCTCAAATAGCTGGGGGGTTCCCAATGTGTTATTGGAGTACCAACATGACTTGTTTGCCTATGATGTGGTATGGTTTAGTAATATCTTCCTTCAAGAATTTATTTTGATTGACTTGGCGTATGCTCACGCATATTTAAGACTGTAAAGAAAGTCTGTCAAGCCTTGATGATCTTTTATTTTTGAGTAGCGATATAACTTCCATGCCTGATTCAATGTTGCTTTGTCGCTCTGCATGATTATGACCGTCATTGCTCTCTTAGTTGGTCGCTCCCAGTCTTTTGCTAACCTCCACCTGTACTAAGCGGACTGACTGCTTGTGCATCCAAAATTTTTTAAACCAGTTATGCCATATGAGTCCACCATACCTTCCTACATGGTATTTACCTGCCATTCCTAATGAAGACTTTCATGTACCATCTCGAAATTATTCAAAAAAAATGCATTCCTATTTTGTGCCTCTGTTTTAGTTCATGAGGAAGTAGTAGTTAATTCATGATCTTTTTAAGTTGGACAAGCTTCACCCCGGGATTGCATGTCTAATGTGCAAACCCATAACACGAGAAGGAACTGGCATTGAGTGCGCCCGGCTCAAAATTAATATAACAAACAAACCCTCCTTCACGCTTTGTTCATGAGAAATCAGAAAACTTTGGCAGTGATAAACAAAGGAGATTAAGAGGATGTGATCGTCCTCATTCGGGAGCCGTTCCTCGAAACTTGTCCATCTCAAGAAGTGATTGAGTTATCTGCTAGCATTCGTTGACGGAACATGCATAATCAAAAAAAAATTATTACCTCTGTTTTTAAAAACCAAGAGCTCTAGTACATGCTTTGTCTTTGTTTCCGACTACGGGTTTTCAACCTTGCCAACAAAAGCCACGGTTCGAGAGTCTCATCCTTCTTTTAAAGCACCAACTACTGAGAGCATGATTGTCATTCTGAGTGTAATGTGCATTGTCCCAAAGTAGCATTGTCTTTGGCATGACTATGATATCGTTTATTCTGAAATTATCGTATCTAGTCATCACTTAAACCTTGGAGGTGCCCCTGCATTTATGTTTTGCTTCACTAAAGGGGGCAAGCGAGATATCACTTTATCATATTTGCACACCATGCTCATTACAAATCTATTTGATGTTTCAGTATCATATTGTAAAACTTTCAGTTCTTTGTGATTTTCTCATGAGGCAACTTAATTACTACAAATTCATTGTCTCAGTGAGCTTTTGTCATATGACTATGAAAAATCCTTATATGGTTAATAGCATGTCACCACAGAAATTATTCTTGTTATCATTTACCTACTTGAGGACGAGCAGGAATTAAGCTTGGGGATGTTGATACGTCCAAAACGTATCTATAATTTCTGCTTGCTCCATGCCTCTTTTGGGTGATATTGCTATGATATTTATACACTTCCATAAACTTTTGATCATATTTGGACTAACCTATTAACTCAGTGCACCCCAGTGCCAGTTTCTGTTTTCTGCTGTTTTTGTATTTCAGGTTTTCCCATTACGTAAACTGCCAGAAAAATCCCGGAAAAATTATATAAAAAGTCAGCGTTCCAGAAGCTTCCCGGCAGCCGAAGTAGGGCCGGAGGGGGGCCACCAGGGCTCCAGGCGCCCTGGTGGCGCGGGCCCCCTCCTGGCCGCGCCGGGGGGGCGCCTGGGCCCCCCAGGCCTCCGCTGATGCCCCCCTTTGGCATATATTTATATCGTGTCCCGAAACCCTCGAGACGGGAACCCTTTTTCGCGATCTCATCTCTGTTCCACCGCCGCCGCGCTTCCAAGATCGGGAGCACCAGGAGAACTCTTCCCGGCACCCTGCCGGAGGGGAGGATCACCACCGGGAGCCTCTCCACCACCATGGACGCCTCCCGGATGAGTTGTGAGTAGTCTCCCTTGGACCATGGGTCCATGACCAGTAGCTATGTGATGTTCTCCTCCCCTTCTTGTGCTTCACTAATTAGTCCTCGTGAGCTGCCCTACATGATCGAGGCACATATGTAATCCTTATGCTGTTGCTATGATGAGTTTGCTGGGATCCGATGGATTGTGAGATTATGTTCAGATTGTGTTTGAGTAATATATTTGATCTACCTCTTTTATATTTATGTTCATAAGTAATTCTTGCATGTTCTCCGTTGTTATTTATTGCTTTGGCCAAGTAGTAGGTAGTGACTCCAAGAGGGAACGTTATGCTCGATTGTGGGTTCATGCCCCTCGATGACTAGCTTGAGTGACAGAAACATGAGTCTAGGGGATGTGCTGTTGCCACAAGGGGGAAACAACGGTGCTTGTGCCCGCGGGTGCAAGGATTGTTTACTTTACGCAAAGTTCTTTTAATGCAGTTGTCTGTTGCTTTGAGTTTACACTATGGGTGGGACTCGCAACTTAATACCAGCGAGATGTTCTGGATAGATATCTCAAGGTGGATGATTAGTAGTAGATGCAGATGGATTTCGGTCTACTTGCCTTGGCGTACCTCCCATGCTTTGAACCTCTACCTTTCTTGTAACATAGTTAGCATTGGTTTGCGCACATAATTCTGTCAATTGCCCAGCTGTAATTCGTTTACCTCACATAGCTGTTTTATCGTCTTTTGGGAGAGAGACATCACTAGTGAACATCATGGGACCCCGGTCCATATTACCATCACTGATCACATCCGCTATTTACTTTCCGCTTTTACTTACTATTTGCAGCAATACCTATCACTATTATCACTTGTGTTTGATCCTTTGTAAACGACAAGGCCGGAGGGATTGACAACCTCTCTGTACTCGTTGGGAGCAAAGTTATTTGTATCTGTGTGCAGGTCCACGTTGATTGCTAATATCTGGCGCCGTTAGCAGTTGACACCTTCTTGTTGAAACTGGGAGTCTCAGGGGAAATCGATCCTTGGTATCTTTGCCAAGGGAAAACTTCCGCTACACTGCATCTCAAACCTTACACTTGGGGTAACCAACGAGGGGCGAGAAGCCATCAATAATCCTGCTGATATGATACAAAGCCAGTTCCTACCAATAAGTTTGAGCTCTGCTCAGGCTTAGTTGGTATTTCTCACTAGCCCTATGGACTTTGACGCACAAGGTGTTTATGATGATTTGGATGGAGTTATTCACTTTTTTCGACTACTGGAGGGAATTTGGCTTAAGGTGGAGATTGTTAAATTGTGATCCAAATTCTAGTACCGTGTTGGACTGGACATAGTACAACCGGTGTGGGCGTTGCGTTGACGTCGACGCGTACGAGTACAACTCATTTACTTGTCCTCCAAGGACTCTTATGTATTGCCCTTGTATATACCCCATTAGTCGCACCTAAGACGGTCTGTCGTCTCGTGCTTGTAATACTCTTCCTCATAGTGATTGCGCCTTCGTGCGTCCGTGGTTTTCTCCCGCAAAGGTTTCCACGTTAAATCCGTGTCTCTCGTGTCTCATTTATTTCTCATTATTATCTAACATTCTCCAGCCACTGCCCAATCCTCCCACTTCAGCCAAGACATGCAGCTGCTCGACTAAATGCCAACCCATTCAGTTGCGGCATATCATGACACTCAACAGTTGTCAAATTTTAAAATTGATGCCAATCCATCCAACTTGACGTATGGCATGCAGGTACGGTGCAAGGAGGTAGTAGTAGCTAACTAGAATTACGTAGTTTGCAAGTGTTAATTGGACCCAAATTGTAGTCTTGCTTATGTTTCAGGGCTTAGCAGTGATTAAATTTTTTGCTATAATTTTCATGTGTGTACAGTGTACACACCTTGGTCAATTTGTAAAACTAATGCATCTTTCCATGTGTTTATGTGTGAGTAACTGTGAATGTTAAGGAAGTGAGAAATTCCAAACTCTATCCATCCAAACACAAATTGGAATTGGTGCTCCCTTTGGATTCCAAGCATCAAATATATGAACATCCAAACACTGAAATTGGAATTGAAGATCAATATCAATGTCCTAAGATATTGGCATTGGAGCCAATACAATGCCAAGCCCTTGAATGTCTACATCCAAACAGAAGACAAATTGATAGACTTGGAGAAAAAATTGGGTGTATTTGGACCCGGATGGTAACATAGGCAGATTTGGAATAGGGTGACGACGGGGCAGCAATGGCCAAAAGAGTTTAAGTGGAAGGGCTTGTGGAAGAAGATATGGAATGACAACGATGCGACTTTGTTGTGTGATTGTTGTATGTATATTTGAGGTCCATAGGAAAAGAAGTCCCAGTGAGGTAAAGTGATGGAGACACATCTTAGGTGGAGATGAAAGGAGAACTCGGAGACGAATAGAGCATTATTCGTAGTTAGTTTGTGAATGAACATGTGGTGGGAAGAATGTTTTCTTGTCCATGTGCCCCCTTTTCTTATTATTTGTACTAAGGTGAGGTGCATTATATCTCATCATTTGTTGGTGGTGTTCCACGTTGCGCATGTAGTAGAGTGAGACAACAAAACACCGATATAGAAGCCACATGTTGAGAAGGGGCAATAGATTGAGAGGATAATTTATGTTGGCATAGGGAGGAAGATACTTGAGTTTGTGTTGTGGTTGAACATTGTGTGCGATGTGCTTGTTCGTGGGAGTAAAATGAGTATTGTTTATAAATTCATTTGTTGGCCCGTGGCAATGCACGGACAGTCTACTAGTAGACTATAACATTCAACCCGCACTACACATCCCATTTCCACATCAATAAATTTGTGTGTTATTTTTTTGGCAAAAGAACAAAAGTTCCATATATTTTGAACTGAATGCCTGATTTTGATTCCGTTTTGACTGTCAACTTTTTCTTGACGAGATATTTGAAACAAGATCAATGTTGAATATGTTTTAGTATTTTCTTTTGTTTGTGGGATCGACGTGTGGTGGGAGAGCCAGAGTTCAAAAACACATAGAATAAATCTAGGTTTCAATACAAAATGTATAAATGTCACGGTTACGTTAGAAAGAAAAATAAAGAATTCAAAAAAATACATTTAACACTGATTTTTTTTCCAAACATCTCATCTAAACAAAAATGGTGGTCAAAGAAAAAACTAAATTCGGATGTATGGTTCAAGATATATGACCATATTTATATTTCAAGAAAGAAAGAAATAACACCGACTCAATAACAGGAAAGGAAAGAGTGAAGTGCGGGTTGTTTTCAGCATAACATGAGGTCTTCTTTGCAAATGTTCAACCAATCTAGCTTTCAGCCTACTGTCATCGCTCATATTTATATCCAACGGCTCAAAAGCTCGTGGAGTACCTGGTGAACAGATTGGACTGGTGCACTTGTTACATTCTCAAAATGAAATACCCAAGATTTTCGCCTAAAAAAAACTACTACTATTTTTTTTTTTTTTAGGATCAAACTACTACTACTAGATTGGACTGGCCCACGAATGCAGCCCAAAACTCCAGCTTAGCCACGCACGGGACCAGACCCACGTCTGGTTAGGCGCGCGAGCAGTCGAGCCTGTCGCCCCGATTCAATCGATCCCCTTCCCCACTCCCCAGTTCCCTTCCCTTAACCATAGCTCTGTGAAGGCGGCCGGCCGCCCGGCCCTCTCCTGCCCCTCCGTCGAGGTCCGGCTCCGGCGGCCAGGACGGCCATCTCCAGCCTCTCCGTCGCCGGTCGGCCCTCTCCCTCCCCTGCCCTCACCATTCGGCCCTCTCCTGCTGCCGTCTGTCCTCCGCGGCTCCGCCCAGTTCCGCGCTCTGCCTCTGGCTCAGGGCCTCAGGCGCTCCGGCCATCCGGTGGTCCGGCCTCCCCAGGGCGGCAGCGCCCTCCGGCAGTCCGAATCCGTGCCATCCACATCCAGCCATCTACCAAGGTATCCTTTCCCTCTCTTTTCTAAACAAATCTGATGGTTGAGACAAGAAAGAATGAACAATATTACATTTGTTTACAAACTTCTTAAGTTGGTGCTCATTCTTCCGGTAGCCACTGCTAGCGTTGAGAGGGTATTTTCCGCAATGAAATACGTGAAGAATACACTAAGAAACAAAATGGGTGATGAATATTTGAACAATTACTTGGTTACATTCGTTGAGAGAGAATTTTTCAAGCAAGTGAAAGATGAGGATGTCATCAATCTCTTTCAAAAAGGGGATCGTAAAGTTATATTGTAATTTCCTTTGTTGTTTGTAATCTTTCTTAATTGTTACAGATATTGCCTAGAGAAACTATAACAGTCCTAGCTTTCTTCAGCCGTCTACATATTGAATTATGCAGGGGTTGGGTTGTGTAAGGATGATTTTTTCATGAACTCCTGTAATTATTGAATTGCCTTTTTGTGTATTCGTAATATTATGCGATGCCGGTTGCTCAGAAAATTGGCAGCATTGTCACATATGTTTTTTGGAGGCGAATTTGTACTTGAATTGTTGTCTATCCACTATTTCTAAATTAACCTCACGCCTACACATTTAAAAAGTTCATTTTATCTTATGTCCAATTTGCAGTGATACAGAGCAATTGTGCTCCCAGGAATAAGCCACTTCTTCAGGAAGCAGTACCGACAGTATCTCGAGTCTGGTTCCTCCCTTCTGATGGTGACCGCCACCGAGCCCGACGACGCCGTGCTCTTCGCCGGCGTGTCCCTCGTGCTGGGTGCCGCCTGCCGCCACCTCCTCCGCGGCACGCGCGTCCCCTACACCATCGCCCTCCTTGTCCTCGGTGTCGCCCTAGGGTCACTAGGTCTGTTTATCCCCC
>LR738715.1:827244478-827303418 GCA_902687465.1 Secale cereale | reverse complement strand
CCCCCCCCCCCCAAAGTTGAATGGGAATAATAAGTATCTGATTCTCCTTAGAAAGAGACGACGGACTCAGTCTGACAGTTTGTAAATACTGTTTAACATCCAGAGTACGGGACCAAAGATGGTCTAGGCAAACTTGGAGCTGGCATGCGTATCTGTGAGTGAGTTCACCATGGATGTATTATTTTGAAGACTGGAACGACACAGTACTTGAGAATTAGTTTATTCAACTTCTGAATTAACCGCTTGCTGATTGTGCTTCAAAAATTGCAGGGGCTAACATAAATCCTGATCTTCTCCTGGCTGCTTTCCTTCCGGCCCTTTTGTTTGAGAGCGCCTTCTCGATGGAAGGACACCAGATAAAGGTATCTTTCCAAGCCTGCCTATCTACGCTGAAATCTGAGTGCCTTAATTAAAAGCTGATTGATCTTTATTCAGTTATGATTACTATTTCTTGCCAAGCAGTAAATACTAGTAAAAGAAAGGAAACTAGATGGCGATTAGAGAATAAAAAAGGAATGCCATACATCATCAGGGCCGGAGGACAGGCAGTCAGGCACTCCAGGCCCACTGCTCATACCTTGGTCCAAACTGAAGTTTACTCCGGATGATGTGAGCCCAGATAACAGTAGTTCCTCTGTGGTTGAACACATGGCAGTTTATTTCTTTCGATCCCTCCCAGAGCGAGAGCAGCATCGAGTTTTCATTCAAAAGGCAGCTCTTTAGAACAGAGGAAACGACCAAACTGACATCAAGAAAACTTCACAGGCCATACTAATTCTCTGCTCAGTTAATATCATTGATTGTCCATAATATTTTTCCATCCAGTTAGTCACATAAGCTCATGTTTGATACAACCATGGCCTCAATGCAAACCACCTTTGGTTCCTATTGTTCTCTGTTAGCACACATATTTGGTTTCTCTAGTATTGTGCTTGTGTTGATCTACTCCCCTACCAATTTTCTGATGTGATATTAGCACTGGGTGCATAAGTCTTTGTTCTGTGTGTACTAAAAATATTAAAATGTTTATTTTGTAGAAATGCATGGCGCAGATGCTCTTACTTGCTGGTCCTGGTGTGCTAATGTCAACATTTTTGCTTGGCACTGCTCTCAAGGTGTGTACCTAAATTTAAGACGTACATATACCACTGGCTTTAATATTTTGATACTAGCTAGTCCATTTTCTGTAGCTTACTTCTCCATATGATTGGAACTGGAAAACATCTTTGTTGCTTGGTGGTCTGCTTAGTGCTACTGATCCTGTGGCCGTGGTTGCAGTTCTAAAAGAGCTTGGAACAAGTAAAAAGCTCAGTACGATTATTGAGGGAGAATCCTTGATGAACGATGGGTATGTTTTTTTTTCAATCTAAACATGCTTTTCTGTTTTCATGTCAATTTTGTTGGAGCAACTCCGATTATGAGAAGAAAGATACAACCTGTTACTCAAATAGATAGGTTACAAGTTTTTCTTTTCGAATGTTTGACTGATCTCTCTGGTTGGAAAAATGCTCATTAGTATTTGTACTTAAAACTAAAATTCAAAGTACTAGTTGTAGCAGTACAGTTGTTCCTGAGACTTGACACACATGCTTATGGCAAAGGCTCTGGAGAATATAGTGTACAAGTTAATCGGTGCCTCCTTCATTGAGGGAAGACTTCACGCATGACAATACTAAGTCCAAGGCTGTTTTCCTTTTCCAATCTAAGGGAATATGAAAGTTAAAATCGGGATGTACCATAGCCTGAAGTCCTGAACATCTGAT
The DNA here is from genome assembly GCA_902687465.1 of Secale cereale. Classification (NCBI taxonomy): domain Eukaryota; kingdom Viridiplantae; phylum Streptophyta; class Magnoliopsida; order Poales; family Poaceae; genus Secale; species Secale cereale. The sequence goes on along the minus strand of LR738715.1, from coordinate 827,301,655 downwards.
CTCTGTATCTGCACATACTTCTGTTAAGTTATCCATCAACTAATGTCTGGGGTAGGGAAAGCTTAAATTAATGAAAATAACTTTTGGATGTTGTAAAATTGCATTTGTGTACCAATATAATATTTTTGTGTTTGAACTGCAATTCATGCTAAATGGACATACACTTTCCACAGGGTTTCGGTTGTTGTTTATCAGTTATTTTTACAAATGGTGCTCGGAAGAAGCTTCAATACAGGGTCTATATTGATGTTCTTATCGGAAGTTTCACTTGGAGCGTATGTAAAAATGTTTTTTTCAATCAAATTGCCAAATATGGCTACCATGCTTTTATACTAATTGGTATCTTCTTTGACCAGTGTTGCTCTGGGCCTTGGATTTGCAATCATATCATTACTATGGCTTGGCTTTACTTTCAACGATACAATCTTGGAGATGACGCTAACTCTTGCTGTCAGCTATATTGCTTTCTATACTGTAAGATAATGAACATAATCAAGCTCTTGCACTCCTGCTTTTTCTTTTGAAGGGTACGATTGGTTCAGTTTATTGAAATAGTTGAAAACAAATGGAAGGAGTCTTAGCATCAGTCCTAGAATCATGTTTCTCCTTTTGCAATATTGCTTTTGATGCTATTTTACTTGTAATCTGAGGTAACTTCTTGATATGCATATGGCAAAGTACCTACCTGATTAGATATCTAGAATCTGAAGAGTTCCACTGTTTTCATCCCAATGATAACGAAGATATTCAAGCTCTCATACTCTTTTTATAAGGCTATGATTTGTTCAGTTTCTTGAAATAGTTCGCAACAAACTGAATGAGTTGTGAGTCTTAGTACTAGTCCTAGAATTATCTTTTGTGCTAGTTCATTTTGCAAATTGCTCGTGAGTCGTGATGCTGTTTTACTGATAATCTAAGGCAAGTTCCAGATATGCATGTACAATGTTGAAGTATAAATCAGTCCGGACTTTTGGTTCTATTGGTTGGGTGCATTAAACATAATATGAATTCAGAACCAAGAGGTATTGGGTTCAAGCCTTGGCTTTTTCAATTTAAACTAAAAAATTGCTTGCCCTCTTTCTGTCCATGTTTAAGATTGCCCAACCTTCTCCATCAGTTCGGATTTTTGGTTCTACTGGTTGTTCTTTGTCATGTTTTCTCCAGAAAAAAAAAATCACCTGAGTTCTGATATAGAAGCCACCAGTTATTTAGTTTTTGGTGGTTATTTTCTTTAGCTAATATTGTTCATATCAGGTGCAAGATGCACTGAAGTACTCTGGTATTTTGACCGTCACAGCTTTGGGAATGTTAGTAAAACTTGTCTTAACATCTGATTGGCATATCCTTTAATCTCGTTCCTCCAGTGTTAACTTTGCCATGTCTGGCAGGTTCTATGCAGCTTTTGCAAAAACTACTTTTAAGGGCGACAATCGCCGAAGTTTGCATGATTTCTGGTATTGTTCTAGCAACATATGTCCTTTCATATTATTTTTATATTATCAGCAAGATCAAGATTCTCAACAGTGATCATGGTATTCCTGGTCACATAGGCTAACTTGTTCATTGTTCGTTGTGTATTCTGTCAGTTCCATAATGCTGGTCATGCTTTTTTTTCTGTCAGCATAACCTATACTTTCAGGAGATTTTGATAAATTTATGTCCTTGCATTAGGATGCCAGTTGCCAAATTTGTGCATGCCTAGTATATAGTTACTTGTCCACTTCTATTTTTTCCCTCGCAAAAATACAAACACACCCGATTTAATGTCTTGTCTTCTAAATGACCATGTATTATCCTTGTCCTGATTCCTGAAGTAGCCTTAGTAGAATTTTAGAGTTTGTAACTGGCAACAACGTGAGAGTAAAGATCACACCAAATTTTACTATACTACCAAACTAGTATGTGCACATGGTAGGAATGTTTTGTCATATTCCATCCCTGAGCTCTCGATCCTGCGATTGTAATATGCATACGCTTTGGGTGTCGAGCAACGCATGTCGGTACCCCATAGTTGACTCAGTTGACACAGATTTACCCAAGGTTCAGGCTCCTGTATGGGTAATACTTGTTACGAACTGAACCCTTGTATAGCTATGGGCCAAACAGGCCAGAGAAGTACAAGGTACATATGCAAATAAACCCCTATGTAAGGGAGAAACTACACATGACTATACACAACACTATATAACACTTGGCAATACTCTAGTGTCCCACTTTTCTCTATTATCTCGAGGATTTCAACAAAGGAGGTTTAGTAGATGGGGTCTATCCTTGGCGGATGGCGATCTCCATGCTTGGCTCCTCAAAAGAATAGGGTTGTGTTGCTTGAGTTTGAATTGAGTTGTCCTCCTATATATGCGTCTTTTCGTCAGGGCTTAATCCTCTCCGGGTTGGTCTCATAGATGTCACCATCCTTAGCCGGCTTAAACGCTGGATCCTTCAGGGCTAGTCCTTCCCTAGTACAATGGGTATTGAGTACGATCTTGTAGAAGATCCCTTAGGCCTTGTGTACGAACATGTCATCTTATGTAAGTATGATTTCTCTTGCGCGCTCACGACACCCTGAACAGACGCTATGACACTCAAAACTTACGTATGTTCTCATATTTTCTGAGATTGCCTATTTGTATCTTACTGCTGTTTTATTTGTATTCAGGGAAATAGTTGCTTACATTGCGAACACACTTATTTTCATACTGAGGTATCAATATTTGTCCAACTTCCATTTTGTTTTTGTTTTTTTCAGATCTTCTATTTTCAATAGCTAAACGCCCAAACCAGAGTATGCTTGCATTTATTTAGTTTTGCATTTCACTTTATATTGACACCATTACGATGTTTCTTACATGTGTGTATTACCCTCAGCGGGGTTATTATTGCAGATGGTGTGCTAAGACATAATGTCCATTTTGAGAGGCACGGTAATATCGTCACTTATCTTTGTCTACTGTTTGTTGTCATGAAAACTGCAAAACAAGCATGTCTACTTCATTTTAAATTCTCCTTGTTCATTGCCAACTGAACCTTTCTTTGGTTTATTATGAAAGCATGTTGTTCATAGTTTTCATCATGCAACATCATTTCATGCCTGTGTTGGTTCAGTGAGTGCTTTATTTATACATCATGGTAACGAGTTGTTGACATAGTTATTGAGCTAAATCCTCTTATAACACACTTTGTCATGCTTATCGATTTTACCGAGGATCATCAGCTCAACTATTTTTTTCAGGAAAACGCAAAGGACCTTTGCGTTTCATTGTATTGAAAAGAGAGAGTGAGTTTTATGTTACAACCCTCGTAGAAGGCGGATTACAGTATGGGAACATGAGCTAATGCACATCCCAGGTCGGGGGCAAGACTATAAGTCCAGCAGCGCCTGCCACAGCGCAAAGTCTGGCCTCCTCCTTGATGCCGTGAACTAGTGTTCGGATGGAAGGGCGCGCGTCGTTGAAGATGCAGTCGTTTCGGTGCTTCCTTATCATCCAGGATGTAAGAAGTGTCGCGGATGCCAGCCCTTTGCGCATCGCCTTGGGCGTGACTTGCCGAGTATCATGCCACCAATCAAGGAGGGTAGCCTCATTGTCCGAGGGCCTGCAAGTCATGCACATCCAAGAGAGGATCTCGAACCAGACGTGTCTTGAGAAGGGACACCCAAGTAGGAGATGGCGCAACGTCTCAGGCTACTGGCTGCAAAGGGGGTAGCTGGTGTGGTGCTGCAGTCCATGCCGGGCGAGGCGGTCCGCCGTCCAACATCGATCCAAGTTGACAAGCTAGTGGAAGAATTTCACTCTGGGGGTGCCCAACTCTTCCATGTGAGCTTCCAGTTGCTGCAGGTCATCGAACCGTGGTAGGAAGCAATGTCCTCCGTTGGCCTCGGTGCGACCAGCCCAAAGGAAGCCGCGCTGGATTTTTTCGAGCAGCCTTAGAGTCTTTTCTGGAGGGGCGAGCACAAGCAACTAGTGGAGCAGGATCGCGCCTAGGACCGATTTCACTAGGGCGAGGCGGTCGGCCCGGTTCATCAGCCATGCCTTCCAAGAGGGGAGGCTCCTGGCCACCCTGTCGACGAGGGGTATCAGCTGGGCAGCAGTAGGTCGTCGGATGGTGAGGGGGATGCCCAGGTAGCTATGTTTTTAAAGCGGTAAAGCGAAGCGAGGCGCTGGGGGGGCGCCTCACTGCTTAAGCGATAAAGCGTAAAGCGAGGCGACGCTTTAGACAGACTCTGAACCTGATGGGCAGTAGAATAGAGCACCATTTAGTGAGACACATATACGTTGATTCTAATCCATCATTGAGCACATATTTTCTGATCCATCCAGTAAGCAGTAAGCAACTAGCCAACTACTATAAGAGGCAGTAGCAGCACCTAACAGCAGAGGAGCTGTGCATAACACACAACAGTGCAGAAAAGGCTGGTGCAGATCTGAGGAAGCTGCTGCAAGAGGAGAGAGGAAAGAGCTGAAAGCCTGGAGATTTGCACGCTCTGGTTTTGGTTCTCTCTCTTTCTTTCCCCTCCTGTAACTGTTTCACATGTGAGCCCAGTTTTCCCGCCCAGCCTTTTTTCCCCGCCAGAAATCTCTATTCCCCTGTTTGACAAGTCTAGGGCGTCCTCTCTGCCCTAAAGCGCCAATCAGGACGCTTAAGCAGGCGCTTCAGACGCTTTAGTGTCTAAGGAGGACGCCTTAGACACATGTCTAAAGCGAGTTGGACGCTTTGAGCATGGAGGGGGCTCTAACGCTTAAGCGTCGCTTAAGCGACGCTTTAGGGACGCTTTACAAACAGAGGCAGGTAGGTGAGAGGGAACTCGACGGTTGGGCAACCCAGGAGCTGGACGGCGGGTGCAGCCTCGTCGGCCTCAGAACGAATGAGCGTGGCTGCACTTTTGGCGTAGTTCACACGCAATCCAGAGGCCTGGCCGAACAAGTGTAGGATGGCCTTGACAGCTTCAATGTCAATATGTCATTAGAGTTGGGATGGTAGAATAGGACGACGTCATCTGCATATAGCGAGATCGGCGGGATGGACCTTGTGGGGTGCAATCTGCGCAGAATTCCCATGTCCGCAGCTCGCTTGGGCGCCGAAGAGTGTCCACGGCGAGGACGAGCAGCTGAGGTGAGATGGGGTTGCCTTGGCGTAGGCCCTGGCGATGCCAAATTGGGGGACCAGGACTCCCGTTGAGCAGCACCTTCGTGCTAGTAGAAGACAGCAAGATCGCGAGCCACTCCAAGAATCTGTCTCCGAAGCTGTACTGCCACATCACCTCGAAGAGAAATTCTCGAAGAGAAATGGCCACAACAATGAAGGTGTTCTGGCTGTTGCTGACAAGCGAGTCAAGCTTTGGCGCAAGGTTGAGCATGCACTCGCGATGGGTAGCGGTGCCCAGGAGGTCGTCGAAGTGCGCGAAAGTGGCCACGACCATGTCTTCGTGGCCGGTTAGGGCCTGTCCATCCGACCAGGCTATGGATCTTGTTCTTCTGGCGGCGATAGGAGCACTGGCGGTGGAAGAAGGAAGTGTTTGCATCCCTGTCCTGGAGGGAGGCGATACATGCTCGTTGACATGTGATGGTGCGCTCTAGCGATGCCAGTCCCATGTAGGAGGTTTTGATTTGACGACGAAGCCAATCCTCATGCGCGGAGAGAGGCCGACTCTCCTGTGCTGCGTCGAAGCAGAGCAGCAGCTCGCGGGAGAGGGCCATCTTGTGGCGCACATTGCCAACGTGCGAGTGTTCCTGCCAATCAGCTTACATGCAGGGGCTTGCAGGCAGCATGAGTCGCTCGAAGGGGTTAGCGGAGCCGACGGAGTGCCAAACCGCTACAATCACCTCCTGGAATCCCGGCAACCGAACCCAGTAATCCATGAAGTGGAAGCGGCGACGACTGGGCGGAATTGGGGAGCAATCCAGGTGGGGCTGTGGTCCGACACAACGGAGGCTAGGCATCGAAGGTGGCACTCGCTATGCCACTCCTCCCAATCCACCGCGCACAACACTCCATCCAGGTGCACCAGCGTTGGGGGTGATCGCTCGCTAGACCATGTGTACCGGCAGCCACTGAGATACACCTCCTTGAGCGCCAGGTCGTTGAGGAGACGCTGGAACCGTCCCATCATGCGCCTATCCACGTTTTCGCTACTCTTGTCCTCGTCCCGGTATATGAGGTTGAAGCACCATAGAGCATCCACGGGCCCGGGCAAACAACGTGCAGATCGTGAAGCTCTGGGAGAAAGGCAATCTTGTCGGCGTCGGATTGAGGTCCATAGACAACCGTAATCCACCAAGGCGTGTGCTGGCCCGAGAGGGTGGCCACTTTGGCGGACATCGTGTTGGCGGTGAACTCGGGGTTAGTGATTGTCACCTCCCTGCTTTTCCATGCCAGCAGTATGCCTCCGCAAGTGCCGATTGCCGGCAGGTACACGTACTTGTCAAAATCAGAACCGAGCGCCTCGAGGACAACCGACGAGCAAATCAAAACCATTTTAGTTTCTTGAAGACAGACAATGGTGGCGCCACTAGACATGATCAGCGAGCGGACAACGGTGCGCCTAGCGCGTGCGTTGAGGCCTCGCACATTCCATATCGCAATCTTGAGGTCGTGATCCATGAGCACGAGGTCGACGGGGGGTCCGAGCGCAAGGCTAGACCGCGATCGCGCCCCCAAAGGGCGGCACAATGGCGTGCTGGGTGCTGGATCGACGGGGAGCTCGCGATCAACCAATGCCGCAATGGCGGATAGCACGGCGAGTGGGATCGGTGCTGTGAAAACGTTATCATAGGCCTTCATTTCTGCGGCGGTGATCTTCTGGTTGGTGCCAATGATCCCAAGGGTGCGCAGCACCTGGATTTGCACCCGACGCTCGGCCGTGGGTGGCGCAACAGCTTGGTTCGCCGCCGATGATGCAGAGCGACTGCGTCGGGGGGTGAAGTTTAGCGGCTGCCGGTGAGCATGTTTGCCCGGAGTGGGGAGAATCGAGCTCAAGTGTCCAGTGGCCGCCGTCAGGAACTCCCCTAGAGTCCAAGTGGCTCCCCGTGGCTTGAAGCGGCGCAAGGTGATAGGCAGGGAGGCGAAGCGATGTGCGCTTGATCGCAGGGAGGTCGCGGCAGGCGAGCGGTTTTCCGTCAAGTGCTGCTCCTCACGAGTTTGCTCGGCCTCAGGGTCTGGCCTAGGCGATGCAGGCTGGGCTTCTTGGGCGGTAGGCCTACTGGGCCCACGAAGGTCGTGGCTGAAGTGCGCGCATGGCCCGGCCCAGCAGCAACAAATGCCTCGCCATGCAACACCGGTGCAGCTGGCGCCACTCTAGAATCGGTTTGGGATTCGAACGGGGACGGGGCCATGGCTCCAACGCCACCATGATCGTCACTGTCCCCATTGGCAAATAAAGGCAAAGTTTGCCCCGACAAGGGATCCTCCTCGGGTGTCGTTCGCGCCAGGGGCAGCGGGTCGGGGACGGGGACCTCACTTTGCAGCGTTGGATCCAGAGCCGGACGAATCAGAGGGCCTGGCGGGACATGCGTCGACAGGGCGTGGGCAGCCATTTGCGCGGGAGGCGACGATGGGTTGGGAGGGGTGGCGGGCCCTTCTGTAGCTCCAGCGGGGCGGGTGAGCAACCGCAGGGCGCCAGCTGGCCTGTCCAAAGGTGGATCTGTTGTGGCGGGGTCCGTGGAGGGGTCACCCGTAGCAGGATCAGGCAGTCGGCTTCTTTGTTGCCAGACGCGCCTTCCTCTTTTGGAGTGACGACGACGTTGTCGGCGGGCCCCGGCTTGCGCAGGTCAGGGTGACATCCTCGTCGCGCTGGTGGTCGGATCTTGACGCGGCGGTGCCGTACGGTGGCGGGTGTCCGCCGAGCACCAACCAGTGGCGATGGCCACCCCCGTCCGCGCGCGGCGGGAGCCGGCAACAGTGGACCAGGTGAGGGCATCGAAAGCCCTCTCATGGGCGCGCCCGGTAGTTGGCGAAGCAGCATCCTGCAACTGCAGCCAACTGATTATGTGGATAGACACTTGGCATCTCAGTTAGCCAATAGTTCTGCTGAGATATGTTGTTTTAACCACCCATCTTTGGGGCAGCACAATTGGTGTTTGCTGTCATTACATTTTTCTTTTCTTGACCTTGAAAAAAATGAATCATGTTAGTCAGTATAATTGCAGTTTGATCATATTTGCGAGTGCTTAAAACAACTTCTGTGTACTATATTTTTTTGTTCTAATCTATCTTCATGCTGTTGAACCAGAAATATGTATACATATCTAACTAGTGCTCCTAGTCTGTAGGTTGGGGCCTATCCTCCCCCCTCCTCCTATATGCAGCATGTTATACAATCATCTGGGAATTCAGTAAACCTACTCATGTGGTGTATAAATTCCGCTTATATCTTGCTCTTTCAGGCACTTCATGGGGGTTTCTTCTTCTGCTCTATTTCTACGTACAAATGGCACGGGCTGCAGTTGTCGGTGCTCTGTATCTTTTGTTGCGCTACTTTGGGTATGGTTTGGACGTCAAAGAAGCCATAATTATTGTTTGGTCTGGGCTGCGAGGTGCTGTTTCCTTATCATTAGCACTGTCTGTTAAAGTAAGTTATATTCATGTACCACTTGACCATCTCATTTGTCTCTTATTATCACTATATTAGTCTACTTTTGTCCTTCAAAAAATTAGTCTACGATAATAATTTGAGGTGTTAATGGGTTACTTTTTACCAGCGTGCTAGTGATACAGCTCAACCTTTTCTGAAACCAGAAGTCGGAACAATGGTTGGTTAGTTTTTCCTGACAAAATACAAATTCAGAAAATTTAATTTGAGGAAGGCTTATTTTATCCATCTTTTTGCAGTTTGTGTTCTTCACTGGTGGCATCGTGTTTCTGACACTGATATTGAATGGTTCTACCACACAATTTTTATTGCACACACTTGGTATGGACAACCTGTCAGTAACAAAGGTTAGCTGTACAAATTACAAGTTTCATCTGTGTTTTTTTAACCTTGGAGTTAAAGAATTTGCTCTTCTGCATGCTAATATGAAATCTTTTGAACTCTAACTCCTCTTTCATTTCCCTTAGATTAATTAGTAAATAGGAAGATTATATGGTGTGATTGTTACACATATTTTATTTCTGTGCCTATGAGTTCAGGGTTGGTGGATTAGCATCTTATATAACCATGGCATAAAAATGATTAATTTCTCTTTCAGTTGAACCTATTTGTAAGTCCCAAAGGTGTTCTGAGCCTTGCTTACTATTTTTTAGTTAAACCTCTTCATCCAGCAACTCCGAGGAGTAGGTTTTGTGTGACTGATACCTTGTTGCTTCCAGAAATATCAGTACTTTATGGTTTCACATGTGATTAATGAATATATATATATATATATATATATATATATATATATATATATATAGGCAAAATTGTGTCTACCATAGCTTGCTAGGGAAATAGCTATCAAAGCCACACAAAGCGTGCGCCGTGATACGTGCTGACCACGTGGGGAAGAAACTAAAGAGGGGTTTGTGGAGTGTTTTGAAGTCCATTTGTCAGTGGAAAGGCCGGGTCTCGCGGCAGCCTGCAGCGGTCCATACATTATGCGTCACGCGAAGGAGGGGGACCAATACCCATGTGCGCGACACATGCAACCCTTTGGAACCTCTAGCCAAAACAGAAAAGCATGGGAAATGGGTTCAAGCTGACGTGCCCATGTGAGAGGTCATGTGACAACTGCTTGATGTGGCACTTCTGAGGTCTCGAACTGTTTCTGAAAGTTTTGCTCTGAATATGTTCACATCCCTGAAGAGAAGTATGCGCATGTAGCATTATGTGGCACACCAGTCGCATGTAGTAGTGTCGCCTGTACGTGGATGCTAAATGGTGACGAGCACTCCGTGTGTGAATCGTAAAGTTTCAGACAGAGGAGTCAGCGAGAGTATGGTGATGGTTGACTGGTTGTTCATCATGCGCTATCCATTTGGCTTGCATGCTAGTACTAGTTATGTGCTAAATCTTTTGCTTCAGCGAGAGTAACAATTTTTTTGTTTGCTTCGGAAATACTTAATTCTATCAGCGTTGTTTAGAGTTATCTCTGAAGGTTGGTGGGGCAATATTATGGTAGAGATTCTAAGGTGTAAATCAAAATGCCGACAAGTGCCGAGCTGTTTCTCTGATGAAACACATTTATTAATACAAAATTAGATAATACACCGATGGGCATCACAATAGACACAGGCATTTTAATCCAGGATCAAGCAGTATGAAAAATGGTCATAAAAGCATGTCAAGCAAAATAAAGCAATGGCAAATATATGAAACCGCCGAGATCAACGATGGAGCCGACAGATTTAGATCCGAGGAACCGGTAATCGTCGTTTGGGAACCGCCAAAATCTAAGACGGATCCGATAGAGTTATCTGTTTTATTTACTCACACGAAACCGAGGGAAATATATGGAACCGCCGAGATCAACGATGGATCCGACAGATTTAGATCCTAGGAACCGGTAATCGCCGTTCGCGAACCGCCGAAAATCAAAGGTGGGTCCGCTAGAGTTATCTCCGAAGCACTGGCAACCACCATTTATGGAACCGAGATGGCATACCAAAACTTCAACAATTTTATTTATTCACACAAAATAGAGGGAAATATATGGAACCGCCGAGATCAATGATGGAGCTGACGGATTTAGATCCGAGGAACCGGTAATCGTCGTTCGGGAACCGCCGAAAATCAAAGATGGATCCGCTAGAGTTATCTCCGAAGCACTGGCAACCATCATTTATCGAACCGAGATGATATACCAAGACGACACTTGCTTTATTCACTCACGCGAAACTGAGGGAAATATATGGAACTGCCGAGATCAACGATGGAGCCGGCGGATTTAGGTCTGAGGAACCGGTAATCGTCGTTCGGCAACCGCCAAAAATCAAAGACAGGTCCACTACCATTTATAGAATTGTCGTTCATGAGACTATGGTTTTGCATATCACATACCAATGTACACGCGCGGTATAAGGAAGGGTACGTACATGAGGCGTGGAAGGCCGAATGTGAATCATCAAAATATTACTAGTATATATCCCAAAAACAGAAACATCAATATATATAGTACGTGGAGGTTCCACACACGGCGGCCGCGGGTTCCTCCCAGCCGTATAGATCGATCCGTCGTGACTGGTGGACCAAACATGCAGTTGGTTTCCCTACGGACGTCACATTCTAAAACGGGACGCTAAAAGTGTTTCCGTGCATACCGGAACCTACACACATACTTGTTCGACCGATGGAACCGAAGACATACCACACGCTCGTGACGGAAGGACCATCGACAACACATGCTAGGCAGGCTTTTTGTCAGCCCATTACCCATAAAGTGGCCAGAACTAGCCTGCCACCACAGGTCAATTAAGCTATCACATGGGCTTGAAACAGTACCGTACCAGGCAGATAGTGTGAATCACGAAGCGACTCAACGGTACAGATAGCTATTTCCAGGGTAAGCTATGATAGAAAATCCTACTCCTATATATATATATATATATATATATAGTAATGTTCTGTTCAGGTTCGGCATAAAAATTGTATTCTGATTACTGCTGCAGCTTCGCATGTTGAATTATACTAGACATGAAATTCTAAACAAGACATTAGAAGCTTTTCGTGATCTCAAAGATGATGAGGAGCTTGGTCCTGCTGACTGGGTTACAGTTAAGAAATATATCACAGGCTTGAGTAACTTGGAAGATGAACATGCACATCCACATGATGACAATCATGATCACATACATACCATGAATTTAAGGGATGGCCGAGTGCGCCTTTTGAATGGTAGGCAGCCACCCCCCCACCCCGCAGTACATATCATGATGGCTTGGCTTGATATTTCGTCCATAATTCTATCTTGTCTCTGTATTGTATGGACATGTTTAGTTTCATACTATGTGATCAGTTAACAAAGTTTTTGTTCCCTTTTTGTAAATATTGTTTTCAGGTGTGCAAGCCAGTTACTGGGCAATGCTTGACGAGGGACGGATAACTCAAGCTACATCCAATATTTTGATGCGATCAGTTGATGAAGCTATGGATCTTGTTTCTAGCCGACCATTATGCGATTGGAACAGCTTGCAGTCCAATGTCCATTTCCCAAGTTACTATAGGTTCCTTTCTGCAAGCATGTTACCACAAAGTTTTATCACATACTTCACAGTACAAAGATTAGAGTCAGGATGTTACATCTGTGCTGCATTTCTTCGTGCTCATAGAATTGCAAGGAGACAACTACAAGATTTTCTTGGTAAAATCTTGGAAAACTTTTAGAATGCTCTTATGTGCTTGTTATTTACCATTTCTTTGTGCTACCAATTCCAGAACTTAGTACTCAATCCATGGATCGGAGGGAGTACATGAATATTGGTCACAATACGTGGTGCACATGCCAGATGTTATGCGCAGGTGTCCGTCGTTATAGTCCATAAGCAGAACAGAAAGTAGTATTTTGTTAATTGTCGGAGCCAGTCTTTCTGTAGAATCAATCAGCTACAGACCCTATTTTTTAAGATACGTGGAAAGTAGTATGGTGCAGATGGACGCATGGCTCAAACCATTTAGCTTATTAAGGTTGAACTATGTAAAGCCTGTGTAAAGTCATCGTCCTCAACAGTTTTAAATCCTTCTATTTTCTCCTCTGACCCTATTTTTTAAGATACGTGGAGTTCAACTTGCACATATGATCCTAGTTACTTACCAATGTTCTGTATACTTTTTTCATCAGGTGATAGTGAGATTGCAAAAATTGTTATTGATGAAAGTAATGCTGGGGGAGAGGAAGCTAGGAAGTTCTTGGAAGAAGTTCGCTGTACATTCCCTCAGGTTTGTGCTTACAATGTGCATTTATCTGTTGACTTATCATGGAGCCTTCAGCCTCCAGCACAATAGCTCGACAGTTCACTCAACAACCAGTTATCTTTTGCATAACTCGAGAAAGCACCATCGCAACTGAAATGGGACTCTAGTTTGATCTGTAGAGAATTTGCATGTGCTTATATGGCATTGCTAGGGTGAGTGGATGTAAATGGTTAGCTTTAGAGTTTGGAATTGATTTTGTTAGTTTTGTTTACCAGAATTATTTTGTTTCCTGCAAAATTCATGTGAAATTGTTGCAGAACTCTCTACATTCGAGACATGCCCTAATTTTATAGAACTTTGGAATACTTCATTTCATTGTCATACAACAATTCGGCAGTAGTGATGAAACACCTCACTATATGAATAAACATGGCAGTCTCCCATTGTTGAATGTGAGAGTTCATTATTGCCTAGATTCTGAAGGTGTTTCCACATTTTCAGCTTCTCTGTGTGCTAAAGACTCGACAAGTAACATATGCTGTATTGACACATTTGAGTGAGAATGTTCAAAACCTACGGAAGACTGGGTTACTAGAAGAAAAAGAAATGGCACATCTGGATGATGCTTGGCAGGTAAATTAATTGCCAAAGTGGTTTCAGTTCAAAAGTTGCAACCAATATGCCTATTCATGTAAGTTAATCACTTATCAGACAGACCTGAAGAAGCTTAAGAGGAGTCCACAATTAGTGAAAATGCCAAGAGTTAGCGATCTTTTAGGCACTCATCCATTAGTCGGCATGCTGCCTGCTGCTGTGCGTGCTCCTTTGTTAAGCACTACAAAAGAAAAGGTAAAAGGGCATGGCGCAGCCCTTTATATGGAAGGCTCAAGAGCAACTGGTATATGGATTGTTTCGATCGGAGCAGTAAAGGTATGTTTCTGCTTAAGACTGCTCTAAACTGTACTGTATTTTGTTGGAGTATATACCTCAACATTTTTGACGAATTTACTGTTTACCCTGGGAGCATGTGCTCTCGGGAGCCGTTTTGCCGCCCCCTAAGTTGCCCCCTTTTTTCGACAGTGGAGAAGTCAGAGGCTAAGCAGCAGACTATCTTTGCACCCAATTTTCTCACATGGAAGCACTTTGGGTCTATACGAGGTGCTAACAGGAAAGTCTTGTCTCTGTGACATGATTACAGATTCTCTCGTGTGCTGTTTCTTCATTGAAGCTGAAAAGATAGATCAATTGCGTCGGTCAGATCCTTCTGTTGAGGATTTTCTGTGGCAGGTGTGCTTTAATGTTACTGTTTGCTTGTGTGCTTATTAAATTCAGTGATTATTCTACATCTACTGCAACTGCACAATTAGTTTTTTTTTCTTCTGAACTCTACTAGGGCACAGAAGCAGATGTTTTCTCGATTTTACTTAATATCACCATGTAGCAAAACTGTTGGTTACCAGTCGAAGAACCAGAACCTTGCAGATGAGCGGCGTTTCCTCTTTTCTTTTTTTAACCAAGTTGCGAGTAGAATTGTTTCTTGTTTCTATCCAATCTCAAATTTGAAATAGTTAATTTTTTTGGAAAATTCTAAAAAGAGGAACCCAGCTAATTTTTCCCTCCATGTGTTCACAAGAAAAACAGAAATGTCGAGGTTGCTTTTCTTCTGTTTCTGCCCTCCAACCAAAAAACAAAAACACTAGAGATACTACAACATAGTACTTTGATTTATCTGGCTTCCCTTGATTGTCAACATTAAAGGGAAATGCCCCCTAGACAGCTAGACGCCTTGTCGTGTCACCTTGTCTCAAATGATTTATGTATTTCTGTAACATTCTTGTGGCCAAGTCGTTTACCGATTCTGGTGTGAAACTACGCACGCGTCACAGCTTGCTTGGGCTTCCATCCTCTGTTCACCCAAATCGGTTACTCCGGATGTGACAATGTTTCTTGTGCCTAACAATCTACATCTTTTTTTGAGGGGGAAACATGGTGAAAGAATCTAATTCGCCACTCTTTAATCACTGGCACATGGAAATTGCAGGAAAGCGCTGCAGTCATTGCTAAGCTCTTGATCCCACGTGTGTTCGAGAGAATGACTATGCAAGAGATCCGGCTTCTCGTCAGCACAGGATCTACCATGAACTTGTACACCAAGGGCGAAGACCTCATACTCGAGCATAATTACATCGGCATCTTACTAGAAGGAACATTGAAGGCGGAGAACCAAAATAACATCGTACCTCCAGGAGTGCTGCTACCATCAAACATGGACCTGGAGTTCCTTGGTCTGGAGTCTTCAGGTTCTGTACATCATCAAGAAATGAATTATTGAAAATGGAAATCTGTAGTTCTACTCGTACGTTTTTTAGTTATATCTACTGAATGATTTTGACACTGATCCTTTCATGTTTACCTACAGCTATGAACCGTATGGACAGTTGCTATGCAGCAAACTGCTATCAGGTCGAAGCACAAGCAAGAGTTATCATCTTCGAAGTAGGGAGGCTGTTCACGGAGGCCAATGGGCAGAGGAACCAGCCGGGTGGTAGCTTCTCTGCCGAAGCCTTGCAGCTCAGCATGGAACAATCCACTGAAGAAGAACAAGTCATCATTGCCGTCGACTCTCCAAACAAGCTGCCCTTGGGTGATTCATCATCTGGCATAACGCGAGGCAGCTGATGGGATCTTGTGCGAATATAGTAGCAATCATGAAATTGACCTCTCTTTTTGAGAAACACCTGGCTTTATTGCTTGCTGGTATGACTGAATCGTCGGTAACCAAAGATAGTGTACAAAGTTAGGTATGTCATCATGCCATTCAACATCCCCGAGTGTCATACGAGCAACGTAGTTACAGATAAGAGAGACTGAATTTGATAGTCATGGAATTGACTTCATGTATTTTAGACGTTATCATTTTTGTTTAAAAGAGCGTGTCACTGCAACCATTCAATCGCGTTCTATGAAGTCGTATAAACCTTTTTTTTTTGCTTCATTGGTCACAAGCATTTACATGTTCTATAGGTAGCCGATATGACACTATCACACTACTAGTGGGAAATGAAAGTGCAAAGAAAAAGACAACATTCATGTCAGATGCCAAGGCATGAGTCACTCAAGCTATGAGAAAGCTGCTAGTGTGCATCAAGCTGGCAATGGTTAACCGTTACCCACGTTCCATGGGTAATTACTCTATTAGGGGATGGGTATGTGTCAATTTTAATGCCCAAGGGGAAGCTGATGGTATGGGGATGGGATAGCAATACCCATGTCCATTACCCACCTTACCCGTGAAGGCCTTACATGTAGGCTCTAAAATTAGTAGACCACATGCAATTCTTATGCTTACCCACCGAAATTTCCACCCATCCCCCTTTGGCCAGAAAGAACCCTAAGAAAACCCTAACCTAGCCACAACACATTATTTATTATGCTGAAGTGCTATTTTTATGAGTGAAATGCTATCGAAGGGTGTTGTTAATACGTGTATGGGTTTCCCCACGGGGATATAAAACCGACGGGGATGGGGATGGGAATATTTTTATCCCCGCAGACGGGTGTGGGGATGGGGACGGGCATGTAAAGCTGTCGTGGGGACGGGGATGGGAGTCTAATACCCGCATGGGTAATACCCATTGCCAGGCTGAAGTGTGCAAGACCTATTGAACTTTTTGTTGCTGGAAGGCGATGTAGAATTTGCGAGAGCTTTATCCTTCCTTCTCATAGATATATCTAATCTTCTCATGGCAAAACTTTTAGCTCTTAAACACTTGAGCCATGATGTGTTTGAGATTGTGAAGTCTATCCCTCTGATTTTCTCAGCATCCCACTGACTCGTTTCCTGGACGATGAGATCAAGTGGTCAGTGGAGAAAATCCACAGGATCGTAAGTTGGGACTTCACATTTTCTTGGGACTAAAAGCGATCAAACTTCATATGATCGTCAGTCAAGAAAAAAAGAAATCCTCATTGACTTCCATAATGATTTATTTGTGGGCTGAAAACATCAAGACAGTCGAGAATTTCCGGTTATAACTATGTTCAAACTTCATCATGCCTGTCATGCAAATCTTCTGCCATTTTCATATGATCGAATCAAGTAAAATTACTAGGGCAGGAATTTGAAAGCGGCCTACTAAATCAAGTAATCAATATTTCTTTCCCTACGCGCAATTGTTAAATATAAACAGTCTTGAAACCAATCACATCACATGATATATATCCCTCAAAAAACATCACATTACATGATAACTAATACAAACACACAGTACATGGAGAACTACTACTGGCATAAGTAGATCAGAAGCCCTCACAAATTAATCCCCCAGACCAAATTAATCAACCAAAGAATAGTCTCTAGCTAGCCAACAGATCAACCCATCTGTCTGTCTAAGTGGAACTTGGATCTCTCAGTCTAAGTGGAACTTGGATCTAAGCATCCTTGTTGAAGTTCACGAACTCATCATGATCAACGATATCCGGCAACGACTCCCACGCCGGTTCTTCCCCCTCGACCGTCGTCTCCGCTGGCTTGGCAAGTGTTCTCATGAGTTGTTCCATCGAGATGCTGCAATTATCCTCAGCGGCGTCCTCATCAATGTCATCATGCTGCTGCTGGTACTGACCAAGAAGGTTGGCTGCCCCCATGGAGTTCTGCCCCTTCTCGCTGCCGTCGTAGTGAAGAGGACCCACCGACGACATTATGCCATCCATGAAGTTTTGGCCGTCGTGGTCGTCGCCGTAATCAAGAAGGGGCGGGGGCGAAGGCGGCAGCTCCGGCGCCTGTGGCTGTGGCGGCTCAACCTGCTCTTGCCAGAGACCGCGGACACTCCCGGGCGGCATCAGCGCGGCGGCGGCGGCGAAATAGTCCGCCGGGACAGGCTTCTTCTTCCCCGCCGTCAGGCCGTTCTCCCCGTAGACTTCCGCCCGCTCCTCGGCGGTGGCGCGCGGCGTGACGTAGAGCTTGTGGAGTGCGGGCAGGCCCCTCCTGCCGGCGCCCCTGTCCCTGTCGCTGCTGAACTCCTGCATGAGCCACGGCGTCTTGCGCTTCTTCTTGGACGGGGGCGGGGGGACGCAGTAGAACCCGAAGCAGTTCTTACGCCCGCCCTCTTCGCGAAGCTCCTCCTTGCTCTGCTCCACCCGCCAGAACCCGCCGGTCCGGACGCTGCGGTCGGCGCGCTTGTTCTGGGTCGCGCTGCACGGGCTCTGGAACTTGCTCTCGCCGAGGAACCACCACGTGTGATGGCCCCCGCGGGCGCTGGCCGGAGGGTACAGCTGCTGCAGCGCGTATGGGTCGTTGTCGTACATGTCGGCGTGGAAGATGAACCCCCGCGCGTCGGGCATCTTGTTGTCGCCGGCGATCCACCGGTTGAGGAACTCCATCCTGTCCGCGTTCGTCGGGTTGAAGTAGACGCCGGGAGGCAGCGGCGGTGGCTGCTTGAACTCGTTCAACCCGCCGGGACCGGGCGGAAGGGCCATGGACATGGAGCTGCCGGCTCCGGCTCCGGCGTCGGCGGTGGCGGAAGTTGATCTCTTGATTGCTTTCCTCGCTTTCGTGACGGCCATGGTTTCCTAGCAAGCTGTGTTTGAGGAGGGATTGGATTGATCGGAGGGGATTATATGGTGTGGAGACGACGCGCTTCCGTCTGAAATCGGATTCGCCTCATCGTCCCAAGCTGTAGTCGGACATTGATTTCCATGTTTAGTTCCCCCCCCCGGCCCGGAGCAGAGCAGTCGATGCGCTTCCCGCGCGATTCCTTTTTCCCGCCTTTTGCGGAAACTCGCGCCCCCTCTTCGCCTCACTGGGCCTGGCCCAACAACCGTCACATATACTACGCTTATTCATTCGAGTTACTTCTTTTTTTCTGTTTCTTTTTCCAGTGCCTTCCCAATTTCCTATTGTTACAATTTGATTGTTTCTGATAGTTGTAACCAAATTCTCCCATTTATAATTTTGAATGGCATTGTCAGGAATTATCAAGAGCACTGCCACTGAAATACTCCCGCCGGTCATTTTTAGTCTGCATATAAGTTTTGTCCCAAGTCAAACTATCTCTACTTTGACCAAACTTATAGAGAAAAGTATTAACATTCACAATGCCAAATCAATATTGTTAGATTCATTATCAAATGTAGTTTATAGTATATATATTTGATCTTGTGGATGTTGATATTTTTTAATAAAAAATTGGTCAAAGTTTGTAATGTTTGATTTGGCACAAATCTAAGTGCAGAGTAAAAAGGACCGAAGAGAATACAAACCATCCCTGTTAGCTGGAAGAAAATCAAGAGCACCGCCGTCGACATGCATCACATGACCATATCAAGCCAACTTTTTTGTTCCTATATCCGTATATAAGCTTAAATAGCACCAAAGTTTTCAGTAAAGATCATAAACTAACCATGCAAATGATAGCACTTAGAATTTATATTTACCCATATCAATGGCATAATTAATTAGCGAGCAATAATAATATATCTCCAATGCCAAAAATTTGTCAAAACAATCATGATATAACAAAATAAAATGATATCTCGCTAGCCATTTCTGAGACTGCAAAACATAAATGCAGAGCACCCCTTAAGTTCAAGCAGTCACTAAACATTGAAATTCAGGGTAGGAGAGATCCAATCATGATGCACACGACATTAACTATACTCTATGCATAAGAATGACAATAGCGCTATCCGGATTGGTGCTTAAAATGAGAAGGTGATGACTCAACAATAAAAGTAAATAACATAAAAGTAAATACATAGACCTTTCGCAGAGGGAATCAGAGATCTGCAGAGGTGTCAGAGCTTGAAGCTTAAATCAGAGATGCATACAATTTTGAGAGGTGTGTCTTTCCTATCAATGTCACGACCGAGGATTTTTTAATATCTTCCATGCTAAACACATTGTCGGTGGTTCTCAAGCGGAAAGGTAAAGTTTACTCCTCCTCAACCATGCAATCACAAGCCATGGCTAGCCGAATCCACGGGTCCCTTTCAAACAATCAACTTTCCAGTGGTGTTTTTCTTCATTATATGTTTCTTTATTTTTGATAATAGGACTGGGCATCCCAATTACCAGCCTCCCTCGCGCAATGACAAATGAACAAACACCCATCGTGAGAATAACACTACTAGAATCACGGTACTTGCCGTCTGTCATTTCTTTGCCATCCGCTAGCTAACGACAAAGAAGGTTTTTGCCGTCTACTTACATAAAGCAGACGGCAAAGAAATAGCTGATGGCAAAGATAAAATTTGCCATCAGCCATTTCTTTGTCGTCTGCTAGCGGACGACAAAGAGGTGGGGGTGGGGGTCCAGTGCAGGCCAGTACACTGTAATGGTCCACCCCACTTCTTTACCGTCTGCTAGAGAACG
This sequence comes from Secale cereale, assembly GCA_902687465.1. NCBI lineage: Eukaryota > Viridiplantae > Streptophyta > Magnoliopsida > Poales > Poaceae > Secale > Secale cereale. The sequence goes on along the minus strand of LR738715.1, from coordinate 827,281,463 downwards.
ACAAAGAAATGCTACCTAACGGCTCACTACTAGAAAAAAGGCTATTAGTGGCGCACCCAATATTGCCATTAGTGGCGCACCATGGGTGGGCCACTAATACCACGCCACTAATAAGGAATACTAATGGCGCACCTATGATGCGCCACTGTTAATCCCAATAACAGTGGCGCACCACTGGTGCGCCACTACTAACCCTTAGGTGCTCCACTAGTAGTCCCTCCAGGTGCGCCACTAATAGCCTCATATGTGCGCCACTACTAATAAATGAAGGTGCGCCACTAATAAGGGCAAAAGTGCGCCACTAGTAATGTATTTAGAAAACAAAAAAAAATCCAAATTTACAAAAAACAACCTATAAAGAAAATTAATTTAACAACAAAAAATGTAATAGAATCATAATTTTTATTATAGTAAGAAGATTACAATGTCATTACTATTATCCAATAAAAGGAAAATTACAAGGAAAAAAATCCTAAAACTAATCTTCTACTCCCTCCATCCAAGAATAACTGCCGCAAGGGGAGGAAATTTTGAACTGAAGTGCATTTTACATTACAACCCATTATATTTCAAATCAAAATCAATCGAGTCCTCGTCCGATCGCCAGCAGCGCCTCGTCCTGGCAGCGAGGAGAGCCAGATCTCAACTCTCCGGCAGCTCGTCACCACCCTCCCGGCAACCTCCGACATCACGTACCCACCCTCCCGGCATCGATCAACTGCTTTGAGGTAGCAGATTCCTCCTCTTTGTCTGCTCCTGCAATTAACAATTTGAATGCAATTAACAATTTGAATGTTAACATGGGGCAAAGACAAGATGGATCAGTATATAACAATGGAGTACATGAACAATTAGATGTTCAAGCTGTTTAATGCCGCTCCCATCATCACAATTTCATCTCAGGAAATGGAGTAGAACAGATTTCATTGGATGTTTGAATGATATGGTTACTTACAAGTGTCAGGCAAGTTTGATTTTCTTGCTATTACAGTGAGTTAAGTAATTGCACCAGATTAAAGAGGAGCCAAAGAATTTACAAGTGGTCCAGTGCATATGCAAGTGCAAGTTACTCAGTTAAGATTTAGTACTCCATTGCTCAGTTAAAGAATTTACAAGTGGTCCAGTCCATATGCAAGTGCAAGTTACTCTAGTTTGATGTTCAGTCTTGTTGTTAATTACATTCTAGTAATTCCTATCAGCAGTGCTACCATTTATTGATTGCTACAAACAACCACTAACAGTGCCACTAATAGTCCAAGTTGGTATTTCCCCCAAAACACTTAAACTGCAAGCATTTTGGCCACTGTTAGCCTAGCTAATTACCACTGTTGGCCATTGTCATCGCTAAGCCATCAAGTCTGATTCAGAAAAACATATGTTGGTGAATTTTAGTTGTCTCGCAGCATGCCAAAGACAAAGATGGATGAGTGTTTAGGCACATACCTCCTTGTCCAGCCGCTGGTGGCCTCCGAGGTTAAGGCAGGAACTTGACCATGTTCGTCACCGCTGCCGATTTGTGCGCCTCTACTAGTCCACCCCCCGCCTAAAAGTGCATCCTTTGGGCCGTGGCTAGATGCAATCCAATAGCCTCTGGCAGAGTGCTGCGTGGGAGGAGACTGGATCAAAGGGGCAGAGTTAGCAGAAACCATGCATGTTGATGTTGGCAATGGGAAATGCACTTCACAGAAACCAAGACAGGTCAACAATCATATGTACACCACTCTGCATACCTGAAATGAGTTTAAATAAGTTGAGCTTAGTAGTTGGCTAGATAATGGAAAAACTGAAATTCAGAGACGGTGAAAAGATCACGGCTCGAAACTAACAACCAGATTGTTTAACTTATGCCGAAGAAGATGCAAGTAGAATAGCATGAATGTAGCTACCAATAAAACAGCAAGCAAGGGAAAAAAAATTAGTCTGCTACTTTCCGCCCTCACTTTGTCTTTTTCTAGTTTCAAATTTTGGAGAGGTCCTTACCTTCCAATTGTGGAGGGCACATAGCTACTAAATTATGTTTCTCCAGAGATAAACTCTTTTGAGATCATATATGGTGGACCTTGATGAAGGGACAACTCTAGTGAAATGACTACAAGATAATACCTTTCATCTCAGGGAATGCTTCCATATAGCATATTTACCAAAAATGCTACATCAACGGATGATTACAGAGAAAAGCCAACAGACCTATCCCATAATACAATTCCTCCCCACTAAATTTCGGGTCTAGGTCTTGCTTCCCCACTAATAACTTACTAAAAAACTGGCACCTAATCCCAGCCCGTGAAAATCCCTTAACCAGTCTGTTGACACGGTTATCATCCAAGGTTATCATCCAAGACAGATAATAGGACGATTCCAGTGAAGCAAACAAGTGTGGTAGCCAAGTGGGTGATTGGCTGGTGACCATGGTGCTGGAGCTAGCTAGGTCGCCACCTCGTGGGAATAAACGCAAGCACCTGCAGGGCGCGGGCAGAGCAGCTGAGATCTTACCTGCTGCGTGGCGCTTGCTTCCAGCCTCCAGCTCCAGTGGACGGAGGAGAGGGCCTCCAGCTCAGCCTCCCCTGCTTCGGGGGCCGACGGCGACGGCGTTGGCGAGCTTCTCGACGCCGGCCTGGAGCGCGGCCCGGGACTTCTCGACGGCGCGTGAGAGAGGGGCGGGCGGGGGTTACCTGGGAGGAGAAGGAGCGGAGGAGGGAGGCGGTGGGGTGGTGGTGGGGTGCGGCGGCGGTGGGGGACCGGCAGCGGGGCAGCAGGGGAGGGGAGGCGGCGGGGGAGACGGGGAAGAGGAGAGGAACAAGTGCGGCGGGGAGCTAGCTAGTGAGGAGAGGCGGATGGCAGCGCTAACAATGGCGCACATCTCTGGTAGTGCGCCATTACTGCCATGGCCTAGTGGTTAAAAGAGCCCGCGTCTGTGTTATGGACAGAAGTACTGCCATGGCCTAGTGGTTGGACCCTTGATGCATAACCCAGCCAGCCAGGGTTCGAATCCTGGCGGCCCCATTTTTTTCAATCTTTAAAAAAAATGTTTTTGATGTATATATGTCTATTGGTTGCACTAGTCCGGTCTTTAAACATTTTTTTTACCTTTTTCTGTGTTTTTTCTTTACTGTTTTTGTCAGTTCTTTTTTAGTTTTCTATTAAATATATTTGAATGTATTTGAGTATTTGAATGTATTTGAATGTAAATATTGTTAAACAACATACATTTGAATGTAAATATTGTTAAACAACATACATTTTAATGTATTTGAATATTTCCTATTAAATATATGTACATCTTTTAGGACAATATACGTGGGCTTATGTGTTTAGATTTAAGATTTGAATCATTGTGATAATTTTGGACCAGCAATGCCCAGCCTTACCAGTGGCGCACCAGGGCAAGGTGCGCCACTACTATTTTTGATAGTAGTGGCGCATCTTGCCCTGGTGCGCCACTGGTAAGGCTGGGCATTGCTGGTATACTGTTCAAAGCCTTACCAGTGGCGCACCAGGGCAAGGTGCGCCACTACTATCAAAAATAGTAGTGGCGCACCTTGCCCTGGTGCGCCACTGGTAAGGCTGGCATGGCTGGTATACTGTTCAAAAACTTAGTAGTGGCGCACCACACACCTGGTGCGCCACTAGTAATGTCACTATTAGTGGAGCACCTGTTTGTGGTGCGCCACTGCTATATAGTAGTGGCGCACCACATCTCTGGTGCGCCACTAATAGTGATATTACCTATAGCCTTTTTTCTAGTAGCGCTATACGGCCCACCCCCACCCCACCTCCCACTCTCTCTGCCCTCTCACTCCATCGCGCCCCGACCCCAACTGCCGCTGCCCTCGACCCCCACCGCCCTCGCCGCCCCGCCACGCCGCTGCACCACTGATACGGCTCCATCGTATCTACATTTCCAAACTCTTTTGCCCTTATTTTGGACTCTAATTTGCATGATTTGAATGAAACTAATCCTGACTGACGCTGTTTTCAGCAGAATTGCCTTGGTGTTACTTTTGTGCAGAAATAAAAGTTCTCAGAATGACCTGAAACTTCACGGAGATTATTTTTGGAATTAATAAAAAATACTGGAGAAAAGAAATACCGAAGGGGGCCCACACCCTGGCCACAAGGGTGGGGCGCCCCCCTAGGGCGCGTCCCCTACCTCGTGGGGCCCCTGGACCTTCCCCGATGCCAACTCCAACTCCATATAACTATCTCGGGGAGAAAAAATAAGAGAGAAGACCCCATCGCGTTTTACGATTCGGAGCCGCCGCCACGTCCTGTTCTTCATCGGGAGACCTGATCTGGAGTCCGTTCGAGGCTCCGGAGAGTGGAGACCGTCGCCGTCATCATCATCAACCATCCTCCATCACCAATTTCATGATTCTCACCGCCGTGCGTGAGTAATCCTATCGTAGGCTTGCTGGACGATGATGGGTTGGATGAGATTTATCATGTAATCGAGTTAGTTCTGTAGGGTTTGATCCCTAGTATCCACATGTTCTGAGATTGATGTTACTATGACTTTGCTATGCTTAATGCTTGTCACTAGGGCCCGAGTGCCATGATTTCAGATCTGAACCTATTCTGTTTTCATGAATTTATTTGTGTTCTTGAGCCTATCTTGCAAGTCAATAGTCACCTACTATGTGTTATGATCCAGCAACCCCAGAGTGACAATAGCCGGAACACTTCCCAGTGATGACCATAGTTTGAGGAGCTCATGTATTCACTAAGTGTTAATGCTTTGGTCTGGTACTCTATTAAAAAGATGCCTTAATATCCCTTAGTTTCCATTAGGACCCCGCTGCCACGGGAGGGTAGGACAAAAGATGTCATGGAAGTTCTTTTTCATAAGCACGTATGACTATATTCGGAATACATGCCTACATTACATTGATGAATTGGAGCTAGTTATGTGTCGCCCTAGGTTATAACTACTACATGATGAATATTATACGGCACCTATCATTGATGATTCATTGCTTACGAGTTTGTTCCATATTGATACTTGCTTTGTTACTCTCGTTACTGCTGCTGTCACCATCAGTACAAAACTGCTACTGTTACTTTTGCCACTGTTACCGTTACTTCCATACTACTTTGCTACTGAATACTTTCCTGCAGATATTAAGTTTTCTAGGTGTGGTTGAACTGACTACTTAGCTGCTAATACATGAGAATATTCTTTGGCTCCCCTTGTGTCGAATCAATAAATTTGGGTTGAATACTCTACCCTCAAAGACTGTTGCGATCCCCTATACTTGTGGGTTACCAAGACCTTTTTCTGGCACTGTTGCCGGGGAGCATAGCTCTATTCTCTGAGTCACTTGGGATTTATATGTGCTGATCACTATGAGGCCACTAAAGGATGATAGAACCAAGATCGTTCCCTCTAGAACGAGGGGAGGTAAGGAACTGCCATCTAGCTCTGCACTTGATTCACCATCTGGTTTGAGTAAACTTGCGACACCTACACCTGCTATTGATTCTGATATGTCGCGTGATATTGATTATGCCACTTCTATTATGAATGATGCTTATGATGCTGCAACTATGCTTGATGAAATTGTACCATTGGGTGAATTACTTGATAAACATCTTGCTAGAGCTAGTACTATTGATTATGCTGATGATGATGATATTTCTGAAACCGATGAAATTATTGATACTGAAAACTTTGAAACACCTGCTAGACCTACTTCCCCTAGATATGAATTGCCTATTGTTCCCGAGGGATATGTTATGGAAGGAGAAGTATCTAGAGACTTTGTTGCTTGTGAGGATTGGAAGGATCTTAAGAAATTAGTACGCAATAGGTGGAAAGAAAAAAAATCTTTGAATGCTAGAATGCAATACGATCCTGAATTTGCTACTTCGCCTATCCGTGTTACTGATAAGGATTATGAATTCTCTGTTGATCCTGAGTTAATTACCTTGGTTGAATCTGATCCTTTTCATGGTTATGAATCTGAAATTGTTGTGGCACATCTTACTAAATTAAATGATATAGCCACCCTATTTTCCCATGAGAAAAAAATTCGCTATTACTATATTCTTAAGTTGTTTCCTTTCTCATTAAAGGGTGATGCTAAGCTATGGTTTAATTCTCTTAGTCCTGGTTGTGTGCATAGTCCCAGGATATGATTTACTACTTCTTTGCAAAATATTTTCCTGCTCATAAGAAACAAGCTGCCTTACAGGAAATAATTAATTTTATGCAAATTGAAGAAGAGAGTCTCCCACAAGCTTGGGGGAGGCTTCTCCAATTACTTAATGCTTTGCCTGATCATCCTCTCAAGAAGAACGAAACACTTGATATATTTTATAATGGACTAACCGATGCTTCTAGGGACCAACTAGATAGTTGTGTTGGTTGTGTTTTCAGGGAACGAACTGTTGAACAAGCTAAAAAGCTATTGAATAATATATTGAGTAATGATAATGATTGGACTCTTCCTGAACCAACTCCGACGAAAATATGTATTCTCTTTCTCAGTCCCAAAGATATGCAAGAGGCAAAGTAATCAATGAAATAAAAAGGTATTAAAGCTGAAGATGTTAAGAATTTACCACCTATTGAAGAAATACATGGTCCTGATAACCCGACACATGAAGTAGAGGTAAATTCTCTCTATAGATTTATTCCTCATAATAAGTCTGCTAGCCAATGCTTAGATGAGTTTGATAATTTTATTGTTAAACAAGAAAACTTCAATGCTTATGTTAGTAAACAACTCAAACGTAATGCTTATATGCTTGAACGCTTGGGTGGTATTATGACTAGAACTTCTAATGATCTTAAACTTATTAGTAAACATGCTTCCATGGTTACCACTCAAGTAGAACAAGTACTTAAGGCACAAAATGATTTGCTTAATGAGTTGAATAGTAAGAATAATGATAGTGCTATTATGGTTGCAACTAGAGGTGGTAAAGTAACTCAGGAACCTTTGTATCCCGAGGGCCATCCTAAGAGAATTGAGCAAGATTCTCGGAGAATTAATACTGAGAAACCTAGTCCTAGTAATAAAAAGAAAAAGAAAACTGATAGGACTTTGCATGCTTCTAGTGAACCTGTTACCGATACACCTGAGAACCTCGATAATATTTCTATTTCTGACGCTGAGACACAATCTGGTAATGAACATGAACCTAGTGATAATGTTAATAATGATGTTCATACCGATGCTCAACCTAGCAATGATAATGATGTAGAGATTGAACCTGATGTTGATCTTGATAACCCACAATCAAAGAATCAACATTATGATAAGAGAGATTTCATTGCTAGGAAACATGGTAAAGAAAGGGAACCATGGGTTCAGAAACATATGCCCTTTTCTCCTAAACTGTCCAAGAAAAAGGATGATGAGGATTTTGAACACTTTTGTGAGATGATTAGACCTATCTTTTTGCGTATGCGTTTGACTGATATGCTAAAAATGCATCCTTATGCCAAGTATATGAAATAAATTGTTACTAATAAAAGAAAGATACCGAAAGCTGAAATTTTCACCATGCTTGCTAATTATACTTTTAAAGGTGGAATACAAAAGAAACTTGGAGATCCAGGAATACCTAATATACCATGCTCCATTAAAGGAAACTATGTTAAAATTGCTTTATGTGATTTTGGAGCCGGTGTTAGTGTATGCCTTTCTCTTTGCATCATAGACTTGATTTGAATAAATTGACACCTACTGAAATCTCTTTGCAAATGGATTATAAATCAACCGCTATACCTATCGATATTTGTGAGGATGTGCCTGTTGTGGTTGCAAATGTTACTATCTTAACGGACTTTGTTATTCTTGATATTCCCGAGGATGACAGTATGTCGATTATCCTTGGTAGACCTTTTTTGAATACTGCAGGGGCTGTTACTGATTGCAACAAAGGCAATGTCACTTTTCATGTAAATAGTAATGAGCATACGGTACACTTTCCGAAGAAACAACCTCAAGTTAATAGCGTCAATTCTATTGGAAAAATATCAACTATTGTTATTGGAGGTTTTGAATTCCCTCTTCCTATAGTTAAGAAGAAATATGATATTCTTATTGTTGGGGACATGCATATCCCCATTGAGGTAACCTAGTGTTATTCGAAATTCTCCGGTTTTATGTTATTCGAAAGAAGTTTGTTCATGAGACTTGATCAACCTCGTTGACGGATTCCTTTTTGATGAGCATGAGATGGATGAATTTAGAGAACACCACCTTCTGTACCCAACTTTTACTTTCTGTTATTTAGATTAAATAAAGCAAAAATAGTATTATTTGTCTGTTTTCTGAATTATCCGTACAATAAAAAATGTCCCAAAAATAAAAGTTCTACAAATGCCCTGAAAATTTAACATGATTTTTTGTGGAATATTTAAGATTTTTTGGCACTGAGAATGCACCAGGGGGCTGCACCAGTGGGCCACAAGGGTGGAGGGGTGCCCTACCCCCTGGGTGCGCCCCTTGTCCTTATGGGCCCCACGTGGCCCGCTCCACTTATTCTAGCACCCATCCTCTCCTTCTTCCTCCAGAAAAAAACATCCACTATCTCAAACCCGTGTTCTAGCTCATCTTGCTGCCACTTTCGACTTGCTTGCTCAATTCATCATTTGCAAAACTGTTTTGGGGGATTATTCTTCGATATGTGACTCCTCCAATGGTCCAATTAGTTTTTGTTCTAGTGCTTTATTTATTGCAAATTTTTGCTGCTGTGGTGACCTTGTTCTTGAGCTTGCATGTCAAATTTATATGGTCCAAAGTAGTTTTGATGCATGATATAGCCTCTAGACACTTGTAGGAGTAGCTGCTATCAATTTTGCTGAGTTTGGTTCACTTTTATGTTGAGTCACTAAAATTTTTTAGAATTTATTCAGAGAGATAAAATGTCTAGGAGATTATACCAAGGTGGCCCTTCGAGAAAGCAAGCACCGAGGCTCGCGATATGCAAATCGGACCTTGAACCACCAAGAGATGGTCAAGTACGGTCTTGTGAATGGCCGTCGGATGAATTTATGATTCGCGCAGGTTTCAAGGATGAGTTTGATGCATACGCACAAAATGCTGGCCTTGAGGACTTTGTGTCAAATAAGTGCCTGCAATACTATTACCTCACCGATTCCTCCGTGAGGAGGTTTAAGTTTTCATCTAAGCGCAATACTCATACTGTCCTGTTTGATCTTTATGATGAATCTTATACTATGGACCTATAAGTTTTTTGTGAAACATGTAAAATCCTGCAGTGGGGTAGTCTCAATGACCATCACAAATATGAACACCGTGATTTCCTTGATAGCATCACCGTGGGGGAAACTAGAAACATTACACAAGCCACCATAGGGAGCATTCACTTTCCTGCTATACATTATTTTGCTCTCTTCATAGGTTGATGCATTAATGGTAAACATGATCATAGCCACGTTTGTGTTCCAGATCTAAGTATCCTTAAGTGTGCAGTGTTAAATGATAAGCAATATAATATAGAGGCAATTATTGCAAGGAGGTTACATCATAATGCTAAAGATGGAGATTTATTTAGAGGGATTTATGCAACTCGTTTAGCTAATTATTTAGGTGTACCCATAAGAGGATATGATGTTGAGTTGCCACCTGATTTTGTAGATTATGAAGCTATGATTCGTTATCAGTTTCTCGACAGGAATGAGCAGCACCTTCAGTACCGACTAATCTTTGACAGACGGTGTGCCATCCATATTACTCTTCCTGCTCCTGCCTTCTTTGACTTTCAGGTAAAAGGGATATACTTTATAACCAGAGAGGAGGCGAACGCATATGAGAGAGAGGCGGAGACCGCTCGCCTTCAAGAAGAAGATCGCCAAGCAGTAGTGTCGGTGTACTAAAGTAGGGGTACCTTAGTATCCCGAACTTGTGCACGGGCAGTTGCAGCGTCCCGCGGCAAGGCTTGCCAGGCGACCGCCAAGATCCTCCGTGGTTCCCTTGGAGCCATTCAAGAACAAAGTATCCAAGTCCAGAAGACAAGACCCCGGCAAGAGGAGCTTGCCGGGAAGGCCACTCAAGGCACAAAACCACTCAAGGCACAAGACCCTGGCAAGAGGAGCTTGCCGGGAAGGTAAATCAAGGCATCTCAAGGAACTTGCCGTGACGCGCCACGCGTCCCGGCAAGGCCCGGTGAGCGACAAGCTCCCGGAAGCGACAAGATAGCGACCGCGGCAAGGCGCTTGCCGCGGCAAGCTTCCACTCGGTACCCGCGCTCCAACGCATCCACCCACGTGTCGCTCTGGGACCATCCCAGGCGCACGTGGCGGAAGGCTGTGCAGCCAGGGGTACACGGTGGCAAGCGGCGATGACAAGGCTACCGTCGTGGCGGACGGTGGCGCCCCTGACGGCCACTTTTTGCACTTTTAGGGCGACGGCGACGGGCATTTAATGCCCTTGTCCCCTGCCGTCAGGGTTAGGTATGGAACACTGTACAAACACTGTTCCAACTACCAATCTTTTTACATTTTTACCCCCATCTGTGTTGCCACCTGTCGGTGACCCCTTTGACCTATAAAAGGCGGCCCATGCGCAACGTAGAAGGGGTTCCGAACATCGATCATTCCCACGCTCGGTCTTGCTAGCGGTTAGAGTGTACTGTAGCTCTCCTCGCTCCCGAGCAAGAACGCAATACAAACCAAAGCAGGAGTAGGGTTTTACGCATCCGTGCGGCCCGAACCTGGGTAAACTGCTCGTGTGCTCGCCTCGATCTGCTCTTTGTGCATCCTCCGCCCCCTTGCCGTACCGAAAAGGGGCTCCGGTCCCATAGGTGTTCGTGGGCGATCAGTTTCCCCGACATCTTTGGCGCGCCAGGTAGGGGGAGGCGACGAGGTTGCGTGAACCTGATCCGGCGTCCACACGAGCTAGATCTTCACCAACTTCATCAACTTCATCGACTCCATCAGCATGCCGCCGAAGAAGAAGGCTTTGGAGGCAGCAGGTCCGTCCGCGTCGATCCCACCACCGCTGGAGCCAACGGCTGGTGGGGTAGACGCCGGCGGAAGAACGGACACCGACGAGGGAACTCACGGTGCCGCCAAGTCCAAGGACAAGGCGGACGACCACGCGCACTCCAAGGCCTCGGCATCCGTACATGCACCGCGCCCCTCTCAGGAGGCGCGGGAACGGTAGCGTCGTGGTACTCAAGGTACCATACGCTTGCTGGGCCAAGGTCAAGCTGGCGGGTCTCGAGACGCTCAAGGCCAGCGTGCGCACCAACACGCTGGCACGAGCAAGGCACGGTCGCCGGGACGGGATGCTGCTCCTTCTAACGTAGTTAGAAGTCCGAGCATATCCCGCTCCTCGCACCGCTCGCCACCGCTACCCGCCACTCCAGCAGAAGCTCTAGCACGAGCTCAACTGCTCCTCGACTTCCCTCCAGCGGCAGACAAGGCCGACGACTGGAGGGCCACCATCCAGAGTCTCATCGTCTTCGCCAACGGCGACACCCCGCAGCAGCCGAGCACGTCACGGCCGCGGCAAGTCAGCCAGGCGTGGGCCGATGGCGACAATACCGTTGGGGGTGCGACCACCGTGCACTCCCCGCCCCGAAGGCCAAGATCGCCGGCTCGCCGGATCAACATCGACGACGACTCCACTGCATCCCCAGACCCGCGAGCTCGCCGCGATCAGCGCCAAGTTCTCGACGATCGACAACAAGAAGACGCTCGCACTCGCATCGAGCGCCGGAGAGAAGCGTGGCGTCAATCAGACCAGCGCGCTGGGCCCACTGTTGACATGCAAGCGCCAGGGGGACCAGGCGACTTGCCGTACGCGGTAGGTTGCCCTGCGTTCACCCGTGAGCTGCGGCAAGTCCAGTGGCCCAGCATGAAAAACTTCAAGCCAGACGTACCGGAGAAGTACGATGACAAGACGCACCCGTCGGAGTTCCTCAACATCTACACCATCGCGGTGCAAGCTGCTGGGGGGCGGGACGACAAGATCCTTGCCAACTACTTCCCTCTGGTACTCAAACCCAACGTCAGGTCCTGGCTCATGCACTTGCCGGACAACTCCATTTCTTCTTGGGCCGACCTGTGCCATCAGTTTGTCGGCGCCTTCACAGGCGGCCACAAACCTCATGGCCAGGAGAGCGACCTTCACCTGCTCGCCCAGAAGGAAGGAGAGCCCCTGTGCAAATACATCCAGAGGTTCAGCCGCGTGCAACACAACATCCCAGACGTCCACCCTGTCGCGGTTATCAGCGCGTTCCACCAGAACGTATGTAACCGCAGGATGAGGGAGGAGATGGCGATGTGCAAGACCAGGGACGTCAGCGAGCTGTACGCCCTGGCCGACAAGTGTGCACGCGCTGAAGAGGGGAGGAAACTCCCCGGAGAGGATACAGGAGCAGGGGATCTGACAGTGAAGATGCCGCCCCGGCAAAGAAGAACCGGCGGCGGAACAACAGGAAGAAGAAGAACAAGGAAGTGCTAGTCATTGAGCAGTCCGGCAAGGAGGCTGGCGCCAAAAAAGCCCAAGTTGGTGGCTCCGGCAAGGAGACTGCCGCATGCACCAACTGCCAGGCTGTGGCGGCCGCCGACAAGCAGGACGGCACCGACAAGCAGTATTGCAAGATCCACCACACCAAGGGCCACGATCTCCAGAATTGCAAGAGAGTCGAGCAGCTTGTCGAGCAGCAGAAAGCTGAGTACGAGCGGCGCGACAAGGAGAAGGCCCAAGGAGGTGATGGGGGGTCCGGCAAGAAGCGGCCTTTCAGTGGCCGGGGAGGACGCCGCGGCAAGGCCAAGCAGCGACAAGGAGACAGACCTCCCCGCGGCCGCGACAAGGATGAAGACGACGACGAAGATGAAGACATGGATGATGGAGAAACCAGTGAGCAGGAGTTTCAGAAAGCGACAGAGGTTTTGTGCGTTGACGGCGGTGCTTCTCTGCATACTTCGCACCGACAACTCAAGCAGTGGGTGCGTGAAGTCAATGCGGCAGAACCACCTGTCGAATCACGCAAACTTCTGAAATGGTCCAGCATGCCTATTGTTTTTGACATTGAGGACCACCCTGATCGCACAACTGCGGTCGGGTGTTTGCCGATGTTGGTCTCACCAACCATCCGCAACCTCAAAGTCACGAAGATGTTAGTTGACGGCGGGGCCGGCTTGAACCTGATCTCCTCCACTGTGATCCAGAAACTCCAGATCCCCAACAGCGAGCTCGAAGAGACCGGCACTTTCCAAGGAATCAACCCGGGAAGGAGCAAGCCGAAGGGGAAGATCACGTTGACAATAACATTTGGCGGTGAGCTGAACTTCAGGACTGAGAGGGTCACGTTCGACGTTGCCGATTTCCCATTGCCTTACAATGGGATACTTGGCCGTCCAGCGCTCGCCAAGTTCATGGCAGCCTCTCACTACGCCTACAACATGCTCAAGATGCCAGGCCCAATAAGCGTCATCTCTGTCCCTGGCGACAAGAAGGATGCCCTTATCTGTGCCGACAAGATTTACCGGGATGCAGCAGCCGCAACAGATAGCGAGACACTTGCCGCTGAAGCTCCCGGGGGGAAGAACAAGACAAAGTCCGGCAAGAGCTCTGGGGCCCACTCCGGCAAACGCACCTCTTCGGAGTGCTGCGCTGCCGTCGAGAACGCACCATCGAGCTCCACCGACAAGTGTAAGAAGACGATGGCGGCTCCACTAGAGACAAAGAAGGTGCCCGCCAAGGAGGACGGCACTGGTGGTACTTTCACCATCAGTGCCACGCTTGACCCCAAATAGGAAAGCGCGCTCGTTGCTTTCCTGCGGACGAACATCGATGTGTTTGCATGGCAACCATCTGACATCCCCGGTGTTCCCAGGAAAGTGATTGAGCACAAGCTTGCTGTTTGTCCTCACGCGCGGCCCGTCAAGCAGAAGGTTAGAAAGCAAGCAGTGGAGCGCCAAGAGTTCATAGCAGAAGAAATCAAGAAACTGGAAGCAGCAGGCCTTGTCAGAGGAGTGCTCCATCCGACGTGGCTGGCCAATCCTGTAGTCGTGCGTAAGGCAAATGGGAAATGGAGGCTTTGTATCAACTTCACTGATGTGAATAAAGCTTGTCCCAAAGATCCATTTCCCTTGCCGCGCATTGACCAGATTGTTGACTCCACGGCCGGATGTGATCTGCTTTCATTTCTTGACGCATATTCAGGATACCATCAGATCTTCATGGCTAAAGAAGATGAAGAGAAGACCGCATTCATCACTCCATGTGGCACATACTGTTTCATACGGATGCCTTTTGGTTTGAAGAATGTTGGTTCAACATTTGCAAGGGTGGTCCATACAGCTTTTGAGCCACAGATCCACAAGAATGTAGAAGCATACATGGATGACATAGTGGTTAAGAGCAAGGACAGGGCTACCCTAGTTCAAGATTTAGATGAAACCTTTGCAAATCTGCGCAAGATCCAACTCAAGCTCAACCCTGAGAAGTGCGTGTTTGGAGTCCCTTCCGGCAAGCTTCTCGGGTTCTTTGTATCTCAGAGGAGGATTGAAGCCAATCCCGACAAGATCAAGGCCATTGAGCAGATCGAAGCACCCAGGCGCGTCAAGGATGTGCGAAGACTTGCCGGTTGCGTGGCTGCTCTTAGCAGGTTTATCTCTAAGTCAGCCGAGCGCGCCCTGCCGTTTTTCAAAATTTTGAAAAAGGCAGGTCCAATGAAATGGACTCCGGAAGCGGAGGCTGCGCTGCAAAACTTGAAGAGGTACCCGTCCTCTACTCCAATACTTGTCGCACCTAAACCACAAAAGAAGTTGCTGATGTACGTAGCGGCAACCAATCAAGTGGTTAGTGCTGCGTTAGTAGCGGAGAGGGAGGCAGATGATGAGCCAGCAACTGCGGCAAGCGTATCCAGCGACAAGCAGGGGGCTTCCCCGACAAGCTCTGGTCCCGACAAGGATGAACCTGCGCAGATGCAAGAGGAGATACGAAAGAAAATGGTGCAGCGCCCGGTTTACTTTGTCAGCTCCCTCCTGCAGGGGGCTAGGTCAAGGTACTCTGGTGTGCAGAAGTTGCTTTTCGGCCTCCTCATGGCCTCGAGAAAGCTACGCCATTACTTCCAAGCACATGAGATAACAGCGGTCACTCGCTTTCCACTGAAAAGGATACTACAAAATCCGGAAGCGACAGGCAGGATTGTTGAGTGGGCATTGGAACTGTCAAGCTTTGGCCTCAAGTTTGAAAGCACTTCAACTATCCAAAGCAGAGCATTGGCAGAGTTTATAGCAGAGATACTACAAAATCCGGAAGCGACAGGCAGGATTGTTGAGTGGGCATTGGAACTGTCAAGCTTTGGCCTCAAGGTTTTTAAGTTATCTTCCTTGAACGACCGCACTTTGTATGGAAAACCTGTGCGCGGAGGAACCAGCTCGCGGCTAACCGCGCCCTTACTTTGTTTCGAGCACGCTCGACGACTTAAGTGTGCTGCGACTAGTGTCGCGCCCTTACTTCGTTTTCGAGTTCGCTCAACAACTTAAGTGTGCTGCGACTAGTTGCGACAAGGTTTCTTGTCGGCAACGGCACCGTCAGCAGGCTGCTGAAGTCCCGCACTCAGCGCTCGCGGCAAAGGTGCCTACGCCGGCAAGTTCCCTAAAAGCGTAAGGGTAGAAACATACAAAGCGAAGGGAATCAAGTAAAGGAAATAACGTTGCAATAACTACCCAAAATAAAGTTATATTACAAAGCAACTTGTCGCAGCTCTAATAGACTGTTTTCATAACATGGTTAACAGCGACAAGGAAAAGAAGAAAATGGACAAGACTAGTCCGCGCGGTCGCCCTCGACCCTCTTGATGCCACCCACCTTGTCCACAATGGGTGCGACAAGGGCCTTGAGCGCTTCTTGGTCGGCGTCCAGCGGCAAACTCCTGAGGACGTTGGTAAGGTTGAGGCCTGGATTGCGGAAGGCCACCTTCACCAACACCTTCTGCAGGGCCCCCGCGCAGAGCCTGCGCGACTCGTTCGCCAGCTGCTTCGGGATCTTCTCCCGGAGTTGCTGGAGGGCCGTCGCCACGCCTCTGAAGAACAGAGTGAGCTTGGCGCTGGGGTGGAGGCCCTCGTCGGTGGAGTATCCGAGATACTCCGCCCCAGCTGCTCCAACTCCTTGTCGATATCCGCGGCGGCATTGACAAGACCTTATGTCCAATGCTCCACGGTTTCCTTGAAGATGTTTTGGGTGACGGCAGCGCTCTCCAACAACGCCTTCTCGGCCCTCAGCTCCTCCTTCAGGGTCGCCTCCTGCTCCTTGGCGCCGTCCAGCGTCTGGGTTAGGGTGGCCAGCTTCAGCTCGAGGTCGGCGATGGAGTCCTTGGCGACGGCGAGCTCCTTGCCCTTCTCGGAGAGGTGGACCTGCAGCTCGGAGTGGCTGTGGGCGTCCTTCTCTCGCTCGAGCTTGAGTGCGGCAACCTCCTCGCCGCTCGTCTTGAGGTTGGCCTCCAGCTGCGCCACCCTCGTCTCCAACTCCCTCTTCGCGGTCTCGGCGGCCGCGGCAGCATCCTTCGCTTCTTGGAGAGCTCCGCCAAGCGACTGCTCGCGCGCGGCAAGTTCCTCCTCGTGACCGTCGAGGTTGACCTTCCGCTGCGCCAGCTTGCCCTCCAGCGTGGCCAGCTTCTCGGCGGCAAGCCGCTGTGTGACGCCCGAAGACCGACGTCCCAGAAGATTGCAGAAGGTTCCAGAAGATTCCAGATGTTCCGGGTTGCCCGTGGGGTTCTTTGTGCTTGTGTTATTTATTTTTTTGCATTGCATCATATCATCATGCCATCATCTCATTAATTTTTGCAACTAAATAAATCGTGTGGACCTTCGGTCCATTTAAATCGAGGGAAGGTGACTTCTCTTTATAACATATAAAAGCCTCTCAATATTTAGGGAGCTATATAATAAATATTCCATTGCTCCGGAATCACCATAACACACTTGCATATTTTCCCCATGTCTTTTCACTTCAAGTTTGACTTCAAAACCTTGCTATAATTCTTTTCAGTGTTTCGAGGTCCTTCCAAAAACCTCCTTCTATTTTATTTAAATCCCTGACATTTTTGTGAGCCCGGGGATTTTGACCTCGTGTGCTAATTCTTGTCCTCCTCCTTCTTCTTTCTTTTCTTCTCTCTTTTATTTTTCTGCCAAATTAGTTAATTAAGCAAGCCGCAGCTGGACTCCTCCTGGCCCAACTCCCTTCTCCTCCCCTCTAGGCCCAGGCCTTCCTCCCCCTTCTTCCCAGCCGGCCTCAAGGCCTCCCCGCGGCCCACATCCATCTCCTGGCCCAAACCCCACCGAAACCCTACCTAGCTCGCACCCCTTCGCACTCTCTCCCTCTCTTTCCGCAGCCCGCCGCCACCCTCTCGTCCCTTCGCCCGCACCTTTCCCATCGACCCCGCACCCTGCGACCGAAACCCCATCGCCCCGATCTCCTCCTCGCCTTGGCCTCGGTTGCCTCGCTCCTCTCCCTCCGGGCCCCCAGCGCCGCGGCTAGGAGCCGCGTCCCTTCCTCCAAGGCGCCAGCGCGTCGGCAGCCGCCATCCCGGCCGCCCCCGTCTCCCCGAGCTCCGCCTCCCTCCTCTCGCAACCTCCCTCGCCGGCCAGTGCGCCCCGACGCCCCGATCCAGTCCGGCGCCTCCAGCGGCCCGGGGCCGAAGCCAGCCAGGCCGCGACCAGCCTCTAGCCTCCCCTTCGTCCAGACTGCGCCACCCCGACTCGCCCTTCCTTCCCTCCGTCCTCCCGCGCCTTGGAGCCTTCCTCCCGCGCGCCAGGACTCCGGCCGCGACCGCAGCTCCCTCGCCATGGGAGCCGGCGACCGCCCTCCCTCCGGTCCTCCTCTCCAGGAGCAGCGCGTCCGCGCGCCTCCCTCGTCCAGCTCGCCGTGGCCTCTCCAGCGCGTGTACCACGAGCGCCCCGCACGCCGGCCCCGCTCCTCCTTCGTCGCCGAGGGCCGCCCCCAAGCCCAGCTCCGACTGCCTCCTCTGCTGGAGCACGGCTCTGCCTCCTTGGACTGTCCCGTCGTGCTGTTATTGTTTGTTTTGTTGTTTGCCATGTACTGCTGCTGTGTTTTTCTTTGTTTTCGTCAAGTGCACGAGGACCTCAAGTTTCGGCAAGTACGGCTACACGACGACCGCGACAAGTACCTCGACGAACCGAACATCTACGGAAAACGAGCTCGTGAACGGCTACGGAACAAGTGCCACTACATACGTGAACGACTACCGTCGCCGGAAACGAGTACCACTACGCTCGAAGACCACGTGTACCACTACCGTCGACATGTACATCTACGAGATCGTCTACTTCCACTACCGTCGCTCGATGACCGCGAGTACCACTACCGTCGCCCGAGTACCGCTACGAGAACGACTACCTTCGGTGAAGAAATGAGAACGTCTACTTCCTCTCCGAACGGAACATCTACTTCCTCTACGAACCGCGTGAACGACTCCTTCCACTACGATCTCGAACCGCTTCGAGAGAGAACGCTTCGAAGGTATAACCCCGAGACGTGACCCGTGTGATGCTTGCTTGTGTTGTATGAAATGTTCCCCTTGTGTGCTCCGTGTCCGTTTCGTATCTTTTGTCATGTTCCTCGGTTGCCTCGTCACCGACTCGTGGGAACCCGGTAACGGGATCGCCCCACCTCTTTCATCTCGTTTGACTCACTCGCCATCTATCTTTTGCACCGGTCTCTCAATGAGTTACCGGAACCGATATGTTGCCGTGGCATCATTTTCGGAGCGTTGCCGTGGCACCTTTTTCTTTCCACCATGGTGACAAATGCTTCATATCTCTTTTAAGTCAACCTTTAATTAATAATTGCATAAACTTGATCATGTCATCCGCATCATATTAACAACATTGATATGTGTGAATTGTTGTTGCTTATAATTATTAAACATGCTCATGGGGATTTTCCGGATATGTTGTTGTTATTTTCCGGCCCCATTTAAAATGTCTAAATAGTGTAGTTTTATTATGCTTCACCTCTTGCCATGTTAAAACATTTAACCTTGCCTTGTAAATAACGAGAGTCAATTAAATAATTAAATGTGGTGTTTTGCCAATATGCAACTCGTTGCATATTGAGCTCCACTTAACTTGTAGTTTTGTTTGTGCACTTTGCCATGCCATGCATATTTAAACCGGACATGCATCATATTTGGATGTGCATCGTATGCCATGTTTATGATTGTGTGTTTACCGTGTTGTTTGTTTCTTTCCGGTTTGCTTCTCTTGTCAGCTTCGGTTTCGTTCCGGAGTTGTGAGGTTTCTCTCGACTGTGTTGCTCTGTCTACTTCGTGGATCCGTTCTTCTCCCTTGTGGAATCCCAGGCAAGATGACCGAACCCGGATACCATTACTATTTTTGCCTATTGCTAGAAGTCACGATCTATAGTTTTGCCTCGATGCCCATGTTCTTCTTGTCAGCCTCCTACTTGTAACCAATTGCCATGTTTAACCACCCTACCTATGCAAACCGTTGCTTGGCTAAGTACGCTTCGCTCAGCCCCTCTTATAGCATTGTTAGTTGCAGGTGAAGATTGAAGATGCTTGCTTCATGTTGAAGATTGGTTGGGTTATATCACACTATATAAATGCTTAAAAATGAAATCATCTATATATTGGCAAGGGTGGAAGGCTAAGCCTTTTGCTTGGTGTTTTGTTCCACTCATGCCGTTAGGAACCGTATAAACCGGTGTTATGTTCCTTGATTATGCATTCCTAACACGGTTGGGGTGTATGGGACCCCCTTGATAAACCACTAAGTGCTAAGTCTTTTCCAGCAAGTCCCAACATTGGTACTATTTGCCTAATAACAAACTAATAAAAACTTGCATGTGGACTAGCTATCCCTTTTATTTTAATTCAACCCCCCCGGGCCAGTGCTCCACATGAGTGTTGGTCCGAAACGAGCAGACTGCGGGGCCACCTCAAGGAAACTTGAGGTTTGGTAAAAACCTGTAGGATGACTCATCCGGTCGTGTCCTGAGACTTAGATACGCGCGGCTACTATCAGGGTGTCGACACGCCGGGAGGATTTGCTGGATTAGCCTTACCTTAGTTCGGTTTAACTTGAGCACGGGATTCCGAGAATACTCGGGTCTTCCCAACTATGGAGTTGCGACTCCGCGGATCGTGGGCTTGTAATGGGTCAAGTTGGAACACCCCTGCAGGGTTTGAACTTTCGAAAGCCGTGCCCGCGGTTATGTGGCAGATGGGAGCTTGTTAATTCCGGTTGTAGATAACTTGACACAATGTTTCTAATACACTACCAGCGTGTGTACCGTGACTGTCAATTTCCGAATAGGGATTCGGGAGTTGAACACGGTGGGGTTATGTTTGACCGGCTTTAGTTAGGATCACTTCGTGATCATCTTTCGACCGATGCGCCTTCTCTTCTCGCTCTCTATTACGTAAGTTAGTGCTAGTTGCTGCTGCAGACTCTTGTTTGTTCCTTCACCTCTCGTTCTTTCTTCAGCCTTGTCCTCACCCAAGGCTTAAATAGTCTTGTTACCCGGGAACGGGATTGCTGAGTCCTCTGTGGCTCACAGTTACTTCACCACACCAGTTGCAGGTTCAGCCGAGTTTGATGCAGGAGTTGGTTCAGTTCTTCACCAGGAGCTCGTTGAAGAGTGTGGCCGTATGCTTGTGACGTTTCGATGTTCAGTAGTGGTTTCTACTAGGATTCGATCCCGACCTGTGGTTTTTATGTTGTTTTGGTATCTTTCTTTTGGATCTTACCCTTAGTTGGGCTGTGATGTTCTGAATGATGTCTTGCTTATGTAATGTATTGTGTGAAGTGGCGAGTGTAAGCCAACTATCTCCTTTTGCATTTTAATCCCTCTTTTACATGAGTTGTGCAAAGATACCAAACTTGAGATCATTCTAGGATGGGCTTATACCTTTAAGTCGTGCCTCGACATGTAGGAGGTATAGTCCCATCCTGGGCATTACAAGTTGGTATTCAGAGCCTTCTCCGACCTAGGAGCCCCCACTGTTTGATCGAACCGTTGACGGTTGAGTCTAGGCACACACTAAAAACTTTTTGAGTCCTATATTATATCGGAGAGTAGGATTTCTTTGCTTCTCATCCCCTTTCTCTCTGGTGAGGTCTCCTGACGTCTACTCTTACCTCTTCTACTTTCAAAATTGCACAAATTTTTTTTTTAGGAATCCCGCGAGTATTCTGGGATTGTTTCGATGTTCTTGTGACAAGGATATTGTTCCTGATGCCTCCTGTTACCGAGGAGTTGAGCTTCGGGGTATCATTGTAACAAGCATATCGCGGCAGTACTAAATACTTAAGACGGCCGACATCGAAAATCTCCCCTATACGGCCAGTGGCAAGATAACCCCGACATCACCCAGTACTGGGGAGGTAGTTCGAGAGTATTGCCATAGCTTGTTATAGTGGATGCTTTTCGAAGGTCCGAGGTAAACAGTTTCCGAGAAAGACTGGTTATGTGTTGAAGGATGGATACACCTGGATGTAGGTTTAGAGTTGATTGCGCGGTGCTTCCCGTGTATCCCCAACACCTGATTGCATAACTGGAAACTTTCGGAAATCTATAGGTGGGTTTATCTAGTAGTTCTAGGCATTCTTCCAACGGATGCTCGATATGAAGTTTGGGGTTCTACATTGAGTGAAGTGGTTTTATGGACTTGTTCTGATCGGGAGTTGCATCTTAAAGGGTCCTTGGCTATGCTGATCCGGGGATTGCAAAACCCTTTTGTAACACGTTCCATGAGCTTTCAGCACGAAGATGTCGAACGAAGCTTCTATCTTGTATTTGTTCTATCTGTTCCTTGTTCCTTTTTATTTACCTTTTGTTCTCCAAGTGGCTTCTCGTCAAGCTGATGTACCTGCGTAATTCATTCGTTCAATTCTTTATTCGGATGATATTGTGAAGATCATATTGCATATCTACCCTTTGTTTTTGTTTTGATTCTGGTATTCGAGTTGCTTCGATGTCAAGTGTTGATTCCATACCTTTCTTAATCGATGTTCTCATATTTCTATGGGAGTGCTAGTCCTTCTTGATCATCAAGATCTTCTTGTTAATCCTTTTCAACCGGTGTGCTTTCTCTTCAAGTTATTCAATACAGACGTCGTTGAGAAATCTGACGATTTGTCTGTTTCATTCATCCCAAGTTGTCTTTGTTTTCCCCACCCTCCCACCCTTTTCTGCATTGAGCCAGAAATTCTCAAATGAAATATCCATTTTATTCATGTGATGTTTCTTCATTCTTTCCCTTCAATGTTCTTATCCGGCGAATTATCGTGAAGATGCTCAAGAGCTTCAAGTTCATCATTCTTTTGTTCTCTAATTCTTCCGGTGGATGTAATTCAAGATTTCGGTGTTGATCTCATCCTTTTCACAATGCTTTCTTATTCCGGTGCACCAATTAATCATTCTCCTCTTGTTATTCATATCCGGAGTGCTCAAGATTCATAATTCCATTCTTAATCCGTTCAAGCAATTTTTGAGATTGTCATCTTATTCAAGCCATTTAATTCAACCGGTGCAATATCTCTTAAGCAATCTTTTCCAACGGTGATTTCTTTGAGTGGGCCCTAACCCACAGGTCTTTTCCCAGGATCTTACCTGACTCTTCTTTTCTGGAGTTATACTCAAATTCTTTTGAAAGTGTGACGTAAGAATGATTTCCATCAGTCACATGCCTTCTCCAAGTTCGCTTTCAAATTCTTTTCATCATTGGTTCAACCTTTTAATTCTTCATTCCGGAGTGCTCAACAATTCTTATGGCATTTCTCGTCTTCATTCTCAACATTTGAAGACCGGAGAAGTGTTTCTCTTAAATTTTGACCCGTTCTCTTGATGAGTTATGGTTCTAGCTTCATGCCATCCTCATTATTGTTCCGATTGTCAGGAATTCTTTTCATACCCGTCCGGAGCATTTCATGAATTCTTTTCCTTTGTGTTCCTCCGAAGGCCATCATTTCAGCATATTTCTTCGTTCTCAGTTTTCAACCTCGTCCTCCAAATATTCTTCATTGATGTCTCTTCGTTCGTCTCCTAATTCTTACGGTGGTTCTTTCAAGTTTACCCTTCCGTTGTTATCGTTTTAATTCATTTGTTCTTTCCATAATCCTACCGGTGGTTCGTTGAATACTTATCCAAGCTTGTGCTAGACCCCTCTTTAATTCCTTCCCAACGAGAATAAGTAGTATGCCAAATCCTTTGTCATCAATTTAAATTGGTGAAGGAGATGCATGACATAATTCTTATTCTTGTTCCTTCCAAGTGTTTAATTCTTTTGTCTGGAGCTTGTTCATCATATCATATTCTCGGTTCTAAGTTGTTCATCTTGTTTTCCGGAGCTCCAAGTATTTCAATCATATCATTTCAAGCTTAATCTAATTCATCGCAGGCCTTGAATCTTATTCTTTTCATCTTTCACTTCTCATGCTTTCATTACCGGAGTTTTCATGGTGGTTCATCATCATTTAATTCATCCTTGAAGTCTTCATCAAGATTCTTGTTGGAGCTCAAGCATTCTTCATCATACTTTCTAATTGCAATTCTTTCTACCTTGTCTTTTCAGGTGGTGTTATGTCATTCTTGATAATTTTCCTTCATGTTTCATGATTCACAAGTTGTCAGGAATGAGATATTTAAAACCATCATTTCTTTCTCTTTAGGAGATCTTTTCAACCCCTACTTTTATCTCTTGGAGTTATCTTGGGTTGTTTTTCACCTAAAGCCTTCCCTAAGGATTGTTGTTATTATGGTGCTTATAAATGACCCAAGTTCTTCATTTATCATTCCGGTGAAATAAGTTTTTCATCTCCTTGTTGATCTCAATCCAATCAATCGTTTTCGTTAGTGGCTGGTTGTCACCTCTTCATTTTGAGATGTTTTCCATAAGCCCACATGAAGCTTATTCCTTTTCGTTGTTGTTTTTCCTTCAACTCTGTTCAACCCTTCTTCGTAAGGATGCTCTTTCAAATTTCATTTTGAGAGAAGTTATCTTTTTCTTCTCCGTTCTTTTCTTTCCAACGACCTATGCTATTCTTTCATTCCGGAGGCATTCTGATATTACTCTCTTTAACCATCATCTCGTTTTTATCGAGATCATGTTCTTTTCCTTGTTTATCTATTTAATCGGAGTGTTGTATTCTTCATTCAAGTTCCGTCATCTCATCTAGTTTTGCCCATCTTTTAACCGGAGTGCTGTCTGAATCTTTCTTCCACCTTGTGCCATTCTTTTAATTGTTTCAGAAGCTATATGCTGTTCATTTCATCAAGTATCATTCCATCTCCTCAAGTTCTTGTTCAATTCCCTCCATTTTCAGACGGAGTGCTGTCCAAATTCTGTCATTCTTATTCCTTGGCTATACCATTGTGGTTTCACATTCTTTTGGTTCGTAAGCTCTTGTTTCATGTCTTTCAACCTACAAGGTTCTCATAATGCTCCTTGTTCTTCTTTTCAAATGGAGTGTTTCATCTTCGTTCATCTCCGTTGTATTCTTTCCTTCAAGATTGTTCAACCTCTTAAGGTTCTTTGGTTTCACTCGTCTGTCAAAGAAGCAACTTTGTTTTACCTCTTCCTCTTCCGTTTTTACCCGGTGATATCTCTAGGATCTCGGGTCGAGATCCTCTGTTAGTGTGGGAGAGTTATGACGCCCGAAGACCGACGTCCCAGAAGATTGCAGAAGGTTCCAGAAGATTCCAGATGTTCCGGGTTGCCCGTGGGGTTCTTTGTGCTTGTGTTATTTTTTTTTGCATTGCATCATATCATCATGCCATCATCTCATTAATTTTTGCAACTAAATAAATCGTGTGGACCTTCGGTCCATTTAAATCGAGGGAAGGTGACTTCTCTTTATAACATATAAAAGCCTCTCAATATTTAGGGAGCTATATAATAAATATTCCATTGCTCCGGAATCACCATAACACACTTGCATATTTTCCCCATGTCTTTTCACTTCAAGTTTGACTTCAAAACCTTGCTATAATTCTTTTCAGTGTTTCGAGGTCCTTCCAAAAACCTCCTTCTATTTTATTTAAATCCCTGACATTTTTGTGAGCCCGGGGATTTTGACCTCGTGTGCTAATTCTTGTCCTCCTCCTTCTTCTTTCTTTTCTTCTCTCTTTTATTTTTCTGCCAAATCAGTTAATTAAGCAAGCCGCAGCTGGACTCCTCCTGGCCCAACTCCCTTCTCCTCCCCTCTAGGCCCAGGCCTTCCTCCCCCTTCTTCCCAGCCGGCCTCAAGGCCTCCCTGCGGCCCACATCCATCTCCTGGCCCAAACCCCACCGAAACCCTACCTAGCTCGCACCCCTTCGCACTCTCTCCCTCTCTTTCCGCAGCCCGCCGCCACCCTCTCGTCCCTTCGCCCGCACCTTTCCCATCGACCCCGCACCCTGCGACCGAAACCCCATCGCCCCGATCTCCTCCTCGCCTTGGCCTCGGTTGCCTCGCTCCTCTCCCTCCGGGCCCCCAGCGCCGCGGCTAGGAGTCGCGTCCCTTCCTCCAGGGCGCCAGCGCGTCGGCAGCCGCCATCCCGGCCGCCCCCGTCTCCCCGAGCTCCGCCTCCCTCCTCTCGCAACCTCCCTCGCCGGCCAGTGCGCCACGACGCCCCGATCCAGTCCGGCGCCTCCAGCGGCCCGGGGCCGAAGCCAGCCAGGCCGCGACCAGCCTCTGGCCTCCCCTTCGTCCAGACTGCGCCACCCCGACGCGCCCTTCCTTCCCTCCGTCTTCCCGCGCCTTGGAGCCTTCCTCCCGCGCGCCAGGACTCCGGCCGCGACCGCAGCTCCCTCGCCATGGGAGCCGGCGACCGCCCTCCCTCCGGTCCTCCTCTCCAGGAGCAGCGCGTCCGCGCGCCTCCCTCGTCCAGCTCGCCGTGGCCTCTCCAGCGCGTGTACCACGAGCGCCCCGCACGCCGGCCCCGCTCCTCCTTCGTCGCCGAGGGCCGCCCCCAAGCCCAGCTCCGACTGCCTCCTCTGCTGGAGCACGGCTCTGCCTCCTTGGACTGTCCCGTCGTGCTGTTATTGTTTGTTTTGTTGTTTGCCATGTACTGCTGCTGTGTTTTTTTTTTGTTTTCGTCAAGTGCACGAGGACCTCAAGTTTCGGCAAGTACGGCTACACGACGACCGCGACAAGTACCTCGACGAACCGAACATCTACGGAAAACGAGCTCGTGAACGGCTACGGAACAAGTGCCACTACATACGTGAACGACTACCGTCGCCGGAAACGAGTACCACTACGCTCGAAGACCACGTGTACCACTACCGTCGACATGTACATCTACGAGATCGTCTACTTCCACTACCGTCGCTCGATGACCGCGAGTACCACTACCGTCGCCCGAGTACCGCTACGAGAACGACTACCTTCGGTGAAGAAATGAGAACGTCTACTTCCTCTCCGAACGGAACATCTACTTCCTCTACGAACCGCGTGAACGACTCCTTCCACTACGATCTCGAACCGCTTCGAGAGAGAACGCTTCGAAGGTATAACCCCGAGACGTGACCCGTGTGATGCTTGCTTGTGTTGTATGAAATGTTCCCCTTGTGTGCTCCGTGTCCGTTTCGTATCTTTTGTCATGTTCCTCGGTTGCCTCGTCACCGACTCGTGGGAACCCGGTAACGGGATCGCCCCACCTCTTTCATCTCGTTTGACTCACTCGCCATCTATCTTTTGCACCGGTCTCTCAACGAGTTACCGGAACCGATATGTTGCCGTGGCATCATTTTCGGAGCGTTGCCGTGGCACCTTTTTCTTTCCACCATGGTGACAAATGCTTCATATCTCTTTTAAGTCAACCTTTAATTAATAATTGCATAAACTTGATCATGTCATCCGCATCATATTAACAACATTGATATGTGTGAATTGTTGTTGCTTATAATTATTAAACATGCTCATTGGGATTTTCCGGATATGTTGTTGTTATTTTCCGGCCCCATTTAAAATGTCTAAATAGTGTAGTTTTATTATGCTTCACCTCTTGCCATGTTAAAACATTTAACCTTGCCTTGTAAATAACGAGAGTCAATTAAATAATTAAATGTGGTGTTTCGTCAATATGCAACTCGTTGCATATTGAGCTCCACTTAACTTGTAGTTTTGTTTGTGCACTTTGCCATGCCATGCATATTTAAACCGGACATGCATCATATTTGGATGTGCATCGTATGCCATGTTTATGATTGTGTGTTTACCGTGTTGTTTGTTTCTTTCCGGTTTGCTTCTCTTGTCAGCTTCGGTTTCGTTCCGGAGTTGTGAGGTTTCTCTCGACTGTGTTGCTCCGTCTACTTCGTGGATCCGTTCTTCTCCCTTGTGGAATCCCAGACAAGATGACCGAACCCGGATACCATTACTATTTTTGCCTATTGCTAGAAGTCACGATCTATAGTTTTGCCTCGATGCCCATGTTCTTCTTGTCAGCCTCCTACTTGTAACCAATTGCCATGTTTAACCACCCTACCTATGCAAACCGTTGCTTGGCTAAGTACACTTCGCTCAGCCCCTCTTATAGCATTGTTAGTTGCAGGTGAAGATTGAAGATGCTTGCTTCATGTTGAAGATTGGTTGGGTTATATCACACTATATAAATGCTTGAAAATGAAATCATCTATATATTGGCAAGGGTGGAAGGCTAAGCCTTTTGCTTGGTGTTTTGTTCCACTCATGCCGTTAGGAACCGTATAAACCGGTGTTATGTTCCTTGATTATGCGTTCCTAACACGGTTGGGGTGTATGGGACCCCCTTGATAAACCGCTAAGTGCTAAGTCTTTTCCAGCAAGTCCCAACATTGGTACTATTTGCCTAATAACAAACTAATAAAAACTTGCATGTGGACTAGCTATCCCTTTTATTTTAATTCAACCCCCCGGGCCAGTGCTCCACATGAGTGTTGGTCCGAAACGAGCAGACTGCGGGGCCACCTCAAGGAAACTTGAGGTTTGGTAAAAACCTGTAGGATGACTCATCCGGTCGTGTCCTGAGACTTAGATACGCGCGGCTACTATCAGGGTGTCGACACGCCGGGAGGATTTGCTGGATTAGCCTTACCTTAGTTCGGTTTAACTTGAGCACGGGATTCCGAGAATACTCGGGTCTTCCCAACTATGGAGTTGCGACTCCGCGGATTGTGGGCTTGTAATGGGTCAAGTTGGAACACCCCTGCAGGGTTTGAACTTTCGAAAGCCGTGCCCGCGGTTATGTGGCAGATGGGAGCTTGTTAATTCCGGTTGTAGATAACTTGACACAATGTTTCTAATACACTACCAGCGTGTGTACCGTGACTGTCAATTTCCGAATAGGGATTCGGGAGTTGAACACGGTGGGGTTATGTTTGACCGGCTTTAGTTAGGATCACTTCGTGATCATCTTTCGACCGATGCGCCTTCTCTTCTCGCTCTCTATTACGTAAGTTAGTGCTAGTTGCTGCTGCAGACTCTTGTTTGTTCCTTCACCTCTCGTTCTTTCTTCAGCCTTGTCCTCACCCAAGGCTTAAATAGTCTTGTTACCCGGGAACGGGATTGCTGAGTCCTCTGTGGCTCACAGTTACTTCACCACACCAGTTGCAGGTTCAGCCGAGTTTGATGCAGGAGTTGGTTCAGTTCTTCACCAGGAGCTCGTTGAAGAGTGTGGCCGTATGCTTGTGACGTTTCGATGTTCAGTAGTGGTTTCTACTAGGATTCGATCCTGACCTGTGGTTTTTATGTTGTTTTGGTATCTTTCTTTTGGATCTTACCCTTAGTTGGGCTGTGATGTTCTGAATGATGTCTTGCTTATGTAATGTATTGTGTGAAGTGGCGAGTGTAAGCCAACTATCTCCTTTTGCATTTTAATCCCTCTTTTACATGAGTTGTGCAAAGATACCAAACTTGAGATCATTCTAGGATGGGCTTATACCTTTAAGTCGTGCCTCGACACGTAGGAGGTATAGTCCCATCCTGGGCATTACACGCTGCTGTTCCTCCACTTCGGCCTTCTCGAGGATGAAGGCCTGCTGCGCCTCGGCAAGCTGCTCCCGCTCCTCCACCAAGGACCGGAGAGCCGCTTGGTTGATGGCCCGGAGCTCCTCCGCGCGCTTCTCAATATTCGCTACCGCCTTTGTAGCAAGAGCCTCGCGGGACTCCAGCTTGGCCTGCCGGGCGCGGTAAAGTGACAGCAGCCTGCGCAGCAGCCGTTCCTCCTCGGGCTCGCTGCTGCTGCTCGGCGCGTCGACAATCTTCAGCCCGGCGGAGGCAAGCACCTCCCCGTCGAAGACCTCTCCCTCGACCGGCGCCCTGGACATGGACGCCCAAGGGAGTTGGATGAAGACGTCGTCGCCGGCCTTTAGGTAGGCGCCTGGCTCGGGCTCGTCGGTGCTGGGGGCTGCGGCGGCAGCGGAAGGCTCGGCGGTCGGTGTAGCGCCTGGCGCTCCTGCGGCCTCAGTGCCGTCAGTGCGATCGCCAGCCCCTTCGTCGGCTACTGCGGCGGCAGCCCTGGCGGCCTCTGCGCCGGCGTGATCGTCTGCGCCAACCGTTTCCTCGGCAACGACGGCATCGTCAACGACGACCTCCGTCTCCATTGGCTCGGTTGCGGATGGGTCTGGCGGAGGAAAGAAGAGACAAACAGTCAAGCAATTATCCAAAAAGAAGAATCCAAAGGAGAAAAGCCCAAGGGAAGAGTGAAGCAAAGGGGTTACCTGCGCGGGCCGGCTCCTCGGTGAGATTCCTTGCCGGGGAGCTCTCCCTCGGCGGCGTAGTCATAGCTCCCGCCGGCGGAGGGTCGCTAGTGCCATTCCTCGCCGGAGAGCTCGCCCTTGGCGGAGTGTTCGCCCTTGTCGGAGAGCTCGTCCTTGGCGGAGGGCTCTCCCTTGCCGGAGAGCTTCCCCTTGGCGGTGTGGTCGAAGCGTGCAGCACGTCGGGGGCGGTCTCTTGGCGCTCCTGGTGCTGCTGCTCTGCTCCTGCACAAATCAACGAACGAAGGCGTCAGTAAAGAAGAAGCACCCACGCGCGCCTAACAGCAGAAAACAAACCACACTTACGCTAGGGGCTGCGCTGGGGGCTGCTTTGAAGAACAGTTGCCGGGTCCGGCAAGCTTGTCTCAGGCGCACCCCCTGCTGTCGCGGCGGGCTCGTCCTCGATGACAATCACCGGGACCTTGGCCCTCTTCGCCGCCCTCTGGGCCAAAGTTCTGAAAAAGAGCAGGTTCAGAGTTAGGCAAAAGAGATACAAGACAAAGCAACAGAAAATTGAAGAAATATAAGAATTGCAAGGTCTTACTCTTCTTCTTCCTCGTCGGAACTAAGTGCGGAGAAGTCAAAATCTGGCTCACGCGTCCCGGCGCGAGGAGGCGGAGGAGTGGGCTCCCTTGGCCGCTTGGCGGGAGCAGGGACGGTGGTCTGAGAAGACCCCGCTCCGGTTGCTGCCGAAGCGCGAGGAGCGGCGGGAGCAGAGGCGCCAGTCCGAGAACCTCCCGCTCCGGTTGCCGCAGAAGCGCGAGGCACTCCCGTGGCAGCCTTGCTTGCCGCGGTGGCGCGCGTTGCGTGGCGCAGTGGCTATTGGCCCGTCTGCCGCTCCGTCACGTCCGCGGCCTTGCGGAGGCGCCTTCTCGATGGAACTGGAGGCGAAGCTGGTGGTGGTGAGCTGCCCGATGACGAGGAGGAGGATTCGATCTCCAGAGAGCCGCTCGTGTCCCCAACGGGCCCGCTCGACTTGGCGCTCTGCTCGGCGGGCCCGCTCGACTCGACGCCCTGCTCAGCGGGCTCGCTTGTCTCGGCGACCTTCCCGGCAAGCTTCCCCGCCTTGAGAAACTCTTCTCGCTCGGCAAGGCTTGTCGCCTCCGCTGCCTCCGCCTCCTCCACTGTGTACCCGAACTCGCCCGCGGCCGCGGCTGCCGCTGCCTCTTCCAGCCTGGTGGCAATATATGCCATCTCCTGGTCAGTGGTGTCGCGGGTGAGGCCTTTCTTCTCGTCGGAGTCAATTGGCACTTCTTCCAAGTTGTCGAAGAACGCATGCACAGCTTCGTCGGTGGGCTCTCGCCAAGTTGGATCGATCCCGTGGGAGTCGCACAGCGGCATCACTGCACGGATGCTGCTGAGCGACGAGTTGTTGCACAGCTGAACTACGCCCCTCGGCAACGTGAACCATTCGGGATGGTCGGAGTCGTACTTGAACAACACCTGGAGCATCGCGTTGAGCTCCAGGACAGTGAAGTTATAATTGAGGCCCGGGCGCAGCCTCATGATATCTGTCGCGTTCTCAAACTCCCAGGCAGGCCTCTTCCTCTCCTGCAGGGGGGCGATGCGGCGGCGGAGAAAGTCTGCTCCAACTGCGCCTACAGTCAGCCCGGCAAGCCTGAGGCGAAGGATCCGGGTAGTGGCGATCTTCAATCTGCTATCTTCCGGGGCCAAGTCGCTCCAGTCGTCGCCGCGTACTACTAGGGCTTGGCGCTGGGCGGTAAAGTGCTGCGGGTTATCCTCTACAATCCAACACCAATTGGCTCTCCACTCATCCCACTTGCCGCAGAGCTCTCCCAATAAGTAAGCTTCCTTCTTGTGGGTCCTAGAGATCCAAGAGATTCCACCAGACAGAGGCTCTCCCCTCTCAACTCGAGGCGTGAAGTAGTGGCGGAAAAGAGCTACATTGGGGAAGACTCCGACAAAGTTTTCGCACAGATGTGTGAAAACGGCCATGGTCAGAACGGCGTTGGGGGTGAAGTCAAGGAGGTGGAACCCGTAGGTGTTCATGATGTCGCAAAAGAACTCAGAATAGGGCGGGCAGAGCCCGCAGTAGAAGAACAGAGCGAAGAATGCGTAGCCATTCGGGAACATCTCGCAAGCTACGGCTGGGAGTACCTTGGTGCGCGGATGCGCCTTCGTCTCCCTCGACCATAAAAGGTAGAAGGAATCCCTCAGCTCCTCCGCGTCAAGCTTGGGGGGGAAGACCGCCTTCTTCTTCCGCATCGCCGCGAGCCACAGCGCCTCGACCGACTTCTTAGTCTTCCCCTTCTCGCCTTTCGGAGCCATAGCGGAAGCGGAGAAGGAGGTCGACAGCGCTGGTGGTGCTGGTGGCAACAGAGGGCGGAGCGCTGCTCTCTTTCGGCCTTCGGGAAGGAGGGGAGCGGCGGAGGTTTTTGAGGATTGAAGAAGCAACGGGCAGATGGACGAACTGCCCCTGTTTCCCCTGCTTATAAGGGGGGAGGGGGCGGACGTTCTGCATTTCCAATTAAAGAAACAGGCCACGATCTCTCCCACGATGCCACAATTGACGCATGCCGTTAGGGGAGGGCGCGGTGGATACGGAGTGGGATACGGCGTGCCGTAGGCCGCGCGTGCCCGTGCACTGTTTTGGGCCTGGCCCAACAGCGCTCGGCACCGTGTATGGCCCTGGCCCGGGGGCTCCTGTCGGTGTACTAAAGTAGGGGTACCTTAGTATCCCGAACTTGTGCACGGGCAGTTGCAACGTCCCGCGGCAAGGCTCGCCAGGCGACCGCCAAGATCCTCCGTGGTTCCCTTGGAGCCATTCAAGAACAAAGTATCCAAGTCTAGAAGACAAGACCCCGGCAAGAGGAGCTTGCCGGGAAGGCCACTCAAAGCACAAAACCACTCAAGGCACAAGACCCTGGCAAGAGGAGCTTGCCGGGAAGGTAAATCAAGGCATCTCAAGGAACTTGCCGTGATGCGCCACGCGTCCCGGCAAGGCCCGATGAGCGACAAGCTCCCGGAAGCGACAAGATAGCGACCGCGGCAAGGCGCTTGCCGCGGCAAGCTTCCACTCGGTACCCGCGCTCCAGCGCATCCACCCACGTGTCGCTCTGGGACCATCCCAGGCGCACGTGGCGGAAGGCTGTGCAGCCAGGGGTACACGGTGGCAAGCGGCGATGACAAGGCTACCGTCATGGCGGACGGTGGCGCCCCTGACGGCCACTTTTTGCACTGTTTGGGCGACGGCGACGGGCATTTAATGCCCTTGTCCCCTGCCGTCAGGGTTAGGTATGGAACACTGTACAAACACTGTTCTAACTACCACTCTTTTTACATTTTTACCCCCATCTGTGTTGCCACCTGTCGGTGACCCCTTTGACCTATAAAAGGTAGCCCATGCGCAACGTAGAAGGGGTTCCGAACATCGATCATTCCCACGCTCGGTCTTGCTAGCGGTTAGAGTGTATTGTAGCTCTTCTCGCTCCCGAGCAAGAACGCAATACAAACCAAAGCAGGAGTAGGGTTTTACGCATCCGTGCGGCCCGAACCTAGGTAAACTGCTCGTGTGCTCGCCTCGATCTGCTCTTTGTGCATCCTCCGCCCCCTTGCTGTACCGAAAAGGGGCTCCGGTCCCATAGGTGTTCGTGGGCGATCAATTTCCCCGACAAGTAGCTGCTGCAGTGCATTACAACCCCAACTATGATTACGGATATCATTCGGGCCAGTGGTGGCCCTAGACCAACTTAGGGCAAAAGCCTAAGCTTGGGGGAGTATGTATTTCTCACCGACATCACATTCATGTTCACACATTCATTCCAGTTGTCGGTGTGTATACTTTTTCATTATATCATCCATGTTAGTTTATTTTTCTCGCTTTCTTCTTGTGTGTTTGAAAAATTAAGAAAATCTAAAAATATTTCCCATTCTTCTTTTGTTTCTTGGGGAGCTTTCCCGTGTAAATAATTTTTCTCGTTCTTGTTTTGCTTCCTTCAGAAGAACAAAAACTCCAAAAATATTTCAGTGTGTTTCTTTGAAATTCTTTTCTTTTTTCCTTTGGGGGTTGAGAGTAGAAGACCACGATGAAAATGATGAGTGGCTCTCATATGCATTATTGTTGATCTAACAAAGAGCCCATATTACCTTGTCTTCTCCTTTGAATAAATGTTGCAGATTCCAGCTTAGTCCAATGCACGTGCACTATTATTATTATTCACACCGTTCGGTCGTGCGAGTGAAAGGCAATAATGACGATATATGATGAAATTATTGAGATGAAGAAAAGCTGGAATGAACTCGACCTATTATGTTCTTGTAAATATGATTAGCTTGTCATTCCCGATTCAGCCCATTATGAATGAAACATGTTTTCAATGACAATTAGAGATTATAGTTACTCATGCCATGCTTAATTAGCTAGGATTTTATAATGGTTTACCTTGCGTGCCAACATGCTTTTAAAATGGTTGTGATGTGGTATGATAGGATGGTATCCTCCTTTGAATGATTTAAGTGGCTCGACTTGGCACATGTTCACACATGTAGTTGAAACAAAATCAACATAGCCTCCACGATATTTATGTTCATGGTAATTTATATCCAACTCATGCTTGCACTCAATGTTGGTTAATCTCAAGGCATGTTTATGATCGTTGTTGCTCTCTAGCTGGTCGTTTCCTTGTCTCTCTCTAGCCTTCAGCTCTACTAAGCAGGAATACTGCTTGTGCATCCACTTCCATAAACTCAAAGTTGTTCCATAAGAGTCCACCATACATACCTATATGTGGTATTTACTTACCGATCCAAGTAAATTTGCATGTGCCAAACTCTAAACCTTCAAATAAAATTTTGTTTTGTATACCCAAATCGCTCATGTGGCGACTGGGGGCTATCTTTATCTTTCATGCTAGGTGGGTTACTCTCACATTGAGTGGACTCCGCTTGTCATTCATGAGAAAATGGTTGGGAACCGGGATACCCAGTCCCATGATCAAAAGATCAAAAATCAAATCAAAATATAATTAAACAAAGGTCGCCCAGGACTGTTGTTGGTTTAGACGGTACCCGTTGTTTCAAATAAGCCGTGGAGTGTGTTTGATGGTGGAGGGGGACTAAAACTTTACCATTCTGTTTGGGAACCGCCTATAATGTATGTAGCATGGAAGATATTGAGAACTATTGGTCGTAGCATTGACAAAGAAAGCATGCCGCTTAAAATTGTATTCATCTCCGATTTAAAAACCTGAGCTCTGGCACCTCTGCGAATCCTTGCTTCCCTCTGCGAAGGGCCTATCTATTTACTTTTATTGCTGAGTTATCATCCTCTTATAAAAAGCACTAGTTGGAGAGCACCCCTGTCATTTATATGCTTTGTTATTAATTGATATTGAGTATGAGTGTGACTGGATCTCTGTAACCATGAATTACAATGTCTAGTCAGTCCTTGATCTTCTTAGGTGCTCTGCATTTATGTTTTGCGGTCTCTAAAAGGGCTAGCGAGATACCATTTTGTCATATTATATCATGATTGTTTTGAAAAAGTGTTGTCATCCGAGATTTATTATTATTGCTCGGTAGTTAATTATGTTATTGATATGAGTAAATATGAGACCTAAATGTTATTGTGAATATGTTTAGTTCATAATCTTTGCTGAAAACTTGAATGCCGGCTTTAAGTATTTGCAACAACAAGATCAAACAGAGTTTATAAAAGTTTTTCTTTGTCACTTTCAGTTTATCAACTGAATTGCTTGATGACAAGCAATGGGTTAAGCTTGGGGGAGTTGATACGTCTTCATCGTATCTACTTTTCCAAACTCTTTTGCCCTTGTTTTGGACTCTAATTAGCATGATTTGAATGGAACTAATCTGGACTTACCCTGTTATTAGTAGAATTTCCTTGGTGTTATTTTTGTGCAGAAATAAAAGTTCTCAGAATGACCTGAAACTTCACGGAGATTATTTTTGGAATTAATAAAAAATATAGGTGAAAAGAAATACCGGAGGGGCCCACACCCTGGCCACAAGGGAGGGGGGCGCGCCCCCTACCTTGTGGGCTCCTTGGACCTTCCCCGACGCCAACTCCAACTTCATATAACCTATCTCGGGGAGAAAAAAATAAGAGAGAAGATCCCATCGTGTTTTACGATACGGAGCCGCTGCCACCTCCTGTTCTTCATCGGGAGACCTGATCTGGAGTCCGTTCAGGGCTTCGGAGAGTGGAGATCGTCGTCGTTGTCATCACCAACCATCCTCCATCACCTATTTCATGATGCTCACCGTCGTGCATGAGTAATCCCATTGTAGGCTTGTCAGAGGGTGATGGGTTGGATGAGATTTATCATGTAATCGAGTTAGTTCTATAGGGTTTGATCCCTAGTATCCACTATGTTCTGAGATTGATGTTGCTGTGACTTTGCTATGTTCAATGCTTGTCACTAGGGCCCGAGTGCCATGATTTCAGATCTGAACCTATTTTGTTTTCATGCATATATTTGTGTTCTTGATCCTATCATGCAAGTCAATAGTCACCTACTATGTGTTATGATCCGGCAACCCCGGAGTGACAATAGCCGGAACACATCCCGGTGATGACCATAGTTTCAGGAGTTCATGTATTCACTAAGTGCTAATGCTTTGGTCCGGTAATCTATTAAAAGGAGGCCTTAATATCCCTTAGTTT
Source organism: Secale cereale (assembly GCA_902687465.1). NCBI lineage: Eukaryota > Viridiplantae > Streptophyta > Magnoliopsida > Poales > Poaceae > Secale > Secale cereale. The sequence goes on along the minus strand of LR738715.1, from coordinate 827,245,123 downwards.
CCATTAGGACCCTGCTGCCACGGGAGTGTAGGACAAAAGATGTCATGCAAGTTCTTTTCCATAAGCATGTATGACTATATTCTGAATACATGCCTACATGACATTGATGAATTGCAGCTAGTTCTGTGTCACCCTAGGTTATAACTGCTACATGATGAATATTATCCGACACCTATCATTGCCGATCCATTGCCTATGAGTTTGTTCCATGTTGATACTTGCTTTGTTACTCTTGTTACTGCTACTATCACCATCACTACAAAACTTCTACGGTTACTTTTGCCATTGTTACCATTACTTTCATACTACTTTGCTACTGAATACTTTGCTGCAGATATTAAGTTTTCCAGGTGTGGTTGAATTGACAACTCAACTGCTAATACTTGAGAATATTCTTTGGCTTCCCTTGTGTCGAATCAATAAATTTGGGTTGAATACTCTACCCTTGAAAACTGTTGCGATCCCCTATACTTGTGGGTTATCAACCACCTGCCCCTGCGGCCTCGCCGTCCCCCACCCCACCTCCCACTCTCTCTGCCCTCTCACTACATTACGCCGCCGACCACAATCACCACCGCCGCTCCGACGCCCACCGCCCTCACCGCCGCGCCGCGCCGCCCCACCACCCGCCCCTGCGGCCTCGCC
>LR738715.1:827212675-827244428 GCA_902687465.1 Secale cereale | reverse complement strand
TTTCTTTTTTCTACTATTAGTTAGGTTAGTTACTAGTATTAGTTAGGTTAGTTACGAGTGTGTTAGTTAGGTTAGTTCTAGAAAAAATATTAGGAGAAGAAAAGAAGAAGAATAAGAAGAAGAGGAGGAGGAGAAGAAGAAGAAGAAGAAGAAGAAGAAGAAGAAGAAGAAGAAGAAGAAGAAGAAGAACTAGAAGAAGAAGAAGAAGAAGAAGAAGAAGAAGAAGAAGAAGAAGAAGAAGAAGAGGAGGTGGAGGAGGAGGAGGGGAAGAAGAAGATGAAAAATAATAAGAAGAAGTAGATGAAGAAGAAAAAAGAAGGAAGAAGAAGATGAAAACGAAGAAGTAGAAAAAGAAATAAAAGAAGGAAAAGAAGGTCGAGAGTCGAGGTGTCAATGGTCGAGGATCTGCGAGGGGTGGAGGGTCGCCGAGGGGTCGAGGATCGCCGATGGGTCGAGGGTCGCCGAGGGGTCGAGGATCGTCGTGGGGTCGAAGTTCTTTTCATAGTTTGGAGTGTCGATGCTTTATGTGATGTGATGTCCTAAATTTTCTTGACTCGATTGGTATAATTTATAGGCTTTGAGCTATTTCATCTCCTTGGAGTCATCGTGGTCGAAGTTTTTGGTTCGTGATCCCGCCGTTGTTCGACTACTTCCTCTACAGCCGAGGGTGAGCTACGAATCCACCTTCACCTCCCACGCTCTTTTATTCATGTCATCAGATTTCATTTTCATGCTAAGTCGCTTAAGCTAGGCGTCTCCCATCTGAAAGAGTTGCATCGATAAATATGCATTCAGTTGCATATTTATCACTGTAACTCATTCAGATTGTCCAGTGATTTCCACGTACAGCCCAAGGATATGTATATTGGGTACATTCTCCATGCTCTACCCCATTCCGAGACAAAATTTCGCCAGCGCCTCCCTGTTGTTCTCCGGAGGCACATTCTCTCGGCTTTTTGCCGAGACGAGTATTTGGAGAACAGCGGGGAGGTGCTGTCGAAATTTTGTCTTGGAATGGGGTAGAGCATGGGGAATGTACCGAATCTACACATACTTGGGGTGAGATTAGGACCTATCTTTACCTATTAGAGTGTAGCTAGGCAAGATGAGTGATCGTGCGTGGATGTACACCGGTCACACTAGTCATAAAGACATGACCAATGAATGGTTAACAAAATCCAAGGGGTTTGTCAGAGCCGCATTTGCAAATGGCCAGAAAAAACCTGGTGCCCATGTGTCCGATGCGACAATTGGCACAAGAGGACATATGAAGGAATGGGCAAACACCTGCAGAAGAGTGGTTTTACTCCTAGTTATACGGTGTGGACATTTCATGGTGAGTCTTCCCAACGTGCCAGAGCTGAGATGGTTCGTCGTCGCACTGACGAGCATGGTACCAGGATGGAAGACATGGTGCAAGACTTTGTTGATGCTCGGGATTCAGACGATGATATGGAGGAATCTGCAAAGGCCTTCAATGAAATGTTGGAGTCTTCAAAATGTCCTCTCCACGAGCACACTGAGCTTTGTCAGCTGGATGCCATCTCACAAGTAATGGATCTGAAGGCTCAATTCAACTTGGGCAGAGAATGCTATGACGCAATGATGACAATATTTGGACGCTTTCTACCCAACGGCCATGTAATGCCTGCAAACCTGTACCAGTCGGAAAAAAAAAATCCTCTGTGCACTTAAGATGCCCTATGAGAAGATACATGACTGTGAGAAAGGATGTGCCTTACTTAGGCTTGAGTATGCGGACTTGAACTATTGTCCCATTTGCACGTCTTCCAAGTATGTTGTGGTAGACAACGGTATGGGTGAGAAGACGCAGACCAAAATTCTCGTTAATGTTCTTCGGTATATGCCAATATTCGTACCTAGACTTCAATGTCTTTTCATGGTCGAAGAGACGGCCAGGCAGATGACATGGCACAAAATGGGCAAAAGAACCGAACTAGATGCAGATGGGAATCTGATGATGGTACACACATCGGATGGTTCTGCGTGGAAGCGCTTCGATGCATTACATGCGCAAAAAGCGGCAGATCCAAGGCATCCTAGAGTCTCCATCAACACGGATGGGTTCAATGTGTTTGGTCTGGCGGCAACCCAATACAGTTGTTGGCCCGTATTTTTCATTCCACTCAATATCCCCCCGGACAGATTATGTAGAGAAAGAACATTTTCCTGACTTTGATAATTCCACGACCCAACTATCTGGGAAGAATATGAATGTGTACATGCAACCGCTTAAGGATGAATTGCAATAAGCTTGGGATAATGGGTTCAAGACATACGCCGCCGCTAGCAAATAGAACTTCATAATGCATGTCAGGTACATGTACTTGATGCATGACTTGCCGGCGTATGCGCTATTCATTGGCTGGTGTGTGCATGGAACGTTCCTATGCCCCACATGCAAGGCAAATCTTCAGTTTCGTTGACTGCAGGCGAGTCGCAAGTTTTCTTGCTTCGACTTGCATATACAGTTCCTGGATCCTCGCCATAAGTTCAGGAAAGACAAGAAGAACTTCATCAAAGGTAGAGTTGTCAAAACTCTGCATCACCTGCATTGACATGCCAAGAGACCCTGGACCAGTTAAACGCTCTCGAGCCAGATCCAGAGCGTCTAGGGTATTTCAAGGGGTATAATTCGGAACACGCCTGGACTCACAAGATATGCTTGTGGGATGTGCCTTACTTCAAAGCCCTCATTAGATATATAATGTACAATATGTATGAAAAAATAGACATAAAAATATAAGTCTTCTAAAAATGTTAATAATGCATTTTAAAATGTCAAACGTGTATATAATATATTTTTCTGATGTATAACAAAAATGTTGAGTCTATGCTAAGAAAAAGTGTACACATGTTGAACAAAAAAGAAACTAATAAAAAACAAGAAAAAGGACCACAAAGAAACCTAATAAAAATGAAAAAGAAAAAGAAAGAAAAGAAAAGAAAATGGAAGAAATCAATGCAAAACAAATGAAACCGAGAAACCAAGAAAGAAACAAAGAAAAGAAAAGAAAAAGGAAGAAACCAATGCAAAACAATGACACCCAGAAACCAAGAAAGAAACAAAGAAAAATCAATAAAAACTAAGAAAGAAACAAAGAAAACCCAATGAAAACCAAGAAAAAAAGAAAGCAAAAAAAGAAGAATGAAAATCAAGAAAGAAACAAAGAAAAACAGAACCGGTGAAAACCGAGAAAGAAACAAAGAAAACCAATGAAAAAGTAAGGAAACAGGAAAACAACGAGAGAAAATAAAACAAAGAAAACTGGTGGAAAACAAAGGGAAAAAACTCAGAGAAGAAAAAATAAAAAGTGAAAGAGAAAACATTACAGATTCGAACTAGCGTTAGAAAAAATGTAAACGGACCAGCCCAGTTGCTACGTGAGATAAGAAGTTCTTCATGCGTTTTTGAACCAGCGTTAGAAACAATGTAACGAACCAGCGTTAGAGGCACTTATACGAAAAATGTATACAAAAATATACAATATGTGTGAAAAAGTCGATCATGTATTTAAAAATGTTGATCTAAGTATTTTTAAAAATTGTTTAACAAGAATTTGAAAAACCTTAATCAAGAATATGAATTTTGTTAAATGTTACAGAATGTTGACCATGTATTAAAAATGTCAAACTTGTATTTGAAAAATGTTGATCAAGAATTAACAATATGTTATATGTGTATATAAAAATAATGACCATGTATTAAAAAATAGTTTGGCGTTTCAAAAATGTTAATCAGGCATTTGAAAAAATGGTATAGAAACAAATTGAGCTTGTATTCAAAAAATGCTAAACTTGTATTTAAAAAACATTAATTGAGCAATTGAAAAACTATATTAAGTGTGTATGGAAAACAAGTTGACCATGTATTCAAAAAATGTTTACTTTTTTTATTGAAAAAAAGTTAAACAAGCATTTGAAAAATGCTAGATAGGCATAGAAAAAATGTTGACTATGTATTTAATAAATGTTAATATTGTATTTAAAAAATGTTAAACATGTATTGGTCGAATGTGTTGGTATGTTCCAAAAATGTGTATAAGAAACAGTGAAATCCTGAGAGAAAAACAAAACAAAACCAAAGAAAAACAAGAAAAGAAGCAAAACTAAACAGTTAAAAAGAAAAACAACCAGTGGAAACCGGGAAAGAAATAACGAAAATCAAAGAGAAAATAAAATAAAACCAAAACCAAGGAAAAAAACAAAGAAAACCAAGAGAAAAGGAAAAAAATGAGTAAATACAGAGAAAAAAACAAAAAAAAAATGAAAAAAACCAGGAAAAAAGGAAAAGTGGTAAACCGCCTCTTTTGTTCAAGTAGGACCCACCCAACTTACAAAACACGAGCCTGAAAGGAGACGCTGTTGCTAGCGGATTACGCATTAACCAGTCGATCCTGGATCGATCACCGCTCTCTACTGTCAGAGTTAACCCAACAACAATCGCTGCAACGTGTCTCGCACTGGGTGCTCCCTTTGAATTTTATTTTATTTTATTTTTTATACAGGTTTTCGGGTTTTAGATGGTGTTTTTGGTTTTTCTCCAGATATTCCCTAAGTATTCGTGGAAATTTTGGAGAAACAAATTGCGTATCTTTTTTTCTTTCACGTGTGGCACAGATTCACTTCTTGTGGAGGCGCGTATTTGCTTCAGCAAGAGGTGCAGTTGTGCCTCTTGAAAAGGGGAAAACGTGTTTTTCCCCATGAGAGGTGCAAATTTGCTTCTCATGGTCTGCTTTCGCGGGAGGCACAGCTATGCCTCGTAGAAAGAAAAGAAAAAACTTGTTTTTTTTTGCTTCCGAGAGCCACTATCTTCGGCGGCCTCTTTCCACTCGGCTCTAGACAACCCACTGATCACCGGGTCTGGGTCGTCGAAGATGTTGGTCCTGCCGCTGTGGACGTTTCCGCCTCCGTTGCTTCCGTCGCCGTAGCCTTCCTCATCATTTGTGACCCAGTCCCGGTGTCTCGATCATAGATCTCGGCGACCCAGGTCCCCGTTTTGCGTAGTCGCACATTGTGGTAGTTTGACCCCACCGGCGCGGCGGCGGCGGGAGGTTGGGGAACGCTGGTGCGGTGCATGATGAGGAGGGGTGGGAGGAGGATCCACCACCGATACGGGAGGAGGCGGCCTCACGGCATTGATCTGTCGACCAAGTGCTCCGGATGGGCAGCGGCGAGCGGCGCTGGTTGGATCCAGCCATAGGAGGCGGCGCGCAATGGTGGATTTGGGCGGCGGGGTCGATTTGGACGGTAGGATGGTGGTGTGTCACTTCTTTTACTCGGTGGCGAGTGAGCGAGTGTTTTTACTCCTCGGCGGCCGCCCGTAAAATTAATGGAAAACTCTTAAATCCATCCGGCCGATTTCTGGAGAAACCAGCTGCATCGTCTGCCTACCATGCGTGCATCCACGTTGTGCATCGCTCGGTCAATTGCCCAACCCACATAACGCATCTCTCGATGGGCCCCACACGCCGCTTATCATCCGCCTTATCCCCCCATGCAGAAAGCCACAACCATACATTTTCCCTACCGCATCCTCATCTTCTGCTTCCTCTAGGTCAAGGTCAACACTTGCCACTGTTGTCGCAAGCTCTGCTCCCCCCTTGGCTGTTGCTCCCGCTCACTGTTGTAGAGCAAAAAAAGGAACGGCCACTGCTCGCCGTTTTTTTCTGCTGTAGGGAGTGCTGCAACGAGGTCGTGCGGTGCTGCGATGGGGCGGGGCATTGCTACCGGCGACGCGACAAGTCAAGTACGGTGGTGCTGCTCACCGGCGACAAGCTATGATGGGTGACCCATGGAGATGAGCGATGATTGAGGAGGAATTGAGTGGCTTTAATACATCCTAGTTGAGCAAATTGAGCGGCTGGCTAGGCGGCTTAAAATTGGATAAAATCAGCCGCCTGATTTGTAGAAACTGCCAAATTACTACTCATATACTTTAGGACTTCGGCTAGGTGCCGATTAGAAGAACCCGTGATTTTACTTCTCTAACCAGTTTTAGGGGATCGGCAAAAGATGCCCTAACTATGTTCAAACTTCATGCCTCTTGTGCAAATCTTCTATGACACTCGCGACATTTTTGGACAATCGAATCAATTAAAATTACTAGGGCAGTAAATTGAAAACAGCCTACTAAATCAACATTTCTTTCCCTGTAATTGTGAATATAAACAGTCTTGAAACCAACCACATCACATGATTAATACAAACACACAGTACATGGAGAACTACTACTGGCATAAGTAGATCAGAAGCCCTCACAAATTTATCCCCCAAACCAAATTAATCAACCAAAGAATAGTCTCTAGCTAGCTAGCAGATCAATCCATCTGTCTGTCTAAGTGGAACTTGGATCTCTCAGCCTAAGTGGAACTGCAATCTAAGGCTAAGCATCCTTGTTGAATTTCACGAACTCATCATGATCAACGATATCCGGCAACGACTCCCACGCCGGTTCTTCCCCCTCGACCGTCGTCTCCGCTGGCTTGGCAAGTGTTCTCATGAGTTGTTCCATCGAGATGCTGCAATTATCCTCAGCGGCGTCCTCATCAATGTCATCATGCTGCTGCTGGTACTGACCAAGAAAGTTGGCTGCCCCCATGGAGTTCTGCCCCTTCTCGCTGTCGTCATAATGAAGAGGACCCACCGACGACATTATGCCATCCATGAAGTTTTGGCCGTCGTCGTCGTCGCCGTAATCAAGAAGGGGCGGGGGCGAAGGCGGCAGCTCCGGCGCCTGTGGCTGTGGCGGCTCAACCTGCTCTTGCCAGAGACCGCGGACACTCCCGGGCGGCATCAGCGCGGCGGCGGCGGCGAAATAGTCCGCCGGGACAGGCTTCTTCTTCCCCGCCGTCAGGCCGTCCTCCCCGTAGACTTCCGCCCGCTCCTCGGCGGTGGCGCGCGGCGTGACGTAGAGCTTGTGGAGTGCGGGCAGGCCCCTCCTGCCGGCGCCCCTGTCCCTGTCGCTGCTGAACTCCTGCATGAGCCACGGCGTCTTGCGCTTCTTCTTGGACGGGGGCGGGGGGACGCAGTAGAACCCGAAGCAGTTCTTACGCCCGCCCTCTTCGCGAAGCTCCTCCTTGCTCTGCTCCACCCGCCAGAACCCGCCGGTCCGGACGCTGCGGTCGGCGCGCTTGTTCTGCGTCGCGCTGCACGGGCTCTGGAACTTGCTCTCGCCGAGGAACCACCACGTGTGATGGCCCCCGCGGGCGCTGGCCGGCGGGTACAGCTGCTGCAGCGCGTATGGGTCGTTGTCGTACATGTCGGCGTGGAAGATGAACCCCCGCGCGTCCGGCATCTTGTTGTCGCCGGCGATCCACCGGTTGAGGAACCCCATCCTGTCCGCGTTCGTCGGGTTGAAGTAGACGCCGGGAGGCAGCGGCGGCGGCTGCTTGAGCTCGTTCAACCCGCCGGGACCGGGCGGAAGGGCCATGGACATGGAGCTGCCGGCTCCGGCTCCGGCGTCGGCGGTGGCGGAAGTTGATCTCTTGATTGCTTTTCTTGCTTTCGTGACGGCCATTGTTTCCTAGCAAGCTGTGTTTGAGGAGGGATTGGATTGATCGGAGGGGATTATATGGTGTGGAGACGACGCGCTTCCGTCTGAAATCGGATTCGCCTCATCGTCCCAAGCTGTAGTCGGACATTGATTTCCATGTTTAGTTCCCCCCCGGCCTGGATACGGAACCGGAGCAGAGCAGTCGATGCGCTTCCCGCGCGATTCTTTTTTCCCGCCTTTTCCGGAAACTCGCGCCCCCTCTTCGCCTCACTGGGCCTGGCCCAACAACCGTCGCATATACTACGCTTATTCATTCGAGTTACTTTTTTTTTCTGTTTCTTTTTCCAGTGCCTTCCCAATTTCCTATAGTTACAATTTGATTGTTTCTGATAGTTGTAACCAAATTCTCCCATTTATAATTTTGAATGGGATTGTCAGGAATTATCAAGAGCACTGCCACTGAAATACTCCCTCCGGTCATTTTTAGTCTACATATAAGTTTTGTCCCAAGTCAAACTATCTCTACTTTGACCAAATTTATAGAAAAAAGTATCAACATTCACAATGCCAAATCAATATTGTTAGATTCATTATCAAATGTAGTTTCATAGTACATATATTTGATCTTGTGGATGTTGATATTTTTTAATAAAAATTTGGTCAAAGTTTGTAATGTTTTGAATTGGCACAAATCTAATATGCAGAGTAAAAAGGACCGAAGGAAGTACAAACCATCCCTATTAGCTGGAAGAAAATCAAGAGCACCGCCGTCGACATGCATGATGCATCACATGACCATATCAAGCGAACCTTTTTGTTCCTGTATCCGTATATAAGCTTAAATAGCACCAAAGTTTTCAGTAAAGATCATAAACTAACCATGCAAATGATAGTACTTAGAATTTATATTTACCCATATCAATAGCATAATTAATTAGCGAGAAATAATAATATATCTCCAATGCCAAAAATTTGTCAAAACAATCATGATATAACAAAATAAAATGATATCTTGCTAGCCATTTCTGAGACTGCAAAACATAAATGCAGAGCACCCCTTAAGTTCAAGCAGTCACTAAACATTGAAATTCAGGGTAGGAGAGATCCAATCATGATGCACACGACATTAACTATACTCTATGCATAAGAATGACAATAGCGCTATTAGGATTGGTGCTTAAAATGAGAAGGTGATGACTCAACAATAAAAGTAAATAACATAAAAGTAAATACATAGACCCTTCGCAGAGGGAATCAGAGATCCGCAGAGGTGTCAGAGCTTGAAGCTTAAATCAGAGATGCATACAATTTTGAGAGGTGTGTCTTTCCTATCAATGTCACGACCGAGGATTTTTTAATATCTTCCATGCTAAACACATTATCGGTGGTTCTCAAGCGGAAAGGTAAAGTTTACTCCTCCTCAACCATGCAATCACAAGCCATGGCTAGCCGAATCCACATGTCCCCTCCAAACAATCAACTTTCCAGTGGTGTTTTTCTTCATTATATGTTTCTTTATTTTTGATAATAGGACTGGGCATCCCAATTACCAGCCTCCCTCGCGCAATGACAAATGAACAAACACCCATCGTGAGAATAACACTACTAGAATCACGGTACTTGTCGTCTGTCATTTATTTGCCATCCGCTAGCTAACGACAAAGAAGGTCTTTGCCGTCTGCTTACATAAAGCAGATGGCAAAGATAAAATTTGCCATCAGCCATTTCTTTGCCGTCTGCTAGCGAACGACAAAGAGGTGGGGGTGGGGGTCCAGTGCAGGCCAGTACACTGTAACGGTCCACCCCACTTCTTTACCGTCTGCTAGAGAACGACAAAGAAATGCTACCTAACGGCTATACGGCCCACCCCCACCCCACCTCCCACTCTCTCTGCCCTCTCACTCCATCGCGCCCCGACCCCAACTGCCGCTGCCCCCGACCCCCACCGCCCTCGCCACCCCGCCACGCCGCCGCACCACTGATACGGCTCCATCGTATCTACATTTCCAAACTCTTTTGCCCTTATTTTGGACTCTAATTTGCATGATTTGAATGGAACTAATCATGACTGACGCTGTTTTCAGCAGAATTGCCTTGGTGTTATTTTTGTGCAGAAATAAAAGTTCTCAGAATGACCTGAAACTTCACGGAGATTATTTTTGGAATTAATAAAAAATACTGGAGAAAAGAAATACCGAAGGGGGCCCACACCCTGGCCACAAGGGTGGGGGCGCCCCCCTAGGGCGCGTCCCCTACCTCGTGGGGCCCCTGGACCTTCCCCGATGCCAACTCCAACTCCATATAACTATCTCGGGGAGAAAAAATAAGAGAGAAGACCCCATCGCATTTTACGATTCGGAGCCGCCGCCACGTCCTGTTCTTCATCGGGAGACCTGATCTGGAGTCCGTTCGAGGCTCCGGAGAGTGGAGACCGTCGCCGTTGTCATCATCAACCATCCTCCATCACCAATTTCATGATTCTCACCGCCGTGCATGAGTAATCCTATCGTAGGCTTGCTGGACGATGATGGGTTGGATGAGATTTATCATGTAATCGAGTTAGTTCTGTAGGGTTTGATCCCTAGTATCCACATGTTCTGAGATTGATGTTACTATGACTTTGCTATGCTTAATGCTTGTCACTAGGGCCCGAGTGCCATGATTTCAGATCTGAACCTATTATGTTTTCATGAATTTATTTGTGTTCTTGAGCCTATATTGCAAGTCAATAGTCACCTACTATGTGTTATGATCCAGCAACCCCAGAGTGACAATAGCCGGAACACTTCCCGGTGATGACCATAGTTTGAGGAGCTCATGTATTCACTAAGTGTTAATGCTTTGGTCTGGTACTCTATCAAAAAGATGCCTTAATATCCTTTAGTTTCCATTAGGACCCCGCTGCCACGGGAGGGTAGGACAAAAGATGTCATGGAAGTTCTTTTTCATAAGCACGTACGACTATATTCGGAATACATGCCTACATTACATTGATGAATTGGAGCTAGTTATGTGTCACCCTAGGTTATAACTACTACATGATGAATATTATACAACACCTATCATTGATGATTCATTGCTTACGAGTTCGTTCCATATTGATACTTGCTTTGTTACTCTCGTTACTGCTGCTGTCACCAAGTACAAAACTGCTACTGTTACTTTTGCCACTGTTACCGTTACTTCCATACTACTTTGCTACTGAATACTTTCCTGCTGATATTAAGTTTTCCAGGTGTGGTTGAACTGACTACTCAGCTGCTAATACTTGAGAATATTCTTTGGCTCCCCTTGTGTCGAATCAATAAATTTGGGTTGAATACTCTACCCTCAAAGACTGTTGCGATCCCCTATACTTGTGGGCTACCAAGACCTTTTTCTGGCACTATTGCCGGGGAGCATAGCTCTATTCTCTGAGTCACTTGGGATTTATATGTGCTGATTACTTTGAGGCCACTAAAGGATGATAGAACCAAGATCGTTCCCTCTAGAACGAGGGGAGGTAAGGAACTGCCATCTAGCTCTGCACTTGATTCACCATCTGTTTTGAGTAAACTTGCGACACCTACACCTGCTATTGATTCTGATATGTCGCGTGATATTGATGATGCCACTTCTATTATGAATGATGCTTATGATGCTGCAACTATGCTTGATGAAATTGTACCATTTGGTGAATTACTTGATAAACATCTTGCTAGAGCTAGTACTATTGATTATGCTGATGATGATGATATTTCTGAAACCGATGAAATTATTGACACTGAAAACTTTGAAACACCTGCTAGACCTACTTCCCCTAGATATGAATTGCCTATTGTTCCTGAGGGATATGTTATGGAAGGAGAAGTATCTAGAGACTTTGTTGCTTGTGAGGATTGGAAGGATCTTAAGAAATTAGTACGCAATAGGTGGAAAGAAAAAAAATCTTTGAATGCTAGAATGCAATACGATCCTGAATTTGCTACTTCGCCTATCCGTGTTACTGATAAGGATTATGAATTCTCTGTTGATCCTGAGTTAATTACCTTGGTTGAATCTGATCCTTTTCATGGTTATGAATCCGAAATTATTGTGGCACATCTTACTAAATTAAATGATATAGCCACCCTATTTTCCCATGAGAAAAAAATTCGCTATTACTATATTCTTAAGTTGTTTCCTTTCTCATTAAAGGGTGATGGTAAGCTATGGTTTAATTCTCTTAGTCCTGGTTGTGTGCATAGTCCCCAGGATATGATTTACTACTTCTTTGCAAAATATTTTCCTGCTCATAAGAAACAAGCTGCCTTACAGGAAATAATTAATTTTGTGCAAATTGAAGAAGAGAGTCTCCCACAAGCTTGGGGGAGGCTTCTCCAATTACTTAATGCTTTGCCTGATCATCCTCTCAAGAAGAACGAAATACTTGATATCTTTTATAATGGACTAACCGATGCTTTTAGGGACCACCTAGATAGTTGTGTTGGTTGTGTTTTCAGGGAACGGACTGTTGAACAAGCTAAAAAGCTATTGAATAATATATTGAGTAATGATAATGATTGGACTCTTCCTGAACCAACTCCGAAGAAAATATGTATTCTCTTTCTCAGTCCCGAAGATATGCAAGAGGCAAAGTAATCAATGAAATAAAAAGGTATTAAAGCTGAAGATGTTAAGAATTTACCACCTATTGAAGAAATACATGGTCCTGATAACCCGATGATACGTCCAAAACGCATCTATAATTTCTTCTTGCTCCATGCCACTTTTGGGTGATATTGCTATGATATTTATACACTTCCATACACTTTTGATCATATTTGGACTAACTTACTAATCCAGTGCACCCCAGTGCCAGTTTCTGTTTTCGGCTGTTTTTGTATTTCAGGTTTTCACATTACGAGAACTGCCAGGAAAAATCCAGAAAAATTATATAAAAAATCAGTGTTCCAGAACCTACCTTGCGCCCGAAGGACAGCCGGGGGGGGGGGCACCAGGGCCCCAGGCGCCCTGGCGGCGCACCCCCCCTGGGCCGCGCCGGGGGGGCGCCTGGGCCCCCCGAGCCCCGTCTGGTGCCCCCCTTTGGCATATATTTAGAGCGTCCTTCGAAACCCTCGGAACGGGAACTCTTTTTCGCGATCTCATCTCTGTTCCGCCGCCGCCGCCGCTTCCAAGATCGGGAGCACCAGGAGAACTCTTCCCGGCACCCTGCCGGAGGGGAGGATCACCATCGGGAGCCTCTCCACCACCATGGACGCCTCCCGGATGAGTTGTGAGTAGTCTCCCTTGGACCATGAGTCCATGACCAGTAGCTATGTGATGTTCTCCTCCCGTTCTTGTGCTTCACTAATTAGTCCTCGTGAGCTGCCCTACATGATCGAGGCACATATGTAATCCTTAAGCTGTTGCTATGATGAGTTTGCTGGGATCTGATGGATTATGAGATTATGTTCAGATTGTGATTGAGTAATATATTTGATCTACCTCTTTTATATTTATGTTCATAAGTAATTCTTGCATGTTCTCCGTTGTTATTTATTGCTTTGGCCAAGTAATAGGTAGTGACTCCAAGAGGGAACGTTATGCTCGATTGTGGGTTCATGCCCCTCGATGACTAGCTTGAGTGACAGAAACATGAGTCTAGGGGATGTGCTGTTGCCACAAGGGGGAAAACAACGGTGCTTGTGCCCGCGGGTGCAAGGATTGTTTACTTTACGCAAAGTTCTTTTAATGCAGTTGTCTGTTGCTTTGAGTTTACACTATGGGTGGGGCTCGCAACTTAATACCAGCGAGATGTTCTGGATAGATATCTCAAGGTGGATGATTAGTAGTAGATATTGATGGATTTCGGTCTACTTACTTTGGCATACCGCCCATGCTTTGAACCTCAACCTTCCTTTTAATGTAGTCAGCATTGGTTTGCGTTCGTGGTCCTGTCAATTGCCCAGCTGTAATTCGTTTACCTCACATAGCTGTCTTATCGTCTTTTGGGAGAGAGACATCGCTAGTGAACATCATGAGACTCTGGTCCATATTACCATCATTGATCACATCCGCTATTTACTTTTCGCTATTATTTACTATTGCAAACATTATCTATCACTACTATCATTTGCGTTTAATCCTTTGTGAACTACAAGGCCGGAGGGATTGACAACCTCTCTGTACTCGTTGGGAGCAAAGTTATTTGTATCTGTGTGCAGGTCCACGTTGATTGCTAATATCTGGCGCCGTTAGCAGTTGACACCTACTTGTTGAACCTAGGAGTCTCTGGGGATTCGATCCTTGGCATCTTTGCTAAGGGAAAAACTTTCACAACACTTCATCTCACACCTTCCACTTGGGGTAACCAACGAGGGGTTAGAGGCCCATCAAGGAGTTTTTCTGGCGCCGTTGCCGGGGACTCCACTCTTCAGGATAGGGGAGTTGCACGCTGTCTTTTACCTCTTTTTAGTCTTGTTAGTTTACCTTTCAGCTTTTGCTTTAGTATCCTTTATCGAAAATCACAAAAATAGTTATCTTGCTTGCTTGCTACTATGGGTTCCACCGAGAACACCAAATTGTGTGACTTCACTAGTCACAACAACGATGACTTTATCAGCACACCTATCACTACACCTGCCACTTCAACACCTTCATATGAAATTAAACCTGCTTTACTGAACTTAGTCATGAAAGATCAATTCTCTGGTGCTGGAGATGATGCTGCTTTACACTTGAACAACTTTGTTGAACTTTGTGATATGCAAAAGTACCAAGAAATAGATGGTAATATTGTTAAGCTTAAGCTTTTTCCTTTCTCCTTGAGAGGAGGAGCTAAAATTTGGTCTCAGTCTTTGCCTAGAAATAGCATAGATTCTTGGGACAAGTGCAAAGATGCTTTTATTGGAAAATACTATCCACCTGCTAAAATTATCCAACTTAGAAGTAACATAATGAATTTTAAACAATTGGATAATGAACACGTTGCCCAAGCTTGGGAATGTATGAAGTCTCTTATCAAGAACTGCCCTACTCACGGTTTGACTACTTGGATGGTTATCCAAACTTTTTATGCAGGCTTGAACTTTACCTCGCGGAACTTGTTAGATTCGGCCGCGGGAGGAACTTTTATGTCAACTACACTTGGTGCTGCCACGAAGCTTCTCGATGAGATGATGACCAACTATTCCCAATGGCACACCGAACGCGCTCCAACAGGTAGGAAGGTAAACTCTGTCGAGGAGATTTCCTCCCTTAATGAAAAAGTTGACTTGCTCATGTCTCTACTTTCGAAGCAATCTTCTGTTGATCCTCGTTATGATCCTTTAGATTCTGTGATTGCTGATGCTTATAGGAGTAACTTTGGTAGTAATCCTAGACCGTTCCCCTCTAATTCCTATGGGAACAACAATGCTTATCCTAGCACCAAGAACTCCATCCAAAAAGATAGACATTTGCTTGGCTATGAGAAACTGCTAGAAATAGAGAAGGCCACTAAGAATTACATGCACACCCAATATGAACGAAACAAAACCTTCTCGAGGCAATTAAATGAGCATACTGCTATCTTGCAAGACATTAGTAGACGATTAGAGAACATAAATATTGAGATTTCTAACCTCCAGACTAGACTCACTATCACTGAGACCCAAGTTTCCAATATGTCCCACACACAAGCCACTTTGATAAACCAAATGGCGGCTAAACCCGAAGTGGTTGCATCCCTAAGGGAGGAAGAGGATAGAATTAAGAGCCTTCGTACCCACCACACTGTTGCTACTATCCAAGTTGTTGAGGATATCCAAACTCTTAGCACCCAATGTACTCCTGGTCCCATTGGACCTACTAATGGTGATGCTATGACTATAGAAACTACCAAACAAGTGAACCTTAAGGACACCACTACCACTTTACTTGATGCTAATGACCTTGATTTTGATAATTGCACTCTTACCGAAGTTATTGATTTCCTTCACAAGATGTCTAGAGACCTCCGCACTAGCACGCTTAATCTTGCCTTCACAGAGCATATCACTAATGCTCTCATCAAAGCTAGGGAGGAGAAACTTAGAGTAGAAGCCTCCATACCTAGAAAGCTAGAAGATGGTTGGGATCCTATGATAAAAATTAAATTGAATGACTTCTCTTGCTATGCATTATGTGATGTTGGAGCTAGTACTTCTATTATGCCCAAAAGACTATATGATATGCTTAAATTGAAACCTTATGATTCTTGTTCTTTTGGTGTTCGTTTCGTTGATTCTTCCATAAAGAAACCTTTGGGGAGGATCGACGATGTTCTTATCGTTGTTAATGATAATTATGTGCCCGTTGATTTTACTATTATGGATATTGAATGTGATCCTTCATGTCCAATTATTTTGGGACGTCCCTTTTTACGCACCGTTGGTGCTATCATTGACATGAAAGAGGGTAATATAAAATTTTAGTTTCCTCTCAAGAAAGGGATGGAACACTTCCCTCGTAAGAAGATCAAGTTACCTTTTGAGTCCGTTGTACGGGCTAGCTATTCTTTTACTCTTGATAAAACTTGATCTCTATGCATTATGCCTAGCTTAAAGGCATAAAAGAAAGCGCTTTTGGGAGGCAGCCCACATGAATAAATTTTTATATTTTGCTTTTGTTGTGTCTTGATGTTTTTTACTACAGTAGCATCATCATTGTATCTTTGCTTTTCATATTTGTGCCAAGTATAGCCTCTGATTGCTAGAAAGTTCAAAAGTTGTGAGGTGCTGTCCAGGAAACAGATTCTGTCCTTGGATAGAAAAATCCGTATAAAATCACCAGATCATCTTTTTGGTCTGAATTTTTTCGACAGCGTTCTCTATATAATTGTCTTTCGTGCGTCTGTTCTGAGTTTTTGATTTGAGTTGCAGAAGTGCCCCGAACAAATCAATTACTACCTGCTGTTCTGTCTTTCACAGATTCTGTCTTGTTTTGCCTTTCCTTCATTTTGCGAATCAAGAGCTTGCTTTTTCTTTGCAAAAACCTTTTGGCAATCTTGAGAAACAGTAGAACTTCAAGAATATCTTTATTTCCAGCAAGGTGCAATTATTTTATTAAGGGTACTAACCTCGCTAATCAGATTATGATGAGTTATGTATGAAGGGAGTTTTCAAGTGTGCGAGGGAAGATGATAAAAAGATTCAGGAGTGTCAAGCGCTCAAGCTTGGGGATGCCCCCGTGCACCCCCAAGAAATATTCAAGGAGACTCAAGCGTCTAAGCTTGGGGATGCCCCCGTGCATCCCCTTCTCCATCAACATTATCAGTTCGTCTTTCGTTCCACTATATTTTTATCACTTCATGTGTTATGTGCTATGCTTGGAGCGTCTTGTTTTTAGTTTCCTTTTTAGTTTTTCGTAACGAGTCGGAACTCAGCGTTCTTTATGTGGGAGAGAAATATGCTCCACTTCTACCTAGAACATAACATAGAACTTTCATGTCTATCTTTGCTGTGTGTGTTCTTTGTCTTTTAATAGCTACTATCATGTTCAGCTCTTAGTATTCATGCTTATCTTTTCAAAGAGCTTTTGTTTAGTTGGTTGCTTGAACTCTCTTTAATTACCATGCTCATCTTATTAAGAGAGTTTGCTTCCGTTGCATTGGTTAATATGTCTATGATAAAGATGCTACGTGCATAATGGCGCTTAGTAGTTCAGGTTTTCTTATGGTTAGTCTCAAATAGCTGGGGGATTCCCAATGTGTTATTGGAGTACCAACATGATTTGTTTGCCTATGATGTGGTATGGTTTAGTAATATCTTCCCTCAAGAATTTATTTTGATTGACTTGGCGTATGCTCACGCATATTTAAGACTGTAAAGAAAGTCTGTCAAGCCTTGATGATCTTTTATTTCTGAGTAGCGATATAACTTCCATGCCCGATTCAATGTTGCTTTGTCGCTCTGCATGATTATGACCATCATTGCTCTCTGAGATGGTCGCTCCCAGTATTTTGCTAACCTCCACCTGTACTAAGCGAACTAACTTTGCAATACATAGCTCATGGGAAAGTAGCTTAAAAACTATTGTGGTAAAGAATATGTTGCCTATGTATCTTATTTCTTATAAGTTGCTTGCTGAGCGGTAACCATGTTTCTGGGGACGCCATCAACTATTACACTTTTGTTGAATATCATGTGAGTTGCTATGCATGTTCATCTTGTCTGAAGTAAGGGTGATTTGCCGTGGGTTGAATGAGTATGCATATTGTTAGAGAAGAACATTGGGCCGCCAACCAAAGCCATGTATCATGGTGGAAGTTTTAGCTTGGACATTAATCCTAAATCTCTTATGAGAATATGCTTATGCATTGAAGAGGAGTCCATTATCTATTTTCTATGTTGTCCCGGTATGGATGTCCTCAAGTTGAGATCTATCAAAAACGAGAAATCAAATGCGATTTATCTCCTTGGACCTTTGTACTGGTGGCATAGAGGTACCCCTTTGTGACACTTGGTTGAAACATATGTAATGCAATGATAACCCATGGAAATCCGAGCTAATTAGGACAAGGTGCGAGCACTATTGGTATTCGATGCATGAGGCCTGCAACTTATAGATGTCTTATGCATGACACATATGAAGTACTACTACCGTTGACAAAATTGCTTCTATGTTTTCAAAATAAAAAAGCTCTAGCACATAACCATTCTTTTACTTTTATGTTGAGTCTCCACCTTCTTTCTTCAAGCACCAACTACTGAGAGCATGATTGTCATTCTGAGTGTAATGTGCATTGTCCCAAAGTAGCATTGTCTTTTGCATGATTGTGATATCGTTTATTCTGAAATCATTGTATCTAGTCATCACTTAAACCTTGGAGGTGCCCCTGCATTTATGTTTTGCTTCACTAAAGGGGGCAAGCTAGATATCACTTTATCATATTTGCACACCATGTTCATTGCAAATCTTTTTGATGTTTCAGTTTCATATTGTAAAACTTTCAGTCATTTGTGATTTTCTCATGAGGCAACTTAATTACTATAGATTCATTGTCTCAGTAAGCTTTTGTCATATGACTATGAATAAGTCCTATATGGTTAATAGCATGTCACCACAGAAATTATTCTTGTTATCATTTACCTACTCGAGGACGAGCAGGAATTAAGCTTGGGGATGTTGATACGTCCAAAACGTATCTATAATTTCTGCTTGCTCCATGCCACTTTTGGGTGATATTGCTATGATATTTATACACTTCCATACACTTTTGATCATATTTGGACTAACTTACTAATCCAGTGCACCCCAGTGCCAGTTTCTGTTTTTGGCTGTTTTTGTATTTCAGGTTTTCACATTACGAGAACTGCCAGGAAAAATCCAGAAAAATTATATATAAAATCAGCGTTCCAGAACCTACCTTGCGCCCGAAGGACAGCCGGGGGGGGGGGCACCAAGGCCCCAGGCGCCCTGACGGCGCGCCCCCCCAGGCCGTTGTGACGCCCGAGACCGATGTTCCAGAAGATTCCAGATGTTCCGGGTCTCCCGTGTGTTTCAGTTGTGCTTGCTTTATTTTTTATTTTTGCATTGCATCATGTCATCATGCCATCATGTCATATTTATTTTGCATCTCAACCTAAATAAATCGTGTGGGCCTTCGGTCCACTTAAATCGAGGGAAGAATGTCTTCTCTTTATAACATATAAAAGCCTCTCAATATTATTAGGGAGCTATATAAATAAATATTCCATTCTTGGAATTAAGCATAACACACTTGCATATTTCCCCATGCCTTTTCACTTCGAGTTTCTTCTTCAAAAACCCTCCCTATAATTCTTTTCCTATTTATCGAGGTTCCTCCGAAAATTCGAACATTTTTGGACACTTCAATATTCAAGTTTTAGTTCAAAACTATTTGAATTAAATTCAAATATGTTTGAATTATTTTTCCGATCACGCCTTTTCTATTTTTCTCGGACCGTGCTCTTTTTATGATGCCCGAGAAAAATACTCCCATGTGGTAACTTTTGCCCTAACCCCCTCCTCATTTTTTATTCTCTTCTCTCTTTTTGGTTTCTGTTTACAAAAACCAGATAGGAGAGAGAGGCCCAAAACCTCCCTCAGATCCTTCTGGCCTCTAGGCCTTCCCGCGGCCCATCTTCCCCCAGCAGCGCGGCCCATTCTCTTCTGGCCCAAGGCCACTCCCACGTCGACCGCTAACCCTAGCCCCGAGCTAGCGATCGATCGCTCCCTCCTCGCTTTCCCTCGCGCCGCCGCACTCACCCTCGTTCCCCCCGAGAGCCCGATCCCCTCGCCCTCTGCCTCCCTCTCGCACGCCCCCATCGCTCCCTCCAGCCTCGCGGCGCCCGAGACCCCATCGGCCCGATTTCCCTCGCGACCGAATCCTCGCCGCAGCGCCCGAGGCCCTTCGCCTCGCCCTCCAGCCATCGAGGCCGTCGCGGCCCCGAGCGTCCCGCTTGGCCGCAGCTCGCGGCTCCCTTCCTTGATGCCTCCATCTGCGCCACGGCTGCGGCCGCCCCGCGCCGCGCCCTCCAGCGCCGGGCGCCGGCCGTCCCTGCCTCCGCATCGCCATGGCTTTCCCAGTCCTCTGCAGCGGCCTCCCTCCTCTGTGGCGAGCCAGCACCCGTCTCGTTTTCCAGCGCCGTGCAGCACCTCGACTCTCCAGCGCGCCCCTCCGTCGTCCGCCGCCGCGCCTCGGGTCTCCACCACCGCACCATCCCCGCGGCCCCGAGCGCCCGCCCCTTGGAGCAGCCACCAGCCGCGCCTCCAGGCCAGGCCAACGCGACCCTCCAGCCCGTGGCCTCCCTCCGTTCTCCTCGAGGCCGCCGGCCTCACCAGCTCCATCGTCTTCTTCCTGCTGCATCCCGCCATGGCCGCGCCAAGTCCCGTGCGCATGCTGCTGCCGTGGCCTCGTCTCCGTGCGGCCCCTTTGTTTTGCTCCTGTGTTTTTGTTGTGTTGTGTTGCCTTGCTGTTGTCTTGACAGAGAACCGTGCACGACTACCTTCGGAAGATACGAGTACCCCTTCGAGTCACCGACGACCGTCAAGTCCGACTACACGGCGATATGTCAAGTACCACTACCGTCGCGAGAACGAGAACTCCCAAGTACCACGACGACCGACTCGGCAAGTACCCCTACGGAACGTGTTCCACTACCGTCGCCCGGGAAAGATGGATGCGCCAAGTACATCTACGAACGAGTTCGTCTACCGTCGCCGTGTACCCCTACCGATGCGCCAAGTACCTCTACGGAACGAACGTGTATGACCACCTTCGGTGATGAAACGAGTACAACTACTTCCCACTACGGAACGAGTACCCCTACCGATGAACGAGAACGTCTACTTCGACTTCTTCCACTACGTCCCTCGACGACTCGAACCCCTCCGGGAACGAGTGTTTCGAAGGTATAACCCGAGTCGATGACCCGTGTGATGCTTGATGTGTTGTATGAAATGTCTTCCTTGTGTGCTCCGTGCCCGTTGTGCCGTTTCATCTTTTGTCATGTTCCTCGGTTGCCTCGTCGCCGACTCGTGGGAACCCGGTGACGGGATCGCCCCACCTTTCATCTTGTTTGACTCGCTCACGCCATCTTTCCTTTTGCACCGGACTCTCAACGAGTTACCGGCACCGATATGATGCCGTTGCATCATTTTCGGATCGTTGCCGTGGCACCCTTTTTCATTCCACCACGGAGACGATGCTTCATATCATCTTCTTGTCAACTTTTAATAAATTGCATAAAACTTGATCATGTCATCCGCATCATGTTAACAACCTTATATATGTTAATTGTTGTTTGCTTATAATTACTAAACATGCTCATGGGGATTTCCGGGATTTGTTGTTGTTATTTCCGGCCTCATTTAAAATGCCTAAATAGGTAGTTTATTATGCTTCACCTCTTGCCATGTTAACCAACATTTAATCTTGTCTTGTAAATAACGAGAGTCAACTAAATAATTAAAATGTGGTGTTTCGTCAATATGCAACTCGTTGCATATTGAGCTCCACTTAACTTGTAGTGTTGTTTGTGCACTTTGCCATTGCCATGCATATTTAAACCGGACATGCATCATACTTGTTTGTGCATCGTATGCCATGTTTAGGTTTTGTGTATTTACCGTGTTGTTTGCTTCTTTCCGGTTGCTTCTCTTGTTAGCTTCGGTTTTGTTCCGGAGTTGTGAGGATTCGCTCGTCTGTGTTGCTCCGTCTACTTCATGGATCCGTTCTTCTCCCTTGTGGAATCCCAGGCAAGATGACCGAACCCGGATACCATTACTATCTTTGCCTATTGCTAGAAGTCTCGATCTATAGCTTTGCCTCGATGCCCATGTTCTTCCTGTCAGCCTCCTACTTGTAACCATGAACCTGTTTAACCACCCTACCTATGCAAACTGTTGAATGGCTAAGTACGCATCGCTCAGCCCCTCTTATAGCATTGTTAGTTGCAGGTGAAGATCGAAGATGCTCGCTTCATGTTGAAGTTTGGTTGGGTTATATCACACTATATAAATGCTTAAAATGAAATCATCTATATATTGGCAAGGGTGGAAGGCTAAGCCTTTTGCTTGGTGTTTTGTTCCACTCATGCCGTTAGGAACCGTATAAACCGGTGTTATGTTCCTTGATTATGCGTTCCTAACACGGTTGGGGTGTATGGGACCCCCTTGATAAACCGCTAAGTGCTAAGTCTTTTCCAGCAAGTCCCAACATTTGGTACTATTTGCCTCATAATAACAACTTTAATAATTAATTAAAATTGCATAGGGGGTCGCGTCCCCGAGGGTTCTTAATTCTACATAGCAGGGGGGGGCCAGTGCTGATGGTGTTGGTCCCAAACGGGGAGTCTGCGGGGCCGCCTTGGGGAAACCCGAGGTATCTGGTATACCTGTAGAATCGCCCATCCGGTCGTGTCCTGAGACTTAGATACGCGCGGCTACTATCAGGGTGTCGACACGCCGGGAGGATTTGCTGGATTAGCCTTACCTTAGTTCGGTTTAACTTGAGCACGGGATTCCGAGAATACTCGGGTCTTCCCACCTATGGAGTTGCGACTCCGCGGATCGTGGGCTTGTAATGGGTCAAGTTGGAACACCCCTGCAGGGTTTGAACTTTCGAAAGCCGTGCCCGCGGTTATGTGGCAGATGGGAGCTTGTTAATATCCGGTTGTAGAAAACTTGACACAATGTTCTAATACACTACCAGCGTGTGTACCGTGACTGTCAATTTCCGAATAGGGATTCGGGAGTTGAACACGGTGGGGTTATGTTTGACCGGCTTTAGTTAGGATCACTTCGTGATCATCTCTCGACCGAGGCTTTCTCTTCTCGCTCTCTATCACGTAAGCTAGTGCTAGTTGCTGCTGCAGACTCTTGTTGTTCCTTCACCTCTCGCTCTTTCTTCAGCCTTGTCCTCACCCAAGGCTTAAATAGTCTTGTTACCCGGGAACGGGATTGCTGAGTCCTCTGTGGCTCACAGTTACTTCACCACACCAGATGCAGGTTCAGCCGAGTTTGATGCAGAAGCTGGTTCAAATACTTCACTGGGAGCTCGATGAAGAGCGTGGCCGTATGCTTGTGACGTTTCGACGATCAGTAGTGGTTTCTACTAGGATTCGATCTAGGACCTGTGGCTTTATGTTGTTTTGGTATCTTTCTTTTGATCTTCGCCCGTAGACGGGTTGTGATGTTTTGAATGATGTTATGCTTATGTAATGTATTGTGTGAAGTGGCGAGTGTAAGCCAACTATCTCCCTTTGCAATTTAATCCCTCTTTTACATGAGTCGTGCAAAGATACCAAACTTGAGATCATTCTAGGATGGGCTTATACCTTTAAGTCGTGCCTCGACACGTAGGAGGTATAGTCCCATCCTGGGCATTACAAGTTGGTATTCAGAGCCTTCTCCGACCTAGAAGCCCCCACTGATTGATCGAATCGTTGACGGTTGAGTCTAGGCACACACTGAAAATGTTTTGCGTCCTTCAAAACCCTCAGAACAGGAACTCTTTTCGCGATCCCATCTCTATTCCGCCGCCGCCGCCGCTTCCAAGATCGGGAGCACCAGGAGAACTCTTCCCGGCACCCTGCCGGAGGGGAGGATCACCATCGGGAGCCTCTCCACCACCATGGACGCCTCCCGGATGAGTTGTGAGTAGTCTCCCTTGGACCATGAGTCCATGACCAGTAGCTATGTGATGTTCTCCTCCCGTTCTTGTGCTTCACTAATTAGTCCTCGTGAGCTGCCCTACATGATCGAGGCACATATGTAATCCTTATGCTGTTGCTATGATGAGTTTGCTGGGATCCGATGGATTATGAGATTATGTTCAGATTGTGATTGAGTAATATATTTGATCTACCTCTTTTATATTTATGTTCATAAGTAATTCTTGCATGTTCTCCGTTGTTATTTATTGCTTTGGACAAGTAATAGGTAGTGACTCCAAGAGGGAACGTTATGCTCGATTGTGGGTTCATGCCCCTCGATGACTAGCTTGAGTGACAGAAACATGAGTCTAGGGGATGTGATGTTGCCACAAGGGGGAAAACAACGGTGCTTGTGCCCGCGGGTGCAAGGATTGTTTACTTTACGCAAAGTTCTTTTAATGCAATTGCCTGTTGCTTTGAGTTTACACTATGGGTGGGGCTCGCAACTTAATACCAGCGAGATGTTCTGGATAGATATCTCAAGGTGGATGATTAGTAGTAGATATTGATGGATTTCGGTCTACTTACTTTGGCGTACCGCCCATGCTTTGAACCTCAACCTTTCTTGCAATGTAGTCAGCATTGGTTTGCGTTCGTGGTCCTGTCAATTGCCCAGCTATAATTCGTTTACCTCACATAGCTGTTTTATCGTCTTTTGGGAGAGAGACATCACTAGTGAACATCATGAGACTCCGGTCCATATTACCATCATTGATCACATCCGCTATTTACTTTTCGCTATTATTTACTATTGCAAACATTATCTATCACTACTATCATTTGCGTTTAATCCTTTGTGAACTACAAGGCCGGAGGGATTGACAACCTCTCTGTACTCGTTGGGAGCAAAGTTATTTGTATCTGTGTGCAGGTCCACGTTGATTGCTAATATCTGGCGCCGTTAGCAGTTGACACCTACTTGTTGAACCTAGGAGTCTCTGGGGATTCGATCCTTGGCATCTTTGCTAAGGGAAAAACTTCCACAACACTGCATCTCACACCTTCCACTTGGGGTAACCAACGAGGGGTTAGAGGCCCATCACCCGACACATCAAGTAGAGGTAAATTCTCTCTATAGATTTATTCCTCATAATAAGTCTGCTAGCCAATGCTTAGATGAGTTTGATAATTTTATTGTTAAACAAGAAAACTTCAATGCTTATGTTAGTAAACAACTCAAACGTAATGCTTATATGCTTGAACGCTTGGGTGATATTGTGACTAGAACTTCTAATGATCTTAAACTTATTAGTAAACATGCTTCCATGGTTACCACTCAAGTAGAACAAGTACTTAAGGCACAAAATGATTTGCTTAATGAGTTGAATAGTAAGAATAATGATAGTGCTGTTATGGTTGCAACTAGAGGTGGTAAAGTAACTCAGGAACCTTTGTATCCCGAGGGCCATCCTAAGAGAATTGAGCAAGATTCTCAGAGAATTAATACTGATAAACCTAGTCCTAGTAATAAAAAGAAAAAGAAAACTGATAGGAATTTGCATGCTTCTAGTGAACCTGTTACCGATACACATGAGAACCTCGATAATATTTCTATTTCTGATGCTGAGACACAATCTGGTAATGAACATGAACCTAGTGATAATGTTAATAATGATGTTCATACCGATGCTCAACCTAGCAATGATAATGATGTAGAGATTGAACCTGCTGTTGATCTTGTTAACCCACAATCAAAGAATCAACATTATGATAAGAGAGATTTCATTGCTAGGAAACATGGTAAAGAAAAGGAACCATGGGTTCAGAAACATATGCCCTTTCCTCCTAAACTGTCCAAGAAAAAAGATGATGAGGATTTTGAACACTTTTGTGAGATGATTAGACCTATCTTTTTGCGTATGCGTTTGACTGATATGCTAAAAATGCCTCATTATGCCAAGTATATGAAAGAAATTGTTACTAATAAAAGAAAGATACCGAAAGCTGAAATTTTCACCATGCTTGCTAATTATACTTTTAAAGGTGGAATACCAAAGAAACTTGGAGATCCAGGAATACCTAATATACCATTAAAGGAAACTATGTTAAAATTGCTTTATGTGATCTTGGTGCCGGTGTTAGTGTTATGCCTTTCTCTTTGCATCATAGACTTGATTTGAATAAATTGACACCTACTGAAATCTCTTTGCAAATGGCTGATAAATCAACCGCTATACCTATCGATATTTGTGCGGATGTGCCTGTTGTGGTTGCAAATGTTACTATCTTCACGGACTTTGTTATTCTTGATATTCCCGAGGACGACATTATGTGGATTATCCTTGGTAGACCTTTTTTGAATACTGCAGGGGTTGTTATTGATTGCAACAAAGGCAATGTCACTTTTCATGTAAATAGTAATGAGCATACGGTACACTTTCCGAAGAAACAACCTCAAGTTAATAGCGTCAATTCTATTGGAAAAATATCAACTATTGTTATTGGAGGTTTTGAATTCCCTCTTCCTATAGTTAAGAAGAAATATGATATTCTTATTGTTGGGGACATGCATATCCCCATTGAGGTAACCTAGTGTTATTCAAAATTCTCCGGTTTTATGTTATTCGAAAGAAGTTTGTTAATGAGACTTGATCAACCTCGTTGACGGATTCCTTTTTGATGAGCATGAGATGGATGAATTTAGAGAACATCACCTTATGTACCCAACTTTTACTTTCTGTTATTTAGATTAAATAAAGCAAAAATAGTATTATTTGTCTGTTTTCTGAATTATCCGTACAATAAAAAATGTCCCAAAAATAAAAGTTCTACAAATGCCCTGAAAATTTAACATGATTTTTTGTGGAATATTTAAGATTTTTTGGCACTGAGAATGCACCAGGGGGCTACACCAGTGGGCCACAAGGGTGGAGGGGTGCCCTACCCCCTGGGTGCGCCCCTTGTCCTTGTGTGCCCCACGTGGCCCACTCCACTTATTCTAGCACCCATCCTCTCCTTCTTCCTCCAGAAAAAAACATCCACTATCTCAAACCCGTGTTCTAGCTCATCTTGCTGCCACTTTCGACTTCCTTGCTCAATTCATCATTTGCAAAACTATTTTGGGGGATTGTTCTTCGATATGTGACTCCTCCAATGGTCCAATTAGTTTTTGTTCTAGTGCTTTATTTATTGCAAATTTTTGCTGCTGTGGTGACCTTGTTCTTGAGCTTACATGTCAAATTTATATGGTCCAAAGTAGTTTTGATGCATGATATAGCCTCTAGACACTTGTAGGAGTAGCTGCTATCAATTTTGTTGAGTTTGGTTCACTTTTATTTCGAGTCACTAATTTTTTTCAGAATTTATTCAGAGAGATAAAATGTCTAGGAGATTATACCAAGGTGGCCCTTCGAGAAAGCAAGCACCAAGGCTCGCGATACGCAAATCGGACCTTGAACCACCAAGAGATGCTCAAGTACGGTCTTGTGAATGGCCGTCGGATGAATTTATGATTCGTGCAGGTTTCAAGGATGAGTTTGATGCATACGTAAAAAATGCTGGCCTTGAGGACTTTGTGTCAAATAAGTGCCTGCAATACTATTACCTCACCGATTCCTTTGTGAGGAGGTTTAAGTTTTCATCTAAGCGCAATACTCATACTGTCATGTTTGATCTTTATGATGAATCTTATACTATGGACCTATAAGTTTTTTGTGAAACATGTAAAATCCTGCAGTGGGGTAGTCTCAATGACCCTCACAAATCTGAACACCGTGATTTCCTTGATAGCATCACCGTGGGGGAAACTAGAAACATTACACAAGCCACCATAGGGAGCATTCACTTTCCTACTATACATTATTTTGCTCTCTTCATAGGTTGATGCATTAATGGTAAACATGATCATAGCCACGTTTGTGTTCCAGATCTAAGTATCCTTAAGTGTGCAGTGTTAAATGATAAACAATATAATATAGAGGCAATTATTGCAAGGAGGTTACATCATAATGCTAAAGATGGAGATTTATTTGGAGGGATTTATGCAACTCGTTTAGCTAATTATTTAGGTGTACCCATAAGAGGATATGATGTTGAGTTGCCACCTGATTTTCTAGATTATGAAGCTATGATTCGTTATCAGTTTCTCGACAGGAATGAGCAGCACCTTTAGTACCGACTAATCTTTGACAAATGGTGTGCCGTCCATATTACTCTTCCTGCTCCTGCCTTCTTTGACTTTCAGGTAAAAGGGATATACTTTATAACCAGAGAGGAGGCGAACGCATATGAGAGAGAGGCGGAGACCGCTCGCCTTCAAGAAAAAGATCGCCAAGCAGTAGCTGCTGGAGTGCATTACAACCCCAACTGTGATTACGGATATCATTCGGGCCAATGGTGGCCCTAGACCAACTTAGGGCAAAAGCCTAAGCTTGGGGGAGTATGTATTTCTCACCGACATCACATTCATGTTCACACATTCATTCCAGTTGTCGGTGTGTATACTTTTTCATTATATCATCCATGTTAGTTTATTTTTCTCGCTTTCTTCTTGTGTGTTTGAAAAATTAAGAAAATCTAAAAATATTTCCCGTTCTTCTTTTGTTTCTTGGGAGCTTTCCCGTGTAAATATTTTTTTCTCGTTCTTGTTTTGCTTCCTTCAGAAGAACAAAAACTCCAAAAATATTCCAGTGTGTTTCTTTGAAATTCTTTTCTTTTTTCCTTTGGGGGTTGAGAGGAGAAGACCACGATGAAAATGATGAGTGGCTCTCATATGCATTATTGTTGATCTAACAAAGAGCCCATATTACCTTGTCTTCTCCTTTGAATAAATGTTGCAGATTCCAGCTTAGTCCAATGCACGTGCACTATTATTATTATTCACACTGTTCGGTCGTGCGAGTGAAAGGCAATAATGACGATATATGATGAAATGATTGAGATGAAGAAAAGCTGGTATGAACTCGACCTATTCTGTTTTTGTAAATATGATTAGCTTGGCATTCCCGATTCAGCCCATTATGAATGAAACATGTTTTCAATGACAATTAGAGATTATAATTACTCATGCCATGCTTAATTAGCTAGGATTTTATAATGGTTTACCTTGCGTGCCAACATGCTTTTAAAATGGTTGTGATGTGGTATGATATGATGGTATCCTCCTTTGAATGATTTAAGTGGCTCGACTTGGCACATGTTCACACATGTATTTGAAACAAAATCAACATAGCCTCCACGATATTTATGTTCATGGTAATTTATATCCTACTCATGCTTGCACTCAATGTTGGTTAATCTCAAGGCATGTTTATGACCGTTGTTGCTCTCTAGCTGGTCGTTTCCTTGTCTCTCTCTAGCCTTCAGCTCTACTAAGCAGGAATACTGCTTGTGCATCCACTTCCATAAACTCAAAGTTGTTCCATAAGAGTCCACCATACCTACCTATATGTGGTATTTACTTATTGATCCAAGTAAATTTGCATGTTCCAAACTGTAAACCTTCAAATAAAATTTTGTTTTGTATACCCAAATCGCTCATGTGGCGACTGGGGGCTATCTTTATCTTTCATGCTAGGTGGGTTACTCTCACATTGAGTGGACTCCGCTTGTCATTCATGAGAAAATGGTTGGGAACTGGGATACCCAGTCCCATGATCAAAAGATCAAAAATCAAATCAAAATATAATTAAACAAAGGTCGCCCAGGACTGTTGTTGGTTTAGATGGTACCCGTTGTTTCAAATAAGCCGTGGAGTGTGTTTGATGGTGGAGGGGGACTAAAACTTTACCATTCTGTTTGGGAACCGCCTATAATGTATGTAGCATGGAAGATATTGAGAACTATTGGTCGTAGCATTGACAAAGAAAGCATGCCGCTTAAAATTGTATTCATCTCCGATTTAAAAACCTGAGCTCTCGCATCTCTGTGAATCCTTGCTTCCCTCTGCGAAGGGCCTATCTATTTACTTTTATTGCTGAGTTATCATCCTCTTATAAAAAGCACTAGTTGGAGAGCACCCCTGTCATTTATATGCTTTGTTATTAATTGATATTGAGTATGAGTGTGACTGGATCTCTTTAACCATGAATTACAATATCTAGTCAGTCCTTGATCTTCTTAGGTGCTCTGCATTTATGTTTTGCGGTCTCTGAAAGGGCTAGCGAGATACCATTTTGTCATATTATATCATGATTGTTTTGAAAAAGTGTTGTCATCCGAGATTTATTATTATTGCTCGGTAGTTAATTATGTTATTGATATGAGTAAACATGAGACCTAAATGTTATTGTGAATATGTTTAGTTCATAATCTTTGCTGAAAACTTGAATGCCGGCTTTAAGTATTTGCAACAACAAGATCAAACAGAGTTTGTAAAAGTTTTTCTTTGTCACTTTCAGTTTATCAACTGAATTGCTTGATGACAAGCAATGGGTTAAGCTTGGGGGAGTTGATACGTCTTCATCGTATCTACTTTTCCAAACTCTTTT
Organism: Secale cereale; assembly: GCA_902687465.1. Taxonomy (NCBI): domain Eukaryota; kingdom Viridiplantae; phylum Streptophyta; class Magnoliopsida; order Poales; family Poaceae; genus Secale; species Secale cereale. The sequence continues at coordinate 827,214,324 of LR738715.1, read as the reverse complement.
GCCCTTGTTTTGGACTCTAATTAACATGATTTGAATGGAACTAATCTGGAGTTACCCTGTTATTAGTAGAATTGCCTTGGTGTTATTTTTGTGAAGAAATAAAAGTTCTCAGAATGACCTGAAACTTCACGGAGATTATTTTTGGAATTAATAAAAAATATAGGTGAAAAGAAATACTGGAGGGGCCCACACCCTGGCCACAAGGGAGGGGGCGCGCCCCCTACCTTGTGGGCTCCTTGGACCTTCCCCGACGCCAACTCCAACTTCATATAACCTATCTCGGGGAGAAAAAAATAAGAGAGAAGATCCCATCGTGTTTTACGATACGGAGCCGCTGCCACCTCCTGTTCTTCATCGGGAGACCTGATCTAGAGTCCGTTCAGGGCTCCGGAGAGTGGAGATCGTCGTCGTTGTCATCACCAACCATCCTCCATCACCTATTTCATGATGCTCACCGCCGTGCATGAGTAATCCCATCGTAGGCTTGCCAGAGGGTGATGGGTTGGATGAGATTTATCATGTAATCGAGTTAGTTCTATAGGGTTTGATCCCTAGTATCCACTATGTTCTGAGATTGATGTTGTTGTGACTTTGCTATGTTCAATGCTTGTCACTAGGGCCCGAGTGCCATGATTTTAGATCTGAACCTATTATGTTTTCATGAATATATTTGTGTTCTTGATCCTATCATGCAAGTCAATAGTCACCTACTATGTGTTATGATCCGGCAACCCCGGAGTGACAATAGCCGGAACACATCCCGATGATGACCATAGTTTCAGGAGTTCATGTATTCACTAAGTGTTAATGCTTTGGTCCGGTAATCTATTAAAAGGAGGCCTTAATATCCCTTAGTTTCCATTAGGACCCCGTTGCCACGGGAGGGTAGGACAAAAGATGTCATGCAAGTTCTTTTCCATAAGCATGTATGACTATATTCAGAATACATGCCTACATGACATTGATGAATTGCAGCTAGTTTTGTGTCACCCTAGGTTATAACTGCTACATGATGAATATTATCCGACACCTATCATTGCCGATCCATTGCCTATGAGTTCGTTCCATATTGATACTTGCTTTGTTACTCTTGTTACTGCTACTATCACCATCACAACAAAACTGCTACGGTTACTTTTGCCATTGTTACCATTACTTCCATACTACTTTGCTAATGAATACTTTGCTGCAGATATTAAGTTTTCCAGGTGTGGTTGAATTGACAACTCAACTGCTAATACTTGAGAATATTCTTTGGCTCCCCTTGTGTCGAATCAATAAATTTGGGTTGAATACTCTACCCTTGAAAACTGTTGCGATCCCCTATACTTGTGGGTTATCAACCACCTGCCCCTGCGGCCTCGCCGTCCCCCACCCCACCTCCCACTCTCTCTGCCCTCTCACTACATTGCGTCGCCGACCACAATCACCGCCGCCGCCCCGACCCCCACCGCCCTCACCACCGCGCCGCCCCACCACCCGCCACTGCGGCCTCGCCGCCTCGTCGCCCCACCCACCGCCCTGCCGTCCGCAGCCTCACCGCTCCACTCCGGTGAGCCTCTCCCCTCTATTTTTTTCTTTTTTTCTACTATTAGTTAGGTTAGTTACGAGTGTGTTAGTTAGGTTAGTTCTAGAAAAAAATATTAGGA